>JAQPPZ010016888.1:24270585-24880669 GCA_028583015.1 Wollemia nobilis
CACCACATCACAAACAACCAATTTGTTACATCAAATTATTTCATTTAAATTTTTTAAGCATGACATTTCAACCATAATATTTCCAATGACATAATTACATGAATTTTTAAATCAATCACACTTCAAACATTAAAGCATTATACAAACGCATAAGACAAGTCATATGATCAAAAAATATCTCATCTATATATATATCAAATATGGATTGGTATGCCACAATCTACATCTTGGCATACTCAATCCTTTCAAATCATATAATTAGTCTATACAGTGCAGTAGCCTAGCCTCGAGAACCCCTCGAGCTCTCAGCCTCATCTCCTCCCCCACCCTGAGGTGGACGAGGTGGCCCCATCGTAGTATGTGTGGTACTACGAGTCCTAGTCATCGATCGAGATGAAGTCCTCAACGACCTAATCGTGATCGGGTCAGCAATGTTGGCTGGCAACTATACCCTCTGACCATCTGGCACCATCTAGAAGTAGATACCCTAGTAGAATGCGATCTGAGCAATCGACCGTGCCAGCTCCTAAGTGCTCGCTCCTTCGCCCCATGATCTGAGGTGTGTAATCTCATCTCTGAGTTGTGTCACCTCATCTCAGTGGCATGCAGCCTCATCCTACAATGTCTACACCTGTGCCTGGAGACAGACTGTCTCTGTTCGGAGAGTCACTATCTCGCTACTCTCCCTAGTGTTGACACCCTTGCCCTTATCGGGCGATGGTGGCCTCTCTCTCTATGGAGAAGGGGGTCTCCCCTTCCTCCTCTCTCGTTGTCATGACCTCTGCTATGCCTGTGGTCTCCTCTGCTCTCTCTTACCGTGACCCTGTGTCGCCTCAATGGGTGCCTGGTGTCACCTCCCCATCTGATGCACAATTGCATGAATCGGACCCTAAGCCCTCGTCATCTAAGGAGGGTGGATTCCTATGTACCAGGCATCATAGCCGTCGACTACCCTAGCATCGTCCCCATCCACTGGCTGAATGGGGGCATCATCTGCATCCTGACTCCAAAATCACTGCATATCTGAAGCCTCACTAACTGTAGTGTTATCCCAGATAGTCTGAGAAAACTCGTAGTCTCTCAAATATGGAATCCCCTGCTGTAGATAGAACTGCCTCAAAACTTGGTCATATCGATAGAGCTCCACCTCTCCCCTCTCCATCCTTAGCTAGTAGACTTGCCTGATGTGAGCCAGCACCTGTCTATCCTCAGCCCACCCTGGATGATCTCTCCAAGTCCTCCAAGTGATCTGGTCGAAGACAAGGTCATCTAGTAGTCTCTGAGACACTGGTAGATATATCTGTCATTGTGCCCCTCTTTGGAGCCACCAGTAGAAAACTTGAGGCCTCTCCCTGTCAATCCCTATCAGTGGGAGCCCTATCGGCCTCTGCATCGCAATGTGCTCCTAGCACCAAACCTGTAGTAGCGATGTCATAACCAGACATCGACCGCCCTTGTACATGACCCCATGTAGGATCCTGTACAATCGGCAGAGTACAAAGCTCCCCCAAGCAAATCTGTATCTATGGTCTCTCATGTCACAGACCACATCTGTCAGTACCCATGGTACCTTGCATCCGCTCTGGTGGCACAGCAGAAGTCCACCTACCACCCCAGCCAAAACCCATGTGATTCTAGATGCCCCAGGCATCTGGCGTAGCGACTCGATGTTCACTCCACCCTTCTCCAGGGTGAAGCTCGGATCGCCGCACAATCGCATCATTGTGTGGCCCTGATTGGCCGTGGGAGTGATCAGTCGTCCTTGTATGGGGATCCTCAAAATCCTCCATACATCCTCCAGTGTGGGAGTCATCTCCCCTATCGGTAATCAAAAATAAGAAGAACCTGGATACCACCTCTCTGCTAGGGCTGTCAATAGCCCTATGTCTGTAGAAACTTGTGGCATGTCTACCATGTGCTGCAAGTCGACCTATGCCAGTTGATCTCGCTCTGCCTGAGATAGGGCGGCCAAGTCATCCCTCAACCTGCCATATTTCCATTCTTTGCTCTTCAGTAATCCTCTCTGCAACATAAATAAAATCAACAATAAAAATCATTACTAAATCATTAATTAAAATGCAAGTTAAAATAAGTTCAATTTTATAAATGATGATATCGTCCACAATTGGACGATATCATCCCAAATTTGAGCAAATTCGTCTCCGATTTTGCCAGTCGAAATCGTCCCCTTTTGACGAAATCGTCTCCATTTCACTGATTTCACCTCTGGATGAAATCGGCATTATCAAGACGATTTCGGAAAAATCGAGACGATTTCATCTCGATGATGTCGACGGCCCAAAAACGGCTATGATGCTCAAAAATCAAGCAAATCTAGTCTAAAAAGCATTAAATTCTAAAGTAAAGCATTCTAAACTGAGTTTAGACCCTTACCCATAGCCCGCGTTGGACCTCTGTTGATCTGTGCACTGTCTCGACCATTTTTGTCTCCAGAGCTCTTGAACAGTAACAATGAATTAGGGTATTACCTTATTTTTCTTAATTTTATTCAAAAAACAATTAAAAACATTTTAAAATTTTGCTTTTTTGTGTTTTTATCTCAAACGTTCGATTTGGGTAAAAACACGGAGGGGGCACCATAGTAAGCTGTCGTACGATTCGACCAAGAATCGTCACCTAAAAATGGGAATAATTTTTGTTTTCTCGTAGATTGAGAAGAACACATCTTTAATGCATTTTCTTCAAAAAATTCGCTAAAGAGGGGGCAAAATGTAGCACCCTAAAATTGGCATAGTAAAAACTTAATAATTACAATTACTCTAGTAAATATTCAAATTCAAATTTCAACCTCCACAACCACTCCCAAACTGCCGTTTAACCCGTTTCCTCCTTTCTCGTGCCATTTTTAGAGTTTGTTTTGACCGTTTGACGATATCGTCGCCGATCAGACGATATTGTCGCCAATTGGATGATTTCTTCTGGGCTAGGACGTCCAGACGATCTTGTCCCAAAACTGATTTTTCTCAATTAGCCTCTATTCCAATGGCGTCTCTAATCCGGGTAGAAGAGTGTATGCATCATTAGAGACCCTCCCCATTGGATATCTCCCAAATTGGGATGATCTCCAACCTCCTAACCTCCCTCCTAAGCCTATTTAAACTTAGGCTCTCCCCTTAACCTACCCTGGCTGAATTTTCCTGTAAATCGACCTTCACACGCATTAGAATAATCTGTATTACCATCTGCACTTGTCCTATCCAAATTTTGTTGCAGGAACCTTAGTATTTTTTAGTCAAAGCAATCTCAGTTCGTCATGGACGATCCTGTTCAATTCAAGATGATTTCGTACTAATCTGAGATGATTTCGACTGCAGTCTGCATTAGGGGCAATCACTGCCCAGAGTTTGCATTTTTTTCTTTTCAACTCCTGTTCTATTCTGCATTTATTTAGTTTATTTATTATTTTCTACTATTTTGCATCTTGGAGTTCACCCATGTAGTTTAATTGCATAATGAAATCATGATTAATTATTAAAACATTGTAATTTGCTTGCATTCCTATTTAGGATTATCTATTAAACATCTTTATTTCCATTTTACATCTTTATCCTCTATTAGCATTGCTATATTTTTTGTATTTTGTGTCTATTTCTCTATTTGCAGGTCACTGACGAATTCATTTGATGAATTCGTCAGATCTCAGACGATCCTGCAGGTCGAAGACGATTCTATCAAATTCCAGACCATCTGGACTGCTTCAAAAATTAGAACCTTCATCAAACATCCATATCAGGTATGGCTCTGTAATTTAGCTTTTTCCCTCTGTTTTCTATTTAAAATATGTTTTATGTACTTCATTTAGTCTGCATTTCCATAATAGATCAACTTAGATTCATTTGGCCAAACCTAGGACTCGAATGTTTAAAGCTAAAACTGAACACATTAAACACATTTCCAACCTAGGCGTGGAAACTGCCATTCAAACGTTTCCTGGTGAACCCACCATCCGTCGAAAAATCACCATAATACACCTCCCCCGAGAGGCGGGACCTTCGCAAGGCCTCTCAGTCCGAGGTACCGCGTCATCCTTTTCACATCCCCCTTCCGGGCACGGATCTTATAGCCTGAAGGTAAGGGTGTGAAAATTTGGAGTGATACATTATCATTTCCAAAACATTATAAAATCAACTCAAAAGATGAAATATTAGTTATTAAAGCACATTATCAAGTTTATAGCACATTCTAACCACTAGGGAGACATAAGGATTCTACAAAATCTAAGTCTTGTAAAGGTTTATCAAATTAAGTTCACTAAGAGGTCATAAGCCATGGATCATTGGTATATAGATTTAGGGGCAAGCAAACACATGACTAGAAATATACATTGGTTTAATTCTCTACAAAATATAAATGAGAAACTAATGGCTATAGTAGATAGTAAAACTTATAAAATGAAGGACATTGGAAATATTCTAGTAGATATGATAAATGGAAAAGGAATAATCAAAAATGCATTATATGTCCCAGTATTGACTACTAATCTTCTTTTAGTTTCTCAACTCATAGATCAAAACATGGAGTTCAAAGCGTCCAATGGAAGAAAACAGTGTCAGTTTTAAATAGGAAAAAAAATAGCATCAAGCTCTTATAAAAGTGGTCTATTTATTCTAGATATTACTACACACTCTGCTCTTTTAGTTAAAAATTTAGATCTATGGCACAAGTGTCTAGGACATACTAGTAAATCTACTATGAATGAATTACTCAAATATCAAATGGTTGAAGGAATACCAAATCTCTCTCTAGAATCTACTGTGTGTTAGAATGTTTAGTAGGAAAACAACGTAGAATTCCTTTTGAACTTCAACAACACATAACTCAACAACCATTAGAGTTGGCATGTGGACCAATGAATATCACTAGTATTGGAGGACATAAGTATTTTTAATTATTTATCAATGATCACACCAGGAAAATGTGGATATACCTCATGAAGTATAAATCAGAGGTATTTAGTCATTTTAAACAATTCAAACTTCAAGTAGAAAAAGAATCAGGAAAGACTATAAAATTCCTTTGTTCAGATAGAGGAGGTGAGTTTGTATCTAAATAATTTGATTCCTTTTTAGAAGAGAATGGAATTAAAATACAACTCACTACAACATATTCACCATAATAGAATGGAATTGCAAAAGGAAGAAATAGGTCAATAATGGAAATAGTGAGATGTATGTCAAAACAATATCATCTTGATCATCAATACTAGGTAGAAGTAGTTTAGATAGTAGTATACATACAAAATAGATTACCAACAAGAATACTCAAATATATTACACTAGAAGAAGCATGGTCAGGACAAAAACCAAATATAGGAAAACTAAGAATTTTTGGCTACAAATATTACATGCATATTCCAAAATAAAAAAGGACAAAACTAGATGACAAAACTATGGAAGGAAAATTTGTTTTCTATGACAACGAATCTATAGGGTATAGAATATTAGATCCATATACAAAGAAATTTTACATAAGTAGAGATGTAATATTTGATGAAAAAGTTAAAATTGACACAGAAAAAATAATAATGATACAAAAATTCTTCTAAACTACTTAGAGGAAGATATAACAAGTGAAGAATCAAAATAAAAATCTCAAGAAGAAGACAGAGAAAACACAAAATCATCTACAATCCTCATAGGAAAGAACCAATATGGCTCAGAGACACTCTCAGGGATTCTATAGCACCCTAAAATTGGCGCAGTTAAACCCTTAGTAAAAAGATAAAAATTTGAATTTTAACCCCGAAACCGCCCGTTAACCGCTCCCCCCATTTTTCATGCCATTTTTAGGAGTTGTTTTGACCGTTGGACGATATCGTCGCCGATCAGACGAAATCGTCCCAGATCGGACGAATTCGTCTGGAACAGAACGTCCAGACGATTTCGTCCCAAAACCAAATTTTCATAATTAGCTTCTGTTTCAACAGCCTCTCCAACTTGGGCAGAAGCGTGTCTACGTAGTTGGAGATTCCTCCATTGGAGATCTCCCAGATTGGGATGATCCCCAACCTCCTAACCTCCCCCTAATTCTATATAAACTAGGATTTTCTTAGTTTATCCCCCTGGCTCTCCTCCTGACTCTCTCCCTGGTTGATTTTCCCTGCCATTTAGCTTTGTTGTGTTAAGACGTCCTATCTACCATTGTTTGCACTCGTAGTTTTAAGTTTTCATTGTAGGTTTTCACTATGCTTCAGCTGGAGGAAGCTCGGATCATCGCAGGTGATTCCACATGATTTTGGATGATCCTATCGAAGATCGGTGATGATCTCGTACGATTGGAGGTGATCTCGACTATAGTTCATATTGGGGGCAATTAGAGCCCTGAGTTTGCATTTCTCATCTTCCTTCCTCATTTTATTATGCATTAGCTTGATTTATTTTCATTCTGCATCCTGGAGTTCACCTCATTTAGCATAAATGCATGATAAAGTTAAAATAAGTTATTAAAACAATGCATTTCCTTTAATCTGCTATCTAGATTTATCAGTTAAGCATTTATACTATCATTTCTATCATTTTGCATTATTCTTGCAGTTGCATTTTTGGTTTTTGGTGTCTGTTTATGTGATTGCAGGTTTCTGATGAATTCATCAGATCGACGATGATCTTGTCTGATCTCAGATGATCGCCTATGATCTGGGATGATTCTGTACAATTGCAGATGATCCTATCATATTCGGGATGATCTGGACTCCTACAAGCTTCAGAATCTTCATCAGACATCCGAAATCAGGTGCATTCTTTCTCATTTAACATATTCCTGGTATTTAGGATTCATTCATGCTTTATGTATTCATATAAATCGGCATTTTCATATAGAATAGCTTAGATTCATTTTGGCCAACCTAGGAATATGAATGATTGAGTATAAAATGAACACATCAAACCCATTCTCAACCTAGGCATGGAAACTGCCACTCAAAGTTTCCTGGTGAACCCCACCATCCATCAAAAATTCACCCTTATACCCCTCCCCCGAGAGGCGTGACCTTCAAAGGGCCTCTCAATCCGAGGTATTGTCCCATCCTTCTCGCATCCCCCTTTCGGGCATGGATCCTATAGCCTGAAGGTAAGGGTGCAAAAAATTTGGGTCAGTACATTTTGGTGAACCCGACGTGAAACTAAAAGCCTTTTGAAAAAAAATATATATATATATAAAATAAAAATATAAATGCATTATTAAGAACATCTAGAATCATTAGAAAATTATTAAAATTGCATATCAGACTTAGATGGTAGATTATAATAAAAGACGAGTTGTCATCATAAATGTTGAAAATCAATTAACAACCATAGAGATTACGTATGTGCTTAGAGTACCTCAAACAAATAGAGTCCAACCTTTGTGGGATGAACTTGATAGGAGATTGGGTATTATTGAATCTAGATCTATAGAACTTAGGCAAATTAAGAGGTTTGTCCTAGATAGAATCCTGGATCCTGATCAGGTGACCTTGTACCATGAACTTCAGAGAGCTTGCCATAGGTGGTTAGCGAGATAAAAGAGCACTTGTGTCTTCAGAATTGTACACCTTTGAGGAATACCTTGAGAACGCAGTTGTAGTACATAAGTTTCTATCTCGTATAGAGGATCAAGAAGTCATTCTTACGGATAGAAAGAGATGGAATAGAGTTCCTAGAGCTGTGTTATATCGAGAGTATTGCCATGAACTTTATTTCTATAGGTCAGAGTCCGAAACAGATCATATTACTATAGCACACTTTGTCAAATTCTTGAAAAACCATTTCCAATTTGAAGAGGAGCATTTCATGACTCCTGATGAACTTGATCCTATTAATGATATCCATAAACTATTTATAGAAAACTAAGTCATTATTTTTATTATTGTTATTTTTTGCAACTAGAATGCTATTTGTTATCTTTATAATAATATTATAAAACACAAAAAAAACAAAAACAAAAAAAACAAAAACAAAACATTTCCTTTTTATAGTAGGTATATAATTAAAATATATACCTCTCAAACCTATCGCATATATATATATATATATATATATATATTTTTGAAATCTAAGTTTAAGCACAATGCCTAGACTTAGGAATGGAAAACAGATTGAAGAAGAAGAAGATTGGTTAGGAAAACCATTAAATAACCAAGATGTCCTTCCTGAAGATCAAGTTTCGGAAGAAGGAATCCTAGACCAGCAAGAAGAAGAGCTTGTTGTAGGAAATGAACAAGAAGAAATTATTAGAGAGGAAGGATCCTCATCCCCTAAAATGTCTTCGGGAGGAGCTATCACTTTTGAAAACATGGAACAATTTTGGAAGTTCATTAATACTAATATTGGTGTTCTTAATAGAGCAGTCCATATGGACAAGGATCGAATTAGTGACACTCAAGCAACTCTAGAAGAAGTATTTCACACACGCACTAATCCCTTGTCCTTTATTGATCAAGAGAGTGATCAAGCTGGACCATCCAATTTGGATATGGCCGCTATAATCTAGAACATGCAACAACAACAGGTTACCCAACCATCTAAAGTGCCTGTTAGCAAGCCTAGGGTTATTCCCGCACAAAAGAAACCATCATTTATTGCTCTATTTCGCCAAGCTATTGATCAACATACTTCAAATCAACAAAAGCCCAAAACAAAACCAAACACCAATTACCAACAATCTGGGATACAACATAATACTACTACAAATCCTCTTCATAATACTCTTCCTACCAACACTTTACATAATAGCAATATAGCATCTAATCCTTATGTCACACCATCATACACTCATAAATCCCATACCTATGTCCCACCGAACCAATATGGTGGACAAACTAGTAATCTTGAAGCCATGGTGAAACAGTTAGTTTCCCGCATGGACCAGATAGATCCCTACCATCCCTCGTACAATTATCGAGAGATGTGTAGTCAGCCTTTAGATCCTATAGTCGTAGCACAACCATATCCTAAACATTTTCCTATGCCTGTCCTGCCCATATATAAAGGAACCGAAGATCCCATAGAGCATCTTCGTATGTTTAGGATAGCATGTCATGATATATCACATGATGACTTATTATTGCTAAAAATGTTCCCAAAAAGTTTAGGAGGAATGGCATTAGAGTGGTATTATCAATTACCCACTAATTCTTTGAGGAATTTCGAAGAAACAACCGAGTCTTTTGTTCATCAATTTAGTGCCTACATCGAAAGGCATGTGACCATTAAAGACTTGTACAACTTAAAACAAGACAAAGATGAATGTTTTGCTGATTTCCTAGCTAGGTGGAGACAGTTGATAGGAAAATTGCACTTTGTGTTACCTTATAGGGAGATGTTGGACATCTTTATTAATAATTTACAAGACCAACTATCCTACGAGTTATCAACTGCTACCTTGACCACCTTCGATCAGGCTATAGACTTAGCCAGATGAGTGGAAGATGCTCTCATTAGGAGAGGTCAGCTTAAAAAGAAAGACGATGAGAAAACATCCAGAAATCAATATAAAAATAAACAAGTTGTGGGTGATGGAGTCACTGATAGTAGAAATATTGCTAATATTAATGTTGCGAAGACAACGGAGAAGTTTATACTGAAACCTCCTGATAAACCTCCTCGAGAATTTACTAGGTTAAATCAACCTTTATCAACTATTCTACCGCAATTATTAGAATGAGGTTTGATTCAATTACCAAATATCTAGGAACCTGATCCAACTATACCCGGATACAGAGCAGATTTACATTGTGACTTCCATAGAGGACCTGGACACACTACCAACTCTTGTAAAATATTAAAACATAAAATACAGGACTTGATTGATAACAATGAGATGGAGGTGCAAGCCTTTCAACCTAAGAAAAATCCTCCTAATAATGCTCAAAAGAACATCCCCCAAAACCAGAATCAGAATGCCAATCAGTCATTGGACATATTTCAACATCCTTTACCAAAACATGGCAAGGAAGTGGCTAATCAAATTGAACATCATAATGTTCCCCCTCCTGCCCGATATGTAGGGACTATTAGTGGGCATTTACCTGTTCATGATCTGGAAATATTTGACACAACTTTATCCATGGTTACAACCAGGCCTCTATATAATATCTAGACACCCGATCTTAGTGATACAGAATATGAGACTAAGAGTGATATGGAAATCACATCAAATCAATCGAATAGCTCTGAAGATGAATCGGATACTATTCACCCTATCACAAGTCATATGGTTCCAGAAGAACCATTTCCAAGAAGAGTCACTACTAGACCATCCTCTCACCAATTACTTTCTAATGAGCAAGCCATAAATGCTAGACCAAGACCCATTCATCATCCACAGAATAATATTGTGGGTACCATCGGAGTTGTTACTAGACAACAGGCTCAAAACTCTCAACAAGATCAAATGCAGAATGATGGATCAACTCCATTTGTTTTGAAAGTTCCTAATAAAGGGAATCAGGCACCTAATGTTCAACCTAAACCTCCTTATAATATTAATGAACAATTATCAAATATTACAACTAGAATTTCTCTTTTGGACCTTTTAAGATCTTCTCCTACACATAGAGATGAATTAATGCTCACATTAAGCCAGATGATGGTACCACAAGACATTCAACCTGAAGCCATGGCTAATACTATAATAACTCGTGAAGTTGATTGTATTGACTTTCGAGATAGAGACATACCGCAACATAGTTTACATAAGGATAACCCCTTATATATTACTGCCTTAATTGGAGATGTAGAAGTTAAACGAGTCTTGATTGATAATGGTTCATCTTTAAACATCTGCACTTTTGACTTCTACCAAATATTTGGGTTTAGAAGTGATGAAATGAAAAGAACTGATATGATCATAAAAGCCTTCAATGATGAAACACAAGAAACGTGTGGAGTTATTACCATCCCATTGCAGGTTGGTCCGAGAACCTTGGATACGACCGTGTTTATTGTACATTGCCCTGCATCGTACAATATACTCTTGGGTCACCCTTGGATCAACGCGATGCGAGCCGTTCCCTCAACTTTACATCAATGTGTTAAATTCGAATTTAAGAATCAGTTGGTTACCATTCATGGTGATCCTAGACCCTTTGATATGTGTGCTTTGGCAGAACCTGTTGGAGTTCAATTTTGCCCTGCTCTATCATCCACACATCCTAATTCTCATTACCCATCTAAACGTGTGAAACACACACCCACAATGTCATCTACTTCTTCTCCATCAGTTCCACCCCTACATACAACTCAACCATCCTCTAAACAAACCACATTAGGACCTCAGAAAGATCCTAATCCCACAACCGATGCCTCTTGTTCTACTCCTATAACTTCTATACCTATAATAGGCCCATCCATCGACATCTCTACAACATCTACATCCACCAAAGGCATAGTTTCCGCATCAGAAGATGTAGGAAATGTTCCTTCTACCTCTTATGCTCTTACTGACGAGCTCTTACCCGATTTATCTAAAATTCTTATATCAGAGAAAACGAATGCTTCTATGCAAGATTCCCTTATTTTAAATAATTTGCCACCATCTCCTCATACCTTGGGCCTCCCACAGCCTATGGGAAGTATTTACCAAGTCGGGAGCTGTGCTTTTATTTATAAGGGATATGACTGGGGTAGAATACCCAGAAACATCAAGACTCATTATGATGGATATGCTCGATGTTATTTTACTAATGAGTATATTAAAGCCAAATCTATAATGCTTAAATTGGGATATAAAGGGAAAGGTTTAGGACCTTTCCAAAATGGTATGAAAGAACCTTTTGAGGTAGAACCGTGGCCCGCCCGATGTGGTGTGGGCCTATTTCCTAGTAAGGGTCAGCCCTTCCCATTTGAGGATGATGACCATCTCATATGTTATCAAGATTATTTGGATGAGCGTGATGCTTTGCATTTAATGAATAAGCCATTTACATGTAATATGCTATCTATAGCTTACCCTGAGATGATCGTTGAATCCGACGATGAGTTGGAGGGAGATATCTTCCATGATGTCTCCATTGAGGAATTATTACATAATGAATTTTATTTTGATGGCTCTATACCTAGTATAGCCCAGCTTGAGGCCACGACTCCTCAAGATGAATTATCCAAGCTAACCTTGGCAGAATTACAAGAATTGGGCGTTTCACCCGCCCCACCTAATTTTGAGAAAGATCTACACATGGAAGTAGAAAATGTCATAAAAATTAACATTGGAACTGAGGATAATCCTCACATAATCAACATTGGATCAGAATTGAGTCAAGAAAAATAGGATAAATACATTGCATTTCTTAAAGAATATGAAGATGTCTTTGCTTGGACATATGAAGATATGCCAGGTTTAGACCCTTATGTAGTTATGCATCACCTAGTAGTCCATCCGGATGCTAAACCTGTTAAACAGAAACTTAGAAAAATGCATCCTAAAGTGGCCTTACTAGTCAAAGGGGAGTTAGAAAAACTCCTGAATGTTATTTTTATACAAGCCATTGATTATGTTGAATGGATCTCGAATGTAGTTCCAGTAACTAAGAAAGAAGCTACCAAAGTTAGGGTTTGCACAGACTTTAGAGATATTAATGTTGCATGCCCTAAAGATGATTTTCCTCTTCCCAATATGGATCAGATCATTGATTTTACTGCTGGGAGTGGAATGATATCCTTAATGGATGGATTTTTTGGTTATAATCAGATCAGGATAGCTCCTGAAGATCAGGCTAAAACAACCTTTATTACCCCTTGGGGGACCTTTTGTTGGAAAGTGATGCCATTTGGTTTGAAGAATGCGGGTGCAACATATCAACGAGCCATGACTTATATCTTTCATGATATGATGCATGATATACTACATGATTATGTAGATGACATTATAGCTCGTTCTATTAAAGAAGATGACCATTTAGATGACTTGAGAAAAGTATTTGATCGGTTAAGGGAATATCTTATCCGATTGAATCCAACCAAATGTATATTCGGAGTTAAGTCCGATAAATTATTGGGGGTTATAGTTTCTTTACGTGGCATCAAAATTGACCCTCTCAAGATTGCGGCTATCACTGATATGCCCGCGCCCACAAATATATCTGAATTACGGAGTTTACAAGGTAAGCTTCAAGCTATCCGTCGCTTCATCGATAAGCTGGCGGATAAAACCGGACCCTTTCTTAAGCTTCTTAAGAAGGATGTCTCTTTCCATTGGGACAACGAATGTCAGGAAGCATTTGAACTCCTCAAACAATATCTTCTTAACCCACCTGTGCTTTCACCACCTAGACCTGATCGCCCATTTATCTTGTATATTTTGCTTCAGATTTTGCCTTAGGAGCTATGTTAGCTCAACTGGATGATGAGAAAAGAGAGCGTGCTAATTATTACATTAGTAGAACATTAATCAGTTATGAAACCCGCTACACAGCATTAGAAAAGTTATGTCTAGCAGTCATATTTTCTACACAGAAACTATGCCATTATATGCTCAGTCAGAAAACGTATGTTATTGCTAAATCCGATCCTTTGCGGTATCTCATGAGTCGACCTTATTTATCTAGTCGCACAACAAAGTGGGTTCTTGCTCTAAGCGAGTTTGAACTCACGTTTATAGGACAGAAGTCTGTTAAGGGTCAAATCATAGCAGATCAATTAGTCTGCTGCACCCTTAGAGTCTACCCATCCCCTCATCATTGAGTTTCCTGATGAATGCCTTAAACTAGAGGCAGACCATCCAGAGCAATGGTCCTTATACTTTGATGGAGCCCGATGCATGAGTGGGGCTAGTGCAGGTATTATTCTAATATCTCCATAGAAACATCTTATACCTCTATCCTTTAAATTAACGTTTGCTTGTACTAATAATACTATTGAATATGAAGCTCTAATCCTTGGCTTACGAGCTGCCTTGGCACTAAAAATTAAAAATCTATTAGTTTTTGATGATTCTCAACTTGTTATAAATCAAATTAATGATGTTTATCAGACCAGAGATGATAAATTGCATCCATATAAAGCATATGTATTACAATTAATATCTTTATTTGATCAAGTTACCTTGGAAGCTATTCCTAGAACTAATAATCGTGCGGTTGACGCTATGGCTGCAGCTGCATCTCTTTTACCCTTGGAGTTAGATGACGAATATGCTACCATCATTATTCATCGACTCCAGGAACCCGCTTCAAATAAATCATGCTTAGAACCTTTGGATGTGTTTCTAATCAATGAAACTACTCCTGAACTTTGGTACACTGATATATTCAATTTTCTTCAAAATGGGACCTTCCCTGAAGGTTTTAATAGAAACCAACGCCGGTTATTACGTAGACGAGCAAGTCACTTCGTAATAATTGGCAATACATTATATAGGAGATCTTTTGAAGGTATCCTACTGAGATGTTTGAATCTAGAAGAATCTAGATCAGCTTTGAGTGAAGCCCACGATGGATCTTGTGGGGGACACTTTAGTGGTAGCGCCATTGCTAAGAAGCTCCTTAGGATAGGATATTTTTGGCCTACCATGGAGAATGATGCACATGATTACGTGCGCCATTGTGACAAGTGCCAGAAACATGCTGACCTTGTCCATGCGCTTGCACAAGAACTGTAGGCTATTTCATCTCCTTGGCCCTTTTCAAAATGGGGCTTAGACATCATTGGAAAAATCAATCCTGTGTCATCTGATGGACACAAATTCATCATAACCACCATCGAGTATTTCATGAAGTGGGTTGAAGCTATGCCCTTAGCTTCTTGCACTGGAACCCAAGTTTCCAAATTTATTTTTAATCAAATTATTTGTAGGTTCGGAATTCTTGCAAATCTCATCTCGGATAATGGAACTTGTTTCAAAAATAAATATGTCAAGAAATTATGTCAAAAATATAAAATTCAACATCGTTGGTCCACTCCCTATTATCCTCAGGGTAATGGCCAAGCAGAAGCATCTAATAAAACATTAATTAAAATCCTCAAAATATTGGTCAATAAATCTGGTCGAGATTGGCACATTCAATTATATCCTGCTTTGTGGGCTTATCGAACTAGCGTTCGTACTCCCACGGGCACTTCACCTTTTGTTTTGGTTTATGGCGCTGAAGTAGTTTTTCCCTTTGAATTAGAAGTTCCTTCTTTGGCTCTACTACTTCAAGATACTGAAGTAGGAGATGAATATCGTGCTGGTAGATTTAGTCAACTAGAACTCCTAGATGAGAAGTGCATCAATGCTTTGGAACATCTTCGAGCCTACCAGAACAAGCTTAAACGAGCATACCTCAAGAAAGTTCATCATCGATCCTTTGAGATCGATGACCTTGTCTTAAAAGAAAATAAAAAAATACTAATGCAACTAAAGATCTTAAAGGTAAATTTGAGCCCAACTGGCTTGGACCATATATTATCACTGCTAAATTTGGATCGGGAGCATACAGATTAGCTACCTTAGATGGTAAAGATCTTAAAGAACCTATGAACATTATGCATCTTAAACGCTATTATGCATAAATCTGGTCATTTCATCATTGTATATATTGTTATTTTGCATATTGTTTCATTTTAGTAATTCATATAAAAATTTCAAAAACAGTAATATTATTTATTCTTTCAATTCATAAATTAAAACCAAAATATAAAAAACATCAAAATCATCAAAATCTTCAAAAACATTTTCTATTTTTGCACCTGTCAATTCTTGAAGTATTGCAGTCATATTTTCAATTATTTTGGATAAATTAGCATTTATTTGGAATCCCGCACTTTCACACTCACATGAATAAATATCTTGATTTTATTTGGTATGATTATTAATCTCTCTTATATCAAAGTCCACGAGTTGAATTAAATAAAGTTTTGAGCATAGAGAATTGATCTTGTTATTTACTTGAACCAAGTATATCTTTTCACATTAAAATGATTTCATTGCAAATTCAATATGATGCTACATAGTAGAAGTGGTTTCTTGAGCGAAAAGTTTCCCTGCTATCCTATCATGCACATGGTCTAGAATCTTTGAGAATTGACAAAAGGACAAGCTCACCCCTGCCCAGAATAAAAATCCCTTGCTCTACAGCCAATCCGAGCAAGTATCCCTAGTATAGGAAGAAAAAGAAAATCAAGAAAAATCATGAGAAAAAGAAAAATATCATTTTGTACCATCGCAACAATATTTCAGCATTATCTCAGTTCCAAGCAAAAATACAAAAAAAAAAAAAGAGAAAGAGAAAAGAAAAAGCAAAATGCAATAAATCCCTTTCCCTACCCCTTGAAAAGAAAAGAAGGGTGAATGAGCTTGAATCCCTGGAATTCTCAATTATTCAAAAACCGTGAGGTAAGCCCCATAACAGGTGGTTTGTGCCCAACCCGCTTGGCCTTGGGTAACTCCTAGCGTGGTGATATGTCTGTCACATTAGCGACCTTCTTTTGTATAGACCTATGTCTGCTTATGGATCAGCTAGCTCTTGATGACCCGACTTACATAGTAGTCTGGTACGGTTACATGCATATAAATCATGGTCAATGAACACTTATTTGGTTAATTCAAATTACTTGTATCAAATTATCTTGCTCAAAATTGGTAAATGAACAATACAATTGCACACACATTTGTATTTGAGAGATTTTGTATCATTATGATAAATCAAGATCGGCAATGAACTCACATATGCACATGAGGGTTCCTTATAAATCTACATTTTGTCTTTGAGATAATTTAAAATATTTATGCAAATATTTTGGAATAATTTCATCTTCTTATTTGAGAACATCTGCTTAGTATAAAAACAATTACATACATTTTTTTCCAAAATCCAAAATTTTCTTTCAAAACATATTCAAAAATCTAGCAATAAAGTCACATTTATATATACTTTCGACTTCCGTAACGATGGTATAGTTCCTAAAACCTAAACTGGAATTTTATGCCTAGCGCAAGTCCTCATCTTATATATTTTCTGTTTATCTCAAAATCAAAAATCAATTATGCAATAAAATTATTTTTGGATTTCGCGATGATGGTATAAGTCTATACCTAAAAATTCTATGCCTAGCGCAAACCATTGTTCTAATTTTATTTCCCATTTATTTTAATTCATAAAAACATATGGCTTACATCATTATGTTACACAATTGTGCTTTAAAAAGAACGAACACTTTTTTCTATTTCATTTCATTATGTCAACATTCAATTTTGCAACGATGGTATAATTCCTAAGGAATTGTTCAAAATTTTATCACACTTAGGAATTTTATGCCTAGCAAAAATCATATTTTTTAATATTTCATGCATAATATTTTCATGAAAATCTGAAAACAAATCATCACCATCATCATTTTTCATCATCACAACACAAAGTCTTAAGACAGTCTCTTAAGCACTCTTTTACTTTTAGCAATATTTCTATACTGGGATTAGCTTGACGACCTAGCGAGCGACGACTCCATGAAATGGTCATATAACAACGACAATGTCCTTTGAAATTATTGTTAGAAGTCCCTTTATTTTTCATCAAATCATACCACAACAACCAATTTGTTTACATCAGATTATTTCATTTAAATTTCACAGCATGACATAAAATTATACTATTTCCAACGACATAATTACATGAATAATCAATCAACAATTCAAAATTTAAAGCATCATAAAACATATGGACAAGTCATATCACAAAAATATCATATATATATATCAAAATTATGTACATCATATCAAAACTGGATTGGTATGCCACAATCTATACCCTAGCATACTCAATCCTCTCAAATATATAGTCTATAGTCAAAGAGCAGCTAGTCTCGAGAAGCCCTCGAGCTCTCAGCCTCATCTCCTCTCCCACCCTGAGGTGGAGGAGGTGGTCCCATCGAAGTCCATGCTATATCATGGGTCCTCGACATCGATCATGAGGATGTCCTCGATGATCCCATCATGATCGGCTCCACAATGCTAGCTGGCAACGGTATCCTCTGCCCCTCTAGAACCACATGATAGTACAATCCTTGGTAGAACATGGTCTGAGCAATAGCCCATGCCAGATCCCGAGTGCTCACCCCTCCGCTCTGAGCCCTGAGTCATGTAGCCTCATCCTATAGTGTCTGCACCTGAGCCCGGAGGTGGGCATTCTCCACCTGGAGAGCCACCATCTCGTTGCTCTCCCCCACCTCGACACCCTTGCCCTTATCGAGCGATGGTGGCCTATCCCTCTACTGAGAAGGGAGTCCCTCCTCTCTCCTCTCTAGCTGTTGTGGTCTCTCTAGAGCCTGTGGCACTCTTCGACGTCTCTCCTGAGGAGACCATCACTGCTCCCTCCCTCTATGACTCCTCGCTGCATCGATGGCAGCCTGGCACCACCTCCCCATCCATCGCACCATAGCGTGCATCGGACCCTATGCCCTCATCATCCGAGGAGGGTGGATGCCTACATACCAGGCATCATACCCATCTGTGACCCCAACATCATCCCCATCCACTAGCTGAATGGGGGCATCATCAACATCCTGACTCCAGAATCATTGCATATCTGGAGCCCCGCTCAGTGTAGTATTATCCCGGATAGTCCAGGAGTACTCGTAGTCTCTGAGAGAAGGGATCCCCTATTGTAGACCGAACTACCTCAAAACTCGGTCATAGCGATGGAGCTCTACCTCTCCCCACTCCATCCTCAGCCAGAAGACTCGCCTGATGTGAGCCAACTCCTATCCATCCTCTCCCCACCCTGGATGCTCTCTCCATGGCCTCCAGGTGATCTGGTCAGGGATGAGGTCATCTAGCAACCTCTGGGACATCGGCAGATCTATCCACCACTGTGACCCTCTCTGGAGCCACCAATAGAAAACCTGGGGTCTCTCTCGATCAACCCCTATCAGTGGAAGCCCTATCGGCCTCTGCACCGCAATGTGCTCCCAACACCAAACCTGTAGTAGCGATGTCAATACTAGACATCGACCTCCCTTGTATACGACCCCGTATAGGATCCTATACAAGCGGCATAGTACAAAGCTACCCCAAGAAAACCTATAGTCATGGTCTCTCATGTCGTAGACCACATCTGAGAGGAGCCATGGTAACCTGCATCCACTCTGGTGGCATAGCAGTAGGCCACCCACTACCCCTACCAAAACCTGAGTCAATCGAGATGCCCCAGGCATCTACCTCAATGTCTCGATGTTCACTCCGCCCTTCTCCAGGGTGAAGCTAGGGTCTCCGCATAGTCGCATCATGGCATGGCCCTGATTGGCCATAGGAGTCATCAATTGCCCATGTATGGGGATCCTCAAGATCCTCCATACATCCTCTAGAGTGGGAGCCATCTCCCCTATCGGTAGCCAAAAGTAGGATGACCCCGGATACCACCTCTCTGCTAGGGCTGTCAGTAGCCCCATGTCTGTAGGTATTTGTGGCATCTCTGCCACATGTTGTAGCCCAACCTCCGATAGTCGGTCTCGCTCCGCCTGATCGAGCATGGCTACATCATCTCTTAGCCCCTCGTATTTCCACTCCTAACTTTTTAGTAATCCCCTCTACAAAATAAACAATAAAACAACAAAAATCATTAATAGATAATCATTAAAATCAGTTAAATCAATTTCATCTTATAAAAAAATGATATCATCCATTATTGGATGATATCATACTAAATTAAGTCAAATCATCCTTGGTAGGATGAAATCATCTCCGATTTCTCAACTTGGGGATCGCCCCTTGTTGGACGGGATCGCCCCTATTTCGTCGATTTCGCCCCTAGACGAAATCGGTGATCTAGGGACGATTTCGATGAAATTGGGACGATTTCATCCCGACGTCGTCGACGGCCTAAAAATGGCCATGATGCCCCAAAAATAGTCAAAATTCAAATTAAAAATCACACAAATCAAATTAAAAACATAATGCATCAAGTTTAGATCCTTACCCGCAACCCGCGTCGGACCTCTGTCGATCTGTGTGTCGTTTCCACCATTTTTCCTACAGAGCTCTAAAACAACAAAAGTGAACAGTAACAATGAATTAGGGTTTTACCCTATTTTTTTAATTTTATTTAAAAACAACTTTTTTTAAATTTTGCTTTTTCATGCTTTTACCTCAAATGTTCGATTTGGGTAAAAACACGGAGGGGGCACCATAGTAAGCAGTCGTACGATTCGACCTAGAATCATCGTCTAAAAAATGGAATAAATTTTTGCTTTCTCGTAAAGCGGGAAGAACTCGTCTTTAACGCATTTTCTTTGAAAAATTCGCTAAAGAGGGGGCAAAATGTAGCACCCTAAAATTGGCGCAGTTAAACCCTTAGTAAAAAGATAAAAATTTGAATTTTAACCCCGAAACCACCCATTAACCGCTCCCCCATTTTTCATGCCATTTTTAGGAGTTGTTTTGACCATTGGACGATATCGTCGCCGATCAGACGAAATCGTCCCAGATCGGACGAATTCATCTAGAACAGAACGTCCAGACGATTTCATCCCAAAACCAAATTTTCATAATTAGCTTCTATTTCAACAACCTCTCCAACTTGGGCAGAAGCGTGTCTGCACGGTTGGAGATTCCTCCATTGGAGATCTCCTAGATTGGGATGATCCCCAACCTCCTAACCTCCCCCTAATCCTATATAAACTAGGATTTTCTTAGTTTATCCCCCTGGCTCTCCTCCTGACTCTCTCCTTAGTTGATTTTCCCTACCATTTAGCTTTGTTGTGTTAAGACGTCCTATCTACCATTGTTTGCACTCGTAGTTTTAAGTTTTCATTGCAGGTTTTCACTATGCTTCAGCTAGAGGAAGCTCGGATCATCGTAGGTGATTCCACATGATTTCGGATGATCCTATCGTAGATCGGTGATGATCTCATACGATTGGAGGTGATCTCGACTATAGTTCATATTGGGGGCAATCAGAGCCCTGAGTTTGCATTTCTCATCTTCCTTCCTTATTTTATTATGCATTAGCTTGATTATTTTCATTCTGCATCCTGGAGTTCACCTCATTTAGCATAAATGCATGATAAAGTTAAAATAAGTTATTAAAATAATGCATTTCCTTTAATCTGCTATCTAGATTTATCAGTTAAGCATTTATACTATCATTTCTATCATTTTGCATTATTCTTGCAGTTGCATTTTTGGTTTTTGGTGTCTATTTCTATGATTGTAGGTTTCTGATGAATTCGTCTGATGAATTCGTCAGATCGACGATGATCTTGTCTGATCTCAGATGATCGCCTATGATCTGGGATGATTCTGTACAATTGCAGATGATCCTGTCATATTCGGGATGATCTGGACTCCTACAAGCTTCAGAATCTTCATCAGACATCCGAAATCAGGTGCATTCTTTCTCATTTAACATATTCTTGGTATTTAGGATTCATTCATGCTTTTTGTATTCATATAAATCGGCATTTTCATATAGAATAGCTTAGATTCATTTTGGCCAACCTAGGAATATGAATGATTGAGTATAAAATGAACACATCAAACCCATTCTCAACCTAGGCGTGGAAACTGCCACTCAAAGTTTCCTGGTGAACCCCACCATCCATCAAAAATTCACCCTTATACCCCTCCCCCGAGAGGCGCGACCTTCAAAGGGCCTCTCAGTATGAGGTATTGTCCCATCCTTCTCGCATCCCCCTTCCGGGCATGGATCCTTTAGCCTGAAGGTAAGGGTGCAAAAAATTTGGGTCAAGTACACATTCAAACCTAGAAAGAATGACAAATCTTACCACTACTAGACCTCAAACTCGTAGACAAAGTAGAATAAACAAAGGATTACTAAGAAATACAGTAGAATCGACATCAACACTTCAAGCACTAAATCACTCATATTGGAGGGCAGTTATAGAAAATGAATATGCATCACTTCAAAAAATAAAACATAGAATCTAGTAGAGATACCTCTAGAAAATAAAATATTGGGTTGTAAATGGATTTAAGATCAACTATAAAGCATATGGAACACTTGACAAGTACAAATCTTGGTTAGTAGCCAAAGAATATACTCAAACTTATGGAATTAACTATGAAGAAACATTTGCACTAACAACTAGAATGAGTACTATCAAGATAGTTTGTGCAATAGCAGCTCATCAGGGTTGGAAGCTTCATCAAATAGATGTAAAATTTTCTTTTCTTAATGGTGACTTAGAAGAAGTCTATATGTCACAACCAGAAGGGTTTTTTATTAAAGGACAAGAAAATAATGTGTGCAAATTGAACAAATCCCTATATGGTCTAAAGAAAGCTCCTAGAGCATGGAATATAAAGATCAACAATCACTTATTACAACATAACTTCAAAAGAAGTACATTCGATCCCAGTTTGTATACAAAGAAAATTGGAAATAGTATGCTGATCCTCATAGGTATGTTGATGATATAGTAATTACTAGAAGTTCTAAAAAACTAATAAGTGATATTAAAAAGGATCTAGAAAAGGCATTTGAGATGATAGATCTAGGTCTAATGAATTATTGTCTTGGTCTAGAGATTCAACAAAGTGAAGATAATATTACTATTACTCAATCAAAATATGCAGAAGCCTTACTTGAAAAATATAGAATGAAGGATTGTAAGTCAAAATATACACCAATGGAACAAGGGATTCAATTATCCAAAAATGATGAAACACCTTTGGTTTTAGCAACTATGTATCACCAATTAATTGGAAGTCTTTTGTACTTAACAAATAGCTAACTTGACTTAGCCTTTGTTGTAAATTATCTTTCACACTTCATGCAAGAACCAAGATAAAGTTATTGTAAAGCTACAAAAAGAATATTGTTATATATAAAGAATATTATTGATCATGGACTAATGTATATGAATAATGTTAAATATTTTTTTCTATAGGGTTACTCATATTTAGATTATGTTGGCTCTATTGATGATAGAAAGTCTACTTCAGGGTACGTGTTCTATATTGGGTTAGGACCCATATCTTGGCATAGTAAGAAACAACATATAGTGGCACAATCATCTACTAAAGCAGAATATCGGGAACCAAGAGATACGACCTACGAAGCATTGTGGCTACAATATATATTATCAGACATGGGTATCAAACAAACTCCAACCTTGATATTTTGTGACAATCAAGGAGTACTCAACTTGATCAAAAATTTGATTGTACATGAAAGAACTAAACATATTGAAAATTAATGTCACTTCATTAGAGATCACTTTCAGAACCATCATATCATCCTAAAGCATGTTCCTACAGAATACCAGTTGGAAGATATTTTTATAAAAGCTCTTGGGAAACCAAGTTTTAAACATTCAGAGATCATCTATACAACTTAAGGGAACTTCATACCAAATAATGTAATATAGAGATGTGTTGGAATATATTCCATTATTTGGTAATCATGCCAAGTATCATGTAAGTTGGACCAAGTGTCATAGGTAGAGTGAGGAACAAGAAACCTATCCTCCTATATAATGGACTCTTAGTTCCATTCGCTATTGTACAATTTCATTCATATAATGAGACATGATATACTCATGTAGTTGTTCTATTATCTCTTCACCTTCTTAGTCATTATGATTCTTGAGTAGATAGAATTGTGTAAAAACTATCAAGTAGCATTTATTTGACTTATTCTTGATCCCGATTAAATATTTCTATGAGTTAATCTATTTATAAAACTAACAAAACCAAATCCTTGTTGACTCCTCTATCGGTCTCTTGCCAATCCCTTATTGATTCCTTATCGACCCTATCTGGTCTTTTTCTAGTCTCTTTTTTCAATTATTTTGGATCCTTGCTAAATCCACTACCAGTCTCTTTTTTAGTCCCTTTTTGCCCCCTTACCAGTCCTTGTGTGCCTCTTATCATCTCCTTGCAGCCTTGTCTAATCCTTTTTGTCACTAGAACTAACAACCGCATCTCCATTCAAGACCTTCTAGCAATGAGAAAAAATGTTGGAAGATCATGCAAAACAAAAAGAGATCTTATCAGATCCCAAGATTGATTTCTAATTCTTGTGATGCAAAAAAAAAGTGGTGGGCCCATAACCATAGGTCCTAGGATCAAAATGCAAAGTGGTTGGTAGAAGAAAGTGAGTGGTTGTTAGACAAATCATGTTATAACAGCTTTGTGAGTAGGAGCTCATATTTTCTTGCCACCTAGGGTGTTTGATTTAGGAGCATCCAAGTGGGGTCATTCATGGGTGTTGTGTACATAGTTTTTGGTTTTATGGACATGGTGTTGTGCACATGATTGTTGATTTTGTGTACATGGTTGTTGTGCACATGATTGTTGATTTTGTGTACATGGTTGTTGATTTTGTGCACATGGTTGTTGTATGCATGGTTGTTGTACAAATGGATATTGTGCACATGGTTGTTGGTTTTGTACATATGGTTGTTGTGTATGCAATATTTTTACAAATAGGTTTTGTACATATGGTTGTTGTGTACGTGATTTTTGTACAAATAGATTTTGTGAACATGGTTGTTGGTTTTGTGCACATGGTTGTTGGTTTTGTGTAGATGATTTTTGTGCACATGGTGTTGGTCCCTTTGGTTGGAGATTAAAAGGAAGAGGAAGGGATGCAACTCTTCATCTTCCCACATTATTTTTATTGTTGGAATATCATGAGTGGATATGTTCCTATTAGTTCCAATGATAAAAAAGGACTAGACAAGGTTGTACAAAGACAAGAGACTAATAAGTACAGGCAAGGGGTCAACAAGGGATTGATAAGATATCAATAGTGGAGTTAGCAAGGATATGGATGACTAGCAAAGGTGACAAAAAAGTACTAGATAGGATTGATAAGGAATTGATAAGGGACTGAAAACATATTGGTAGTGAAGTTAAAAAGGATTTGAATGATTGACAAAGGAGACTAGAAAAGGACCAGACATGATCGATAAGGAATCAATAAGGGATTGACAAGAGACTAGTAAGGGAGTTGGCAAAAATCCAATATGGCCAATAAGGAGTTGGAAAGGGCTAGCAAGTATTTGATAAGGAAAACCCAAGAGAGTCATCCAGAAAGCTATAGTCAAATATTTTGCACTATGTGGAGAGAAATTATGGAGGTTATGGCAATTGTGTCCACAATGGTATTTGTGGTAACTATGTTATTTGTAGTGCTTTGTATAAATTGTGAAGTCCTTGGCAAATATGGCCACCATTATATTGTGTATTTATTGATGTGACACTAAATATATAAAACATTGTTTTGTGTTTATTATTTTTACTATATTGTTATTTTTGTGTACTTTGATCTTGCAAATTAATTTTTTGCTACTATTTTTTTGTGTATTAGCATGGAGATGTTTGGGTTGCTAGAAGAGGTTGTATTTTATTATACCCCCTCATCTATGAAATGAGGAAAAAATGTGGATACCCTTGGGGGATATCCACCCAGATATTTTTAGATTAGTTTAAAAAAATAGCTTTTGGACAATACATAGTCCTTGCATAAGGATGGGAAGCAAATGGACATTGGAATAAGATCTATGATAAATAGACACCAAGTTGAGATTTCAAGAAATGTATAATTTGCAGGAGGTAAAGAGTATTGGATATTTATATTATTGTATTATAATTACCATGGATTTGAAAGGGATACAAAAGATGTATGAGCAGTTTAGGAAGCATCTAGATGATCAGCATGCTGAGCAAAAATGTTGGTGGAAGTCAATGTTGGATGTGCTTGATGAGTGCATGAAAATTTATGAAGAAGAGAAGGTGTTATCCCAATGGAAGTATAATATGGATAAAATAATGCATGCATGGATTGATTAAAGCAATGAGTTCATAAAGAATCTGATCAAAAGTGGAAGGAGCATGGGAAACAATTGAAGTGCATGGTTTCTATTCTACTATGGAGTTGAGTTCTAGTTTAGAGGATTCAAATGGAAGGGAGATCTAGAAGACTATAAAATGTTGGTTTAAATTTTGTCTTTCAATGTTTGTAAGGTTGGGGGTGAACCAAAAACCCTATTTTTATGCTTGATTTGGATATTTGTGGTTTATTTAGAACTAGTCATAAGATTTTTTGTAAGGTTTTAGGTGAGCTAGAATGCTCTAGGCTTCTGAGCTAGGAGGTATTATTGAATTTGTGTTACCTTTAGTACAGAGTTCCATATCTAAATTTGTACTTTTGTAAAAGGTTTTGATCCCTTTCAAAATATTTATTTTACCCTACTAAAAAAAATTAATTGCAATTTGGTATACATAAAGATCCAAATGCATGAAAGTGGGTAAGAAGAACATCTTCAAGTAATTAAAGGAAAGACAATAGAAAAAATCTCTATGACAAAGAAAAATTAGAAAACTTTTAAAACATCACTCAAGTAGATTATGCAAAGAGAGGAAAGAAAGAGGACAAATATTTTTTAAAATTATAATTTTGATAGCAATAAATTGATGGATATAATCAGAGAAGCCTTATAATTATGCAAAAAGTTAAAACTTAAAAAAGAAAACATGAAAGCATCCTTGTAAATGCATGGTATGATGAAGAATGTAAAGTAGTAAGGAGAACCTTAAAAGAACCAAACAAAGAGAAAACAAATAGCAATATATATATATATATATATATATATATATATATAGCTAGTGAAAACAAAAAAAAAAGAATACATAAGAGCAAGGAAAAAGAGTTTATATATCTTGCAAATCATAGCCTAAGACAATTCTAGAAAGAGCTACAACAAATCAAAAGGTACACAAAAACAATATCACATCTTAACAGTTGTTGTTGTATTCTAAGCAATTATATGAGAGAACCCAAGAAAAATATACACATATAATTCACATAAATGAGGATTTTTTTTCTCTAAAATATGTGGAGGGCATTAAGAAAATATCAATAGGTAAAGCTTAGGATATAGATGATTGTGAAGTTGAAAATCTCAAATATGGGGTTGACATCTTAGTACCACACATCCAAAATATTTTTAATGGCATCATTAGAGGCTTTCCATTAAAACGGATAACCAACCTAGCCATACCATTGCATAAAAATGGAGACACCAACAATCCTTCAAATTACAGCCCAATCATGATTAATATTTTTTTTTGAAAAACTATTTAGCACCAAAGTAGAAAGAAAAACCGATCAATGGGCAAAAAATCAAGAAAAGAGGACAATAGGGCAATCAGGGTTTAGATCAAAGTACTCAACAATATATCATTGTACTTTAAGACACCTAATGAAGAGGATATGGAATGAAAAAGGAGAATTTTATTGTTTTTTTATGGACTTTAAAAAGGCTTTTGTCATAGTACCTAAAGGTAAATTATGGAAAAAAATGAAAGAAATTGTTGTACCAATCAACTACAAAGTAGTTGTACAAAGATTTTATGAGTAGGTGGTGGCAAAAATTAGAACTCCAAAAGGACTATCAGAGTGTTTTGGGAGTGAAATATGGGTGAAATAGGGTTTTCCGTTGGCACCTATTTTTTTTGGCCTTTATATTGACAAATTGGAGGAAAGGGTAGAAAGAATGGGTGGAGAGGGAATACAATTGGCTAATTATATAGTAAAACTTCTTTATGCAAATGACCTCATCTTGATTGAAAAGACATTTGAAAGTTTAAAAGAACATCTAAAAGCTTTAGAGCATTTTTGTAAATAAGTTGGGATGTAGGTAAACACTAACAAGACTAAAATTATGGTCTTCTCTACTTGAAGAGAGCAAAAACAACCATATATTTTATTTGAAGAAAATCCTTTAGAGGTAGTAACATAGTTCAAATACCTTGGGTTAGATTTTTAAAGCAAACTCAATTGGAGAATATGCAGGATGAAACAAACACAAGTAGGATGGAGGAAACTCTACTCATTACTAAATAGGGGAAAAAAAGTAGAGCTATAGGATTGGAAAACCATTAGGGTCCTGTTTGGGTTATTAGTTATTTCAGTGGTGTTATATGGGTGTGAGGCATGGGTTGGTAATACAACAAATTTTAAACAAAGACAAATAAAAAGAATTCAAAAGTGACTAATTACAAATAAATTTAGAATTAAAGCATCAATCCCATGTGATATTTTACTTGTTGAAATAGGGATCATTCCACAAGAAGCAAAAATTATAATAAGGTTGTTGGGGTACCTAAAGAAAATATAAAAATAGAAGATAGTCGGTTGCCAAAATAAGTAATCAAAGAAACACTGAGTAGAAGAAAAGACGCATGGATGAAACAAAATAACAAATGTATTGGCAAATGGAGCAATAAATTTCATGAGGTCCCAACCTCAAACAAAAAAAGTAAACAATATGTGAGGGAAAATGTCAAACTTATCATGTGGATTGAAAGTTTAGGAAGGAAAAAATAGTTATAGATCAACAAATTCAACTCAAACTATGAACACAACCAAAACAAGTACATAGATACAAATATCAAATGGGGGAAAAAAGTAATTATAGCCTAACTAATATCTATTTCACATCATCTCAGATGAGAAATTGGGAGATGAATAAATTTTCAAGAGGTATGGTTAGAATGAATGTGTTTTTTGCACAGTAGTAGTAGTGGAAACCAAAAAAATATTTTATCATGGAATGTGAAGCCTAGAAGGGTATTAGGATTGCATATGAGGACACTCTAAAAGTAAACTCACTAATGAAACATTTTGAAGAATGGATAATAGAAAAAAGAGGAAAACTTTTCATCAAAATCAACAACAGAAGAAACACACTCCAAAATATGATAAGAGGTTGATGAGTTTTTTACTTTGTTGAACAATTTTCTTTATTGGATGTTGTTAAAATTTAGAACGATGAATAGAAGGTTTAAGGTTTGAATTGAAAAGGGAATAAGGTTGTACACCATATCTCATCTTGTATTAAAACTCTTGATCTCATAAATTTTTATTTTTTATTTTTTTAATAAGCTATGTGTGGCTTCTATTGGGGCCACTCCCATTAAAAAAACAAAACATTATATTGCTTTCATCACATTTGTTAGAAATAAGCTATGTGTGGCTTATATTGGGGCCCCTCCCATTACAAAAACAAAACATTATATTGCTCTCATCACATTTCTAACAAGTTAATTAAATCATACCCATCTTTGCCTTTCTATCAAAGATATTCTCCATCTTCCTCAAACTGCTAAGTTTTCATAATCAACTTTTTTAAAGAAACTAACAAAAAGAACAACCCTTACATGGCACATAACTCCAATAGATAGAAGGAAAACAAACATAACAGACATCCATAAAAGAGGCAATCAGTTTGATTATTTTTCTTTTGTGTAGCATAGGTTCTTCCTCCTTTAGAGTGGCAAGAACTTAGAATGCATTTTTACACTTCAAGCTCCTAAGATAATATCTAGTTGTAACACATTTTGTAGGATATTCATTTTCAAAAAACTAACCATCATTGATTATTTCATAATTAGCTTCAAGAATACCATCTGAGGTGCTAATATTTTTTATGGAACCGTCTAGATGATCTTTAGTAACCATTTATCTTTTATCAACAATCTGATTCAAATTCTCCATTTGAGGTTTAGTCTTATGTTGCTCACATGATTCCTAATGGACAATTGGTGCATGTGGAGGATGAGCTTCTTTCTTTTGAACTGGGGTACTTTAAGGTTTTATATCATTCATATGCAGGGACTTCTTCTCCACCAAGGAGAAATAAGAGCATGATCGAATGATCGAGCATCTCTTCTTTAGGTGGCCATATTACTGATATCCATAACATCTTAGGGAGAAGTTTTCATATTCAATATTTTGAATTCATTCCCCTTTGCTTGAGGAGATAGTAATGGATTGAGGTCCAAGAACTGAAACATTCATCCAAACAACCAATCTTGCTTTACTCATATTAATTTTACTAGACAAATTTTCCTCTATTTGGGCATCCATATACTGGAATACATCAATGGCATTATCGATTTTGGTGAAAATCTTCTCTCCCCAAAACTCCACAAGGAGCATAAAGATTCACCCAAACTAGGAAGCCATTAACTTCTTCTGTAAAGAAGTTGAAACTAGGAGTCCAAGGTCTTATATAGACACCCCTTTGTCTAAAAAAATAATTATATCTATAATCCATTACCCTATCTATAATCGCTAAATTAGAAAAGGAAATAGGAAAGAAATATTTGGGTAGGAGAGTTACTTGGAATCTGTATTGGTCCACCAATCTTTAATGTATTATTTGAGCTCCTCTAGGCCTAGTCTTTTGCCCTTAAGTTTACAAATAATTATTTGGGTTTCATGATCAATCAAATCCAACCCAGATTCATCCTTTAAAATCTTGATGGAGGGCAAAGATTCATCCACCCGTGAACCCGAAGATCCTTGAGAGATATTTCTTTTGATCGAAGAGGCTTTCTCACATACTGAAGAGACGGTCTACAAACAACCCTCTTCCTTCAATGCTTGACTGCACCTAAGCTTTGCATCCCTTTTGTGAAAATTGTAGCCAAATTTATTGCTTTGTTCCATCGCTTAAATGCACCTAGAGTTTACACCCCTTTCGCTCGCCAAATCTTCAATGAGTTTACATAGGTTTTTATGAGGGGTCTTGATCCCCTCATATTGAGTGAGGTTTGAACCTTGGACCTCTCAAAGAGAGGCCAAAGCCCTTACCACTACAATAAGCTTGCAGCTATCCTCTTGATCCCATAAATTATTTTGGTTTAATGGATGTAATTAAAATCATTTCATTTTATTTTTGATGAACACACACCCACCCCTCACATACTCACCCACGCCACAATTTGAAATCATTTCATTTTTTATATAAAAAACATGTTTTCAAATATATATATATATATATATATATATATATATATATATAACATTATATTTATTTCTATAATTCACAATAATTATTTTTTAAATACACCTTAGTTAAAAATCACATTTTAGATAAAAAACATTGATTCCCTTAAAAAAAAAAAAAAATATATATATATATATATATATATATATATATATATATATATATATATACCCCTACGACCAACTCATTGGGGTATATATATATATATATACCCCAATATATATATACCCCTACGACCAACTCACGGGTTGAGCGGTCTCCTCCCAACCATGACCCCTCGTAAATTCGAGAGCTATGCTTATCAATAGCGAATTTAACACCCACCCACACCGCACGATGTTGAGTAGTCTACTCCTCCCAACCATGACCCCTCGTAAAACCGAGAGCTATGCTTATCAACAGGGAATTTAACACATACCCACCCCCTTCCACACTCATCCACGTCGTGAACCTTGGACCTCCTGGCATAGTCTCCTCCCAACCATGAACCCTCATAAAACCGAAAACTATGCTTATCAATAAGGAATTTAACACATACCCACCCTTTCACACACTCGTCCACGCCGCGATTTGAACCTTAAACCTCCTGAAAAAGAACCCAAACCTTATATTTATATTTTTATAAAATATAATTTAAAAAATACTAAAATTATATTGCTTGTATCTTAGAACTTCAAACTCAAGTGGATGCTAGAACTAAAACTGGCAATGGTAATGGTAATAAAAAGCGTGTAAGAAGGCTATCAAAATCATCAACCGAAACATTTGAGAAGGAAGTTGAAACAGGGAAAATAGATTTATATGATAAATGGTGCACGGTTATTATGAACTTGAGTGAATTTAATGCTAAAGATTTTAGATTTATGATAAAGGTTTAAAGTTTAAATTTTATAAAATAAAATTGTATATTATAATAATTTTATAATTAAATAATATTTAATTATATAAATATAATTAAATAATTATGAACTATGCAAAATAATCCATAATGGATGCACCACATGCGGTTAGTAACTCTAGTAAAATGCAGTAAGAAAAAAAATTTGCTTTCTAAAGTAAATCCAAAACCATGTGGTTTGATTCTTTTTAAGTTGTGTTAGATAACACCTTAATAGTATTTTTTTGGGCTGTTGAAGATTATCCATACAAATCCCAATGCAAGGTCGATATGACCTTGTTATAAGATTCGCACGTTGGGAGAATATTTTTGGACATTATGAAACTAATCTGAGGAAGGACAAAAATGAACGGATGCCAGATCTTTATGCATTAAAGATCATCACCAACTCCAATTATAGCCGAGCTGTCTGTAAGATATTCTTTTTAAATCACCCATCTATGTAGCCATAGGAGATAGGGGACCATTGCTCTTTCAGTATATAGTACATATAATGAAAAATATATGCAATGATGACTATCTCTGTTCAATGATGTCTCTCACATTCGATGTATTTATTATTTATTATGCATACATTCGAATGATGTGAAGTTAATCTGTGATAAACTGGTAAGCATAGGGTTCAAACTACGAGGACTACTCTCAACAGCTTGTTCGTCTCGTTGTTGTTGATCTGGCGTGAGATCTAATCACTCGGGTTTCCTACCATGGGCACTAAGATGGGGTTTCCTACCATGCAGAGGATTCAACACGGACTACTACCTTTGCTAAAGCTGGTATTGTGCTCCACGGTTTGAACCTTTTTAGTAAGTACTCGGCCAATCAAAATTTTGTCAATCTACCTAACCTTTAAAAACAAATTACTCATCGTTATTAATTACCTTCTTTTTAATAACATCTTAATGTACAAATGTACAAATGCTTAGTAAGATGGAAACCTAAGGCTAAAATTTATAGGTTTCACGCTACCGTAGAAGTTAAAATGATTTAACCAGGGACAGTCAAATATTTGACACTGTCAATTTTAATTGTTCAACCGCTTTATAGATTCATCATAATTGTGTGCCATTGTAAAGGTATTTTCAAGCTTAAAATCAAAGTTGTTAAATATTTTTTAATTAAAATTTTGTGTTTTGTTAGTTATTAAAAATAGTGAGATTATAACTTATAATAAAAAATTTGTTTATTTATAAAAATATAGTGTAAAAAAAATATATAAATATAAATAAATAAGAAAAAATTAGATTATATTAATTTATTAATAGGAACATTAATTTATTATACTACTAACACTATCCACAAATTAAAAAACAAAATGAGGTGGATAAGGAGTAAATTATAGGGTTCAAATCACATGGTGTAAAACTTATAGGGTTCAAATCACATGGTGTAAAACTAGAATTTTTTGTTACATAGGAGAGTTGGTTATAGCCATTATTATTAGTAACTGGCAAGCAGGGTTCAAACCACAGGACTATACTCTCAATAGCTGATTCGTCTCGTTGTTGAGATCTATTTACTCAGGATTTATACCATTGTTATCGGTTTGACACGCACTAAGAGTATCATTGTTGTGGGTCTGGCATGCACTAAGAGGATTCAACACGGACTACTACCTTTGCTAAGGCTGACAGCTTGCCCCCAAGGTTTGAACCTAGGTCTCTTTTTGACAAGTACTTGTCTAATCAAGTCTTTGTCAATCCACCTAACCCTTAAAAGCAAAGTACTCATCATTGTTAACTACCTTGTACAAATAATACTTAGTAAGAAGGACACCTAAGGCTAAAATTTATAGGTTTCACGCTACCGTAGAAGTTAAAATGATTTAACGAGGGACAGTTAAATATTTGACACTGTCAATTTTAATTGTTCAACCGCTTTATAGATTCATCATAATTGTGTGCCATATTTTATAATTCATTGTAAAGTATGTCCAAGCTTAAAATCAAAGCCGTTAAATAAGTTTTGTAAATCAAAATACGTACAATTTAGACGTATAATTTTAGGCCGCAGTAATGTGCTGAGGTAATAATAATAATAAATTTTATAAAAGGAAGAGACCTTGTTTGAAATTAATATCGAGTTTCAATGAAATTTCAAAAATCAGTTAAATTCTTTTGTTCGGAAGGAAAAAGAAAACAATTATTACATAGTTTTCCATTTAATTAAAAAAATTATATTTAATTTATATTATAATTTTTATTTAATGGTTTTAAATAAAATTAGTTTTAATCTTTTATATATAATATTAAAAATATATTGAGTGCAGTGCAAGATAACATATTAGTAATGGTTTTGATTTTTTTTGGAAAGGTTCAAGGTTTAAACCAGGACTTACACGATTGGATAGTTGCAGTTGAACGATCACGGTCCTATTGACTTAGACTTACCTAATAAAGTTTATAGAGGCAATTTCACTATGTATCAAATATTTAGTATCCAATATAAATTGTAAGAATTTATATTTTATTATTTTAAAATTTAGTTTAATTTAAAAAAATAAATTTATTTTCAAATCTCGAGGTCTTGTTCCTTTCCTCGTGCTTTCAACGGTATAAAAGGTTTAAAATGATTGTGGCATGGTGGTTATAGGGGCGGATTGCGTGAAGAATCGTGTGGAAGAATTGTGGCGGCTTTTGTGTGGAAGAATTGTGTGGCGGATTCTTGTGACGGACAACGCAATGCTAAATACTATGGCAACCATAAAAACTGAACAACCTACCCGAATTCGTGATGACTACCGATTCCACCATGTAAATAAAAATAAAAATAAAATAAATTTATTAATTAATTTTAATTTATTTAAAAAATGTTTCCCTTTCACATTAGAGTATATAAATACCTATATTTTGAAATGGAGGAGTAAATATACTCATCTCAACCAAAAACATAGTTCAGAAGAGTTGTATGCTTCATTATGAAGGTGGTGGTAGTCTTAGTTTGTCTCCTTTATTCACTTGATATGTAGGTAGTTCACTTAGTTCATAGAGGTAATTCATAAAGCTATAAATACAATTCAATTTAATTTTTTTAAGTTAAAGTGGTCATATTATTTTTTATTGATTATGTTATCTTCTTTATTTTTATATGTGATTATTTTATTTTTTATTGATTAAGTTATCACATTGTATTCTTTTATATCTAATATTACAACTCTTAAAATTTATTATTCTTGAGTCTATAATAAATTTTTGTAAGCAATTACAATGAGTATAAAAGTTGTCCTCGTAGAAGTCATAACAAAGTAGACAACAAATGTAAATATGTTGTGGTTCTTCCATCGAATCAAGATCAAAGACCTTTGAATGTTAACAATTTCTTCGAAGTCATAGTTACAAACTATCTTAATAGAAATATTAGAAATAAATCGTCTATTTTCCCATTAAATTATCCAAATATAATATATTAAATAATATAAAAAGAGTTAAAAAAAAAAAGTATCATCATGATGAATCATACTTTTATTATAAAGAGTCGTAGGGCCTCCATAATAAAATCATACATTGTCTCTTCATTAGAATTATTCAAAGACAAAATTTGTATACGCAAACTATAGAAGCCCAATTTTGAGCACATCATCATCAAGTCCTTAAAATTTACCAACATCTACATCACTTAGTCAATCAAGCATCTTAAAACTTATTCTAGGAGCACTTATTGCTCTAAAAGCAAAAGTACCATGACCAAGATGATAGCATAAGTGGTGCCACTGCTTAGTTCACAATACTTTTGTAAGACCTTCAAATTGCATCATTTCTTGCCTAATCCACCTAGTAATGGTCATTTTGGCACTAGCACAAGGATATTTAGCACTGCTAGCACTTATAATCCCAATGCTATTAATTTTTAGATACAAAAGAAGAAATATAGACAACTAGCAGCTACCAACTGCCTATCAAATATGAATCTAATCATGCCAATCCGATTTGCCAACTCAACTACATCTTGATTGGAAATCAAAATCTTGAACTCGCCATCTTTATTTCCCATTCGCAATTGCATGTCAAGATTTTCTAGACTTATCTTCAATCAGCAAGACCATGAAACCATACCACCTCTCTAGCTTGCCAATCTTGGTAGATCCTCTAGAGGATCCTCCTAGGGAGTCATGGATTCCTATAAATCCAACCCTTGAGGAGCCTAAGCATATGACTTTTTAATGTAGTGAAGCCTTGTCAAGTTCATAGCATTTTTGGAAGCAACAAAGCCCTACCAAAATCAATATAGAAGTTTTCCTTTGTCATAAGAGACCTTCATCCATTGGTGATATTCTCTTAATGATAGTAACATTTTCGTAGACACCAAAACCTAGCCATTTGTCCTCCACCCATGCTTTCCCACCATTTCCACCACCAAAGCCTAGCCACTTGTCCTCCATCCTGACTTTCTCACCATTTTTGCCCAATATTCATATATATTTATATTTATTTATTTTATATTAATATTTTATATATTATATTATATATTTAATTAATATATATTTATATAAGTGAATTAATCCCATCCATTCGATTTTATTTAATCATGTTTGTCCATCCACATCAATCCATACCACATCCTAAATTTAATATCCACCCTTTGATGTGCTTTTATCTTATCCACACGATTAGTATCATTGAAATCCTAGCATACCCTACGTTGGATTATTAATAGGAGCCATTTTCCCTAAGCAACTTAAGTTTTCAAATTCTTGGAGATTCCTTGAGTCTCATTTACCCTTGGAATATCCGAGTACTTTTGCCTCCATCCTCGGTCACTATAACCCCCACAACCATCGCCATTCATTTTTCCTCACTATATCTGCTTCTATAGTATCTTTTCGTAGCCATCGAATGTCTCCAGGCGCTTTCTATCATTACCGCGTGCCTCTGGATGCCTCCCTACCAGTCCCAAGTGTCCACGATAATTTCCTATAGTTGTCAGGCACCCGCGGGTGTTTTACGTAAACATTCTGAGTACCTCCTAGCCTTCGAGCGATGCTAGGGCATCACCACACCTATTATATGCAACAAAATATCACAAATCAGAAGATAGCAAGCAAGAGCAAGGTAAATCTATTTTAATTATTACATTCATGTTGTCTTTTCATGTTCACATTTTCATTGCTATAACTAGGGTTTTTAAGTTATGATTTATGAGGGTTCACATTATGGAGCCCTCATTTGTTATTACTGATTCTCTGGTTTCTTTGTGTATAGGTTTTGATAATACATCAGAAGCATTGGACAACTATTTAAGCTGGAGTGGCCTGACATCGGATATCAAGAAGCCCACTCAACATTGTTGGGAGCAAAGACGTAGTTGAAAAAACCACCAATTATTTGTGGCTAGGGTTTTAAATAGCCCTAGCAAAATTTGTAATATTGTATCAAGGGATTCTATTGTAACAACGGAGTTTCTAGGCTCCCCCCTTATCAATATAAATTCCATTTTGTCGCGTAATATTTGATTCACTTGAGTTCTATTTTGTTTAGCATTGTTTGGTGTCACAATTTTAGCTCTTCAAATGGCGATCACAACGGGACCCCCTAAGGGTTTCTGTTTATGATTTACCTTACTAATTCACTTGTTATTTTTTATCATTCTGTAGGGTTTTTAGAAGTGTAAATTTCACAGATTTCACTGGATCTAGGGTTTTTGAAAGTTTGTAGAAGTTGCATAAGGTGCACGAAGCACCCAATGGTGCTTAAGGGTTATCCAAATATGCCTAAGGGTATTTTATAGAGAGTTAAGACAAATACGTAGGCTATTTTTAAGTTTTCTAATCAAACCTTAGTTTTTTTGGTTGTTTTGTGTCTTTTTCAGGCTTTTGATATAAAAATAATTTCATTAATTAATCTATAAAATAACACTCATATTAGCATGCATTTTAGGATTTAAATCAATCACTTGCATCCATTCACATATTCTATTTTGAAATTTTTGAATTTCTGTTGTGTGTAAAAATAATACTGCATTTTGATTGCATGTAAATCAAAATTGCATAATTAGTTTGCATTGTTAGGGTTAGAAGTATCTTCTTTTATCTATCTAAGTAGGAACATCATTAGGGTGCCAAGAGTATTCCTGCCATTGGGTGATTCCAGGAAGAGGGGTGGATGAACCCTCCGACTATTTTGATAGGGGGTCTTAAGCAGTGTACTTCACACCCTTTGGAGAAATTGACATTCTCTTGTTGGCTTCTGACTTAGATTTATGAAATTAGTTGCTTTTAACATTGTTTGAACATAATAGAAAATAAAAAAAATTAAAATTAATCAGATGTTGCACGATTCACATTCAATAGTAGTGGCTGGATTTCATCACCAGCCATCACTTGATATTTGGTGACGGTGGCATTCATCTCCATCCATCAATATTTGTCATAGAAATCCTAGGTCACCCTTGAGCAAACTTGTTGGATTTCATCACCAACAAGAATCTCGTTGCCCCAAATTTGCCATATTTTTTACCTTTCTTTTTTATTAATTTAGATTAGTACATTTGAAACACACAATATTAAAACCTAAGGAAACGAACTCACATTAAAAAGAGATAACCAATCAAAAATGTAAGACACGTGTTAAACAAACTTAGCATTGATTATTTGTTTTTATTGTGAAATTTAAATTGGATTTTTTAGTTTTACATAATCTATATTTTGATTTATTTGCTTTATGGTCTTAACACGAAAACAAAAACAAACATTAAATCAAGATAATCAAATGGAAACTTCATCCACCTTCCCCACCACTTCTGTGGTAGAATCTCTAAATATGACACATGCAGATTGGTCTGTAGGTCCATCACATTATTTACCCTCCATAGCCTTCCATATGGCTATGTTCCAAGAGGATTCAACCTCTCCTACCATCGACCATCACATTACCCATATAGACATGGTAAAAGTAGAATCTCTCATGAAGTCTTACAACTATGCCTTAGAATCCATTCCCAATTCACCTAGATAGTATTTTACTTTACAGAAGGAGCCTATTTATTCCCAACCACCATCCACCTTTACTGAGGTGTATACTAAACTTCTGTTTGAGGTATCAGTTGCACCTTACTCCTATGTGTCCATTACCCAACCTTCATGTGCTCCTAGCACTTCGTATACCTCCACTTACACCAATCCCTTGTATGAAGCACATGTCAATGTTGCTTCACAAGTTCCAACCTCACAAGTTGTCATACCTAGTGTAACTTGTACCCAAGCCACATCTTCCATACATTCTACCTCCATACCCTTAGCTTTTGATATAGAAATTAGTGAGGTGTGGGAACACCTGAACAAATTGCTTAGACATCGTCAAAACGCTCAACAGTAAGTACAGGCAAATCTTAAGCCTTCACATAACTCTACTCATATTGTCCTTGTTAACTAGGGTCCATCATAGGCACCACAGTCTTATGTGGTTTCTATCCCTATTCCCCAACCAATTCATACCATTATCCATCCTATTCCTATTGGCCATCCTAGCCATAACCCTCGTACATAAATCTCATTTCATAATTCCCCATATTTTCATCATCAATCTCTCATTCATAAAATTTCATTAAATTCACTAGCCATCACTATCAATCGCATAATCACTTAGTCACTCCACAACATTTTTCCACTCCACAAAATCATCAGGTAATTCAGAGCTTCCACATTCCTGATGAAGACCCTCAAATTAAGGCCATGCAAAAACAGATAGATCAATTGATTCAATTTACTCCTGGTTTTTCAAACCAAAAACCAACCTTACGCCAATTGATCAATCAACCAATTCATCCTTCAGTACTGTCACTATCATATCCAACATATTTTATGGTACCTAAAGCTGATAAATTTAAGGGAACTAAGGATCCCAAATAACATGTGAGCATTTTTGTACATGCATGCTTTAGAATTCAAAATGACAATGCTCTCATGCTTTGAAATTTTCCTCAAACATTAGGAGGGGATGCCATAGAATGGTATAATTAGTTTCCAAGCCATAGTATTTATACTTTTGAGAAATTGATTGATAAATTCTCATTGTTTGATGTTTATGCTTTGAGACAATATGATGATGAATCTATATATAATTTTGGAAACCGTTGGAGGATTGTCATCACTAAATTGCCATTCACCTTACCAATGGATGAGCTAATTAAGTTATTCACCAAGAGTTGCTTAAAACCTATCTCTTGGATGCTTCAATTACGAACTTATCAATCATTTGAAGAAGCTTTAGCTCAGGCTAGTGTCATTGAGGAGATAAAAATTCAAGAAGGCATATTAAAGCCTAAAAATAAAGAATGGCATAACGATGGCCAATACAAAAGAAACTATTTTGGCCAACTAAAATCAACACAGGCTACCCCAACCAATCAACCCAATCAAGTTAATCAAGTGGTCATGAGCCAGCCAATAATAGCTCAACAACAACATGCACAACAAACATCGTAATAAATTGCTTATCATGCGGTACCCTCAACAATGCAAGCTATTCAAAACTTAGTGCCAACTATGGAAAACCATCCCCGATGATATTCTGTCTAACAAAATTACCAATATACCCCATTATTCGGGTCATATGCTTCCCTTTTTCAAAGGTTATATGACACAAATAAGCTTGCTTTACCTGAAATCAAACCCGATGATCCCGCTAGATGTAGTAAACACTATTAGGAGCATCTATTTTGTCCTTATCATAGCAAAATAGAAATAACATCAACAATTACCATGTATTTAAATATATAGTTCAAGATATCATTTAATTGGGGGTAATCAAGCTTGATAATCCCCTTGCTCAACAAAACCAAAACCTTAGTATATTTCAAACACCACTTCCTCATCACGAGGAGGTGCAACCAAATGTAGGAGGGGCTAACACCAAAACTCCTCCTAATCAAGTCAATCACATACAATAATACCAAGGGTTTGTAGGGTCCATTCATGTGGTCACTAGAGGTCAAAGGAACAACCAACAAATGCAACCACCTCAAGCAAATGTGTCACAAAATTCTCCATCGCCACCCATCCAAGTTTCACCCAATCCTTCATCACCCATACATATCCATAGCCAATCAAATCCACCAATTCCACCCATCAATCATCCCCAAACATCCTCATGATCTCCATATTTTAATTGAGATTGACCTCAACCTGGATACCCTCTACCAGTACCTTGAGGATGTGATATACATCCTCTAAGCTAACCATCACCTCATCCATGGGGAGTTGAAAGGTCCCCTTGTCTGCATCCCACCTCTCTTCCAAGGTAGAGAGGTACCCCTCATAGGTCCTCACCACATCCAAACGGATTATCTCTGCTAGCCCTACATCATCCAACAACTCCCAATCCTCGTCAGAAACCACATTCCTCATCTCGAGGATGTAAGGTAAGAACCGATGCTGAGCCTCCAAAATCTTAAGCTATAGCACAACACAAAACATTTGTTAATAATTTTACAAAAAAAAAATACACTAAAAATTTGCACAATACAAAAGCATAATAAACAAGGTTTTATATCAGTAAATTGTGCCCCAGATATAGCCCTAGCCTCCGCACCAGATCCCTCCACCACCATAGCTTCTGTGCTCCAAATACCTCACCCCACTTCACTCCACTCTCCCAGACATAGCTTCTCAAACTCCCAAACACACAATGAGCTTAGTTTCTTGTCCTGGCAGCTATTTATAGCTACTTTAGATGTCTTGAGATGCCCATGAGTATTTCTTAGCATACTTAAGCACCCATGGATATTTGTAGAGTGCCCAAACATCGACGGACGTTTCTGCAGATCAAAAGCACCAATGGGCATTTAACATCAAATTGTACAAAAGACCAAAGTTTCACAACATAATGGCTTCTCCCAACCAAATCACTCCAAATTTTATCCATGCATTCATTGCATCATTTTATTGGGTTTTTTGAATATTCCAATTGATTTAGATGCATATTTTTCATTTGCAACCACAAATTGTAAATTCGCCTAACAAGTTACAAAAGCACCCCAAAATTGTCCAAATCTTCACAAAACAATGATCATCATAATTTTCATCATTCATACATCATCACATCATCATTCACATATTTTCCAAGTTCAAACAACATTCAAGTGAATCTTGTATATAGTGGGTTTTTTTTCTATATACTTGGCGATTGTAGCGATTTGCGTCAATGCAATTCAGTAAGATGAAAGATCTACCATAAGAAAAATTGGTCATTTTCATCATCACATATCTCCTTGTTCAAAAAAAAATCATATTTGGTACTTCACATTTTACGTGAAACCTTACAAAGAATAATTTGCACAAAAGCTGTCATTGTTGGCCTAGTTTGTGGGGCTTAAAACATGGATAAAATCAAATATCATCAATTCATATTTCCTTGACAGTCATCATGGCGACTGGCTTTAGCTAGGATGATTGGTTTTGATCATAGGAATTATCTGATAGTCACTAGTTGACCCTTCGAAGTTGACTACTTTTATTCTTTGCATTTTCATATTTGCATATCAATAATGTCGGAGGGCATGTTCTTCGATAGCATCAAATCACCCCAAATTTGGGGCAACCAAATTTGGTTTTGACTTTCCTACAATGGGATGCATCCTACATGATCATGACATCTTCAATTGGCAAAAATCCCTTCATTTGTTGAGGCAAAAACAGATGCATTGTGCATCACATCTACCATAAATCCCTTCATATTTTGGGGCAAAAATAGACACATTTTCCATCACATATCTTCACAAAAACCTTCATATATTGGGGTAAAAAATATGCATAATATCACATTTTTTTGACCAATCCCCTTTCCACCATTGGGGCAAAAATGATATCACTTTTACATCATTCATTTGCACAAGATTTTTTCAATTTGCTTGTGAGATTCATCCTAAAACTCATTCGCAAATTGAGGGGGTAAGCTATGCAAAAATCAAATTATTTTATTCTTTTGCAAGCTCGTGTTCCACATCCCAAGAGAAGTTGCTTCTGCACCTAGACAAAACAAGTGTCTCGTGTTTTTGCATTGCATTGTATTTCATGCAACGTAGTACAAAAAGGGGCATCTATAGATACTAAAACCTAACCATTTTTCCTCCACCCATGCTTTCCTACCATTTTCACCACCAAAGCCTAGCCACTTGTCCTCCATCCTAACTTTCCTACCATTTATACCCAATATTCATATATATTTATATATATATATATATATATATTTAATATTAATATATAATATAATATATTATATATATAATTAATATATATTTATATAAGTGAATTAATACCAGCCATATGATTTCATTTAATCTTGTCCGTCCATCCACATCAATCCATACCACATCCTAAATTTAATATCTGCCCTCCGATGTGCTTTTATGTCAGCCACACGATTAGTGTCGTTGAAACCTAGCATGCCCTAGGTTGGATTATTAATAGGAGCCATTTTGATGGCTCAAACCCTGATTCCCTAAGCAACCTAAGTTTTCAAATTCTCGAAGATTCCTTGAGTTTCATTTACCCTTGGAATATCTGAGTACTTATGCCTCCATCCTCGCTTGTCGTAACCCCCACAACCGTCACCATTCGTTTTCCCTTCCTAGATATGCTTTTGCAACATATTTCCTTAGCCACAAAACACCTTCGGGTGCTTTCTATAATTATTGCATGCCTCTGGGCACCTCCCTACCAGTCCTAGGTACCCACAAGTATTTCCTACAACCGCCAGGTGCTTGCAGGTGTTTTACATAAGCATTCTCAGCACCTCTTATATGCAATAAAATCTCACAGATCAGAAGACAACAAGCAAGAGTAAGGTAATCCATTTTATGTTATTACATTTCATTTTGTATTATCTTCACATTTTTATTACTATAAATAGGGTTTTTAAGTTGTGATTTCTAAAGGTTTACATTATGGAGCTCTCATTTGTTATTATTGATTCTCTAGTTTCTTTGTGTGCAAGTTGTGACAATACATCAGAATCATTGGACAACTGTTTAAGCTGGAGTGGACCAAAATCGGATATCAAGAAGCCCATTCAACATTGTTGGGAGCAAAGATGTAGTTGAAGACACCACTAGTTATTTATGGCTAGGGTTTCAGAGAGTCTTAGAAAAAATTGTAATATTGTATCAAGGGATTATTGGATCCACTATTGTAACAACGAAGTTTCTAGGCTCCCCCCTTTATCAATATAAATTCCATTTTGTTGTGCAATATTTGATTCACTTGAGTTTTGTTTTATTTAGCATTGTTTGGTGTCGCATTTTTAGATCTTCACTTTCATCACAATAAGGGATATCTACCAAGGGACTTGAGGCTACAAATTTGATTACATCCAATTGGGTTGTGTTATTTTCATCCCTAAACTTCTTGTTATCCTTTTACTTTTATCACTTTGTTATGATTTCATCATGTTAGCCTTTGCATAGTCATTTTATCTTGGATTATCAAATAATAATAAAATTTTATCTTAAATTATGTTAGCCTTTGTTATATTTCCATAATAGTAATTTTATCTTTTTTGGTACGAGAGGATTGATACCCCTCATAATAACTCATGTAAACTGTTAGAGTAGGTTGTTTACCTTAGCTCATGTTCACCTAGGTAATTTATTTTCATTTTATTTAGTTATTCCATGTATTTTCCCCACCCACTTATGTGTGGATATTTCATTTATCTTATTTAGATATAATGAGACGTTACATATTTATTTATTAGATATTATGGGGATATTTTTAGGTTTAACTATTCCTAGGAGTTATGGGGATATCTTTAGGTATATTTGGAGGGTTGATATTCTTTATCCCCATAGTGGTTATAGATCTATGAACCATATCACTTATTCCTTTTGTATAGTGGATATTTGTCCTTAGCTTGATCCTATCGCTATGGTTGATCATCCTTGCCGATATAAGCAAGGCACCTTCATTATACTCATGGTAGTAGAGGAAGTTAATTATTCACTATAATATATAATATTCTTGCTCATTGTTTTGTATATCCATTTGTAAGCTTATGCTATCAATTTTCTTTCAGATTCTTGTTTTGGTTGAATGTGGTGTTCTGTTAACACTTGAGATCCTTTCAGCTTGGAATGATATTAATAGCATTCCTTTCATAAACTAATTTTTTGGTCTGAGAAGGATAATGCATTGGTTAGGTTTGGCCTATTTTTGGGGAGGTCCAAGGTTCAAACCATGCCATCCTCAAAAAGGATAGGTTGGATGGTAGCGATCGAGTATTTTTCGGTTGGCTACCCCAATTTGATACCTTGGAGGATCAAGGGTCCCATTGACATTGTCTAACCCAACGGGCTAGGGTTTATAGTGGCAACACCCATTGGTATTGCTGATTCCTTTACTTTTACTTTTATTGTTTTATGATCATTTTATCATTTCAATCCTTGCATAGTAATCTTATATTTGGTTATCAAATAATCCATCTATTGTCTTCAACAAAATCCTTGTACCTCTTAGCTAGGGATCCCCATCGAATCATTCAATAGTCAAAGGTCTTTTCTCCAAAGACTTATTTTTTATACCTATAGGTAAAATTATCATAGAATTGTATTCTCAATGGCACTACTATGCCCTATTTATTCCACAATAGAGATTGTGACTCCATTTTCAAGAGTATCACAAAAAGCAAAAGTTTCATCTATTTGTGGAAGTGTTGGTAGCGCTATCACATTCCAATGGTATTTTTTCCATTGAGTTGATAGTTATCAATGTAGTCTTTAAAATTTGTTTAACTTGTCTTTTAAATAGGTGTCTAATGCTAATTAGTGGAGCTACAAATTCACCATTGATCTGGGTAAACCCGTTTGTTTCTAGCTACATCTATTTCTATCTATTTTTGTAGGTTTTTGAAAAATTAGGAGCAACAAGCAAAAGCACTACTAGTCATCAAAAGTGTTGACAGTGCTTCTACTTCTCACCAATGCTTCTGCCATAGATGTAGAATCAGGTCAAGGGTTACATTTATTATCTTTAATATTATAAATTCTAGTTTATCATCATTTTTCAATGTTTGTGTGAATATACCTTTCTATTTTTATTATTTTATCTTCTTATAGTAAAATAAAAGAAAAGGAAAGAACAATTAGCTTATTTTCATTATCATTAGGGGACCAACTATAGAATTATATCATCAAAGCAAAATTACATATAACCACTTAGGATTGTTTGATTACATTACTCTCTTGCACCCTTGCTTTGAAATCAAAATTTTATTTTCTACTCATCATTAAAAGGATAAAAACACAGTCTATAGGCCATATCCACTACATTGTTTTGTTGCATGTGTAGCTAAGATAGTGCCAAATTAAGGTTGGGTTGTTAAGAAAAAATCTTAGGAAAAATGTAGGTGTTTTCTAACTTAACCCATAAACCCTTAGGCTAGGATCACAATTGCCCTTATCCTCAAGGTGATACATCATAAATCTAATACTCCATGGGAATGAGGAAGCCGATGCACCCAGTACCGAATGCCTAATTAAAGGTCATCTATGATTTTTCTTGTCTCATATTTTGGTGAACCCAATGTAAACACCACATTGGGTCCCAATATTTTCTTTGACTAAGCTAAACCTTAATCAAGACTAGAATTTTTCAAAACTTTAACCAAGATCATTAATTTTTTTTATTAAACTACAAATAAATAAATCTAGATAAAAATAATTTAACCAAGTGCTAGTCCTACTAGGAATCTTCATCATACTCTCAGTAATTGTTGTATGAGCTACTAGGATATATTGGGTATATAGTGAGTCTAGGCTGCCAACCACTCACAAGTCTCATGCATACTTATTCCTAGTAAGAAGTATATTACAATGGGCTAGTAGGAGTCATAAGGAGTTGTACTGTTACCCCTTATGTGCCATCTTGGCCACATATCTAGGAGGTCACTTCCACGTATTATTGAAATTGCATGTATTGAACTTCTCTTGGGTATCAATGGGTAAGGTTTAGGTATCTTGAGATATTAAATATATAAGGAGGTACCTAAGGTATATAGGTCAAACTAGGTATATTAATGGAAGGAGATATAAAGTTTCTAAAACATCTTCTCTTTCTTCTTTAATCAACACTATAAATAATTTATATCTTAAATAACCCTCTTTTCTCCTAATATTAAACCTACGGTTGAGAAATGCTACCTAACCTATAGTGTTGCTCATGAATTGGTCTTTAATATTGACCCTCCTATGGAGGACCATGGTGAGCACCTTATCCTTTAGAACCCTACCTTTGACCAAGAAAATAAGGTCTCGACACCTCAAGGTTCTCTAAGCCATACCCATTAGGAATATGAAAGGTTGATCTTAAAATTAATAAACCATATGGCTCATTTTTTACAGAAGCATAGGTAAGTCATAGGATCCTTCCTTAGAGAAGGCCTTGAAACCTTAGGAGCCTCTATAGGGGATGATTCACTATTGGACCACCTCCAATAACCTAATTCAAAATCTTTGTCAATAATTCACTTAGAACCATATTTTAGGTTTATCAACATGAATCATAATGCATCAACCTCTTATTTTATTGGTTCAAATCCACATTATGACCACATCAATAAATTCTAGGTAACAAACCCTCCTACATCCATTGGTGCATTATTCATCTTTGCTACCCTTAAGGAATTATTATAGGGTAACATTACTTGACCCACATCTCAATAGGTTTTTTTTTTTTTAAATTTATCTCTAGTATCCAAGAGAAAAAAACAATATTTTTCTAGTATTTAAGAGAGCAATATTTGACTTCATGTCCAGGATATCTAGAATACTCATAGGTTCTCATTCTGCAAGCACTCTCAGGTGCTTACAAAATCTATGATTAGTAGATATAAGAACTCTTTGGTGCAAATTATTCTTGTGTTCTTAGATGAGAACAAAGAACATAAACTTTTAATAAAATTCAAATTGCAATCTCTCACATTGAGACTTGTATTAGTTCTTCAAAAATATAAAAGCCCATTTGAAGGGCTCATTTTTTAATGATAAGTAAATTTAAAAATACTATGCACTGAATTACCTTTTATTTGAATGACACACTCTTTAACTTTGGTACTCTATGATATCTTCTATAGGGTAGTACTTCTCCTTTGTTCTTTATGGATCTTCATGAGACTCTCCCTTCTTCAATCTCCAAAAAAATCCTCTCCAGTCTAGGCTCAAGAATATTTGCTCTAATAACACATGTTGGTAAAATAGTATGTATTATTAACTTTGATACCATGATTCGGTACATCTTCAATTATATAACATGATATCCTTGTAGGAAATCCCAAAGAATCCATTAAAATAACAAGATAACAAGAAAACTTAAATAGTAACTAAAAACATTGTTACAAAGTTTCTCCCAACATATAATGTAATAGGAGTATGTAATATGAGCAATAATTTTACTGTTGAAACTATAGCCTAAAAATAATGGGATATTGGAGAATATGTAATTATTTGGTATTTTGTACTTTTGTATTTTTGTAATCATTTGATATTTGTCATTATTGGGAGTTTAATAAATAATACTCCCATTGAAAATTTAAGAGGCATCTTTTGAGAGATTGAAAGGATATGAAGAGATAGTTGAAGATGAAGGAGGAAATACAAGAAGAGGTTCCATTATATATAAAATTATAGCTGAAAATAAAGAATGTATCAAAACAAATTGTAACATATGTGGCTTAATGAAAAGTATATCCATGTGTTAATGTCTTGTTGGTTTTGTTCTTGTATGAGAATATTATCTATGATCTCGTTGAGGAGTTTAACTTGAGTTCTTGTATGAATATTGTGAATCCTGCATTTAGATTTGTTGATTGAACCTAGGCATTTGCTAACAATTTATATCATTGTAGATGATCAATCCCTCTATGCTACATAGTTTACATTCTTCTCCATAATGTGTGATGGGTCTTTGACTGTCATCTAAGGACCTTAACCAATGGTGATCCATCTCTTCTTCTTCTATCCATTATGGATTATCATCTATGTATTCATTGATTGGTAAAGAGCTTGCTTATCTATTTGTATTCTTGGCATGAGAGTCATCCACTAAAACTACCTCTCCAATCTTATTATATTTTATAATGTCTTTTTCCAATGCCATATATGAATCCTCATGATCCAAATCATGTTTCTTATAAGACTTCGATTACTATTGAAGAAAAATAATAAGTTGCAATGCTTAAAAAATTACCATTATTAGTGATTCTAATCCATATATATTGTTTGTTTGGATCTTTTTTCTCAACCTAAATGTGTCTATCCCAAGACTCCTTTATTAGTATTGTTGCTCCTCCATGTCCTTTTTTATTTTCTACTACTTCATTCTATACTATTATATTTTTGTATCCTTCACAATTTGGAATCTTGCATCCATCATGTTCATGTGTTTTTATACAATTAAATCATTTGCTTTAGCTATGAGCCCTAGACCAAGACCTCTTCTCCATAGATATTCATGAAAATTCCAATTCACCAATGTTAAGTGTTCCTGGTGAGCCTCAATTTCTTATTTATTTTGGTTTGTTTAATTTATAATGCATGTTTTTCTATTTTTAACCATACCTTTTTATCCTCACTCCTTGTTTTCTTTACATTTTTCTATTTTGTCCTTGTATATTCTTGTTGCATAGGAGTAAGATCCTAATCCAGGTAAAAATATAACCCCTATAGCAATCCTCTATTTTGAATAACCTACCTTTTATCTCCTATATTAGACATTTTGACTCATATTGATCTAGCTCTCATGACTTCCTTACTTTTTCCAATCTACATGCTTGCCAAATTTATCAACTCTAATAAAGTTTATTAAAAATAAAATCCTTTGTTAATTTGATTGTGTTTTTTGTTCTTCATGCTCTTTTATTCTCTTAAGGATGATGTCTATTGACCTAATTTATTTTTTATTTTCTTCTAACATTTGCATTTTGATTTGTTTATCTATTAAATCTCTTTGTTCCTTTGGTTTGATTGTTGGATCTCTCACTACTTGTGCCTATGATCTCATCTCCTCTAATTTATTTTGTAGTTCTTATTATTTTGTCATCATGTTTATAAGTGTTGCTTGAATTTATTTTATTGTAATAATATTGTATTCATTTTATTTTTCTTTGTTGATTTACAACTTAATTTGAATATGGAATCCATTTATAGAATCATTACTATTGCATAATCCCATGATAGTGGAGGATTTTAGTTCTACCAATAATGTCTTCAAAATATTAATTTGAACATCTTGTTATGAAATCATTTTATGTTGTTCAATGATGAGGCTTTGTTGTTCCCTCATGGGTGCGGTCAATTCCAACATCTCATGTTGCAAGTTCTGTATGTGTGCTTCTATAACTATTCTATCATGAGATGAACTAGTTATGATATCAACTGATATATTCAAGTTAATATCATCTATTTTTCCTTTGTCTCCTTTGTATTGTGGGTTTTCCATTCTCTAATTCAACATTTCCTAACAAACATGCACTAAAATGTTTGGGATCTTAGTTTTTTAAACCTTAGCCTTGGCCTTACCAAATATATTTATTCAACTTTCAGACTTTTGGACCACGAAATAAAAATAACAAGAGAAGAAAAATAAGGTATTTTTTTGTTGAACACACTCACACACCCACCATGTGGTTTGAATTTGGGTCTCTTGGATGAGAATCCAAAGACATACCAACACAATACCCCTTTCAAGATGAAAGATAAGGTGTTTAAGTTTTAAGACTTTCTTGGTTTTGTCTTTGTCTTTTCTACACACTTGTCTTTGTTTGCACTATGGTCTTGTCAAAAAAATATTTGCACATGCACCTAGATCTATCAACTAAACTTGTGGCTATCAGATACATTAGAATTTAGCTCCACAATTTGAATCTACCTTTACCTTTGAAATATCTCTCCACCACTCTAATCTACCTCTACCTCTACCTTTGAAATCTACCTCTACCACTTGGATCTATCTTTGCCTCCCTACTTCTTCCCCAGCCTTTGCCTTTGCCTACTCGGCCTCTACAACTAACATCTACTATTCTTTAATGCCAAGTACTAGTCTAATATAAACAAACATGATGATTATAAAAGACATAAAAGTTAATATTTTAATTATTATAAAGTGGTTAAAATTTTTCAATGAATTGCATGTGATCTTTCTATTCAATTTTTTTTAATAACTATTTTAAGTTATTGATCTTCAAAGTAAAATTTTACTTAATAACATTAAATTTTTTAATTCACTTAAAATTTAAAAATTAAATTTAAAATTCTCTTTAATTTTTAATTTTTTATAAAAATTATAAACATTAATTAATTAATTAATTAAATAAATATAAATATATAACTATAACTATAACTATAACTTATATATATATATATATATATATATATATATATAGTTATAGTTACAAGTAGTAAAACCAAGTCTTCTATCTAAAATGACCTCATGTAACCTACTATAACATGTAAGCAGACCTAATCTTGGTAATTTCAATGGTTTCAATTTATTGTAAAACCTTTTATATGTAACCCATTTTTTTAATGTAACCCATAAAACCTTACCAATGTTCTTTTTCTATCATTTTTGGGTTTTAATTTTTAATTTATAAAATAGATATATATATTTTTTAAATTTAGTTTTTATTTATTTATTTTTAAAATATAATGGATCTGATCTTCCAAGAGTTTATAGAAAATATATCAAAAATTGTATATTTAAATTTTTGGCCTTAAGTTAGTGTCTAAACCAAATTAGTTTGATTAGCTTGAAATTGTATTTTAATTTTAAATATTAGTTTGTTAAAAAATGATAGTCTTAATTAATATAATATTTTTTTTCTAAAATTTATTATAATTTTATCTATGAGATTTTGAAAGAAAAATAAATTATGTTTATATTTTTTACATTCTACCTTTCAACCCCAATATTTTTATAATTATTTTTTAACTAATAAAATTATTTTTAACTTTAACTAAATTTTATCCAAGACATATAATACTATATATAAATATGAAATTTATTAGATTTATAATAAATCTATAAAAGTATATATAAATACCTATGAAATTTTATCCTTGTTTCTTGGTAAATTTTTAGTTATTATATGAAAAACTTAAGTTTTTAGATGTAGCTTTTGTAAGTTACAATAATATGGTATGGTTTAAGAGAAGTCAAACATAAGTTAAAGGTAAAGGTTAATTTCATTTTTTTAATATTTATTTTAAAAGTGAATTATTAGTGTTTTTGATTTTGAATATTTGTTTAAAATTTATTCCCTAAGAATTTGAGATAAAAATTATATTATTTTGTATTTTAATATTGTCATTCTTTTAAACATTCTAATTAGGAAAGAGGTTCTTGTGAATTTATATTCATAAAATGTGCAAGGTTTATATATTAATAAAATTTAAAGTATCTATTCAAAAATATACAAAGAGGTTTTTATTGGTGTATTGGTATGTATTTGGGTTCTCATCAAGAAGATCCAATTTCAAATCACAAGGCGTGTGTGTTTAACTATATATATATTTGAATTTAGCAAAAAAACCCTTGTGGGGCCGCCTTGGTCTGAGAAACCACAACCAGGGGGTTTTACACCATCAAAATCACCTAGGAGTTGTGCCCGGTCCTGATCGCACCAACATTATAAACTGGATTTTGGATACCCAATGAACGTTTGGTAGGGTGGAGATTTGAACCAAGGACCTCCCTTGGAGGATTGTCCTACCCTCTCCAACTCATAAACAACATGTGGGTTATATATATCCTTGGAAAAAATCTATATTTCATTAATGAGTTTGAAAAAAATACAATGCAACAAGTCTGAAGTACCCTCAGGAATTTTAGTTACATCTCATCTAAGAGTTGGTCTAAATTGAACTAAGAGGAGTATTGGCCTCCCTTGCTATAATAACCTTCAGTCAACTTACAATCCAAAAATATAATCCTAACAACACGATTGCCAGGTAGAAACCCAGAGTAACTTCTTTATTAGACACATTTCTCAAATGACTATTGCTTGAGTTCCAAAACTAAGAACTCCGGTTTCAATTATAAGTACTGATGCTATTCTGGAGCTTGCCTTTCTATAGAATAATATCAAGGATTCCTTTAAAAATCCTTTTTTTTCTATTAATAGATCTCTAATATGACCCTTAATAAGAGGACCATGAAGAAATTCCAAGACCTCTAACCACTTCTTCCCTCTACCAAGTGTTTGTTAAAAGGTTCAAATCATATTTTAAAATACCATACACTTCTACATTTAGTTCCCTATAGATGTGCTTGTATAAAAAATTTGTTATAGAATATTTTAGTGATTTCACTTGCTCATAGAAAGGACTAAGGAGTAATTTTTTCATATCAACATGATCCGCAACCCAACTTATCACTAAATTTAAATGTTCATAAATCTATAAAGTTGTAATTCTTTGCTTCAATGCTATTCTCATCAAGAGGATCAATGCTTTTTATTCTACCATATTATTTGTGCATTCCTCTAAAATTACCTTGAAAGTGATCTTATAATTTTTATTTAAGTAAATTTATCTCCCTACCCCACACCTACTTAGGTTACCCTAGAAAGTTCCATCAAAGAAGGCTCATGGCTTCTTAGAATCCGCTATTATCGTTCCTATATGCCTGCTCAGTTTTGATTTTGGAAATATATTTGGACTTTCAAAAATAAATTTAATCTACATTTGCACTTGAATCAAAATAATTTCCTTACCTTAAAATAGGCTTACATTTCTAGCTGGCCATAATCCCCATGCCACTATCAAAGGGATAAATCCATACTCCATTAATCCTCTTTCTTTGAACCATTGTTGCATTTTATTTGAAAGGTTCCTAGTAGATCATTGTCCTTTCCCTTAAGACAAAGGCTGAATTAAATTCCACACTTCTCTTACAAAAGGGAAATGAACTAGAAGATGATCCATTTTTTCTTCTTCCTTTATACACATGACACATTGACTTGGTCCTTGCCAAGACCTCCTTTGAATAACATCCTATGTTAGTTCTTTTTTGGCTAGAGATAACCAAGCAAATATTTTAGTTTTGAGGGGAGCTTTTACCTTTCATATTCTACTCCACCACCAAATATTTTCTTTGTTGTTATTAAATCTTGTCTTATACCCTTCTTTGGTTGTGTACAACCCACTTGCTAGATTCTTGGACCATATCAAAAAGTCTAGACCTTTATCCTTACTTATTTCTTCCTTTCCACCAACCTTAGCAATGACCACCTTTGTAAAGTGATTGGTGACACAAATGTGGTGTTGCTAGCTAATACAACTATAGATGTCCTTGAACCTCCTCCCCATACATTGCATGGAGGATCTTAATCTATCTCTTTTATTTCTACATTATATCTAGGTCATGGAATAACCTTCTTTCAAGGGACCTAGTTGTGGAACTAGTCGATAGGTTTCCAAAGTACTTTAGAATATACTTTCCAACTCTTGCTTCTTCCTAGGGACTTCGGATGGTCCAACCCAATAGACCCAACTCTGATATATACATGAATAGCTCTTTTTCTCTTTATCCTTAGCTCCAATACAACCTTTGACCTCTATTAGCATTGACACCCCCTTTCTTTCACTAGATTTATTCCATGTTTCTATGGTTTCTTTTGGGAATTTATATTTCTAATTCACTATCTAAAGACCCCATAATTTGTGTAGCTAAGGAGTGGACCTCTTCTATTGGTTAAATTTTTGGGTTTTTGATGATTTTGGTGGCTCCTCAATATTTATCCTATTAGGAGGCAGTATTTCCTATAATACCATACTCCCTAAATAATGTATCCTCTTCTTCCATTCAAATGATGGCGCTATTAATATGGGCATCACCACCTCTAATGTCTAGGGGGTAGTTGCTAAACATGTGGATTTTATTGGTCATGCTTGTTCAGGTTCAACTACCTTCCTTAGGGTACTACTTTCACCTATGTCCTCCTTAGCACCTCATGTTCTTCCCCTTTACCTATAAATACTATAAGATTATTCATCATATACTTGTATGTTCATAATAATTTTAGGCACTTTTTGATCTCTTTCCCCTAGTCTATATTGTAGAGGATGGCATTGGATGGGTTCACCATTTGTGTGAATGTTCCTATGGTTGCATAATTAGTTTTTTATGGGAATGCATTTGTGTGCAAGTACTTTATCTTATTCATCTTGTGGATATAATAGTGGTCCACATCATAGGTTATTCATAGACATTGTTATTCCATGGTGAATTATTGATAGGCTTTCATGGGGATGTAATTTTGTCCCTACATCATTGACTTGATCTATGCTTCCTATACTATTTACTTTAAATTGAGCATGCATTTAGAATTTGGATGAAGTGTTGCCCTATATAAATATTGACACATGACTAAGGTAGAAAATAATGAATCCCACCTTCCTATGGATTGTCTACATTTGATACATTGTTTCCAATATTAAAAAAATATTAAATTTAAATGTTGAATCCCTCTACTTTAGATCATTACAATTTTATTTAAATTTCATTAAGAATACCTTGGATATATTATGTGTCTTCCTATTAACTACCATCTCATATGCAATATTTTTAGCAATAATTATAATTGATTCTTGTTGGCATTTGTGGAAGACTTTTAAGATAACAACCTCTATCGTTCACTTGATTATACCTAGTCAAGTTCCCTTAAAGTCTATATTGTATGTTGATGTATCTATTTATAATAATATACATATTCCCTTAGTCATTGATAAGCTCTTTTTACTACATGTTTCTTGGTTAAAATCATTGTTACCAAGCTCCAACACAATTGCTACAACTTGTTTATCAATGGGATTGAATTTATCCATCCATAGATCATTATTATGGTAGTGTCTCAATAAGATAATTATTAAACCTTTTAAGAGGTTTAGGTTTGCAATTTTAACCAACTTTAATAGCTTTAAATCCATCACATTTAGTACTTCATCTTATTTCTTTGAGTCATCTATATTTCTCATGATATCAACTTTGAAGTATAATAATTTGTGTGATACTTTAGCCATTGTCACATATGAATACTCTTCTACCCATTTTACAATATGGATAACTATATTTGTTTGTAAATATTGATTCCAAATTCTATTACTAGTGAGACCATGGTTAGCGATGAGATTCTATCATATGGCTCAGTGTCACTCTATTATGATACCATTTGACTTATATATTATATAACAACTCCTTATTACCCTTATCCTTTGAAGCCATGTCTTATTTCAACAATGTTTTAAAAATGACTATTTTTTTCTCTACCTACATCCATACTAATTTTATGCATGTCATCACTTTTATGTACTTATAAAGCTTTTTGTCTTCGCACTCTTTAGAATTTATAGAAAATTCAATTAAGTGTCTAATTTTAAATTTATCTTAACTATAAATAATTTTTTCCATGATCTCCTCATTATTTTTTTATAATTTATTTCACATTAGGTTGCCCAGGTGCTATGTTTTTAGACAATATGACTTAGTACACATGATTGCTTGTCTAAATGGAAATTTTTATACCCATTATCCAAGAATTATTCCATAATATTTTTCTTAACTTCCTATTTAACAACTCAATTTTATCTTATAACCAAATTTTAAATTTTAATATGCCATCTATAATATCTTTTTTAGTCTTGATAATCATGCCTAGTGTTATCCATCTTGATACTATCCTTCTAGTTGTTTCAACTTTCTTTGACCTTCTTCTTTGACATCATATCCTTTGGTGCCATTGCTTTTTAATATTTTTTGGTGCTATATATATTTGTTGATTGAGGTACCTCTTATAGTTAGAGTATGTCCTCTTTGTTAGCAAATGAGCTCAAAGATATCATAGGTCTAGGTATCCAGTATGGTAAAATCACTTGAAAAATAATCTCACATTGTCACGACACCAATATTGCACAAAGTAAATTTTATTGATAATCAAATATATCTTAACACAAAATTCATTAATCACTTATTACATAGCACGGATCATTTATCTCCAATATATAATTTTACATAAAAACTCTTCAATACTCCTGACTTTTGCTCTCCTCAAACTCACAAGAGATGCAACCTTTCACATGCCTTACATTATGACAAAGTCTCTCATGATTACATAACCTCATACTTCTAATATTTACGCATTAAGCATGACATTTCACTTACAAACTTGAAACCTAACACACATGACTCTTCACTTGCACTCATAACTCGCACTTGCACACTTGATACCTTTCACACACTTCACACTTTAACACATGCTTTTGACACAAATAATAAACATACTTTTAATCTAAATATTTACAATGGTACTCAAGGTAAAAAATAATGTAATACCTCTAACATCCCCCCAAATTATATTATTTCGTATCAAGATCATTTGTTGTACACAAATAGCTTTGAAATACAAGTGATTTTGTAAAAATATCTACGAGTTGATCTTTAGTGGGAACATATTTTATCTGAATATAATGATCCAAAACATGATCTCTAATAAAGTGACATTGAACTTTAATATGTTTTATTCATTTATTAATCATTGGATTTTTATTAATTTGAGAGCTCCTTGGAGTCTTTTTTGTTCTCATATCTGATCAAATGTATTGTAACCAAAGTGCTTCACATACTGCATCTCTTGTTGTATGATATTTTGCTTCTATACATAAGAGGGCTACTGCATGTTGTTTCTTAATATGACATGAAATAGGTCTTGATCCAATATGAAATACATATCCTGATGTTGATTTTTTATCATCTATAGATCCAACATAGTCAAAATTTGAATATCCATGTAAGTAAAAATTATCATTTATTTTATATTTTAAGCCATATTTTATGGTTTTGCTGATATATTGCAATATTCTCTTCATAGATTTCTAATGAATTTCCCTAGGCTCTTGCATAAACCTAGAGAATTAATTTACAACAAAAATAATATTAGGTATAGTATTTGTTAAATACTAGACTCCCAATTAGTTATCAATACATAGTAGTAGAAACTAGTGGTAACTCATCATATCTTGATAATTATAGCTCTTGCTCCATTGGAGTATCTTTAGGTTAATATTTTATCATTTTTTTTATGTTTCCAGTAATTATTTTTCATACTTTATTGTGATGTTATTATATTTTTAACAAATTTCTAAACCAATATAGTAGTGTAGAAGTCCTTGATCTCTATTTCAAAGTCATTTTTCATATCATTTTCAACCTTATATTTCAATGTCTTTGAACTTCTTGTTATTACTATATCATTGACATACCATAATAATTATTCTCTCTAACCAAACTTTTTATATAAATATTTGAATCAGATGCACTCCTTTTAAAATTGTGTCATAGTATATCATCATTAATTTTAATATACCATGCTCTAGGAGCTTATTTTAATCCATATAATGATTTGTTTGATTTGCAAACCTTTTGTTCCTATTACTTGATGATAAGTCTTAGATAAATTATATACCTCCTATTCAAGATCACCATTAAGAAATGCACTCTTAACATCCATCTAATATAGTTTCCAACCAAGTTGTGTTGCTAATGTACAAATTGTATGAATGGTAGTCATTCTTGTTGTAGGTGCAAAGGTTTCTTCATAGTCAATTCCTTATGTTTGAGTATAACCCTTTGCAACTAGTCATACCTTGTATTTGTCAAGAGAACCATATGCCTTGTATTTTATCTTGTAGACCCATTTACATCCTACTATTTTCTTTCCTTGTGGTAGATCAACTAGATCCCATGTTTTGTTCTTCATCAATGTTGCATATTATGATTCCATTGTTTTTCTTCATTCTAGTTGTCTTATGGTAGCTTGTGTAGTTGTAGGTTCTACTACTAAACTCATTAAACCCATATTTGTTCTTGTCATGCTACAAGTTTGAGGTCTTATAGTGGTAAGATCTAGAAATTGTTCTAGATTTGAGTCCTTAAGTGTATTTATATACCATTTTGCCTCTTTTCTTTGTGGTGACATTATGAATTCTAAATTTTTAGTTGGTTAATTAAATATTTTTTATTTTAATTCTTCACTTAAATAATTTTCTTTATTTGATAGAATATTCAAAATAGGACTTGTATTGATCATCAAAAATTCAACAAGGATTTTGTTGTCTTCCTCAAAAACCATATCTTTGCTCATATGAATTTTCTTTGTGATTGGATCAATTACTCTATATCTTTTTGAATCATCATCATAGCCAAGAAATATCCCACATATGGTTTTTCATCTAATTTTGTTCTTTTTTCTTTGGAATGTGCACATATGCTTTACATCCAAAAATTCTTAGATGTTCTACTAAAGGTTTTCATCCTAACCAGGTTTCTTTAGGAGTAATATTTCTAAGTATTCTTGTGGGTGATCTATTTTGTATATATACTACAATTTTAATAGCTTTTGCCCAATATTACCAACCAAGATTTGCTTTTTGCAACATGCAACATACCATTTCTATAATGGAATGATTCCTTATTTTTGCTATATCATTTTGTTGGGGTGAATAAGCTATAGTGAGTACCATTTAGTCTTATAAACGATTCAAATTATTTTGATAGGAATTCACCACATTTATCTGAGAAAATATTCTTGATGGATCTTATAGTTTCCATTTCCACTAGTTGCTTAAAGTGTTTAAATAACTAAAAGCTTCAGATTTTAGTTTCAAGAAGTATACCCATATTTTCTTGGAATAGTCATCAACAAACAACTAAAAATATCTATGTCCTCCAAGACTAGTAGTGTCCATTAGTCCACATAGATATTTATATACTAATTCTAGTGGTTCTTGAGAGCTATATAAACTTAACTCAAAAGGTATTCTATGTTGTTTTCCTACAAGGTATTTTGGACAAACTATAGATTGCCATGTTAATTTAGGTAATCCTACCACCATTTGATATCTACTCATTTCATTTAAAGAGGATGCACTTATATGCCCTAGTATTTTATGCCAAAGCTCTCTTGTTTCTAATATTATTATCAATAGAACAATATTTGATAGGGTATCAAGAGAAAATAGACCATTTGTGAAGGATCTAGTGGCTATGAGTTTTCCTTATTTAGTAATGATGCATTTCTTTTTGTTTTCAATAATTTTAAATTCAACCACTAAATTTTGATTTATCATTTGAGATACTAAGCGTAGAATAGTGGTTAGTCATGAACATATAACAAATTTTTAATCATGAATTCTCCACCAGACAATTTGATTAATATATTTCCTACTCCTTTGACCTCACATGTCTTATCATTTGCTATAGAAATTAGTTTCTCACTTTTTTTTGAAAAGTATTAAACCATTGTTTATTTCCAGTAATATGTTTGCTTACCCCTGAGTCAATATACCAATGACTTCTAACTAAATTTGTATCACATTATTCTTTAAACATTGCCATACCTTGTTCAAATTTTCTAGTTTTTATAACTTCCAAATTTCTATTCCATATTCTTCCTTCCAATTTTCAATTTTCAAATTTCTTCTTCAAATTTCAATTTCATAAAATAATTAATTTCAAACTTATTTTTATGTCTCCCTAAATTCTCAAATTTAATTTCATAATTTCACTTTCAAATTCAAATAAATGATTTCATTCCCTTATACCTCTCATTCATTAATTCACTTCTTTTACAAAGCATTTTTAACTCTTAAATTTGATTTAATTATAAATACCTTATAACTCCTAAATTTATCCTCAAATCCTTATAACTCCTAAAGTTAAATAAAGCATTTATCCCCTTCACATAAACAAAGTGCTAAAAATAACTACTAAACCAAATGCACCCTTTAATAGTCTTTAAATATTTAAGACTTTACCTTAATCTTTGCCATGTCTCAATTTGAATCAAATTTAGGGCATTAAAAATAAGTTTTGTGTACTTTTCTTGCTTTTAGTAAGCATTACTATAGTCTGAATGGTTTGCTCCTAGAGACTCAAATTGAATCTCCTCAATTTTTGTTGCATTCTCTTCGATTTCACATTGCTTTAGATTGAGCTCATGATTCAAAATTTCATCCTTTAGCTTCCTATCATCCTCAAGTTTACATTCTTTGGATTTATCTCATCCTCAAGTCTACATCCTCTAGCTTTATCTCATCCTTAAATCTGCATCCTCTGAATTTCTCTTGTCCTCACTAGTAAACATTTTATCCCACATTCTTTAAATATCTTCTTGTAGTAGACTTCTAGAAAATATCCAATCATAAATATTCTCTCTAATCAATATTATATTCAATACTTTCAATAATTATCCTCCTCTAACATTCCAGTATGCACCTTTTAATAGTCTTCCTCAATAATCTTCTCCAAGTCATCATTAAATCATCCTCCAATCTTCTTAAAATATTTCTCCTCAAACTTTCTCCAATCCTCTCTCACCAATAATTCTCATGTTCTTCTTCCCCAATATTCTCACTCGTCTCTCTCTCTCCACCATGGATAGAGCTAGCTAAAGTGTCTCTAATACCATTGTTATAAAATGAACTCAAATATATCACAAGTCCAAGTTTACAGTATGGTAAAATCACTTGAAAAATAATCTCACATAGTCACAACACCAATATTGCAAAAAATATAACTGTATTGATAATAAAATATCTCTTAATACAAACTCCATTACTCAATTATTACATAGCATGGAGCTTATCTCCAATATATAATTTTACATAAAAAACTCTTCAATACTCTTAACTTTTCTCTCCTCAAACTCATGGGAGATGTAACCTTTCACATACTTTACATTATAAAAAAGTCTCTCATTATTAAATAACCTCCTACTTCTAATATTGACACATCACACATGAATATTTACTTACACACATGACTCTTCACTTGCACACATAACTCACACTTGCACACTTGACACCTTTCACACACTTCACACTTTGACACATACTTTTGACATAAATAATAAACATACTCCTAATCTAAATATTTACAATGGTACTCAAGGTACCAAATAATGTAATACCTCTAACACTCTTCTGGTTGGATGTTAGCATGAATGATTGTTTGGGTGTGTAGTTATTTCACTTTAGCAGGACCATAGTCACTTTTGGTATATTTTGTAGTTCATTAAGAACACCCTATATATTATAATTAATATTGAATGCTAGTTTGGTTGCTTCTATTTTCTCTATAAAAGGGTTTTTATTTAATCTAAACTGAAATTCATAGATCCATATGTCTTTGGATATTATCTAGGATAGAATCTAGACATCTAATTTACTAGTTATTAGGACCAAGTGATTAGCCTAAAACCAATTACCATTGATTGATCAATAGTAAATCATTTGGAATACATGGTGGTGCAATATTTTTTTCTTAATTTATTAAGATAGGTTTAATTGTTCTAAAATCATAAGAAAACCCATCAGGTCTCACATGCATAACATAGTGATCATGATAGTTTTGAAGATTCTAAACTTTTTCAATGGAAACTCTATGATGGTAGATTCAAAGCATAGAAAATTATATTCCAATTTCTAATTAATAAGGAATATATGTTCAAGTATGAAGCACACTAACCCACATGTTCATCAATAATGTAGTGAATTTAATTCACTACCTTCATCTTTGAGTTAGCACTCAAAATGAGTTTTCAATATTTTGACAAGGTCATCTCCCAATTGGCATAAATTTGGCATCCTAGGTCTGATTGAATTTATTATTATGGTATTAGAAAGTATATTATATATAGAAAATTTGGATGGTAAATTATGTTCACTAAATTTTGACCCCTTTTGGAGCTCCAAAAGGTATCAAACAGGAAAAATAGTGGCTCTTCCAAAAAATGGCTAGCTACAAACTTGACAATGAGGGGGGGAAATTCCTTTCAAAAATTGATTGATAACTATATCATCATCCTATTTGTTAAGAAAAGATCACCCTAAGAGTATTAAATAAAAAACTGGCATTTTCATCCATTCTCAAGGGCAAATGATGTCAACCTAGACAATAGAAGAGGATTTTAGTAATCATATTTGCTTTCAAATGTAATATTCTTGTAAAATTCTAATTTAATTAATGGATAGTTAGTACCATATGGATAGTGTTGAGTGGTATTTTCACCCGATTGTGAAAACACACTCTCCAATAGGATTTGGGTTCCAAATCCCCTCTTGCAAAGAAATTAAACAAGTAACTTCTCCAAGGTCTCCGCTATGTTAGCATTTTGCACAAATAATATTGTTCAATTTGAATGCTTGGAATACCTTAGTGATTGCAAGTAACTGTAAACAAGGGGCACAATTGGTTTATTTTATTTGACACTTCAATGATTGTTCGTTTGATCCGAATGAATTCGATGTGAAATGATAAAACTATTTTGTTTTCAGATTTTGGTAGATTTTCAATTGTTTATTTGAATGACTGTAATTAAAATAAAATTAAATTTCTTGTGAAATAATAATGCAGAAAAATAAAGAAGTGAAAATAAAATGCAAAGAGAATGGAACTAAAATACATTCAGAATGCGGCAATCCTATTCGACAAAACCGAAGATATGAGGTTTTCTGCATACAACCTAACCTATTGAACCTGCAAACATGCACAATCCAGATAAGCTAAGTGCTGGTTTCTAGGGTTTTAACTACGGTTTCCAGATTTAGACATTCGCATGAAGCAACCAAGACAACTTGCATTAAACTCCATCTATAAGCCTAAAACCGAAAAGGGGAAAGATAAACATTCAATCTTGCATGCAGAGAATAACTCCTTCTTTCTTGCCAATGAGATGCAACTCTCTGTAATTTTTGTATTAAAAATATGTCAGTTTACAACAACAGAAGCTTCTAGTTTATCAAAACCAGAACAAATGAAGGAAAACGCTCCTAAGCAGGCCCAGAATGGCCTATCACCTTCGACTCTCGCAACTCTGCCCGTAGCGGTTTCCGACCCTTGTGCCTGTCTTCATTTTTGCTTTTAAACTTTCTACTACAGCTCTCTGCTTTGCCTCTGTGACGCTTCGTTTCATCTCCCAGATCGCTTCGTTTCATCTTCCTTGCCTCTTCGTTATTTTTGACTTTCTGCTCGATGTTGAAACGTTTGATCTTCTCTATGAACTGTAATCGCTCGATCCCTGATTATCATACACCCCTATGCCATATGTGACACGTGTTCAACACTTCCCGTATATTCTGTAATGGCCCGCCATGAATCGTGACAAAAATAGCATGTCGCGATATCGCGACATTTTATATCCTACGCTTTGTTCTTCTACCTTGTATCGCGAAAATGAGACATGTCGCGATATCATGACATTTTTTGTCAGTAGCCTTGTTCGCCTTCATGCATCGCAAAAATAAGACATGTCGCGATATCACGACTTTTTTCTATCCGTCGTAGATGCAACATGTCACGAAATCGTGACATTTTTCTCTTTTGTTTCGTTGTACTTAGCCAAAAACTGACATGTCACGAAATCATGACACTTTTCATTACCATCTTTTCGTTTAAATCGTGACACTTTTCTCTTTTAGCTTATCGCATTTGATCACAAAATAGACATGTCACAATATCACGACATTTTCTATCTTTACCTCTATCTTTACCTTGATAGATCGAAAATCCAACATGTCGCAATATCGTGACACTTTCCTCTCATTTTTACTTCCTCACTTTCGCACGAAACTCCGACATGTCACGATATCGCGACGTTTTTTCTCTTTGCCCTTCGTCTCGTCTTTAGATCGTGAAACGTGACATGTCGCTGATATCCTGACAACTCATTACCTTCTCTTCGCTTCGACGATTTTGTGACATGTCGCGATATCGCGACATGACATGTCGCGATATCGTGACATTTTTCACTGTCTTTCTCTCTCCTCTATGAACCGTGATTTCATGACATGTCACGATATCACGACAATTTCTTATCAACTCTTCTTCTTCTTCTTTACCATGATTTCAAATGACATGTCACGATATCGTAATAACATGTCGCGATATCATGACATTTTTCTTAGCCAACAACATCGAATCGAGCAACATGTCACGATATCGTGACACTTTTCATTTTTCAGCAACGACATGTCGCGATATCGTGACACTTTTCATTTTTAGTCACGATGGAGCAACATGTCGCGATATCGCGACAACTTTTCATTTCTGTCACGACGGAGCAACATGTCGCGATATCGCGACAACTTTTCATTTTTGGTCGCGACGGAGCAACATGTCGCGATATCGTGACAACTTTTCATTTCTGGTCGCGACGGAGCAACATGTCGCGATATCGTGACAACTTTTCATTTCTTGCTTTTCTTTGCTCTTTTAACATCTAGGCCACTGCAATCTTCTTGGAAAGTGTGCAAAAAAGGGGGGTCCCCAATTTTGGGGTGTGTTGTGGAGCAGCCACAACAAATGGTGACTCTACTAGGAAATGCTCCTGAGCATTTCGGTGAGAACCTAACCTGAAATACACAAGCTTAGATACAAGCGTCAACACATAAAAAACAAATGCCGATAGATCAAAAATACATGAACCATTAGAATCATTAAGTATCAGCTCGGTGTGTGCAGTGTGTTCCATTCTTTATCGTTTGAAATTGATCCACATTCCATTGTCAGTTTTACATGAATGCATATGTGAGGTTGTGAATGATTTGCATAGCCTAATTAATGGTCTAGAGATATAACTACCTGCTTTATAAAAGCTTTAAACCTTCTAATATCATATACAAATATTTAAAATTATCAAACCCTCTTAGGATCAACTATATGTATAATGAATTGCTTTATTAGATCCCAAAGTTGGTTATGAGTCACTACTATCTTGAACCCATGTGCAAGTGAAAGTGAAATCAGAGCTTTGGGGAATCGGACTCCCAACCTAAGCGAGATGGGAGTTTAACCCTATCCTTACTACTCTGATCTAGAATTCATTACCTCACTTTGAGAAAAATAATTTAACCAGTTATGGATGAAATGGTCAGGCTAGTCTATCCGTTTGAGCGATCAGTGGTCTTGCTTTTAGACAAGACATGCTGCCACGCATGGGCATACTTAACCCCATAATCCATGATTTGGCTTCATTCATTCTTTTTTTTATTTCTTGGACCTTGGGGATGACTACCCATCCTTGCGAGGGACATGTAGTACGATCCTTCCAATCCAATATTAAGATGAAATGGGAAATATTAGTTAATTTTATTTCTTGGACCTTGGGGATGACTACCCATCCTTGCTAGGGACATGTAGTACGATCCTTCCAATCCAATATTGAGATGAAATGGGAAAAATTAGTTTTAATTTTATTTCTTGGACCTTGGGGATGACTACCCATCCTTTGCAGAGGACATGTAGTACGATCCTTCCAATCCAAGATTTATGATGAAATGGGAAAAATGGAAGCTTTGGGGAATCGGATTCTCAACCTAGGCGAGATGAGAATTATGCCCTATCCTTACTACTCCATGTAGGTCAAATCAGAGCTTTGGGGAGTTGGATCCTCAACCTAAGTTCGATGAGGATTTAACCCTATCCTTACTACTCGGTTTTAGGCTTTAAGCTTTATGGGAGTGGTAAAAACCACTTTTTCAAGGATTATGTTGCATTATAGGATAGACATGAAATACTCCTTTCGCCTGACCTTTTCTTCCAAGCAGGGTTTTGATCATTTTGCTCAAGATCCTTTTTAATGTGTATAAAATGTGCTTGGTTCAAGATAGCTCGGGCATCAGTTCCCAACCTTAGGATTTTTTATGTTTTATGTTATAGAATAACCCTAAGAGGATTTGACACACTTTAATGATTTGTATCTGAAATGCATATGCAACTAAGATGGCATGTATATGCAAAGTGAGATGTAATATGAATGCATTGCCTTTTGAATTGCGGATGGCGTATTGCCATAATTTGTAAAACTGACAACTTCATGCATCACAAGTTTCAAACGATATTATTTAAAATGTTTGTGTTACTTGTGGAGCTTTCTACAACACAATTCCAATGTTTCATATTCTCCTGATCTTAGGCATAAGTTGACATCTCAATTTTTCATCATTTTTTTTTTATAGACAAACCAAAATATGTCCAGAGGACCAACACACAACTTAAATCCAAACCCAAATAGCAATCCCAAAAATGAAAACTTGAAAACCCACACCAAAACCAAAAAAATATATACACTATTGTACAAGATGGTGCAAAAATTTGGGCCATCCTTTGCCCGGATCCCAAATACGGTTAGCACATTTTGAAAGACATTGAACATTAGGCGCATACCAAGCTTTGCAAAAATGCAAGAATAAAAGTAGGCCAAACAATATTACAATTCCCATTATGCCTTTCTCACCTTGCCAACTTGCTTGGATAACGTTAGCAATTTCATTTTGAAATTTTAATTCATTGAATTGATAAGACAATAAATGGTTTTCAATCTCTTCTTGTCTATTCATGAAAGTATCCACTTCATAATTCGATTCATGATTTAAAATTAGGCCTTCCTTTTCAAATGTGAGATGTTGCAAACAAGAGCCTATTTCTAAAAGTCTTGAATTCAAATCATTTTCCAGGATTTTAAAGCAATCAAAATAATTCAAGACTTGACAAGCATCAACAAAATTTGACATTTCCCCATTAATGATATTAGCATCCAAAGGGACACCATGTAACCTATCACTTAAAATTTTTGTAGCTACTACCAAAGGTAAAGATTTCACCTTGTCATCCATACTCAACCCATCATGATTAAAATTTACCATAACTTGATGAGTGTTAGTAGCTTTTTCTTTTTTCTCATTGTCTTCTTCATCATCCAACACCTGTTCAAAAACACCAAAGTTAGGCACCCAATCAAACATGCGTCCATCCTTTTCAAAACAAGAGCCTAGTTTTTCAAGATATGTGTCGCGTGACACCTTTCCATGATCAATGGCTTGAGTTGCCTCAAAATCCACATTTTCATTAGGATCATCAATAGTATCAAACCCACACCACTTAGGTTTTGTAATTTCATCATTTTGAGATGGCATAGACATTGTAGAAACAATAGGTGGATCAAGATTTTTGATTTCTTGCCCCTCAAGGGGAACAAAATCAATTGATTCTCCTTCTTCATCCATGGTAGTAGAATCATTATCCTTCTCCAACCTTTGATGAGATTCCAACCCTTCTTCCAAAACATTCTCAGATTGCACAGGACTTGTAATATCCTCATATGAAAAGGCAATTGTATTATCCTGTATATCAATAGGCACACAAAATTCATCAGAAGGTTTGGAGTGAGCATACTCTTCCCAAGAATCATAATGATCATCTTTCAAAATCAAATTGTGATGCTCAACTATTTCTTCATCATCTTTTAATTCATCAACATGTTTCTCATCAAATTTATCTTCACCTTCCTTAGATGGTTCAATTACTTCCAAAATTGGGTTATTGCTTGTATTCAAATTGATAAGGCTATCATAATCCACATGTGTAACCCATGATTCACGTTTAACATAATTTGGAAGGTGTGAATTTTTTGGGCCATTACTTTCAACAATGTCATCCAATGTGTCATCCGAAACAAGATTCATCCTCATAGAATTCATCTTTTGGTGAGTCAAGGGTTTCCAATCTATCACATGTTTCAATACTAGTTGGATCTAGTACTCCTCCCTTGCCTAAAATCATATTATTATGAAAATCATTGAAATTGATTTTAGAAACATCTTTTGAATCAAGATGAGTATTTTGAAGTTGATTCATACTTAAGAAAGATGGTTGATCTTGCATAGTAGGTTGAGGATTTTGAAATTGATTGAAGCTTGGGAATGATTGTTGATTCTGAAATTGATTCAAACTTGAACTTGGTTGAGGTGGATAAATCATCGGGTGGGTAAGGGAGGTATTAAATGATTGAAGATTATATGATCCAAAACCCACACCATAATTTTGACAACTCAATTGTTGCTCAATTGCCATTGCTTGAGTATAGGCTTGTGACAAAGATGTGATTTGAGGCATCCCTCGCAAATATGTGGAAGTGAGTGGGTCAAGAGCATTGACGTATATTTGGAGAGCCACTTCTTCTGAAAGAGCATAAAATGTCACTAATTGAGTATATAATCCAAAGAACCTTTCAGAAAATGACTTCACATTTTCACTTGGTCCTTTTTTAATAGTGAAAAACTGCTCGTACATGCGGATTGGGTCAACTCGCTCTCTGTTGAATTGATTAAGAAATGTTGCCTCTAGCTGAGCCCAAGAAGTGATAGACCCTAAAGGCAGACTTGTAAACCAATCATATGCCACTTTGTCCAAGGTGTAAGGGAACATTTTACAAACAACATCATCATACCAAATTGTTAAGTGATTCACAACAAATTTGAATGCTTGAATATGTTCTTCTGCAGTATTTGTCCCATTAGACAAAAATCGAGGAAGACATCTCTCAAAACCAACGGGCAAATAATGTTGAACTCCCGGTATGTTCAATGGGCTACCTGTCATCCACGGTGTAAACATAGCCATTAGTGAATCTTAAAGAATATAACTTTAATACCCAATTTTTTTTTTTTTTTTTTTTAAATCAAATCAAATCACATTATTCCTGTATGAACAATCAAAGCGTTAGAATAGTGCATAGCAATTCATGTCCTCCTTTTAACAGTACAAAGTTGTATTGTTAAGAGAAGGCTAAAGATAATAACCAATAGGGCATGAAATATTCAAAATTGACATCCCTGTAGCACTTAAATCACACTGAAATAAACCAATTCAGGCCCTCCTTCTAGCCCAATTGAGTTTTAAAAAAGATAAATACATAAATAAAAAAATTTAAATCTCACTAAAATAAACCCATCCCCCTCCTTCTAGCGCCAATCTGTTGAGTGGTATTTTCACCCGATTGTGAAAACACACTCTCCAATAGGATTTGAGTTCCAAATCCCCTCTTGCAAAGAAATTAAACAAGTAACTTCTCCAAGGTCTCCGCTATGTTAGCATTTTGCACAAATAATATTGTTCAATTTGAATGCTTGGAATACCTTAGTGATTGCAAGTAACTGTAAACAAGGGGCACAACTGGTTTATTTTATTTGACACTTCAATGATTGTTCGTTTGATTCGAATGAATTCGATGTGAAATGATAAAACTATTTTGTTTTCAGATTTTGGTAGATTTTCAATTGTTTATTTGAATGACTATAATTAAAATAAAATTAAATTTCCTGTGAAATAAAAATGCAAAAAAATAAAGAAGTGAAAATAAAATGCAAAGAGAATGGAACTAAAATACATTTAGAATGCGGCAATCCTATTCGACAAAATCGAAGATATGAGGTTTTCTGCATACAACCTAACCTATTGAACCTGCAAACATGCACAATCCAGATAAGCTAAGTGCTGGTTTCTAGGGTTTTAACTACGGTTTCTAGATTTAGACATTCGCATGAAGCAACCAAGACAACTTGCATTAAACTCCATCTATAAGCCTAAAACCGAAAAGGGGAAAGATAAACATTCAATCTTGCATGCAGAGAATAACTCCTTCTTTCTTGCCAATGAGATGCAACTCTCTGTAATTTCTGTATTAAAAATATGTCAGTTTACAACAATAGAAGCTTCCAGTTTATCAAAACCAGAACAAATGAAGGAAAACGCTCCTAAGCAGGCCCAGAATGGCCTATCACCTTCAGCTCTGCAACTCGCCCATAGCGGTTTCGACCCCTATGCCTGTCTTTGCTTCTGCTTTTAAACTTTCTGCTATGGCTCTCTGTTTCACCTTGTGACGCTTCGTTTCATCTCCCAGATCGCTTCATTTCATCTTCCTCGCCTCTTCATTATTTTGACTTTCTGCTCGGTCATGAAACGTTTGATCTTCTCTACGAATTGTAACCGTCGATCCTAAAGCATTATCATAGCCCCTACACCTCTATGACACGTGTTCAACACTTCCCTACACATTCTGTAATGGCCCGCCATGAATCGTGACAAAAATAGCATGTCACGATATCATGACTTTTTATATCTATAGCTTTGTTCTTCTACTTGTATCACGAAAATAAGACATGTCGCGATATCGCGACATTTTTATATCAACAACCTTATTCGCCTTCATGCATCATAAAAATGAGACATGTCACGATATCGTGACATTTTTTTGTCTCCGGGCCGCGTGGATGCAACCTGTCGCGAAATCACGACGTTTTTCTCTTCGTGTTTTCTGCACTTAGCCACGAAACGCGACATGTCATGAAATCATGACACTTTTTCATTCCATACCATCTCGCTGCTTTCTGTCGTGAAATCATGACATATTTCCCTTGCTTAGCTTATCATTCATTGTGAATCGTGAAAATGAGACATGTCACGATTTCGACATCTTAGCTCTATCTTTACCTCCTTTCTATCAAAAATCCAACATGTCGCGATATCGTGACACTTTCCCTCATTTGTTCCTTCCTCACTTTTCTATCGCGAAAACTTGACATGTCACGATATCACGACATTTTTTCTCTTTGCCCTTCATCTCGTCTTCGGTCACGAAAATATGACATGTCGCGATATCGCGACAACTTTAGTGCATTGACCTTCTCTTGACGCCTTTGACCGCGATTTCATGAAAGTTATATGACATGTCGCGATATCGTGACATTTTTCACTTAGTCTTTCTCTCTCCTCTATGAACCACGATTTCATGACATGTCGCGATATCGCGACATTTTCGGTCAACACTTCTTCCTGCTTGCTTTGATCGCGATTTCATGACATGTCGTGATATCGCGACATTTTCTTCAACTTTCTTTGTCTTAGCGATTCACAACATGTCGCGATATCGTGACATTTTCATCTTCTTTGCTCTTAGCCTGAAAAGTGACATGTCATGATATCGTGACACTTTTTTCTATTGTACTTCACTTGTCTGAAAATCATGTCATGATATCGCGACACTTTTCATTTGGCTGTACTTTTGCTATTTTGAACCGCGAAAATGCGACATGTCGCGATATCGCGACAACTTTTCATTTTCGGTCGCGACGGAGCAACATGTCGCGATATCATGACAACTTTTCATTTTTGGTCGCGACGGAGCAACATGTCGCGATATCGCGACAACTTTTCATTTTTGGTCGCGACGGAGCAACATGTCGCGATATCGCGACAACTTTTCATTTTTGGTCGCGACGGAGCAACATGTCGCGATATCGCGACAACTTATCATTTTTGCTTTTCTTTGCTCTTTTAACATCTGGGCCACTGCAATCTTCTTGGAAAGTGTGCAAAAAGGGGGGTCCCCAATTTTGGGGTGTGTTGTGGAGCAGCCACAACAGATAGTATCAATTAAATAAATAGAGCCATTATATGAAAAATAGTTTGATTTTACCAAAAGTGCTCAAATACAAATGAAGTGATGTCATTCAGTATGTGCCCAACCAGTCAATGAGTAAATTAGAAAATTTAAATGAACTCCATCCTTGAATTAATCTACAAAGATCTAAAATACTCATGGGTTTTGGATTCAAGTCTCTATCTAAATACTTTTCTAGATAAAGTGCTCAATATATCCAAAATAACTAACCTTAGTAAGATCATCAATGGCCCAGTTGACAAGTGTCTCACCCATTGAAAAGAGAAAAGACTTTTTAAGACTTTCTAAATCTTTAAAGTAGTTAGCCAAACCATTCAATATACGAAGAGAGATATAAAGTAGTATCTTATAAGTTACAATTATATCAACAACCAACTGAAAACTAGAACAACAAGAAACACTTGAAGCAACATCTACATGACAACTATGTGGTATCACTAGAAGAAAAGAACATCTAATGTTAAATGTTTTAGATTTAAAATCTATTGTGATGGAAACATGGAGTATGGAAACCTTTGAGATCCCCCCAAGGGAATCCTTGTCAAAATAAAAATATATTTTTATATGCTCTATGTTATAACTTACAAAAATACCCATGTTTAATCATGGGTGCCAAAATACTACCTACTAAAATAAGTGCCAACCTATCTAATAGTCATAGTTGTTTACATTTGAAAAGAAAATTTAATCTATCTATCCCATTTTTTCTATGTAAGTGTTGCATAATTATTTAATTTTTCTTTCCTTAATTTTGTTAAAGCTACTTAAAAATTAGTTTCATTCATACCTTGCTTATTCCACCTTATCCATTGGACTATAAATTCTTTAATGTTCAAGGGGAAGATCTCTATAAAACCTTCCCAAAATTTTATCTATTTTTTGATCATTAGATTCTACATATTGTTAGCTTTTGAAGCCTTACTACCACAAAATATAGCATAATATTACATAGGTCCCAATATAAAATAGCCATAATATTAAAGGTCAAAGTAATAATAATATGAGTAAATTAATATGTATATCAAGGCTTATATAATAAAGAAAATAACATTCATTTATATGCTAAAATATGAATGTAAATAGCCTGAATCATTCATGAACTATGCATGAAGAAAACTTACAATATTAATTGCTCAAAATATATATAATCTTTATTACTCCTCTTCCTCTTACAACTAAAATATGAATTAGCTTGATTCATTTTATATGGATCATTTTCTCCATAATATAACCATAGTGATATGACTCTTCAAGTACTATACTATTGCTCTCCATATGCCAAGTCTCATGACTCTTGGCTTATCAATTTGACACCTACATACTAGATGGACACTTGAATCTAAGACACTTGCACACATCTACATGAATCTTTGACTCCTATATGCACTCCTAATCTAGGAAACTTGTGCACATCCTCACATTACATATTTACACTCTTACATATAATACACTTGTGCACATTCTTTTAATTTACACTGGCACTCTAACTTACATGGCACTTGTGCATTCCTTGCACATTACACTTTTACATGACACTTGTGAATTTCTTTCACATTGAAACTTACATAAAATGGAAAATATAATTCACACTCTAAACTATAGACTCAACCCTAATATCTTAAATATTTACAAATGTACCATGGAGCTACCATGGGGGTACATTAGCATGTGCCAAATAATATAATATTTCTCAACACCCCCTTGTATTATATTATTTGGTTATTGAAGACTCTAGTGTTCAATATTGGTCTTTTTCTTTGTCTTCAATGTTCAAGCTCCATATTTGTCCTTTCAACATGTGATCCATAAATTTCTTGTTCAAGTACTTGCTTTTGAATTGTATCTTCTTTTGCTTCCTTCTTCTACACTTTCTTGATATTCTTATTCTACTTCTTTATTCTATTATTTTCTATCTTGATCTTGATTTTGTCATGTCATCTTCCTAAAATTTCTCTCCTCATATCCTAATGTTCTATAGCAATTGCATAATTAGTATCTTTAGAATTATTTAAAAAAATATACATCTTTATTGGTCAAGAGTTTTGTTGAAAGAGCTTTGAATTCATTTTCTTCAGATGTTTCTTCTAATTATTGAATTTTATGAACCTCTTGACCTAAATTTTCTTCTCTAAACTATAGTTGAGGTTGTTTCGGATGACTATATTGATACTAAGGATCATATTGACATTGTTGATATTGAGGCTAAAATTATTGTTGTCATTGAGGATTGTATCGATATTGATATCGATATTGCCTTTGTTGTACTGGTCTATTTATTTAACCATATTGATTCATACATTTGATTTCCTTGATTATATTTACAAAAAATTGTGTTATGGACTTTTTCTTACATATTTGATAATATCTCAAATTCCATTTAGATCTGTATCTTGAAGTTGGAGCAATATTACCTTGTGTATTATCTTTAGATACCAAGGCATTATTAGTCATTTCATATTTGACTAAGTTTTCTACTTCATATTCCTGAAGAATATTAACTAAGTCATAAAAAATTAGTTTCCTTGCTTAAGACTTGCAAACATGTGACTAGATTATTGTAACTTTTTGGAAGTGCCCTTAATGTAACTTGGACAAGAAATTTATCTTCTACTTTAACTTTAATTTTGTATCTGCTACTTTATGAAGAAAGAGTTATATACTTTCTCCACTATTGAATTTTAAGGAATACAATTGAGATTGTAGATTGAGAATAGTAGCTTTGTTTTTCCCTTCAAATATTTTGCATAAAGTATTCCATGCTTCTATAGAAGTTTCTACTCCACTTAAGTATGGTTGAATTTCATCAATTATTCCAAATGTTATCAACATAAGTGCTTTTGCATCACCTTCTTCAAATATTTGTATTTCTCTTGCATCCTCACTAGGTTTTGTCTTTGTTCCACTAACTATATCCTAGAGTTTTTCTACAACTAGAATTGATTTCATTTTGTTCTTCCATGATGCAAAATTTGGTCCTTTCAAAAGTTGAGATTTAGAAAGGAAAATTTTATTGTTTGACATAATGGAACTCATTCAATCATTTGAAGTAGTAATCCTTATATCTCCCAAATTTAAAACCTTAAATATAAATTTTACAATTTTTAAAATTTTCTAATCCTTTGGTTTAGAAAACCTTAAAACTCCAAAATATGAATTTGCAAAATTTCAAGAACTTTCTAATATATTTTTCAATTTCAAATTTTCTAAAAATAAACCTTCTATCTAAAGAAACTTTAAAAAACTTCAAATGCTTGAAATAACCAAATAAAATAATTAATGTATAAATCATTATCAATCCACATTTTAAAAAAAAATCAAAAATCTTTTATTTCTAATTTATCCTTATGTCTCCTACTAATTACTTTCTAAACTTATAGTCACCTTATGACTCCTTAACTAAGCTTATAATCATCTTATGACTTCAAATAAATACAACTAAAACATAAATGTATCTATGTTGCAACAAGGAGGAATCTATGGATCATATCTTCCTTCACTATGATTTTGTTAGAGCAATTTGGAGCAGATTATGGAATGATTTGAGAATCCAATGGGTCTCACCTGCTTCCCTAAGAGACCTCTTGATCCAATGGGAAAGAAACTCAAATATGAAAATTCTCAATAAATTTTATTCTTTTATCCCTTCATACCTATGTTGTATTGTATGGAAGAGGAGGAACCACCACATATTCCAAAACTACAACAAAATCAAAGAAGAGGTATACCATATTGTTAAACTCTGTGTTAGTGAGAATTATTCAATTTATAGGCCACCAGGGGATGGAAAGGATAGTGAAATGATTAAGGTGCTTCAAATTCTCTCCCATGAGGGAAGTAGCAAAGGGAGTAGCAAGCCTAAAGTATGAGGTGCTACCACCCAACCCAACTGTCAAGGAGAAAATGTAGTGTGTGGTTTTCATAACCTTCTTTAAAAAGAATAAGATGTAATTTTGCTAATTTTTGGGTTCTTTTTTGTACTATTCTAACTGGTTATGCTTCAATTTTGCAAGGATTTCACTACAGTATGATAAATGTATGTAACTTATTATGCTTCAAAAAGTATGTAACTCTCTATATGTCTTTATATGGATGTATGAAAATTTTCTATAAATATATTTTTGGGATCCTGTTCAAAAAACCCACCCCTTTATTTACCTAATATAACATATATATATATGTATATATGTATGTATCTAAGTTTTATTTCCTCCTTAATAAGCTTGAATTGATATTTAATATCCACATGTATGCTAGCTCTAACATCCATGAATGAAGCTCAATGTTCACAAGATTCACATGCTTTCTGGATGCATGTTCCTTGGATCACCTTCAACTCTTTTACTCAATTCCAAGTTAAGCATAAAATGTACCAAGCTTAACCCTAAATTCACTTGGTATTATGGAATATTTTACACTTTATGGATGTGGTATGTCTATTGTTGAATATGTTACTATTACAAGCAACGTTCTCAGGTGTTGTGTGTTCACATGATTTTATTATCTCCTCTTAGATGCTCTAGTTTGCACTATCTATTCACTTGAATCCTCCTCGCTTCTCTAGTAACCATTGCATGTCTACTTGACTCCTTATTGATACTCTAGTTTATAATGCTTGTGTGTTCACTTGAATATTCCTTACTACTCTAGTAATCACTGTCTCTTCGCTTGACTCCTCCTCGTTGCTCTAGATTTCCAATTCAATATCATTTCTTCTCTATTATCCACCTAGAATCTCCAACTATTCATTGGTATTTACTTTACTCCTTTCTATTCTTCTCTTCATCTTATTGAAGGTGCATTGTTAAATTGTTGGTCTACCAATATTCTTTATTTTATTGATACTTAGGTCACTCATTGATGATCTAGTATCTAGGTGGTACTTTTAATCACTTGTTGGTGCTTTGGTCTATAATAAGTGCTCCATCTTCTCATGGTGTACAATCTATGCATTGGTGAATAGGATTTTCATTGATGCTTGTTGTTGCATAGGCTTTAGATTAATTGCAGTGCATAGGCCTCACATTGAAGCTTAGGTTACTTATTAGTATATAGGCCTATGGTTACTTGCTGGTGCAAAGGCATTTAATTGAAGAACAAATATTTTGTTGGTTCTAAGGCCTATTTTTGAAGGTCGTATGATGATATTTGCATCTCCTTAAATGATTTGCTTCACTAAAAAATAATTTTCACCTTATATTATCTTTTTTTTTTTCCTTTCTGTAGCTCCTATTATGAGCTTTCTATGATGTCCTTATCTAGTTGTTAGCTATATGCTCTTTGTGCTTAGCACTAACTCATATTTTTTTAATACTTAATCCTACTTCTATCTACACTAAATAATTGTAATAAAAGCTCCTTTTTGAGTGGTGAGGGAGTTCCTTCTTGTATGCTTCTTAAATTTTTAAGGTCAAGCCTAGGCTCATGTTTATATTTTCTAAAAATATGAGCATATTTTTCAACCATGCGATAAATTTGCTATCAAGATCATAACTCCAAGTATCTTCCAATATTTCCAAGCCTAACCACTTCAAATTTATTTTTATTTCCTTATATACTCTTCTATTGTCTTGCATTATAGTCCCCAACTAGTATGAGTTTTGTAAAATTCTAGTTTATTTTGCCTGCTTGCATAGGCTAAATCTACTAGATCTGTCTATCTTAAAATTTAAATGCATGCCACATCGTTAGTTACATATGCTAGCAATATAAAATTTACCTTATTGAAACTAAATATGTGAATCATAGTTTATTCCTCAAAGAAATACCAATCCCCATTTTTTCACCCTTATGATATCCATGGTATCCCCTGATATTTATCTAGTTTGTTTTCCTTTGATTGCAACTATTGCAAGGACTAGAAACTTGTTTGAAAAGTCACAATAGGAAGAGCTATGATATAGAAATTTTGTCCATCCAAACATAGGGATTGCTTCCCATTTTTCATTCTCCCTTCCCAAATTTAATTTTTTAATTTCTAGCTATTTTGAAATAAAATAATATGTATAAGGAATGAGCAATGTCTAAATTTTTTATTTTCTCTAAAATAAGATGTATAAAGAATGAGTTGTATCTAAATTCTTTATTTCCTCTAAAATAAGATGTATAAAGAATGATCCACCTCCTATTCTATTATTTTTGTGTCATGAGAGGCTCCAAATATGAAGGTCCATCCAGATGTCTAATCTTAGGTCAACTATTCCTTTATCTAAGCTATGACCTTTGCTTGAATTTTTATCAAAAATTGAGTTGTTGAATGTGTTAGATGTACTAGAATATATTGTGTTAATTCCTATTGTGTCATCACTTTTACTACTTTGGTTGATATCCATGGGGTTTATTCTTGGGAGATTACCTTCTATTTGGCTTAAATAGGCTTGATTTTCATTATGTACACCTTCCTCAAGTGAAGTAGTTTTGTGTGCATCAACATGGTCATTTCTAGATTAAGTGGTTTTTTATCAGTCATGTGTCTAAACCCATCCATGATCATAATGATAATTTTGTCCCACTCTGCAACTAAATATGCGAAACTAATTTATAATTGTAGCATAATTATGCTTTGAGAGATGCTGCTAATAATCTCAAGGCCACATCTTCTCTGTAATGTTATGCATTTGGTATATGAATACCAATTATTTTAGGTGCTTTAGTGGAGTCATCAGACCTTCATTGATATATTTTGGTAGTATTGCCAAAAATAATTCTAGAAGCTTCCCCCATATATCTAGTGGTATGGGAGGTCATAGCAGACTTACTCTACCCTAATTCAAGGTAAATATGTTTAGAGAGATGACCATATTTTGACCTTTTTTATGAATTAGAGGTAGTAAAAAAAGATTTATCGATAAGTTTTTGTTTACATACCTCTAGGTTTTTGGCTGGAAGAAAAGTTGCCAAGTGCATGTGGCTTTTTGTTCTTGAAAATAAATAAACTAAGGCCTTCACCATAGCCTCGATATGGTATCCTTTTTTATAGCTTCTTTTGAATATTCATTCTTGAGTGGAGTCACTAGGTAAGTTAGAAGCACTTCAACAAGTAGGCATAGGCAGATATCCTCACCAAGTCTAAGTCTAACTTGTTGCAACTGTAGGACCAAATATATGTCATTGAGGTCCCACTAGGTGTACCATTAAATTGTTATCCTCTCTAATTATCCCAGCTAGTGGACATGGTATGGACTAGGTAGACAAGATATATTATGCATTGTATAGAGTGACATAACATGGCCAATATTGAGGGTGTGAGGTTGTCTTAGTTAGGGGCCTTTGACATTTTGATAATATTGACTCCTTTATAGGATGGGGATCTCTAGCACACTTCCTAATCTAACAACTTGGGAGGAAAAGGGTAAGAGAGATAAAATGAAAATAACTAAAAAGTAAAAAACCTAAGCTAAAAGGGTGGTTATGTGCCAAAGATCAAATAATATCTCCCTACACAATAGTCCTGAACACAATGTGCCAACATAAATGCTTATCTCTCCTTGACAAAAATAAGCATAGAAACATAAGATGCAAACACACATAAGATCAGTGGGTCTGGGCATGAAATCCACATATGGAATTCAAAGTAGATGCATGACCTACAATATATATATATATATATATATATATATATATATATATATATATATATATATAGATATATATATATATATGTATATATATATATATATATATATATATATATATATATATATATATATATATATAGATATAAGCAAAATATATTACATAAGCTTATGCTTGGATCGGGGATTTGATTACCCACAAGGCTGCTTAGGATTCTACAAACTACTATAATAGATAAATAAAATGAACTCTTTATAAACTTGCTAATCCTTTCTAATGCTACGCTAGCTAATATATAGATTAAAATAGGAAGAGATTGCCTCCAAAATTTATAGATGGTTCTAACAATTTTAGCTACCTCTTTTAGGATTTTGAAAAATAAATGAGACGCATTTTATTATAATTACAGTTAGATTTAATATTACAACCACCATACATACATTTAATTTCTTCTTAGACTACTCTCATGAGATGACATTGGTAGGTGGTCCTTACCTTTCCAATGATGGCCTATTAATTTATCTCTCCTACTTTAATGGTACCTTATGCATCATTGCTTCCTCTCAATTTGACTTATCCTCTAAGTTGGTGATAACTTTAAATTCTTGGAATATCTTTAATTTCTTTAGATCCTGATGCATTCCTATCTATTAGTTAGAGCTTCTTATTTTTGGTATTTTTTAGGATTACAAAACTTCCATTATGGCGAGTCATTTGGGAAGAAATTTCAACCTTTGTCAGACTTCCCTAGCTTTTCGATTTTTGAATTTTTCTTCCTTTTACTTTATCGATATTTCCAAAAATTTCAACTATCAAAATATTTCTCAGCATCCTACTTCTAAGTCACATCATGCACATGCTCTAGAATTGGCCTTTCTCCTTTGTTCATGACTTATACAAAATCACAACCACCTTTGATCAAGACTTTTCTATCCCTTTTCCCTTATTTTTTCTTTATGAAGCACAAATTAGTAGTGAGATGTCACTACAAGTACCCTGTCACATCCTTTTGGTAACAATAATCTATAAACCTAGGTGTAGTTTATATCACTTTATATCAACCTATCCCTATACTTATCTATAAAATTCCTTGGTACTTTTCTAGTTAGCATTTATCTCCTTGTATCATCCATCCATCCATTATGCTCCTCTTGATAGACTTCTACTAGAGTTAGTGTAAACACGAAAAATTGACTCACTAAGGTGAGTCATTTTCCTTAGATCCTTAGTTTTTCCCTTGGGAAAGTAAGGTCATATTTGATCCAATTTTCCCTCACCAAATATTCTCTATTCCTCCCAAAACCTATACCATTGGATCAGACTTAAAAATATATTTTCGATGGTATATGATATGTCCCATTCTGACATCGTTTGGTCCCCCAAAATGCAAAAAAACTGCACTTGGATCTAGCTAAACCAAATCCGTACCTAGTCCATACGAGGCATGAATTTGAATTATCATATTCACACCCTATAATTATTGGGTACAAATTTTGTGTTCTATGGATTTTTCTCACTAAAACCCCTCCCCTCATCGATCCATCTTAGGGTCGGTTTTTCCCAAAGGGAAATTTCACTTTATAGCCCATTTTTCCCTCTAGAACTATTATAAATAAGGGTTTGGATCACATTAGTTTCCACCTAGACAACCAACAAGTTATTTGAATATTATAATTCTTGGCTTGCTCATTTGCTCATGCTTTTAAGTGCTCTTTTGTTGCAAGTTGCTCTCTTTACTATTTTTGTGCTTGGTGATTGTTGTCCTTGGGTATTTAGTGGAGGAGTCTTGATGATTGGATAGATAAAACATATTAGAGTGCTTATTCCACATCTTATTTACTCCTTACCTTCTCCATTAGCTCATCAAATTCTTTGTTTGTGATGTTAACCTTTTAACTCAGGTTTTCATTGTTTTACACTTTGTTTTTTGTTGTTTTGAGATCCAAAAAGGGAATTTGAACCAAATTTGCATCCTCTATTTTATAGGGTGTGAATTTGGTAAATTAGGGCTTGGGGCAAGTTTCATATCCAAAAACCTTAATTTCACATTTGAATTTTAGCATTCTATTTTATGCATCATGTTTACCTTTTGTTTCATTGTTACATATCTATTTTGCTATACTTGTGCATGTTCCAAAGGTTAAATATTATTTTGATTTTGAATGATAAAATAAAAGGACCAAGGGGGCTTGACTATTATGCCTCCAAGCTTAGTATTATAATGGCCTAAGCAGGCCCCCAAACATTGATCAAATTTTCTAGGGTTTTGTGAAGCTATTTTGTAGGTTTGAAGCTATTGGATATTCTAGATGCAAGATAAAGCTTGGATCAACCACTAGATAAGATAAGTGCCCTAATAGATCTTTAGGTTGTTTATTGTTTGCTTTCTACCCACTTTTATGAAGAATCTAGATCTTAAGCAAAAGGATAGATATTTGATTAAGTTTCATAGGCATTTGAATAAATAAAAGCATATAGTGTGCATCTAGGGTTTTGTTTGTGCATTCCCTTGGACCCTTGCTTAAAATATTTTCATTTTGCAACCTAGGGTTAGATATCATTGAATAAAAGAATCATACTAGGTTTAGCTCTTGTATTCTTGCATCTTGTATCTTGCATTGTTCTTTCATTTTCATAGCTTAGTATAGAAAGGCCAAACATAGGTGTATGCTTAATTGAACACATCCAAACACATTCCACCCTAAACTTGGAGCGAGTCCTTAAACCATTCCTAGTGAACCCTTCCCCCTTTACATCGAGTGTAGAGTTATAACGACCACCATGGTCACCTCAAGGCTTCCCTATGGATCCAACCTTGAGAATCATACATTGGTGCATGATTTTTCCCCTCTACATATTTGGTGAACCCAATGTGAAAATACGTCTTAGTGGCCAAGATAGGAAGCCTCTTCCTTTTTATTTTTTGAAAATTTTTAATAAGACCACTAATTTGTTTACCTAGAGTTAGAAGAACATTAAAAACATCTTAAAAATCTTCTTGTGTGTTTTTTGTTAGTCTTCTCTTCTATCCTTTTACTTCTTCTAATGGCTCCATTCCTTAGAAGTTAGTGAAGGCATATTGAATCTGATCATGTTCCCCAAGAAGATGATCAGATTGATAGAGATAATCCTAACCTTGATACAAAAGAGCAAGAAAATGAAGAAACTAAAACAAACTATGATCCCCTTGAAGGGCCCAATGGGTGCTACATATTTAAATCATTTGATCATATGCAGGGTTTTATGAAATATTATAAGGAAGACTTGCTTGAATCTATGAGGTAGGAAGCTCAACTCGAAAGAGGTGAGACTCCTCCTCCTCCAATAGTCTCTCCTAGATATGTTCATACTAACCCTTTGTTTGAATATTTGAATCATGGTAATCTTGTCCATCAACCAACTTATGCCACTACTGTAACCACCAACATTGGAAGGAATCCACAAGTCCCTCCAACTAGTAGTGTCACTCAAAATTATTTTCAATTTCCTCCTCAATCTACTAATCTCAATAATTTTACTTCTGTTCCACCAATTGTTAGTTATCCTCTCCAACAAGATACCACATATCACAATAGTATCAATACCTCCAACATGGGCCAAGTACCCATTCAACAACCTACCTATCCCTTGGAGAATCTTGGCCCATTACACAACAACAATCCTGAGGTGCAAAGTTTAACTAATATGGTGAAACAATTGGTTTCAAAAGTGGAGATGATTCAACCTTCTAGTTTCACCTACAACTATAAAGAAATGTGCAATCAACCCCTAGACCCTATTGTTGTTGCTAGACCTTATCCTAAGCATTTTTCCATATCGGTTCTACCTATATACAAGGGAACATAAGATCCAATTGAGCATTTAATAAGGTTTAGAACAACTTGCCATGATATCATATATGATGATATGTTGTTACTAAAGATGTTTCCTAAGAGTCTTGTTGGCATGGCATTAGAATGGTATTATCAGTTACCCAACCATTCTCTAAGAAATTTTGAAGAGACAATTGAATTGTTTGTTCAATAATTTGGGGTTTGCATTGAAAAGAATGTGTCTATGAAAGATGTTTATAATCTAAAACAAGGTAAAGAGGAAAGTTTTTCAGAATTTTTGTCTTGTTGGAGAAGTTTAGTTGGATGCTTGAGATATACCTTACCTCCTCGAGACATGCTTGAGATATTTATTGGAAATTTGCAAGAGCAACTATCTTATGCATTGGAAACAACAACTATCACATATTTTGATCAAGCAATTGAGTTAGCAAGGAAAGTGGAACAATCTCTTATTAGAAGAGGACAACTCAAAGTGAAAGAAAATAAAACCACTAAGTCACAATATAAGAATAAGCATGTGGTAGGTGATGGTGCAATGGATAGTAGGCCTATTAATAATATTGTTAACAACCTATAAAAGATGATACTTCAAAAACCTCCATAAAGGAATTTCACAAGACTTAACATGCCTATGGAAGTGGTCCTAAAGAAACTTTTGGAAACTAATATGATTGAGTTTCCTCCCATAAGGTAACTAGATACTACAACTAATTGGTATAAGGTAGGTCAACATTGTGAATATCATAGAGTAGAAGGACACTGGAAAAATTCTTGCAAGAGGTTGAAACATGTGGTTCAATATCTGATTGATGCAGGATGTCTTGTTATAGAAGACTCTTGACCATCAAATAATCAACCTACTACTCAATAAACACCCATGACTAATCAAGATATGGGAATATTCCAAGATCCACTACCTAAGCATGGACCACAGGTGGCTAATCAAGTATCTTATCAGAATGTGCCACCTCCCTATGGTAATATGGTTGGCATGGTTGGAGCAACTACAAGGAAGCAAGCTCAATATGACTCAACATTCTCAATAGGAAAAGAGTTCTTCATTTGGTCCACCTTTGCAACCCATTTTGGTTTTGAAGAATAATCAGAGAAAGAGCACAAGAATAGGAGTCCCAACCTTTAGTGTTGAAACCTCAAGTATCCTTTGACCTTCAACAACAGTTAGCTAGTACCCCAACCAATATCTCTATCTTAGAACTCTTTCAAACTTCTCCTATTCATAGGGAAGCTTTGTTGGAACTTCTAAGACAATAATCTATTCCTCAAGATATTTCCCCTAGTGCTATGGCTATGGATAATGGTTCTTCCCTTAATTTATGCACATATCAATTTTTCCAAAAGTTTGGATTAAAAGAGGAAGATTTAACTAAATCTGATGCAATCATCAAAACCTTCAACAACGAGTCCCAAGAAGCTTGTGGTATTGTATCCTCTCCCTTAGGGTTGGACCTAAGATCTTAGATACCTTGTTCTATGTGGTGTCTTTCCCTACATCTTTTAATCTTCTTCTCGAACATCCTTGGATCCATGCGATGAAGGTCATCCCTTCTACTTTTCATCAATGTTTGAAGTTTAAGTTTAAGGACCAACTTGTCACCATTTTGGGTGACCCTCATCCATTCAAATATTGTTCTATGGTTGAGCAAGCTCAGTATGGTCTCAATATTTATCCTTTAGTTTCATCATCAGTTTCTCCAAGTCCCTCATCTCAAACAACTCAACAACTTGAAAATTTAAAAGTGAGTGAGGAACCATTAATCAATGTTTCATCATGGGATCAAGTCAATCCTTTTCTTCAAGAACCTCTTCTAGATATATCTCATCAAGGTTTGGAGTGGAATTATGAGGATGAGGACCCCCCTTATCCCTCTAACATATTATTTTATAATATGATAAATTCTATGCATTGTGATGGTAAATATTCTACTTCTAAAGGGGACCCTGCTTCGCTATCTTATAGAGATCTCATGAAATTAGGGGTTGCCCCTCCTTTTGTTAAGAAAGATGGTTTTTTCGAGTATGTGAAGACTTTCATGCAATGGATACCAAAGGAAAACCTATGAAGGAGCCTCCTTGTGATTTTTATCATCAAGATGATCCTCCTAGATTTTTCTTTGATGGATCAGTCCCTTGTATGCATGTTATTTATGTTAAGATAGGAGGCACAATCAGATTATGTGTTGACTATCATTCCACTCATTAATAAAATAATAATAATAAATCACTAAAATAGGTATGCATTTAGCATAGATCATATTACATTCATTTTGCTTGCTCATACTGCATGGTTGCCTATCATATTTTGCATGATTACCTGACATTCTGTTCCACTTGCATTTTTTCTTGTCATAATTGCATTGCTACTTGCTCATGATTGCTTGATCATATAGATTTTTAAGGTATTTTATGACAATGGCAAGTGATGACACCTAGTTAGGTCATAGCTCACATGCATTGCACTCTCACTAGGGCTCTGATGCCTAGCGAATCCCCAACCTAGGGCCCATGCATTTTCATCCCTTCTCTTCTTTTATTCCTCTACTTTTTTTTCTCTTCTATTTTCTTCTTGTATTCCTTGACTTTGAAAGTTTTTACAATGACCATCAATTCTCTCCAAAGTCAAGGAATACAATCCTCTTTTGGTATATCCTTGTCCTTTGCATGTTTCTTCTTCTTCTTCTTTTTTTCTTCAAGACAGGGATATACGTTCTTCTCTCTTCTTTTTTTCACACTTCTTCCTTCTTGAATTTTCAATAGTTAAGTAGTCTAATTCTTAACCATTGAAACTTCAATATGGGGACATACACACACACAATTATTTCCTTCTCGTTCTTCTTTCTCTATTTTCTTCTGATACATGCACACACTCACATTGTGTTATGCTCAGATTATTTGGTCCATTCACATTTTGCACACATCACACCCCTATCAGGTAGTACTTGCTAATATATCACCTTCATACACAACACACCCCACATGGGATAGCTTCATGGCCACATGTGAGGGGTAGCCTCCATCTCAGCCATTTGCGAGCATACATCCTAGCGGGTATCTTTTATCCATCTATCCATATTAGCGAGCATTGCACCCATAGTGGGTCACACTCCATATTTTGTCCATCTATCCATATTAGTGAGTACTACACCCATAGTGGGTTTTCACTCCACTTTTGACCATATTTTTGAGCATAACACCCTATATCCAGGGTTTTGACCATTTTCTCTTGCTTTCTGTTTCTTTGACCTCTTTGGAGCCTTTCTTCTTCTTCTTCTTCTTCATATCATTATTCTCTTATTTTCTCCTCTTCTTTCTTTCCCTTTCCTCTTTTTCATCCATGCATTTCATCTTAGGTAGCTTGCATTTCATGCATTAGTTAGAATTCATTTTGTGCCTAGTTACCATTGTCATGCTTCTTTGTCTGCTTGTTCTGTTTTCTTTTGTTTGTGTTTTGCTTTTCTTTCTTTACCTCTTTCAAGTTTCTTAAGGAATTTTCCATTCCTTTTAAAACTCGAGGGGGTATCCTAGCCTTAGAGGTATTAATGGTAGTAATGTCTTGCTTTGTGTGCAAAAGTTTAAAGTATCCATCATGATACCTCTTTTGCACCACCCCTTTGTCCAAACTTGGCCACCCATTTTTCTATGTTTTTTGCTTTCTTTCCCATAGGAGTCTACATATTTCTTTGATGCATTTACTTGGCCATAAATGCATCAAAGAGGGGGAAAAATGTAGACATGAAAAATTGACCCACTAAGGTGAGTCATTTTCCTTAGATCCTTAGTTTTCCCTTGGAAAAGTAATGTCATATTTGAGCTAAATTTTCCCCTAAAAAATATTCTTTATTCCTCCCAAAACCTATTCCATTTTATCAGGCTCAAAAATATCTTTTCAACGGTATATGATATGTCCTATTCTAGCACCATATGGTCCCCCAAAATGCAAACAAACTACACTTGGGTCTAGCTGAACCAAATTCATGTATGGTCCATACGAGGTGCATAATTACTAGGCATGAATTTTGTGTTGGTATTTTCTCACTAAAACTCCTCCCCTTTTGTCTTAGGGTCAATTTTACCCAATGTGAAATTTCACTTTCCCACCCATTTTTCCCTCCAAACCTCTTATAAATAAGGGTTTGGATCCCATTAGTTTCCACCTAGACAACCAAAAAGTTCTCTTGATATTCTAATTATTGACTCACTCATTTGATCATGCTTTTAAGTGCTCTTTTGCTCCAAGTTGTTTCCTTTGCTATTTTGGTGCTTGGTGATTGCTGCCCTTGGGGATTGAGTGGAGGAGTCTTGATGATTGGATAGATCAAACATATTGGAGTGCTTCTTCCACCTCTTCATTTCTCCTTACCTTCTCCATCATCTCATCAGGTTCTTTGTTTGTGTTGTTAACCTTTTAACTCTATTTTTCAGTATTTTACACTCTATTTTTTATTATTTTGAGGTCCGAAAAGTGCCTCTAAACCAAATTCGTACCCCCTATTTTATAATGTGCAAATTTGGTTAACCTTATTTGCACCCCCTATTTTATAGTATGCCAATTTGGTAAATTAGGGCTTGGGGGAAAGTTTTGCATCCAAAAAATCTAATTTTGCATCTACATTTTAGCATTCTATTTTATGCATCCCATTTGCCTTCTATTTCACTATTACATATCTATTTTACTATACTTGTGCATGTTCAAAATATTAATATTATTTTGCTTTCAAATTATAAACTAAAAGGATGACCAAGGGGGCTTCACTGCTGCACCTCCAAGCTTAGTCTTATAGCGGCCTAAGTAGGCCCTCAAATGCTGATCAAATTTTCTAGGATTTTGTGAAGCTATTTTGCAGGTTTGAAGCTATTGGATATTTTGGATGCAAGATAAATCTTGGATCAACCACAAGATAAGATAAGTACCCTAATAGATCTTTAGGTTGTTTGTTATTTGCTTTTTGCCCACTTTTATGGAGAACCTAGATCCTAAGCAAAAGGATAAATATTTGATCAAGCTTCATAGACATTTGAATAAATAAAAGCATATAGTGTGCATCTAGGGTTTTTTTTGTGCATTCCCTTGGAACCTTCTTTAAAAAAATTTCATTTTGCAACATAGGGTTAGATATCATTGAATCAAAGAATCATACTAGGCTTAGCTCTTGTATTCTTGCATCTTGTATCTTGCATTGTTCTTTCATTTTCATAGCTTAGTATAGAATGACCAAACATAGGTGTGCTTAATTGAACACATCCAAACACATTCCACCCTAGACTTGGAGTGAGTCCTCAAACCATTCCTGGTGAACCCTTCACCCCTTACACCGAGTGTAGAGTTATAATGGCCACCGTGGTCACCTCAATATTTCCCTGTGGATCCATTATTGAGAATTGTATGCAAGTGCATGGTTTTCCCCCTCTATAGTTAGTTGTTTGTTTGAATGAGATATGAATAAATTTTCATAGGGACCTCTTCCTCTTACCAATGTAAAGCAAAAATCAACAAAACCAACATAGCAATAAAAGAATCAACACACAAAAAATATTGAACAATAAAGATGTAAGATTTATTTTATTAATGTGGTGGGAGCCTTGATCTCCAATGTTACAATATTTGATGTATTAATACAATAGTTACAATCCAAGGGTTTTGAAAAACCTTATTCACAAAGAATATTAGGTGTCTTCTGCATCATCTTTTGCTCCAAATAAGTTGTAGGTGGGCTTGAGTATCCCTACGAGACCACCTGAGCTGCAACAGTCATAAAGAATGTAGTTCTTGCACTTGAAAACAAATCAACAACACCAAGAGGTCAATAGTATATGTGAGGGCTCCACTGTGTGAGGCCCTCTATGAAACAAATACTAATTTTATAAACCCTAGTGCTGTAAATGATGAAATACAAGAAAAATACAAAAATGTAAGATGTAAAGCAATAAAAACTTTTTATCTTGTCTATATTATACTTGTTGTTTTGATCTACGCTCTTGTGTCTATGATCTGATGGTGTACGAACACCTAAAAGCATTTGAGGGTATGGTGGTGGTAAATCGACTAAGGGTAAATGCCCTAAAGCATTCTAGAGGGGATATGGACATCCTAAAATATGCCTAGAATGCTCAATAGTGTTCACAAGATACTAGGAGACATTCAAGGATTTCTATGGAGGGTATGGCAGAACCAGATCTAGTTTATAGGGGATTCGATGACTGAAATAGAGGATGTGAATGTGATGAGGGAAGATGTTGATAGCAAAGTGTTAGAGTTTTAGGGGTGAATGGATGCAAATATTCTCAAATATTAATCAATCAAAATGCCACTTAATTTATTCATAAATCAGATGATCTCTTCCCCTAATTCATGAGAATGAATGACTTTTTATAATTTGCCTTCCATATGCTAGGGTTTAATGACACCAACGTGCGATCAAGATTAAAACATAATGGATGGCTAAGATTATAATCTTTGACATGTGACATGGATCAAGTTAGATGGATGGCTGAGATTAAAACGTTAATGAGTGGTTGTGATTTATTCATACATATATATTTATTTATATTAAATATATAATTTAAAAAAAAAAAATTGAAAAAATTATATTAAAACAAATATCATTTACAAGTTGGGATGAGACTTCTCCTAGCCTTAGCCAAAGAGAGCACATGTTTACAATAGTAAAAGAATATTTGCATTAGAGCCAAATATCCTAAACCATATCTCTACAATGGTTGTTCACTTGTTTATAACTATAAAAGAAGATCTACATTGGAGCCAAATCTCCTAAACCATATTTCTACAATGGTTATCCAAATTAGCTAAACACTGGATTTTCTCAACAACCTGCCTAATCATCTCATTCTCAATAGTTGTGTCACTCTACCACTAAACCCCTACCTCCTTATTAGTAACCATCTTAGCCAGGAAGTCTGTCACTTTATTTAGATCTCTACTCATATAAACTAGTATCACATCATCTAATTCCCTCCACAATTCCTTAATTTGAGTTACAAGAATCCTCAAACTCCATGTCTTCAAAGCAAATTTTCTCATGTAGTCCAAAGCTCCTACCATTATTTGAGAATCTGATTCTAGGATTATCCTCCTATAACCTTATTTTATTGCCCAAATAGAAGCATATTTGATAGCTAAGGCTTTTGCTTCATTTTTCGTAGCCCTTCCCAGGCCTTGCAATTCCTAATAGAGCACTGTCCCAACATGATTCCTGCAAACCACTTCAATTCTAGCTCTACCTGAATTGCCTTTTACGTCTCCATAAGTATTAATGTTAATCCAACCTTTTTGGGGTGGTTTCCAAATACCTCTATCATACCCCTCTTGCACTTCAACTTCCTTATCCATTGTCCCTATAACAGATTAATTTTTCTCTTTAGCATGCACTGCCATAGTTTTTGTGACTTTTCTCCAAATGACCTGCCAAAATCCATCTAAATATGAAAAGGTTTATCTAAAAATTTCTCCATTTCTCTCCAACCACACTTACCATAAAGTGAATTTTAATCCAAGATCCAAACCGATACAAAGAGCTTTAGATTTAAATCTACCCCTCTTCCATATTTATCAAATATTAGTCCAGTTCAAATCACTATTAACATGCATTTTATAAGATAAAAACCATCTCTCCTGAATTTGGCATGTGAATGGGCACTCAAACATCAAGTGATTAGATTTTCCCTCACTCTTGTAGCATAAAACACATTGATATGGACCAATGATTCCCCTACATTTGAGATTATCAAAAGTAATAATTCTATAATGCATGAATTGCCAGGAAAAAAAGTTTACTTTCAGCCAACCCTTGAACTGCTCCAATCCTCAACCTGATATGAATGAGGAGAAGGCTCTAGAAGGATCTTATCATATCCATCCTTCACTGTGTAGACACCAAGGCTCCCATAGCCCCAAGCTAATTATCCTCCTTATCTCTACCTATGAGAAATATTTCTACCAATATTTTAGTCATGATGGGTATCAATTTTGGAGGGATTGAAATTGACCACTCATCTAACTTCTTAAACTGCTTAAACTTATAATCCTCCATTTGACTAGTGTTGAAATAACTTTAAATTTGGACCAAAATCCTAGTTTCCATGGTTGTTTTTATTGGTTGCAGTTATCAAAATTCAATAATGATATGTGGGTATTGATCCCATGAATCTATCCAAAATTATGCCTTCTCCCCTCTTCCCACTTTCTAAAATAATCCATACTTCACTACCTAAGATCCTAACTTTAGAGCCTATCACACTAAGGACCCATTACCATCCAAAGGGAAATGACTCACCTCATTTGGATTCACCTGTCCTAAATATTTACTAGTTAAAACTCTACTGAATAAAGAATTTGGTTGGAAAATCCACCTCTAGTAAAGCTTTCCAACCAAATATTTATCATTTAACTTTGATCTCCTCAATACCAAACCTCATTTTACCTTGTATTGGCTTACTTTATCCCAACATACTAAGGCCCATTTCCTCTCTCCTTTTCTTCCTCCCCATAAAAATTTTCTTGCCATCTTGTCCAAATATTTTTATATGGTATGTGGGGCAGCAAGGTTAGATAATTTATAAATTGGCATAGCTTGAATAACTGACTATAAAAAGGTTAATCTACCCCCATAGCTTAACATTTGTGAGACCAATGATTGATTCTTTCTTTGATACAATCCAAATGATTCCTCCAGATATATTTTTTAAATTTTTTAAAATGCAAAGGGACCCCCAAGTATACCACTGGAAGAGAAGTCCTCATGAGTCCCAATATCTCTAAAATTCTATCCTGAAGCCTTTGATCAAGATTGAAAAAGACCACTTTAGATTTTTTTATCATTGATGACTTGGTTTTTGGCCCTAAGGGATACATTAAGTGTATCTCTAATCATTCTTTCTTTCCTAAATTTTGCCACTCCCACAAATCCTATGTCATCCACAAACTATAGGTGAGTCAAAACTTCCTCACCCATATTGACACCTATTAGGAAACCTTGTTGTCTTCTCCTAAAATGATTCTATCTAAACCTTCAGCCAATATGAGAAAAATATAAGGGGAATAAATATCTCCTTGACGAAGGCCTCGAGTAGCTCCAAACGGTTACAAGGGAAGGCCCATGATTAATACTGAGTATGTTAAAGTAGAAACATAGCTCATGACCCATTCTATCCAATCTTGAGAGAAACCAAAGGCTACCATCATCTTTGACAAGAAGCTCCACTCCACACTATCATAAGCCTTTGACATATCCAATTTTATGAACATTCCCCTTTGCCTCCTGAGCTAGAACCACACCATCCAATATTTGTTTGCCCTCTACAAAACACCCTTGCTCTGAGGAGATAATGCTATGTAGAAGAGGTTTTAGATGCTCAACCATTACCTTTATGATTATTTTATATATGACATTGCATAAGGTAATAGATCTATAATATGAAATATGCACCCCCTCCTCCTCTTTTGGAATTAAGGCAATGAAAGTATGATTTAATTCTTTAATCATTCTTTTACTACCTTTGGACTCTTCTATAATAGCCATTACATCCTCCTCCAATTTTTCCTAGAAGACTTGAAAAAACTCAATTGGAAAGCCATATGGACCTAGAGTTTTTTCGATGCTCATTCCAAAAACTACTTTCTTTAGTTCCTCTCTATCAATGACTTTAAGTAGGGCTTGATTTTCTTCTTTAAAGATAATAGAGGGTATGACAACAAGAACTTATTTTTGAGCCTCTTCATCTTGCACCATACTTTCCTTAAATAGTTTAGAAAATTAATCCATTGAATGGAAATGCATACTTGAAATTGTATCAAAGGAGTGTATGTTCTCATCTTGAAGAGCTTCCATGTTCATCTATCTCCTAGCACAGGTAGCTTGATGGAAAAATTTGGTATTTATATCACCTTATAATAACCAAGTTGTTCTTGCTCTTTGTTTCCAGTAGATCTCCTCTTAGTTATCAATATCCTCAACTGCTTTATGCAATGCATCATCCTCTTCTTTGAGTTGCTATGTAATTTTTCCTTCCTTGAAGTGTTTTTGAACCTCATCCCATCTGGTCACCATATTGGGGAGCAACGAACTATATTTCATTAATCAAACATAGATTAAGTAGTACAACTTAGGCCTAGATTAGCCCGAATAGAATGGATCGAGCTAACTGCATAGTGCCAAATAATAAAATTAGACTAACAATAGCCTAACAATATAATTCCCTAATATCCCAACATAATTGTAATAACAACTATTAATAAAGATACGCTAACATCCCCCCTTATTACATTATTTGGGTAATAATATAACTATTAGCTACACTATCATCCCCCCATACAACAATATTTGGGTAAAGTATATAACTACCCCAATACAGTGAAGAAGAAGAAGAGAAATGAAATAATGGTGGCTCATGCTTTGTCTTTGGCTCTGGCTCTAGCTATAAGCATACCTCTGGAATTGTACCTCTGGGTCTCAGGATTTGCCTGTGAATCTACCTCTGGATCATTGCCTTCGGATCTGCTTGTAGGTCTTCCTCTGGAACTTTGCTTTTCGGTGTCTTTAGGTCTGTCTCTAGGTCATTATCTCTAGTACTGCCACTAGGTCTATCATTGGATTTGCCTCGGGGACTACCATAGGTTTTACCTTTTTGGTAGAAGACATACAACATTTCTTTCATCATGGTCCATTGTGTGAAATATGTCCATCCACAATCAATATGAACCTTGTTGGTCATTTTCATTTTATGCCAACATCATGAAGAAGAGTGATTAGTACATCCACAAAAATCACAAGGATGTAATCTCCAACACTTAGCTGCAACATGACCTATTTTGCCACAATGATTGCAACAATGCTTTTTAGGAGATGTGGGAGATTTAGGATTTACAAATATGGTCTTACTGGTACTTGCTTGACCAGAATAGCCAAGGCCTTCATGCTTTGCCCTGACATTTAGCATTAATGGAGTTTTAATGCCTTGTTCATTTTTACCTAATCTCTCACCATTGAATCCCATCTTCTTCATTAGTTTGGATCCATATCCTTTGGTATGTTTTTCAAAACATCCAATTTCATCATCTTCATCAATGTGTTTAACAATATGGCATTTGTCACTATTGATGAGATTATGGAGTTCTTTAGGAGGTTCAGTTTTTAAGTCACTAGTGTCACAAGCAAAATCTGCTACTAAAATGAGATCACCTATGCTACAATTGATATCTACCATAGAAGATATGAGGTCACCTGTATCACAACAAGCATGTGCCACAATGGGCTGAAGGTCACTCATGTCACAACAAGCATTCACCACAATGGATTGAAGATCACTTGTGTCACTACAAGCATCGACCATTTTTACCTCTGTTTCCTCACCAAAGTCCCTGTAGATTTTACGTTGGGCCATATCAAGAGTAATCAATGATATGTAGACTGCCCTTATGACTCCTATAGGGATTTGAACACCATTCTTCTGAAGGTCTTCAGAATCTTCAAAATATTTGAGAATGGATTTGACACCACTGAGTAGTGTAGAAAATTTTTCATCCTCATAAAAATCCATCCCTTCCATCTCTGGTGGAAAGTAAGGACCTTTAACTGATTCAACAACATCAGTTTGTTTAGGGGCTTGCTTTTTCTTTGATCTGCCCATTTTTAAGGTGTCGGTCACTACCAAAAATGCACCTTTTACAATGAAATTTTATAAAAATAATTTGACTAAGGTGTTGGTCACTGCCGAAAATGCACCCTTATAAGTCTTCCCCCCTTGGTTTTGCAAAAATTATATCTCCCCTGTACGGGGTTCCAAGGGGCAGCGCAAAATGGGTGCTCCAGAAGGCTTTTTCCACTGGTTTGTAAAAAATTACAATATTTGCCTCTTAGGCAGATTAGCACAAAAATGTCATCAAAAAAATCCCCCACTCATGCAACATGTAGTTGTCCAAAAAAAATGCCCCTTTTTTTTAATTGAATTTGCAAAAAATAAAGTTATTATCAAAAAAACTTTTAATTAATAATAAAATTTATTTAATTAAAAAATCATGATTTAAAAAAAAAAAATGATTTTTAATTAAATGAAAATTAAATTATTAAAAAAAAATTGATAAAACTTTATTAAATTTGCAAAAATGAAATTTATTTACCTTCATTATTAAGTTAGTTGTTAGTATTACTATTCGAACTGTTAGCTACTGTTCGAACTGCCTACTATTGTGGGTGTGTTAGATCCAGTTTCTACGGACTAATTAGGCATAGCATGTATTATTTATTTGTTATGTTCAATGCAATTATTATTGTGCACCGCTCCAACGACTTCCACCACCGCTTCTCTGTTCATCAGAAATGACGTCACCTCCTCCAAAGAGGGACACTTTGTCACAACAACGGTGGAGGACTACCACTGTGCTACCTCTGCTTCTCCTACGTTTTCTCTTTCGCTGTGATGATCGTTCGTTGTCTACAAAATTTCCTCCTATCCTGCGCAATGCATGTCGTCGAGGGCATCAAAAACACCTCCTCTCGTCATATATCTTCGTTCACGTCCGCCAGGTGTTCCTACGGAATCTGGAAAAACTGCAATGTTTTAACCTGTAAGTATCTTCTTGCAAACAATGATTTATGTGTGAGTGGCAAACCAATTCGTCAATCAACAGTATGCATCTTTCGTTCGATAGTTGTGCACTGAGCCACGACTTCACGACATCCGTCTTAGCAATTGTATTCAAGCTACAATCTACTTGCATCTAGGCTCACCCGCTTAGGGTCAAATCATAGGTTGGCTATGTCTGTGGGCTTTGCGATATGTCGCATGTTTAATCCCAATAGCACCTAGATCCTGGATTGTCCTCCACTTGGTACAGTCAATGCATCCCCGCGAGCTTAGCGGCTCATGAAATGAGCCTACGTCACTCTTCTTGTGATGAGGAGACCTACAGAGGATGTCCAAGTCAGTTAGACCTACAACGTCCAGCAAGATATATTTGCTGTGAGAAACTAGAAAATTCTTAATCCTCCATAATAGGAGTGAGGTCCTCCTTGAACCCGCTCTGATACCATATTGGGGAGCAACAAACTATATTTCATTAATCAAACATAGATTAAGTAGTAAAACTTAGGCCTAGATTAGCCTGAATAGAATGAATCAAGCTAATTGCATAGTGTCGAATAATAAAAGTAGACTAACAATAGCCTAACAATATAATTCCCTAATATCCCAACATAATTGTAATAACAACTATTAATAAAGATACGCTAACACATCAATGGAGCTCTTTGGACCTAGAAGTCTATCTTGTTAGCTTACCTCCATTGTTTCAATTGATCCTTGACATAATAAAGTGGCTTGTGGAATCTAAACATTGTTGTCCCATATGCTGGGCGGCCCTCTTCCCACCACTGTGGAATTTTATTTTGAAGTTTGTAACCAAAAGTTTTCAAATTTGAATGGTTTGTGATGTTGCATTGTCTTGATCCCCCCTTCCAAAAAAATGGGAAAGTGATATGAAATTGGACCCTCCAAAATCTAAAATTTTATATTCCATTTCACAAATGCCTCCTCTAAAACCAAAAAAACAATCTAACTTCACCTTCCTACTATGTGGCTCCTTCCTCTTATTAGTCCAAGTGTAGTTGGTTCTAGGGCACTTTATATTCACCAAGTGTAATGCATGGACTTGGGCAATAATAAATCGATCCCTTGGATCTATAATTGGGATTTCCCATTACTGATATCTAGAGGATAATTTAGCATTAAAATCCCCAGTAAGAATCTAGTCTAACTCCTCCCTTGAGACTCTCATGTTATGCACCGCTTTCTATTGATGCATTTGACCATATAGGTTTTAAGCCCCATAAAATTTTGTGATTAAAACCTACTCAACTGTCACATTGTTCCTAAAATGTGATGTGGGGATACCCCTCCAAGCTATATATTCTATTGCTTTCCATTCAAGATAGTTCTAAAAAGTAACTATCCATCCCAAGGCCCCTCGGGCAACCACTTCCATATGACCAGCACAATTTGAAATATTAGATCCAACGATATTTTTATCTCCTCGATAAGCAAAAAAATTGTTTTACATTTTTCTAAGAGTCTTCAAAAAATATATTTATGGGTTCTACTGTTTAAACCCCTAACATTCCATGATTGTATAATCATTGGTTACCTTGAGAGCTGTAAAAATCTATTGGTCTCACCGATCCTCCAGTGATCAGTTAGTCTCCTTGAACTGCTATCAATTCCTTATTTGATTTTCTACCCACTCCTTGAGAGTTGATATTTTTTTATCTCTTTTCCATATGAGTTATCCCTAGAGTTGGTCTTTCTCTATTATTTTCTGCTATACCCATGATGACATTCTTAATTATTGACTACTCTTGGTTATACACTATCAATGCCCCTACAATATCTAATTGTGGTAACTCACTGTACTCAATTATCTACTCTAGGATGGGAGGAGGTGAAAGAGGGGCTTGAACATGGCTATTATTATTTTTATTATATCCACTCCTTCCATGAATTGTTCTTATTCCTGGTCCACTAGTGTCTTTAAGATCTCATACCTATTGGAGGGCTTGAGTTGGGTTTGCTCTTTACCATGTTTTTTCTTTTACCTTCTACTTCTGTTGGTTTATTCAAAACCATCTCCCTGTGCTTCTTTACCCTGAGAAATATTGATTGTTGACTTACCCTCCTTAGAAATATTTGACATTCCCAAAGGAGCTTCCATTTTTATGTTCATATTGTTTAGGCAGGATCGGGCCAAATACCCATATTTACGACAAACTCTGCACCTGAAGGGCAATGCCTCATAATCCAATTGTTGAATCCAAGATAGTCCTACAAGTTTGAGTTCAACCTCTACTTGCAAATTCTAGCTAAGATCTATTTCCATGCATAATCTAGCATAAACAATTGTGTTTCCTTCCATTGTGTTTTTGGAAACACCCAAATGTCTTCCAAGGGAATTATCAATAATTTCCAATACCTGCTCACTCCAAAAATTCATTGGAAGTGCATACAAATGGATCCAAACCAGGATAGTAGTGGGTCCAATTCAAGGATCAAATCCCAATCTCCAGGGCTAAATAAATAATCCTACAAAACCATTATTCCTATTTTATAATTCAAATACCCTATTTCTATTGGCAAGTGAAGAAAAACTAATAGTAAAATATCCATTGTTGATAAACCACAAAGAATACTCACCAAGAGAATCCTAGTTTTATCAAACCTAGGAATGCAAAACAATTAGGGTAGGATGAGTACCCATGAATTTATAGATCAAATCATGATTGGATCTATATAAAATTATTTCTTCTACCATCCTTTGCTCAATGACAATATTTGGCCTTGATTCTAACTATGGTAAGCATCCATTATTTCCAGTATCCGTAAAGAGCATTATTAATACAATTTTTTATGCTTCTTCAATATATGTTGGATATTTATCCTTTAAAAAATATGCAAAAGAACTATGTCTCTCTAAAATAGGATTCAGAGGTGTCCCCATTGGACCCTCCTAGGGAAACAATCTTGTCTTCAATTCCACAACAACCAAAAATATCTTTGACTACCCAATTGATGCCCTAGTTTTCTCTTCCAAAGCTTTCCACTTGGAGTTCAGGATACTAAGTTAGTGGACATCATATTAAATATATAAATATAAATACAATATATATATATATATATAATATAAATATATATATATAATGGATGGTTGTGATTAGATAATGTGGATGGATGACAAGTGGCTAGGTTTTGGTGTCTATAGATTCCCCTTTTTGTATCACATTGCATGAAATACAATGCGGTGCAAAAAAATGAGACACCTGGTTTGGTGAAGCATATTTTCTTCCCTAGAGTGCAAGAAGATCCTGAAGATAAAAATAATATGGGTGTAGCTTACCCCCTCAATTAGAAAATGAGTGAAGAATGAATCTCACAAGCCAATTGACATAATTGAGGGTGATAATGTGGGTGTAAATGTGGATGTAATGAATAATGTAAATGTAAAAAAAGTGACATAAATTATGATGTAATGATTGATTTTGTTATTTACCCCAATAGAAAAGGGTTTTTTGCCAATTGTGTGTGATGTAGATATGGTGTCTTCTATTTTTTCCCCAACTGATGCAAGGGGTTTTTTGGAAGTGTGGATAATTTGAAAGATGTAAATATCATGTAAGTGACATAGATGATGATGAAATGATTGATTTTATTCTTTACCCTAATAGAATATGAGTTTTTTCCAATTGTGTGTAGATGTGGATGTGGTGTGTTCTATTTTTTCCCCAATATATGCAATGGGGGTTTTGTAAATGTGGTTGATGTAAATAATGTATCCCGATGTGAGAAATCAAAATCAAATTGGCTTCCCCAAATTTTGGGGGGGTCCTGTGTTGTTGGAGAATGTGCCTTATGGCATGATTGAAATGTAAAGTTATGAAAATGAAAAATTACATAGGGTAATATGACCATTATAGTTATTTTTGCAAAATTCTTTGTGATAGGAATCAATCAACCTGCTGGCCTGTGTCCCCGATGACTATCTGTGTAAAATAAATGATATAGTAGAAGTTATCTATGTTTTAAGCCCCACAGACAATGCCATCAATGATAAATTTTGAGCAAATAAATAGAAGCATACTCTCACTCAAAAATTGAGGAACCAAATGGATTTTGATTTCAAACAAGAGGATGTTGGATGATGGGCAAGTTTCCTTATAGTGACCTACCCATCCTACCAAATTGCATGGATAGCCAATCGCTACAATTGCCAAGTGAATAGGATAAACCACTAGATACGAGGCTCACTTGGATGATATGAATAACATGAAATAACATGAATGGATAAGAATCCTTATGGTTGTCTACCCATCTTACCAAATTGCATGAATAATCAACGTTGCAAACACCAAGTGGATAGAGTAAACCACTAGATACAAGGTTCACTTGAAAATGTGAGTGGAACTAGTAAATGTTGAATGTATATGTAATGATGAATGTAATTGGTAAAGTGGAATGATGATGTATGGTTTTTAATGCAGATGGAGATGCATTTATGAATGAATTATCAAATTTTATGAAATTTTGGAGTTGTTTTGGAACTATTTGTGAAGCAATTTTGGGCAAATTTGCACCTTTTGGGGTGCAAACAAGATTTAACCACCCAAATCAACACATGTTATCACAAAATTTGATGAAATGGTGTGATGGATGATTGGGATGATGATTGTGCCAATTTTGTGAACGTTTGAACTATTTTGAGGTGTTTTAAAGGGTTTTAAGTAATTTAATGACTTTTGGTCATAAACAAAAATTATGCATTCAAACTAGTTTGTGCTTTCACAAAACTTGATGGGATGATGAAATGGATGTATGGATTAATTTTGGAGTGATTTGGTGGGGGTAAGCTATATTTTTGGGCCATTTTGGTCTATTTGTAGTATTATAGAGCTAGATGTCAACCAACATCCACATTAGGTATAGATGTCGATGAGCATCCATCATCCTACAAATGTAGGGTAGCATTTGAGTGTGGTTTATAGATGTCGATAGGTGTTTAAGCATGCAAAATTTAGATATAAGAATGTTGTAGAAGTAAAATTAGATTCATTCTTGCATTCTAGAGTTTTAGAAATAGCATTTGAGGAGTGAAGGGGTGAGTGAGTTAAGGAGTGTGAAGTGAAGGAGCATGGAGTTAAGGAATGTGTGGTTTGTGGAGTGATGGAAATAGAGGGAGTGGATGCGGCAGTAAGTGTGGAGGCATAGGTGGTTGAGTTTTGTTCTCTTGGCACTCTTGTTTAGATTTTTGTAATATTTTTTTTAGAATATGTGTAAATATTTTTTATTACATAATGAATGCGATGGTAATGTGTGTTGTGTTGCTGTAGTTGAGGATCTTAGAGGCTCATTATTAATTCTCACTAATTATACTAGGGGTGAGGAAGGCATTGCAAAAGGATGATTAAGAGAATTTTGAGGGGATCGGATTGATGGGGGTGGCACAAAAAAATGTGGTGATGGTGGATAAGGGGTATCTCTCAGCTTTGGCTGATATATGAGATCTGAATAGGGGAACTTTCCAACTCCTGACCAGGGAGATGACTGTGACATTGGAAGATGTATATCGTATCTTTCAAGTGTTGGTGGAGGGGTTGCATGTCTAAGTTGGACATGATAATGGGTATGACATAAGTCGGATCTTTGGGGATATATGGAGGGATGTGAACATCTAAGGTGGAGGAATAAGGTACTTGGCTATGTATGTGAGGCAAGAGTTGGAGGCCTTGCCTACCTTGATCATGTTCTTGTTGGCCAACTTATTGGTGCCTAACAATATTGGGTATTGGTTTCAATGGAACATGATAAGGTTGGTGTACGATATGATAAATGTGCCTTGGGTGTATGCATGGATACCTGCTCTATTGACTTAGATGTATCTAGAGTTATATGAGGTGAGGAGGTAGGGGTAGAAGGGGTTGGACTGCAGTGTGCTGCTATAGTGTTGGGGCTAGGAGCACTTCAATGTGGCTCATCCGATGGGATTACCTTATGATAAGTGGAATTGGGATTAACCTTATGCACTAAGGTGATGAGTGGCTATGAAGGTTCAACTGATTCATCCTAGGTGGAGAAGCCAGGAGTACAGGGACTTGTGGTTAGGGCTAACATTTGATCAAGTGCATTGAAGGCCATGGTGGGAGGCTAGGTGACCCTCTAATGGAGATCAACTATGGAGGGTGAGGCATGACAAATAGGTGGTTGGATGACATGAGAGTGAGGTGGAGCTGATCCAATTATCATAGGTGTTGAGATAGTTTGGATTGAGATAGAGAGATTTGTAGGCTCTAGTACTCTATAGGCATTGATCATATGAGTTAAGTCTACCATGCATGGAGGAGTGGTGAGTGGATTATGCAGATTATGAGGAGATATATCTCCTCGATGTGGATTATATCGAGACCAAAATAGAGTAAAACATTTGGTTTACCTCACAATCATCATGGATGTCAAATCAGGTGGTTGAAAAAGGTAGCAAATATGATGAGGATGCTGCAAAGGAGGCAGATAAGGGTCCCCAATATCAAAGATATTGTTGTTCTAGAAGTCGAGTGAGGTGGGTGAGGGATGCAACAGAGCAACCTCCAGATATTAGAGGTGATGATGATAGTAGGGATGATGTGGATGAGGATCCAAATAGACCTCTAGGTTAGAGTGAGGAGGAGTGGGCTAGGCTCAAGGTAGAGAAGGACCAACTTCGGTAGATGGTGGTAAAGCGAGATGCAGTAATAGCGACTTAAGAGGCTGAGAATGCTCAACTATAGATAAATCTAGAGGTATGGGTGGTGATAGGTAGAGGAGTAGATACAATAGCGAAGCTCCAGGTAGATTTGGCATAGAGGGACTCTTGACAAAGGTATAATGTACAACACCTTCAATCCCAGGAGGTATATATCCAAGATTTAGAGGATCTGTATATGCAACACCATATTTGGCTGCCAGATCGACCCTCTTCTTCCATAGTGGGTTCTGCTAGGTATAGTGGCTTTAGATATAGGGCTCCTTCAAGGTCTTAGGGGTCTACCTACAAGTTCTAGCTAGTGCTTAGATGCACTTTTTATATATAAGCCTTGGTGTTCCATTGTATATAGCCTTCGAGCATTCATTGTACATGTGATTATATATATACATGGATTTTACTTTTGTGTTATGAATTTGTGTGGATGTTTGTGTGAATGCATATGTATATGATGGATGGTAATGTAATGATAATATGTATAAATGCAAATGAACTAATGTACTAATGATAATTCATAGTTTATAATTTTTCTTGACCATGTTGATCATTATTGTTAAATCAGGGGCATCAAAATGGTGGTATGTGAAATGGAAGACTCATGTGATGATGTAATAATGGTATGGATGTTGTTTTGGTTTATGGATGATTGACTTGGATGTTTTTTGCAGAGACTCAAACATACTAATTATTTCTAACAAACTCACTAAGTTCTATTTAATTTCTCTAAGACCAAATGTGTGTGCAAGTGAATGTTCAATTACCAAATCATGAGCATGGTAGTGACTTGATAAAATCAAGAACCAATTTATGTGCAAGTGAGTTCATTAACCCATATTGAGTAAATTAGGATGAAACGTATCATGGAGAAGACCAAGAACCTAGCTTATCCTTATGTGTGATCAGAGGTCTCTTCGAGAGAGATGTGTCGGTATGCATGATCATACTCCTTTACCAGTCAAGCATCTATAGCCTTGGTGGAGATTAGCTCCATAGTCCAATTATATGATATTTAAGCTTTGGATATTTGGACTACCCAACCATCTGGATAGAAATGTAGTTCTATCCTTACAACTTGTGGATTTGTGGTGTGTGATGTGTGATGTTTAAAAGAGTTAGAGCTTTGGGGAATCAGATTCTCAACTGAAGTATGATGATAATTTTACCCTATCATTACTACTCATTATTTTATTTTTGACAATGTGAGTAGTGGTGAGGACCACTATTTTTGAGTTTGGACTATGTGCATAATGGGATGAGCAAATACGACCCTTTTCTCATAGAGGTTTAACCCAATCATGGTATTATTCCTCTTTGACACAAGATGTTTTTAATATGTGTAAAATATGTTTGGTTCAATAGTGTTAGAGTCAATCCCAGAACTCAATATTTTATTTAGTGAAAATGTGACTTGGTCCTAGAGAAAATTTGACATGTATTTTAGTTTGCTTGGAACACTATGAGTGGTTGAGTGACCAAAAACACCTAGTGGTAATGAAGTGATAGTGCAAATGGTAAATTGACTTATAAAATAGTGTAATGAAAATGAATGTGAACTTGGGGGTGCTCCTAATTAAGGCAACAAGATTTATTTGGATCAATTATTGTCTAAAATTAAAAAATGACCCCTAGTATGGTGGATGAAATACATCAAAATTACCATGAATGTGATTATGATATACAATGTGTGAAATGCAATGTGTATGAATGCAATGTTTTTGTGTATTTGCCATGTATAAATACATATATGTAAATCAAATTAGGCATAGAATGCTCTCAAGTGGGTAATGTTAAGTGGTTTGGGCTCTTCTTCTCCCTCTAGACTGGTAAGTCTATATGTTCCTTGACCAACTTTTTGGGTGACAATGTATGGACCTAACCAATTAGCCATGAATTTATCACGAAGATGCGATAAGACATTCGTGTTTTGTTGATTCTCTTTAAGAAAAATATATCATACTTGGACTTCACGTAGATGGAATTTGGCATTGTAATCATGCTTTAAGTGATTCTAATATACTCGTAAATGCTTCAAGGCATTAATTCACCTTTCATCAAGGAGTGTAAGTTGGTCAAAATGTACTTGTCTAGTAGTATCGTCATCTATAAATTCTTGCAATGAAATTCATAATGAGGGGATCTTGATCTCAAGAGACATGATGGCTTCAACACCATAGACCAATGAGAAAGGTGTTGCCCCAATAGGCATGCAGATGCTTATTCGATAAGCCCATAATTCCAAGGGGATTTGAGTGTGCCAATCTCTATGATTTTCTTTGACTAGTTTCCTGAGAATAGCAATCAAGGTCTTATTAGTTACCTTAGCTTGTCCATTTGTTTGTGGGTAATAAGGAGTTGAGAAACTATGTTGGATATTATACTTCTTGCAAAGTGCTTGAACACCCTTGTTCTTGAAAGACTTGTTGTCATAAATTATTTTTTAGGAGATGCCAAAATGATATATGATATGCTAAAGTATAAACTCCATAATTCGAGGTCCTACCATACTGGTTAGAGGAATTATATTGATCCACTTTATGAAGTATTTGTTGGCTGTGATGATGAATGTATGTTGTCCTAAATAAGGAGGTGATATTTTACCAATTAATTCCAAATCCTATTGTGAAAATGGCCAAATACTTTGTATGGGATGCAATGCTTGTGATGGTACATGAGTTAAATTAGCATGTTGCTAGAATTGTTGACATTTATTGACATAATTACAATAGTCACGTTCCATGGTGGGAAAATAATAACCCATGCATAAAATCCACTTTGAAATGGCTATTCCACTAAAATGACCACCACAACTACCATCATGAACTTTTGAAATTGCTCTTTGGACCTATGCAGGATTGAGACAATGAAGGACTCCATCATAACCACATCTATACAACACGTCCCCCAAGAGAGTGAAATGAGTTGCCTTTTATTTTAAAATCCATTTAGTAGTTCATGACATATCATATGGGAGTGTTCCAAACTTGAGGAAGGATTTTATTTGGCTAGACCAAGGTTTATGTGACTCTGCATGGATGAAGAAAACATCATTCTCATATTTAGACTCAGCATGAGAAATTGTAGATTTAGAGATTGTTGTGATAATTAATGGTTGTACCTCTCCTTCAAATTTTTTTGGCATCAATGATCTTAGAGAGGTCATCGTATCTACAAATCTATTAGTTGATCTAGGCAAGCTATCGATCTTGTACCAGTCAAATTTTACAAGAAATTTCATTGCTACTTCATGATAAAGTTCTAATACTAGTTCTTTGCATTGGTATTCTTTGTTACTTGGTGAACGACAAGTTGGGAATCACCAAATATTTTGGTACACTTTATCCTCATATATATGGCTACTTGAAGTCCTAATATTAAGGCTTCATACTCTGCATTATTATTTGTGCATGAGAAATCAATTTTGAATGATAAGGGGTTTTAGGGGTGAATGGATGCAAAGATTCTCAAACCTTAATCAATCAAAATAATGCTTAATTAATTCACAAATCAAAAGATCGCTTCCTCTCATTCATGAGAATGAATGACTTTTTATGATATGCCTTCCATATGCTAGGGGTTTTGATGACACCAACGTGCGATCAATAATAAAACATAATGGATGGCTAAGATTATAATATTTTACTGTGACATGGATCAAGTTAGATGGATGGTTGATATTAAAATGTTAATGAGCGGTTGTGATTTATTCATACATATATTTATTTATTTATATTATATATAAATATAAATATAAACTATTTATTTATATATATATAATATAAATAAATAAATATAATGGATGGTTGTGATTAGATGATGCGGATGGATGACAACTGGCTAGGTTTTGATTTCTACAACCAAATTTATTTGTTGGATTTTAATGTCAACATCCTATATTTTGTTAATTCAATTAGGTTTTTTCTGATCCAATTTCCCATGTAGAAATGTCAACTTCACATCTAAGTAAACTACAAAGACTATTTTCTTACTCTAATATTGATAGTACCTAAATTTATTGAGCGCTTTCATTATAGTAAAGACATGTTTTTCAATGAAAGTATAGAACTTTATATGGCTATAAGTTTTTAGCTCATGAATGATATTGGGTGTTGTTCTTCTTTATCATCCATTTGGGTCAACATAGTGACCATACTTTTGTTGGTGTTGAATACATATAGTATAAAATATTTTGAAAAATAAGGGTTTATAAAAAATAGGCACTTTAGTGATTGTCAAAAATAATCCTTTCCCTCTCGTATCCATATAAAAGTGGTAACTTTATTTAACATTTTTATGCTAGGACTCAATATTTGTGTAAAATTGGTGATGAATTTAGGTACAAATTGAATTTACCCTAAGAAATATTTATTGCCTTTAAGAATAATAATGGAATTCTTGAATTTCCTTGATGCAATATGGGTCAATAGTTAGGCCATGTTTTAATAACATGTCTCCCCATATCTTGTCCTCATGTATAGTAGAAGATGGATTTTTTGAGGTTCAAAGATATTCCATATTCTTTATATCTCTTATAGATTGCTTCTAGATTCTCATTATGTTTGGATCTATTATTAGATAAAATAGTTAAATCATCAAGATGAATAAGCATAATTTCATTTATCTACCCTACAAAGACGATTTTCATAGTCCTTTGAAAAGTGGTGCCTATATTATAAAACTCAAAATCCATTATTTGGTAAGAAAAATTTCTCCACTTAGTCATGAATGCAATTTTATATTGATCATCATCCTTGATCTAGATATAATTGTATTTCAATAAATCATCTAGCAATTATAGCATTTGGCACCTTTCTCCTTTTTTAAAATCTAATCCATGGATGGTAACATGTAGTAGTCCTTTACAGATACCCTATTTAGGTTTTTAAAATCAAGACACGACTTGATATCTCTATTTTTCTTCCAAATAGACACCAAGTTGGATTCCCTTATGGAGTGTTTTATGGAAAATATGATCTAGGCTTGCAGCAATTTTAGAAACTCCCTTTTTATCACCGCTTCAATATTTTGGCTCTAGATCACCTATTTTTACCTAAAAATATTAGCTCTAGGATTTAGATTAGTTATATGCTTCATAATTTTTCTATCAAAGAACTTAAGATCATCATATATCCATGTAAGGAAATCATTATATGTTGGATTTTAAAGCCTTACTACCATAAAATATCATAGGTTATCTAACAATATTCCACATGATAAAATATAAAATAGCCACAATAATAAAGGTCAAGGTAATGATAATATGAGTAGAATAATATGAGCAAATTAATATGTATATCAAGGCTTATATAATAAATAAAATAACATTCATTTATATGCTGAAATATGAATGTAAATAGCCTAAATCATTCATGTACTATGCATGAAGAACAACTTAAAATATTAATTGCTCAAAATATATACAAGCTTTATTGCTCCTCTTTCTGTTACAACTTGATTATGAATACTTGATTCACTTCTTCAATTTGATTTATTATATGGAGTAATATCTACATAATATAGAAATAGTAATGTAACTTTTCAAGTACTTAACTATTGCTCTACATATGCCAAGTATCATTACTCTTGGCTTGTCAACTTGCCTCTTGCATACTTGATAAAAACTTGCACACATGACTTTTGTATTTCTACATGCACTCCTAATCTAAGACACTTGTGCACATATTTACATTACATATTTGTTCTCTTACATACAATACACTTGTGCACATTTACTCAACCTACACTTGCACTCTAACTTACATGACACTTGTGCATTTCCTGCACATTACACATTTACATGATACTTTTGCATTTCTTGCACATTCACCCTTACATAAAAGAGGAAATATAAATCACACTCTAACCTATATACTCAACCCTAACCCTAATCCAGTACATATTTACAAATGTACCATGAAGGTACCATAGGGGTACATTAGCATGTACCAAATAATGTAATATATCTCAACACCCCCATGTATTACATTATTTGGTTATTGAATACTTTAGTATTCAATATTTGATCTTCATTTTTATCTTCAATCTTCAAATGAGAATATTCAGTATGAGATCCATAAAGTTCTTGTTTTGGTACTTGTTTTCATTTTTTATCTTCTTCTTTACTTTTTTGATCTTCTTCTTATGCTTCTTTATTTATGATATACCTGATGATGTACCTTCTAAACATTGAGTTAGAAAATCATCACAATAATACAACTTTGATTTCAATGATTCCTCATTGAAGCTAACATAAGCTTCATTCAAGTTGTATGTATCATCTTTATTTTCTTGTCTCTTTTCTTGAAATATCTCAAATATAAGTAATGATAAATATATCATTAAATATTCTTTTTAAGAAAATATAATAGTGTTATGTGAATTCCACCATGTTCTAAAGAGTTTTTCATGAAGATAACTTATGAGTGTTGTGAACTTTTCCTCTTTTGCATATTTGAGAAATAATGATAGTTTCTCTTTTAAAACATTTGTCATTTATTTTTTCCATCAGAATTATCTATTAAGTTTTGAGAATTAGTACTTAAGTTTGTTCACCATTTCTTCACTATATTCACTGAATGCATTTCTAATAATTTCATCCATAGTATGAATCAATTCAATGATTTATTTTCTTTGAAGTAGTAATCCTTATATCTCCTAGGTTCAAATAGTTTACATATGAATTTTGCTAATTTTATCCCTATGGAATAGAAAAAAACTTATAACTCCCTAGTTTAGTAATAACTCAAATAATGTGAAATTTGTAAATTATTAAATTTCCTAATCCTTTGATGTTGAAAACCTTTTAGCTCCAAAATTTAATTTGCAAAATTTCAAAATCTTTGTAATAATTGTTTCTATTTTAAATGTTCTCAAATTTTTGAAAATAGTCAAAAAATAAATCTTCCATAAAAAATAACTTTAAAATATCAAATGCTTGAAATAACCGAACAAAATAATTATTGTTTAAATCCTTATCACTCCACACTTTTCAAAATTAAATTAAAACTTTAATTTATTCCTTATAACTCCTACTTAACTATTTTTCAAAAAATGTAAAAACACCTTATGACTCCTAAGCTTATAATTATCTTATAACTCTAAGCTCAAAATTATTCAATAACTCTTTAGCTTATAAAATACCTCCTTATGACTCCTAAAATAAAAGCAATAAATAACTATATTGTTTCTAATATTTATATCCTCCTTAGATGAATCGAATTAACATTGCTTCTAATATTTATCCCCTCCTTAGGTGGCTCGGATTGATGATCATGAGGTGCTAACCCTAATGTCTACAAATGAGCTCAATGTTCATTGATTTCACACACTTTTTGAATGCTCTCTTTGCATATTTTTTGGATTTATTTTAGATCTATTTAATCATTTTTTAGTTAAGCATGAAATATTTCAAGATAACCCAAGAGTTATAAAATCTTCTTGTACGTTATTTTAGCTAGTATGTTACTCTTGGAGGAGTTATGTGTATTGTTGTTGTTAGTCTTACAATGGCACTGAGAGGGGGGGTGAATCAGTGTAGTTCTTTAAACTTAAATTCATAGCTCTTAAAACTGAAATAATGAAACCTTAAAACCAGATAAAGCAAGTATCACAAGAAAACATCACACAACACAAGATTTAACGAGGTTCACCAATTTGGCTACTCCTCAAGAATGACTACTTGGACTACCATCCAAATCTAGCCTTTGCAAAGCACCAACTTTACAATCAATTTACCAGCACCCACTAGAAGGAGCACCAACCCATTATTTATCTGCACCAACAAAAAGGAGCACCAACCCTTGATTTACCAGCACCTACTGGAAGGAGCACCAACCCCTAATGCCAAGCTATAACCTGGACTTCAATTTTGAATCTAGAAGTTTAACAAAAAAAAATACCTTCACTTTTACAAGACCCTGACTGGTCTATTGCTTACCCAATATATCTCACTATTTATGGAACAGACACATCTTCTGTGATCTACAACTGCACTTCACCTTCTTTGAGTCACTTCTGATGGGGAGCCAATTTACCACAAATAAAATGACGCAATTTTATTTGAAAGTCGTAGTATTCTTAATTTCAAAACAGGGAGCTTTTACAATAAAATGCCGTGAAAAACATACACAGTGCTTTAAACGTAAAATACAGCCGCAGCCTTCCTTTCTCTCCCCCAGCGTCCTCAATCCGTCAAAGAAATCCTTTTTATTCTCCATGGTTCGTGCTGCACCGCCGTTCATAACCGCCTTAACGGTTTCTGAAACGGTCATATGGAACGGCCTTAACGGCCTTTGGGAACTGCCGCTGGAACGACCTTCACGATCTCAGGCACAGCCACTCGAACTGCCACGTGGAACGCCACCTGGAACTAGAACTGCCACGTGGAACACCACCTGGAACTGCCACTTGGAACGCCACTTGGAACTGCTACTTTGGCTTTGTCTTTCTTTGCGTTTTTGGCTTTGACAGCAAAGTGTCGCGATATCGTGACCTTTCTTTGCATTTTGGCTTTGGCGGCCAAGGTGTCGCGATATCGCGACACTTCTTTGTGTTTTGGCTTTGCCGGCCAAGGTGTCGCGATATCGCGACACTACTTTGAGTTTTGGCTTTGCCGGCCAAGGTGTCGCGATATCGCGACACTTCTTTGTGCTTTGGCTTTGTCGGCCAAGGTGTCGCGATATCGCGACACTTCTTTGTGCTTTGGCCTTGGCGGCCAAAGTGTCGCGATATCGCGACAACTTTGGTGTCGCGATATCGCGACCAAAGTTACACTTAGTCGTTTTTGCAATTTTTTTTAACTTTCGACCGTGAGTTGCATTTGCCATGGTGCTTCGAAATACGTCGCGATATCGCGACGACATTTGCGTCGCGATATCGCGACCAGAGTTGCATTTGCCATGGTGCTTCGGAATACGTCGCGATATCGCGACGACATTTGCGTCGCGATATCGCGACCAGAGTTGTATTTGCCATGGTGCTTCGGAATACGTCGCGATATCGCGACGACATTTGTGTCGCGATATCGCGACCATTTGTCGCTTCGCCACGGTGCTCGAAATACGTCGCGATATCGCGACAACTTTGGTGTCGCGATATCGCGACCAATTTTACACTTGGTCATTTTTTAAATTTTGAACTTTTTCAACTTTGAACTTTTTTTTTTTTTTTGGTGATGCAAGATTGCTGCACTGCCCGAGATGCTCCTGCATCAGACACCCGGGGTAGATGTTTAGAAGTGATCCTCACTTCTGGATGGTCAGAGGAAAACCCAAACGATCAACCTCTGATTTGGACAACCATGTGGCATCTTCGACAGGTCTGTTCTTCCACTTGACCAAATACTCCGAATATTGCTTGTTTCGGGTACTTCTACCTGCACGAGTGTCGAGTATGTCTTCAATTTCTTCTTTGTCTAAAGTGGATGCAGGAATGTTCCATAGATCCGGACTGGGTGGTTCACTACAACTTCCTGCATGATATTCAACCAAGTCTGAAATATTGAATATAGGTGAAATATTCAGCTCACTTGGGAGATCAACTTCATAGGCATTGCTTGAATCTCGTTTGCCTATGATCCGGCATGGTCCAAACTTCTTCATCTTCAACTTATTGTAAGTTTTCTTAGGAAAACGTTCCTTACGTAAGTGAACCATGACTTCATCCCCTACTTGGAATTCTTTGAAACGTCGCTTCTGATCTGCTCTGGCCTTGTAAGTAGCATTCATTTGACTGATATGCTGTTGTACCTCTTCATGTAAAGTCTTCATGTGTGCTGCAAAGTCTTCAGCTTCAGCACTGCACTTGTCTGTTTTATCCATCGGTCTCAACTCAGACGCGTTTCTAGGGCTGTATCCATGCACAATCTGGAATGGTGATTTACCAGTACTACGATTGACAGAATTGTTGTAAGCAAACTCTGCCTGGGGCAAAATCAGATCCCATCCCTTCGGTTTATCTCCTACCAAACATCGTAGAAGATTACCCAAACTTCTGTTGACTACCTCGGTCTGTCCATCAGTCTGCGGATGGTACGCAGAACTGAATTTCAAGTCTGTTTTCAGCTTCTTCCATAGAGTTCTCCAGAAATAACCCACAAATTTGGTATCTTTGTCCAAAACAATGCTTTGGGGTAGACCATGAAGTCGGACTACCTCCTTGAAGAACAAGCCGGCAATGTGAACCGCATCACTTGTCTTCTGACATGGAATAAAATGGGCCATTTTCGAAAACCTGTCAACAACAACAAAAATGGCATCATTTCCACGTTGTGTTCTTGGCAGACCAAGAACAAAATCCATGCTAATATCTTCCCAAGGTCTTCCTGGTACAGCAATGGCTGGTACATTCCTGTATTCTGATTGACTCCTTTGGCCATCCGGCACACTCTGCAACCCTGCACAAATCTGGTCACATCCGGTTGCAACTGTGGCCAATGGTAATTTTCACTAACAAGAGCAATGGTCTTATCACGGCCAAAATGCCCTGCTAGTCCTCCACTATGCTTCTCTTTGATCAAATTCTCCCTCATGGAACTTCTGGGAATGCATAACTGATTCTGTCGAAATAGCATCCCATCTTGGATCATGAAATCTAACCACTTAGTGCGATCCACGGTAGTAGGAGACACACATGCGGTCCATGCCTCTCGCAAAATCTGGATCTGTTGGGTATAAACTCTTGAGTTCCTCAAACCCAACAACCTCGCACTCTCATTTCCATCAACAAATTATGCCTTCTACTCAAGGCATCTCGCAACTCTATTAGATTTGCCACTTCTATGCTTTAGTACAAAGGTATAACTCTGCAGGAATTCAACCCACTTCAAATGTCGTTGGTTAAGTTTACCTTGACTATTTATATACCGCAAAGCTTGATGGTCAGTATATAAAACAAACTCTTTGGTTAGCAAATAATGTCTCCATTTCTTAAGAGCCCGAATTATAGCATAGAATTCTTGATCATAAACAGAGTATTTCTTTCTAGCATCATTCAATTTTTCACTAAAATATGCAACATGTTTACCTTCTTGACTCAACACAACTCCAATGGCACTGCCACTGGCATCACAGTCAACCTGAAACACTTTATTAAAATCTGGAAGTGCCAGAATGGGCTGTTCTGTCACTTTCTTCTTCAATATATGCATGCTGGTATCTGCTTTGGCAGTCCACTTAAACTCTCTCTTATCCCCTCTCATAGTTTCTGTTAGGGGTGCACAAATACTGCTAAAGTCTCTAATAAACTTTCTATAGAAACTTGCAAGACCATGAAATGATCTTACCTCTATCACATTCCTTGGAGCAGGCCATTCAAGGATAGCCTTCACTTTCTCAGGATCCATTTTCAGACCCTCCTCTGAGATAACAAATCCTAGGTATATCAACTCTTTTTGTACAAAACTGCACTTCTGTATATTGATCAATAATCGCTCCTCACGCAGTTTTTCAAAAACTGTCCGAACATGCAACAAATGTTCATCCAATGTGGTACTAAAAATCAGAATATCATCTAGATACACTATCACGAACTTTTCCAGGAAGTCACGCAATACTTCATTCATCAACCTCATAAATGTACTGGGTGCATTAGTCAATCCAAACGGCATAACTAACCACTCATACAAACCCTCTCTGGTTTTAAAGGTTGTCTTCCATTCATCACCCTCTCGAACACGTATCTGATGATATCCGCTCTTCAAATCAATCTTAGTGAAGTATTTAGCTCCACTCAAGCAATCCATGATATCGTCCATTCTGGGTAATGGAAAGCGATATTTAATAGTAATTTTATTAATGGCTCGGGAATCAGTACACATTCGCCATTCGCCATTCTTCTTTGGTGCAAGTACTGCTGGCACTGCACAAGGACTCAAACTTGCCCGAATCAAACCCTTCCTCAACAATTCTTGAACTTGTCGGTTCAATTCTTCATTCTCACCAGGAGACATTCTATGAGCTGCTTTGTTGGGTAAGCTAGATCCTGGTATTAAGTCAATCTGATGACTAATCTTCCTCATAGGCGGCAAACCCTCAGGCACATTGTCTGATATTATATCAGGAAATTCTGCTAATAGATGTTCAACTTCTGCTGGAATGTTAGTAGTATCTTCTCTTTTTACATTAGGAATTAATGCATAACACATTGAATCCCTCTTCATACCATCCAAAATTTTTTTGCCATCTACTAAACAAATTCTAGCATTATTGCATACCTTTTCCTCAACCTCCTTTAATGGCTTCAATTTGTGGCGTACTCCATCTTTTGTCAGGGAATAGGTATTTGCATGTCCATCATGCGCTGCACGTCTATCAAATTGCCATGGTCTTCCAAGCAACAAATGGCAAGCATCCATCGACAAAATATCACACAGGACCTCATCCTGGTACCTTCCAATTTTGAACTTGACCAAGCATTGTTCACTGACCAATGCTCTATGATCCTTCTGCAACCATGCAATCCGGTATGGATGCGGGTGCTGTTTTCTTTCTAGCTTTAATTTAGCTACCATTTCCTCGAAAACCAAATTATCTGTACTACCATTATCAATAATAATATTACAGATTTTACCTGAACATTTACACCTTGTGCGAAACAGGCTTTTCCATTGATCTGGTTCCTTCTCTTCATTCAACAAAGTTCTTCTAGTGATCATCACTTCTTCGTGCTCTGCTTCTTTAGAGTGCTCGGATTCAACACCATCCTCAGCAACTGCAGCTCTGGCATTTCCTTCAGGCCTTTTGTTTGGTGCTTCTTGGTGTTTGGGACACTCATACGATCGATGCCCTTCTTCTCCGCAATTAAAATAGGTTCCACGGAATCGACCTCTGCCATATCCGCGTCCACCTCTACCTCTGCCCCTTTGATAATCATTGTTCTGATTACGGGGTCTATAAGCATTCTCCTCCTTCTGTTCCTGGCGGTTGCTGGTTTCACCATTCTCGTTTTGATCATCATATTTAATTCCACTGGTTCTTCCACCAGTTCTTCCACCATGACCTCTTCCTCTTTGCTTGTTGTCAAATCTGCGATTCAGTTTCTCTTCTACTTTCAGAGCAAACTGATAAGCATCTTCAATGTTGTTCATTCTAACCAGACTCAATTCCTCTTGCACGCTGGTTCGCAACCCATTTATGTAACGGGCTACTCTTTCCTTAGTTGCTTCCGTATGACCGGTTCTAATAGAAATTTTAAAAAATTCCTCGGTATACTCTTTGACAGTTTTGCTGGACTGTCGTAAACTCTGCATTTTTTGCAGCAGATCTAATTCGTAATCTGCTGGAATAAATTGCCGTTTCAATTTTTCCACCATGCGATCCCATCTGGAAATCTTCTCTTTGCCTCTACGGTTTCTTTCTAATTGCACTCCTTTCCACCAAATGCCAGCATGTCCTTTTAATTTTGTTCTGGCAAATTTTATTCGATGAGGGTCTTCAACGTCCTCATAATCGAAATATTCTTCCATGTCATTAATCCAATCGATTAATTCTTCTGGATTTAAATTTCCAACATACGTAGACACGTCAATTTTTGATCTTTTTCCAATCTGTGAAATGGCTTTTATCATTCGCGATTCTGCGGCACTCATTTCCTCTTCTTCCGCTTTGGACGGATCTTCAACACCGTCATCATCGCTGTGATCTTCTCCTCTTGGCTCTATTCCCCTACGCAACTCTTCCTGCAATGCTAACACTTGTCGCTGCAATGCACGAAAATCACCTTCAGGAACCACGTTCCTTCCAGTGCCACGATTTCTACGCGGCGGCATTCTGTCTCACGTTTCTCAAAAAAACCCGTAACCCCGATCCTGGTGTGAGCTGCCTCCCGTTCGGCGCTTCTGCTCGACACGCTCAGAATCTTACGGCTCTGATACCACTTGATGGGGAGCCAATTTACCACAAATAAAATGACGCAATTTTATTTGAAAGTCGCAGTATTCTTAATTTCAAAACAGGGAGCTTTTACAATAAAATGTCGTGAAAAACATACACAGTGCTTTAAACGTAAAATACAGCCGCAGCCTTCCTTTCTCTCCCCCAGCGTCCTCAATCCGTCAAAGAAATCCTTTTTATTCTCCATGGTTCGTGTTGCACCGCCGTTCATAACCGCCTTAACGGTTTCTGAAACGGTCATATGGAACGGCCTTAACGGCCTTTGGGAACTGCCGCTGGAACGACCTTCACGATCTCAGGCACAGCCACTCGGAACTGCCACGTGGAACACCACCTAGAACTGCCACTTGGAACGCCACCTGGAACTGGAACTGCCACGTGGAACACCACCTAGAACTGCCACTTGGAATGCCACCTAGAACTGCTACTTTGGCTTTGTCTTTCTTTGCGTTTTTGGCTTTGACAGCAAAGTGTCGCGATATCGTGACCTTTCTTTGCGTTTTGGCTTTGGCGGCCAAGGTGTCGCGATATCGCGACACTTCTTTGTGTTTTGGCTTTGCCGGCCAAGGTGTCGCGATATCGCGACACTACTTTGAGTTTTGGCTTTTCCGGCCAAGGTGTCGCGATATCGCGACACTTCTTTGTGCTTTGGCTTTGCCGGCCAAGGTGTCGCGATATCGCGACACTTCTTTGTGCTTTGGCCTTGGCGGCCAAAGTGTCACGATATCGCGACAACTTTGGTGTCGCGATATCGCGACCAAAGTTACACTTAGTCGTTTTTGCAATTTTTTTTAACTTTCGACCGTGAGTTGCATTTGCCATGGTGCTTCGGAATACGTCGCGATATCGCGACGACATTTGCGTCGCGATATCGCGACCAGAGTTGCATTTGCCATGGTGCTTCGAAATACGTCGCGATATCGCGATGACATTTGCGTCGCGATATCGCGACCAGAGTTGTATTTGCCATGGTGCTTCGGAATACGTCGCGATATCGCGACGACATTTGCGTCGCGATATCGCGACCATTTGTCGCTTCGGCCATGGTGCTCGAAATACGTCGCGATATCGCGACAACTTTGGTGTCGCGATATCGCGACCAATTTTACACTTGGTCATTTTTTAAATTTTGAACTTTTTCAACTTTGAACTTTTTTTTTTTTTGGTGATGCAAGATTGCTGCACTGCCCGAGATGCTCCTGCATCAACTTCTCTACACACCCTCTATGCACTGTCTTTGTACACTCTACACCATTACATCTGCACTTTACGTTCATCTTATCACCCTTTGCACTCTCTGTGCCTTCTGCTTTCTCTACGCAATCACAGCCGCACTTGGTCGAATTTCAACCTTTTCTCTCTCTGCGCACTTTGCTCTATCTGTGCACTCATAGATGCACTTAGGATAATTTGACATGACTCTTCACTCACTTTGCACACTTTTCCATCATCTCATCACTTCTGCACTTTCTACGCTCTTACAACCACATTTCACACTTCGACACTCATTCGACAACTTATACAACTTCACAACATTTCTCCAAACAACCCTCCTTTTATAACAATATTTTCATGATGAAAACCCTAATCTTAGTCGGCTTGCATAACAAATGTAAACCCTAATCTTAGTCGGCTGTCATCGGTCTTAGTCGACTTCAACTCATGAAGATATTTGGTAATTCCATCGCTCAAATATTTCATTCGGTAACAGTCCTTGTAGCCGCTGCACTGAATTTTGTTCACTCTTCATATTTTAGCTGCATGAATTCACTCCGTATATGCCCCTGTAAATGCTGTAGAGATGTCGGTCCACTGTCATACTTCTCATTTTAGTTGGGTTCTTCTTCTTGTCTTGCGCACATACGACCTGTCATGAAATCATGACATTTTTGCCTCTGTAGCTTCTTTTGTTGTTGTTGTCGCAAAAATACAACATATTGCGATATCGTGACACTTTTTCTTTCTCTCTCTTTCTCTTTGCATCGGACCGCAAAAATGCTACATGTTGTGATATCGTGACACTTTTTCTCCTTGCTATTTCTCTTTACATCGGACCATGAAAATGCTACATGTCACGATATCGCGACACTTTTTCTCCTTGCTCTTTCTCTTAGCTTTGGCTCGCGAAAATACAACATGTCGCTATATCATGACACTTTCGCCTCCGTACACTTTCTCTATTCTTTTGTCATGATATCATGACATTTTTGCCTCCGTAGACTTCATCTTTTCTTTTGTCGTGATATCGTGACACTTTTGCTTCCATAGACTTCAACTTTGCTTTTGTCACGAAATCATGACACTTCTACCTTCGAAGTCTTCTTATCTGCTTTTGTCATGAAATCATGACACTTCTGCTTTTGTACTTTACTTCTTTGCTTTTGTCATGAAATCGTGACACTTCTACCTTCGAAGTCTTCTTCTCTGCTTTTGTCGTGAAATTGCGACACTTCTGCTTCTGTACTTAGCTTCTTTGCTTTTGTCATGAAATCGTGACACTTCTGCCTTCAAAGTCTTTTTCTCTGCTTTTGTTACGAAATTGCGACATGTCGCAAAATCGTGACACTTTTCAAACTTACTTTCTCTCTCCTATTTTAGTCATGAAAATGCAACATGTCACGAAATCGCGACACTTTTCAAACTTTCTCTTTCCTGTTTTAGTCGTGAAAATGTGACATGTCGTGAAATCGTGACATTTTTCCAACTTACTTTCTCTCTCCTATTTTAGTCGCGAAAATGCGACATGTCGCAAAATCGCGACACTTTTCTTACTTGTTCTCTTTCTTCAAACTTGTCACGAAATCGTGACACTTCTTCCTGCTTTCTCTTTTTCTTCCAACATGTCACGAAATCATGACAGTTTTTCCACTTGCCTTTTTCTCTTCCAACATGTCATGAAATCGTGACAGTTTTTCCTGCTTTTTCTCTCTCTTCCAACATGTCACGAAATTGCGATAGTTTTTCCTGCTTTTTCTCTCTTCCAATATGTCACGAAATTGCGATAGTTTTTCTTGCTGTATATGTCGCGATATCACGACACTTTTCTTACTTTTATTTTTCTTTTATCTTTTGCATATGGGCCACTTCGGTCTTCTTGGAAAATCACTGTACATACTCTGAATAACCTTTGAACTCTTGTCTTCTACATCTGAATAGATTTTGAACTTCCTATCCACTGCATCAACAGATCTATTTGACTGTGTTGACAACAATGACAATACTCGTTGTTGCACCTTGCTCAACAATCTCCCCCTTTGGAATTGTTGGCAACACATGTGCAATTTCTTGTAACTCTTCTCCCCCTTTGACAATAATACCAAAGGGCTACTACAGACTCCCCCTGAGTCCATGCACAACATTCTTAGGCAAAAAAATTTTACACTTAGTAAGAATTACAAACATGAGCAAAAAGATAATCAAATACTTAAATGCTCCCCCTGAGAATGTGATCCCTATAGCTAGTCAATTTTTGGGAAGTGTGACCACTCCTAATTTATTGTGAAGGTACTCAAATACTTTCTTGGGCAATGTTTTTGTGAAGATATCCGCTACTTGCTCTGTAGTTGGAACAAAATCCAACTTAACCTCACCTTTCGCAACTTTCTCCTTCAAAAAGTGATATCGAATAGCAATATGTTTTGTGCGTGAATGCATAATCGGATTCTTCGAGATGTTAATGGCACTGGTGTTATCACACTTAACTGATATTGGCTCACTGAAGTTAATACCAAGATCTTTCAAGGTTTGTTTCATCCATAATACCTATGTACAACATGTTGTCGCTGCAATATATTCTGCCTTTATTGTCGATAAGGAAACTGACTCTTGTTTCTTACTATGCCATGCGACCAACCTGTCTCCAAGATAGAATGCACCTCCACTGGTACTCTTTCTGTCATTGACACATCCTACCCAATCTGCATCTGAATACAAAATAAGGGTGAAGTCTTTACCTTTTGGATACCATAATCCATACTCCATAGTACCCTTGAGGTACCGAAGAATCCTCTTCATTGCTATCACATGAGTCTCCTTGGGATTAGCCTGAGATCGTGCTACCATGCATACTGCCTACAAAATATCTGGTCTAATAGCTGTTAGGTACATTAAGCTCCCAATCATAGATCTGTACATGGTTTGATCAACAGGTGGAGATGTCATCCTTGCTCAACTTGCAACCTGTCATCATGGGAGTGCTAACTGGCTTACAATCCTCCATTGTGGACTTTTTTAACATCTCTTTCACATATTTAACTTGAGAAATAAATATGCCCTTCTTATTTTGATTAACTTGCAACCTTAGGAAATACGAAAGTTCACCAATCATTGACATTTCAAATTCTTTTTGCATCTTATTTGCTAAATCTTTACACGACTCATCTTTGCTACTGCCAAATATGATATCATCTTTCTTAAACCCTTGTTGAGTGAGATAGTTTTCTAGCCTTGCATACCATGCTCGGGGTGCCTATTTCAAGCCATATATCTTCAACTTACAAACAAAGTTGGGATCATCACCAAGCTGGAAACCATCTGGCCGCTCAATATAAACCTCTTCTTCAAGCTTCCCATTCAAAAACACTGATTTCATATCTATCAAAAAAAATTGTCAAGTGACTCACACTTGTACCAAATTTTGTCCAACACTGTACCGACACTGCAATTTTACTGCCAACTCTTTGCAAGCATCAAATACTGTACCACAACACCAACCAAATCCCTTTTTACATTTTCAACTTGGTCTATGTTTTCTATAGTCACCACTGGTCACACCTTACTTTCAACTATTCGAATCAAGAGACAACATTTTTTCAAACACTTCACGGCCAACTATAGTGCACCTTACTCAAACTCATACTTCTAGACCTCGGATAGGTATGATTCACAAAGAAAATTTGCTCATCTTGATGAGCTAAACATGAATCAATAATCAGACTTCAATATTTTTCACCACAATGTCATAATAGATCTAACAATATTCACGTCAATGTGTAGTTCAAATACACACTACTTTTATCGAAACACATATATGCGGCTAGGGCAACATTCTTTCACTAACCAAATTATCTGAACCGTTATAATCCTTAACTTTGGACAAGTGGCAGTAAGAACCATCACCAGTACAACAATGACATATAGCAATACTACCAATAATGACAACTCTCAATTTAATCACCACCCTTCACGGCACTTCCACAAACAACTACATGAACTAAAAACACACTTCGACAACTATACAACAAATTCCTTGACTACTTGCCTTTCATCTTTAGGTAATCAAACAAATACATAGGAGCATTAAAATGAAACTTCAAGATTTCTCCCCCTGAGGATGTACTATCTGGAGTTGCTTAGTGCAATAGCGGAGTAGTCTCCTTTAGTCCAAGGAGACACGATTTCCTTTCTTCTATCTTTCTCCAAACTTTCTTGAACTCGGGCTTGGATTTTTCAACTACATCCCTGTTTTGCACCTTTTTGTGAACTCAAAAATTTCTCTTGTGTGGTTGTCTCTTGTGCATCCTTGATGAATGATTATTTTCCTTTCTTTTATGTACATGATTTATTCCCTGCTTGTGTTGCATTCTTTGCGTCTCATGAAATCTATTATTTTGCCTTAGATTAGATACAAAAGTGCATGGACAAAACCTTGCTATGTGCCCATGACCATTACATTGAAAACATTGTACATAGTGTTCACTCATAAATGCAGATGTATTTCTACCAGCATAACTCTTTGATTTATTATTCAATCCACAATAAGTTGCATTGTGACCATACTAGTTGCATCTGAAACAATAGCCATTAAAAGTATTATTATGAATAGAGTGAGAGTGATAAAACCTCTTTTATTGTGGTTGTTGTGTTGTAGATCTCCTTTGATATTTTCTTCCTTTTGAAGATTCAACTTCAAACTTTTCTTGCTTTGATCCTTCAACAGTGAACTTCTTCTTCTCTATAGAGTTGGAATATGAAGGTTGTTCATCTTCATATCCAAGACCACGCTTATCCATGGAGCTTCTTTGTTGGCTTATCATTTTATCTAGCAAATTTGTGCTCTTATCAAATTTGAGATTTGTATTGGCCTCTTCTAGTTGTTTCTTCAATAAAACAATCTCTTCCTCTTGTTTGCAGCAACCAATATCTTTCTCATTGATCTATGACCTAGAAGTTTCTTCAATCCTTTTGAATTCTTCTACCTGGACTTTCAAACTGGTTATTATTTCATTTGCATCCTCAATATTTCTTGAGATTTCCTTATTACTTTTTCTTTCTATCTTCAATTCATCCAGAGCTGCAATTAGTTCCTCTTTCAAATTTATTTTTGCATCAATTTCTTCTTCATCACATTCCTGTTCTTTTTCTGTTTCTTCTTTGAGTGTCATGAAAAGACCTCCACCTGTTTATTTTTTAGAATCATCCTCTAGGACTTCATTAACTCTCAGCATATATGCCTCTATGTTCTCATCGTCATTCAACTTTAAAGCTTCGAACTAAGCTTGATGTGTTTGTAACTTGGCCTCCTTGATCTCATCATCTCCTTCATGAATACTCCTCAGTTTGTCCTAGATTTCTTTTGCCATTTTACAACTCATGATCTTTACCAATTCACTGTCTACTAATCCACACCTGGTAGCATTATTTGCTTTTGAGACATTCTCAAACATATTCTTACTGATAGCATCAGTTGGAGGAGTGATGGGTATTGTGTATTCACTGTATACTGAATCCTAGATGTCGTATCCCAAAGCACAAAGATATGTCTGCATCCTAATTATCTAGACCACATAATTATTTCCATCAAACAAAGGTGCTTTGTTTGATGAGAAGCCTTCACCACCTACCATTGTGTTACTTCCAAGGTCACCCCTGACTGATTTAGCATGAGAAGGGAACTTGGCTCTGATACCAATTGTTAGTCTTACAATAGCACTGAGAGGGGGGGTGAATCAGTGTAGTTATTTAAACTTAAATTCATAGCTCTTAAAACTGAAATAATGAAACCTTAAAACCAGATAAAGCAAGTATCATAAGAGAACATCACACAACATAAGATTTAATGAGGTTCACCAATTTGGCTACTCCTCAATAATGACTGCTTGGACTACCATCCAAATATAGCCTTTGCAAAGCACCAACTTTACAATCAATTTACCAGCACCCACTAGAAGGAGCACCAATCCCTTATTTATTTGCACCAACAGAAAGGAGCACCAACCCTTGATTTACCAGCACCTAATGGAAGGAGCACCAACCCCTGATGCCAAGATGTAACCTGAACTTCAATTTTGAATCTAAAAGTTTAACAAAAAAAATACCTTCGCTTTTACAAAACCCTGACTGGTCTATTGCTTACCCAATATCTCTCACTGTTTACGGAACAGACACATCTTCTACGATCTACAACCACACTTTGCCTTCTTTGAGTCGCTTCTCTATGCACCCTCTATACACTGTCTTCATACACTCTGCACCCTTATAGCTGCACTTTGCATTTGTCTTCGCCCTTTGCACTCTCTGCACCTTCTGCTTTCTACGCAATCACAACCGCACTTGGTCGAATTTCAACCTTTTTGCTCTCTACACACTTTGCTCTATCTGTGCACTCATAGACGCACTTAGGACAATTCGACATGACTCTTCGCTCACTTTGCGCACTTCGCCATCATCTCACCGCTTCTACATTTTCTGCGCTCTTACGGACACATTTCACACTTTGACACTCATTCGATGACTTATACAACTTCACAACAATTATCCAAACAACCCTCCTTTTATAACAATATTTTCATGATGAAAACCCTAATCTTAGTCGGCTTGCATAACAAATGTAAACCCTAATCTTAGTTGGCTGTCATCGATCTTAGTTGGCTTCAACTCATGAAGATATTTGGTAATTCCATCGCTCGAAGATTTCATTTGATAACAGTCCCTGTAGCCGTCGCACTAACTTTTGTTCACTCTTCATATTTTAGCTGCATGAATTCACTCTATATCTGCCCCTATAAATGTTGTAGAGATGTCGGTCCACTTTCATACTTCTCATTTTACTTGGGTTCTTCTTCTTGTCTTGCGCACATACGACCTATCGTGAAATTGTGACATTTCTACCTCTGTAGCTTCTTTTGTTGTTGTTGCCGTGAAAATACAACATGTTGCGATATCGTGACACTTTTTCTTTCTCTCTCTTTCTCTTTGCATCGGACCACAAAAATGCTACATGTCGCGATATTGTGACACTTTTTCTCCTTGCTCTTTCTCTTTGCATCGGACCGCGAAAAATGCTACATGTTGCGATATCACAACACTTTTTCTCCTTGCTCTTTCTCTTAGATTTGGCCCGTGAAAATACAACATATCACGATATCGCAAAACTTTTGCCTTCGTACGCTTTCTCTATTATTTTGTCATGATATCGCAACATTTTTGCCTTTTCAGACTTCGTCTTTTCTTTTGTCACGATATCGCGACACTTTCGCTTCCATAGACTTTGACTTTGCTTTTGTCATGAAATCGTGACACTTCTGCCTTCAAAGTCTTCTTCTCTGCTTTTGTCATGAAATCGTGACACTTCTGCTTTTGTACTTTACTTATTTGCTTTTGTCGCCAAATCGTGAAACTTCTGCCTTCAAAGTCTTCTTCTCTGCTTTTGTCATGAAATCATGACACTTTTGCTTCCATACTTAGCTTCTTTGCTTTTGTCACGAAATCGTGACACTTCTGCCTTCGAAGTCTTCTTCTCTGCTTTTGTCGCAAAAATGCGACATGTCACGAAATCGTGACACTTTTCAAACTTACTTTCTCTCTCCTATTTTAGTCGTGAAAATGCGACATGTCGCGAAATCGTGACACTTTTCAAACTTACTTTCTCTCTCCTATTTTAGTCGTGAAAATGTGACATGTCACAAAATCATGACACTTTTCCAACTTACTTTCTCTCTCCTATTTTAGTCGCAAAAATGTGACATGTTGCAAAATCGTGACACTTTTCTTACTTGTTCTCTTTCTTTGAACTTGTCGCGAAATCGTGATACTTCTTCCTGCTTTCTCTTTTTCTTCCAACATATCACAAAATCGTGACAGTTTTTCCACTTGCCTTTTTCTCTTCCAACATGTCACGAAATCATGACAGTTTTTCTTGCTTTTTCTCTCTCTTCCAACATGTCGCGAAATTGCGACAGTTTTTCCTACTTTTTCTCTCTTCCAACATGTCACGAAATCATGACAGTTTTTCTTGCTTTTTCTCTCTCTTCCAACATGTCGCGAAATTGCGATAGTTTTTCTTGCCTGTTGTATATGTCACGATATCGCGACACTTTTCTTACTTGTCTTTTTCTTTGATCTTTTGCATATGGGCCACTTTGGTATTCTTGGAAAATCACTGTACATACTCTGAATAACCTTTGAACTCCTGTCTTCTCGCATCCGAATAGCTTTTGAACTTCCTGTCCACTGCATCAACAGATCTATCTGACTGTGTTGACAACAATGACAATATTGTTGTTGCACCTTGCTCAACAGCTTGTTGCACTTGAATCTGCCTTGCCATTGTTGGATCTTCACTATACTTTTTGCTCTAGATTCCTTTGGCTCTTACTCATTACTTTGGCTTCCTTTGGCTTCTTATCATTGTTTTGGCTTCCTTTTACTCCTCATTTCTTTGGCTTTTGCTAGATGCTTCTTGCTTCTATTGGCTTATCTCCTTATTTCTAGACTTTTGTAGGCTTGTATACTTGCTACTTTGTTTTTTATTAGCTCTTCCTTGATGCTATAGTCAATTCTCTCCTATCTATGTTTGTCTTGACAATGCACTATCTAACTCAGGTCACTCATCGATGTTCTGATATTTGTCTTATTTTATATCACTAGTTGGTGCTCATATCACTTACTAGTATTTTGATCATGGAAAGATGCTTTATCCATTCTCTAAAATTATTTGGAACATACTATTAAAAATAAACTCACTCACACAAATATTACAAATAAACATAAATACTTGAAACACAAACTATTGCAATACAAAAATTAAGTGCAAAAATGAAACAATCTCACAAAATGATACAACATTGCAAGCCTCTTCAAGGGGTAAACCTCCTTCAATACTTTCATAAATTTGGAAAAACACACATTCATTCATATTCCCATGTCTTTTAAATATACACTTCATGCAACCCTAACCTAATGCTCAAGAGTTGGCTTACATGTAAAATACCACTCGAGCTAGAATATTATACCAAACATCAGTTACATTCTTGATAACAATTACATGAAATGGACCAACTTGTCTAGAAATATTACTTACCATATACCATTACAAAGTATTACAAAAATAATATTATAAAGGGATCCCCACATTGGAATGGTGTCATTACATAATCATATGAGTATTACAAAATAGTGTTAGGATGGGATCCTAACATACCCTTCCCCTTCAAAAAGCTTTGTTCTAAAATTTGTGGATGAGGAAACTGGTGCTTTAGCTACTAGAGAGATTCCCACATAACATCTTATGGTTTTAGTCCATGCCATTGTATAAGAACCTCAATTATTACCTAGTTGCAAAGAGTACATGGTTTTAGTCCAACAGTTGTTTGGGCTTGAGAAATATAGAACCCTCTTCATCTAATTTGATAAAGAAGATTGAACCTATACCTGACTACCCATAACCTTCTTGATAGATAATACATGAAAGATAATATGGAGCTTGGATGTAGAAGGTAGGGCAAATTTGTATTTGTTGTACCAATTCACTATAAGACTTGGTAGGGGCCATAGTATTTGGTAGTAAGTGTTTAGAACCTACAAAGCTGGAGTGATAACTACTATATGGATACAAATGAAGGAAAACCATATCGTTGACTTCAAAACTATGCTCAAAATAGTGTTGATCAACTTTTTGGTGCATCTGATTCTAGGTCAGTTCTAAATTTAGTTTCAGTTGAAGAACTTTTGCATTCTGGTGGAGTGGTGTCAATGACATATACATTGGAGCTACCAAGAATGTAGGAGGGTGTTGATGAATGTCAAACATAAATTGCTTCAAAATGAGTGACCTTGGTTGTGGTGTGATAGGAAGTGTTGTACCACAACTCGACCAAGGGAAGCCACTTTGCCCACTATGTAGGATGATCAGAGGTAAAGCAATTAAGGTAGATTCCAAAATATTTGTTGATAATATTTGTTTGACCATACATTTGTAGATTATAGGCTAAAATAATTTTGAGCTCAATTCCCTACAACTTAAACAATTCTTGCAAAAAGTTACTAGTGAAGGTAGGATCATGATCAGATACAATGGATGTGGGCATGCCATGAAGGAAAAAAATAAGATCTAGAAATGTTAGGGTGACTATTGATATCGTGTATGGATGGGAGAGGGAACAAAAAGGAGAATACTTTGTGAGATGATCCATGACCACAAAAATAACTAATTTTCCTTCAGACTTAGGTAATGCTTCAATAAAGTCCATGGAAATATCTATCCAGGCCTATTCAAGAATAGGCAAGGGCTATATAGTTCCTATAGGATGTGCCATTTCTTATTTCATCCTCTAGCATATGTCACACTACCATAAAATTCTATATTTCTTTCTTCATACCCTTTCCAAAAAGATACATTTAATCCTTTCATAGGTCTTGAGGAACCCAAAATGCCCTATAGTGGGTGAAGCATGCATATATTTCAAGATAAGTTCATAGAGTTGATAAGTGTGGGGAATAACAAGGTGTTGGATGTATCACAAATCTTGTCCATCCTAAGTGTATCTCAGTCATGAGGTAGGTGTTGTTTGAAGTGTGGAAATCAAAGTTTACAATCCTGAGTCCTTAAACATGTCCTCATAAAGAGAATTTATCCATTGAGGTATGGGTGAAGATATGGCACATAAAATACTTTGAACCTCAAATTAGTGATAGAGGGCATCCACCATAATGTTCTCCTTGCATTTTTATAGGTAATATCATAATAATATCCCATTATTTTAGAGATCCACTTTTATTGTTTGAGGGTGGCAACCCACTGCTCCAGGAAGTACTTGAGACTTTGGTGATTTTTTTTAATGGAAAAATGATGCCCAATGAGATAGGGTCACCAGTGAGTAACCACATGCAAAATTATGAGAATCTCCTTTGCATAAGTTGATTTACCTAAATTTTGGCTTGAAAGTGCTTTATGAGTAAAGGCCAAAGGGCATATTTTCTACATAAACATGGCTCTAATGCCATTTGCTGAAGCATATATAGACAGCAAAACTTAGGCATTCACAAAATCACATCTTGCATCCCACCACACAAATTTGCATAATAAAATATATGCCTAATTTCAAACTTAGGCATATAAACCCTGCATAATAAAAGTATTTTCCATATTTTATAAATCTAGAAAATCTGCCTAGGATACCCTGCCTAATCACTAGACATGTGTCCTAGCCACCTCACCAACATCCCTTGCCACATCTCACACACTCATGTCCCCCTTGTCCCTTAACATGGGACATTCCTCACACCTCACTCCACTTACAGCCATATCACTCCAGTTAAGTGAGACACCCCAAGTGACTCACTCTAACTGCCCCTTCCATTTGGCAGCCTTGGATTACCGTTTGGTAATTCTAGCTTGCCACCTTCCTTTCCCTCTAAAACCCCAAATTGGCCTACAAAAGCAACCCAACCCCATCAACCAAAAAATGTTGATAACATACACCATCAGGCTACCAAAATCACAATAGGAGGTTGCACGCATCTCGAGGAAAATAGAGATTTGAAGTCTTAGAGTAATCTTTTGGAGACTTCTACCATTCAGCCTAAAATATCCATCTGTAGTTACATAGTCAAAACCACCCTCGTATAGTTTTCTAACCATCCATTCGTGGTTTCTCAATCAGGACCGTGCATCTGTGGTTTCTCATAACCAAAAAAAGGACGACAAGCATAGATTGATAAGTTGATTTTTAGTAGGGCATATTGAGTTTTATTTCTCTATTTCTTGCATCATATTTCATGTTTTTGTAGCTAGGGTTTATAGTAATATTTTATATCTTGATCAATAGGTGCTACTAACCCTTGTTTGCTTTGTCATGTGTGTAGGAGATAGGTACTTGGAGAGCTATTGAAGCTGGAGTGGTCCCATTGTTGGATATCGAAAGTCCACTCACCCTTGGAGCTGTAGTAGAGGAGTGAATAACACATCGTACCTTGTTGAAAATTTGGAAGACTCCTCCCCTATAAAATCATTATATCCAAAAGAGATATCATTGTAACATTACCCCAACATATTTGGGGTAAATTAAAAAGCATTGTAAAATCGGGATATTCAAGCTCCCCTATATTAATATAAAAAAGATCAATTTTGTAAGTTCTCTTTTCTATTTTGTATATATTTTTTGTGTTCAGTTCTTTTGGTTACATAAATGGAGATCATGGTGGGACCCCCTAAGGGTTCTATTTGTCATTGCCTTGCTAGTTTTTGTTACTGATCTATGTTTTCTGTGATTGAAGGTTCCTAGAGTTCGATTGCATGAAGATTGGAAATTTGAAATCAATGGATCCAAAACCCATTTTATTTTGGCCCTACGGTTGAGCAACCATGAGCACATAGTTATAGATTGGATGAACCCCAAACCAAAATTTGGATTTCTATGGAACCGTGCATCAATGGTTAGAGCACTACGAAACTATGGATCGACAATTGAAAGCATTGGAGGGAGCAACGAAAGAATAATAGGTTTATACATGTGAAACCATCATTCCATTTTCTTTCACTTTAAAATTGCATTAGGTTAACTGATATTCTCTATGCTTGTTTATCTTTGTTTGCATCTAGGTCTTAGGCTAGGCACATTAAAAAATTAAAATAAAAAAAATCTGCAGTTTAGCTTAGTCATAGAGCACCTGCATATCCTGATTAAGAATAAACCAGACTCATTCAAGGTTTCAGACCTGCTATACCTTATTTTTTGGCATACAACTAAACTGTGAGTTCACGGTTGTGAATTTCTAAACACACATGCATGGTTGGAAATTCCCAAATGTGCACGCATGGTTGGTTAACCATGTAATCACAGTTGACTAGACCTAACCACCCACTAGAGTTGGCTTTATTTTTTAGATTTTTGATAGATATCACCTAAAATTAGCTATTTGACCCTTCATCTATTTTTTTTGCTACTGTATATTTCTACTTTCTAAACTTAGGAAATAGACATAATTGCATGTTAAATTGCATTACACAATAATAAATGAAGCCTTCACATACTGGCACATGAATGTTGGAAAAAGTTGGAATTCACCACCCACCCACAATAGATTACCCCATTATTTGGCCAAGGCTGATCGAAGAACCATTGTAGCCATGGAAAATAGCACGTATTCCTCTTCAAAGGGTGTATCATTGCCCAAGGTGAACTGGGTGAGGGTCAGTAGAACTTAGGCTCCCTCATCGGATTTAGGTTTCAACACCAAGTCCTGGTGGGTTTCACAACTTGGACTTCATAATTGGGTTAGTGTGTGAGAGCATCTAGGTGAAATACATAGATTCATTTTAGGGTTAAACATTGCACATCGCTTACCAAAAAAAATTCAAAAACAAATCAAAAAAAAAAAATCAAACTTTGAGAAAACTTAGGAGCAAACTTGTTTGTTTGCTTGCTTTGCATGTTGTTTTCTTGTACTTCCATTACACATTCACACACATACATTCACATTTTACACTTCATATTACCCTTAGAATATGGTAACAAACCGAAGCCAAGCCAAAAAATTAGACCAAATTTAGAGTCAGTTGTCTGCTTCCATGGAACCTCCATTTTAGTCTTGTCAAGTCCCTAACACTTCGATGATAGGGCAACTCAGTGTAGCCCCTACTGTGTCCCTGAACTTGAATATCGGGTCCTCTATTGATGCCCATATCTTATACATAGATATTATGCAGAGGGATACTCATGCAACCATCCCTAAGACTCCTAGGAGTGAGCCACCTATGCCATCAAAAGGTCATGTCACATATGTGGATATGGGTGTTGTTAGGATATATCTAAGTGTAATTGGTTTGGTCTATCTAAAGAACACAAGCTTATACTGAGAGGGGGGTGAACAGTATAAGACCACTTTTTAACTTTTTCCTTTTACTTCAGAAAGCAATGCAATGAACCAATAGCAAAATCAAAGCAGTAATCAAACCAATGTACAAGTCATCACACAATTGAGACACCAATATAACGTGGTTCACCCAAGGTGGGCTACTCCACAGAGAAAATATTTCACTAAATTTTCTCAATCAAATCCTTTGGGAATCCTTCCCAATTACAATGTTTATGGACTTCCTGTCCAAAGGAGAATCCTTCCCCTAATCAAATATTTATGAGCCTCCTACCCAAAGGAGATGTCCTATCCCCCAAAGAAGTATTTATGAGCCTCCTACCCAAAGGAGATGTCCTATCCCCCAAAGCTCTAGAAATGATACTTCAGAAGATCACTGCCTCTTCTACCACTAGCAAGTGGAACTCCTTTCCATAGAAGACGTCATGTCCTCCTTGCTCTAGCTCTAGAGACTTATGTCCTCACTGATCACCTCCACAACTACTCATCAAAACCTGTACTAAACATAGTCAGTCGGTCCAGCACAAGTCCTCTCAAACTCTATCACAAATCTGCACCAAACTCAGTCCTCTGGTCCAACACAAATCTGCTCTCAAATCTCTATCATATCTATCCCAAGCTTAAGCCAAAATCTTGAACAAATCAATCACAACTGCTCACAAGTCTTCACCAAGACTTCATCAAATCTGTCCACAAGTTCTTCAACAAGAACCTATCCAAATCAGTCCACAAGTTCTCCACAAGAACCTATCCAAATCAGTCCACAAGTTCTCCACAAGAACCTATCCAAATCAGTCCACAAGTTCTCCACAAGAACCTATCCAAATCTGTCCTAGCAAGCTCACCAAGAACTTGCCCAAATCAGCTCAAGCAAGTTTACCAAGAAACTTGCCCAATGTGAACACACAAAGAGAATTGTTAGAGACCCAATGTGTTTCATCCAATCATATCAAATCAATCTCATAGAAGCATAAAGAGAATTGTTAGAGACTCAATATGTTCTATCCTTCAACTTTCAATCTCAACTCAAATCAATCTCATAGAAGCATAAAGAGAATTGTTAGAGACTCAATATGTTCTATCCTTCAACTCTCAATCTCAACTCAAATCAATCTCATAGAAGCATAAAGAGAATTTTTAGAGACTCAATATGTTCTATCCTTCAACTTTCAATCTCAACTCAAATCAATATCATAGGAGCATAAAGAGAATTGTTAGAGACTCAATATGTTCTATCCTTCAACTCAAAAACAAACTCTTTCTCAAATCAGAATAAATATAGAAGTAGTATACTTTCACAAGATCTTGAACCACAACCCAACAATTGTCAATAATGCAATATCAAGGAATCAACTCCTCCAACATAGAACCATAACTTGCTATCAAACCCTAGCCAAGTTAGTTTTCAAGAACTCAAAGCAATCTCTCTCTAAGCATCAAAAAGGGGTTCAAGATATTTCCAACTTCTCTCAAATGGGAATGCTCAACTTAACCACACAACCAAGTTTATCAAGCAAAGTACAACTTGATAAAATCAAATCTCAAAGGAGCAAGCCCAACTCATGTATCAAGTAAAGCATAACTTGATCAACTCAATCTCAATGGAAGCAATCTCAAAACCAAACTCTCAACAACCAAACAACTCAATTAGGGTTTCAACAACTTATAGCAATGGCATAAGCTTCTCACTCAAAAACCCTAAAGCAAACTTCAAATGCTTCCACTCTCATAAACCAGAATTATGCAATAACTCATAAACTCATCATGATCTCATAATGCATAATCAATACTTCCACTTTCAGAAAATAAGATCCACTCCAAATAAGGAAACTTAATTTAATCCTTTTCACTCCAAACTTATTTTTAGAAAACCATCAATCAATAATAACCATGGAAGAATGTGCCCATACCTTTACTTTGATGAAGAAGGAGAACTCAAAATCTGTCACAACACTAACTCTCAATTTGCCACAAATTAGAGTTAGCAACAATGGAATAATGCACAATGATAAGAGTCCTAATAACACCTTATCACTCCAACTCATCAATAATCAAAACTCACAAATATACATATCAACAATATTCCTTTACACCTTATAACTCCTACTTAATATATCACAAAATAACTTCAACCTCAAAAAATAATTACAAGAGAATATCCACTCAATAACTCCAAAGGCTTTCTAACCCCAATATGACATTAAGCACAATTATTCCTTAAACCCTTATAACTCCTAAAATACATTTACTTCTAAATGCATTTACCACATAAACATTAAGCATCAATAATAACAATGTCAAAGCAATATTTCTATTTAACCTTATACCTCCATCCAATTACCAACAATAATTGCCAAGTCAAATCAAATATTCCACATTATCAACAAAAGATCTACCTTGGCCAAAAATCAATTCTCCAACCTTAGGAGAAGTGTGGAGACACCAACATAAGTGCCAAAGTGCTTCCTCCTCCAAACTCATGGCCCAAAGCAACCATCGTACCACGTGCACAATAATCGTGACCAAGAAAAAATTGAAACATGCTTGTCATGAATCGAACTCGACACCTCTGCTTAGCGAGCGCCTTCGCTCCACTACCTCCATCGTTGGAGCACAAGTGCCCAATGAAACTCTCAAGTGCTACTCATCATTTTACCTTCCCTTTGCTCGCAAAAGACAACCAGAATTTCCTTCCTCACAGGCACATGAAATCTGAATTTAACATAGACCAGATTTGTCTTCCTCACTACGCATGAAATCAGAATTTAACATAGACCAGATTTGTCTTCCTCACTAGCGCACAAAATTAAAAATTAACACAGAGCAAAATGAGACTCAAAAATCATAGCGCAATCCAAAATCGAAGGTCACAGAGCAATACGAATTCGAAGGTAATCGCGCAAATCGAAGGTGCTTAAAACCTTAGGAAATAATGCCCTTTAATAGTCTTTCATCCATAAATTGATCTTTAAAATTTTTCATCCCATGCAAGTTGACGTTGATGAGGTAAGTCTTTTACATGAGCGCCGCTAAGGGTTTAGAAACCCTTTCAATAATAATTATTAAATTAATAATTATTATTTTATTAATAATAAACTTAACTTAAAACCTTTTCAAAGGTTTGAGTTAATTTATTTATTAATAATCAAAATGGACTTTTAAGGTTTTTTCAAGGAGCAAAACCTTTTCATTAAGCCAAGATGGTTTTAATAAAAACCCTTAATGAGTCCAGATGGTTTTAAGAAAAACCTTTAACCTTGTCACCATGGTTTTAATTAAAAACCCTTAAACAAACATCATGGAACTTTCAAGATATTTTTGGCACCAAACTCTTTTTGACATCAAGCACAAATTCCTTTTGACATCAACACAAACTCCTTTTGACATCAATGACAACTCACAAACATGAAGCTAGGCAACATACCCAAAATTACCAACAATCTCCCCCTTTGTCATTGATGGCAAACCACTACTAAAACCATTGCCAACTATCAAAACTGAAACCAACTAAAAACCATCCTCTAAAGCTTTGCTTCCCCTGACTCAAGGCTCTCCCCCTTACTCAAATATCTCCCCCTTTGTCATCAATGGCAAAGGGTCACCTTTGGGGCTCAGGGCTAAGAATGAGCCTCTTAGCTTAGCCCCTCCCCCACCTCCTATTGAGGTGATTAATTCTGGGGTGGGAGTAAAACTCCCATTAGGCACTGATCATCATCAGTGTCCATAGCTACCTTTCCATGATTTTTCTTGATATCCTTGTCCATGTTCCTATTCTTGTTCTTGTTCATATTCTCATCCCTATTTTTATCCAAGCCATTATTCCTATTCCTATCATTATTCATGTTCTTACCATTATTCATATTCCTATTCATAGCCCTGAACCTATACCTTGGAACTTTTGCTCTACACCATCTGGTTGTATGTCCTTCATTATTGCACTTATAACATTTGACAATGTTATTCCTTTGAGATGTACCTATTTTTTGAATCCTCTCTGTTGGACCAAACATGTTCCTATTGTTAACCCTACAATTAACTGCCTTGTGCCCAAACTGATTACAAGAGTAGCAATACCCTTGAAAGAAATTACCATTTCTAAAATTTCCATTAACCTGTCTTGCTTGAGCCCTGCACTGTGAAGCCATGTGTCCAAACCTGTGACATGCAAAACATCTTCCATTGAACTTTCCTTGCCTTGACCTCATAGGTCCTTTAGTATTTCTCCCCTTATGTTGATTCCTATTTTTTGATTCTATGCTATCTGAATTACCATCTAAAAACTTACTCTCTGAAGTACTCTCTTCATCTGAACCATCTTCTTCTTGGGAGCTCATACTAGATTCCTCAACCTTGTTCCTTTTGTTTCTTTCCAAAACCAAGACCTATTTTATCTCGTTGTCCTTCTTTGATCCTTGATGATTGATTTTACCTTCTTGGAACTTTCTTCAAACCTGTAAAGCTTCTCCTTGTACTCTTTAGTTTCCTTTTTCAAGGAAGCTACTTCATGTTTTAACTCTTTACACTCAAGAGACCTAGCTGCCAACTCTTCTTTGAGTTCCTGTGTCTTTGCTATAGAGATATCAAGATTCCCTATAAGCTCATCTCTTTCATAACGACATTCATCAAACCTATCAATGAGTCTAGCATATTTCTTTCTTTCTTTCTTTAACACATCAAGAGCATTAACAAGTTCAGCCTCAAGATCTACTTCTCCCTTTTCTGAAACATCCTCTATTTGTTTACCTTTTGAAACATCAATATCCTTTTCTGATTTCTTACCACTAGAGGTGCTACCTTCATCTAAAGCCATAAGAAGATCTTCCTCATAATTTTTTGAAGCATCCTCATACATAGTATTACCAGAATTCAAACCATCATTTGTACAATCATCCTCAAGGTGACCAAAATTTCCACATCTAAAGCACTTAAGCACAACAAATCTATTCCTCTTTTCTTTTCCTTCCTTTTCTATTAGAAACAACATCTCATTTCTATCATCACTTGAAGAACTTCCATCATCACTACTAGAACACTTACTTGCTTTGTCTATGTAGAAACTTTTCTTGTGTTTTTGGAAGTACCTCTTCCCTTGACTATTTTGCTCATTTATGTTCTTCCTTTGATACCTGTGCTTCTCAGATTCCCTATGCTTATAATCCTATTTTTCTTCATCACAATCATCCTTGGGTTCTAGAAAGTCAGTAGCATAGTGACCAAACTTTCCACAATTGAAACATTTAACAGATTTCATACCTTTGTGCTTTCTTGAGAACTTGCCTTTCCTGCTGTAGTTTGCTTCTTCATCACTAGAAGACTCATCACTATCTTCTTGTTGTTTACCCTTGGACTTCTTGGTAGCTTTGAAAGTTGCCTCCTTCTTAGGATCAGGTACCACTTTAGTTCTTAACTCAAAAGCTGCAAGTATACTATGAAGCTCATCCTTTTTCAATTTATCCAAATCCTTGGCTTCCTCAATAGCTGAAATATTTTCACTAAATCTATTTGGAAGAGACCTCAAAATTTTATCACAAACATCATTTTCAGCAAGCTCAAGACCTAGTTCCTTCATGGAATTAACAATCTCATCCATACGAAGCATATAGTCACTAATATTTTCTTCATCATTCATCTTGAGTTGTTCAAACATACCTTTGTAATATCTCAATTTTGCTTTTTTGACATTTGCATCACCTGTATGAACCACTTGCAATTGATCCCACATTTCCTTTGTTGTATTACAATGAATCACCTTTGTAAGATCTGCCTTTTGTAGACCTTTCAGAATTGCATTCATTGCCCTTGAATTGTTGTGATGTAGAAGTTTCTCATCTTTAGTAGTAGGAGGGAGCTTTGGAATAGTGTACCCAAACTCAACTGCTTCCCAAACTTCATTTCCAAGAGCCATTAGATGAACCTTCATCTTTATGCTCCATAGACCAAAATCTGTCCCATCAAGAATAGGTGTTGAATTACCACTTGTAAAATCCATTGTGTTCTTTTCAAGCTTTTCCTTCAAGCTGTGAAACTCTTCCGAAGGAACCTGCTCTGATACCAATTGAAGAACACAAGCTTATACTGAGAGGGGGGTGAACAGTATAAGACCACTTTTTAACTTTTTCCTTTTACTTCAGAAAGCAATGCAATGAACCAATAGCAAAATCAAAGCAGTAATCAAACCAGTGTACAAGTCATCACACAATTGAGACACCAATATAACGTGGTTCACCCAAGGTGGGCTACTCCATAGAGAAAATATTTCACTAAATTTTCTCAATCAAATCCTTTGGGAATCCTTCCCAATTACAATGTTTATGGACTTCCTATCCAAAGGAGAATCCTTCCCCTAATCAAATATTTATGAGCCTCCTACCCAAAGGAGATGTCCTATCCCCCAAAGAAGTATTTATGAGCCTCCTACCCAAAGGAGATGTCCTATCCCCAAAAGCTCTAGAAATGATACTTCAGAAGATCACTGCCTCTTCTACCGCTAGCAGGTGGAACTCCTTTCCACAGAAGACATCCTGTCCTCCTTGCTCTAGCTCTAGAGACTTCTATCCTCACTGATCACCTCCACAACTGCTCATCAAAACCTATACTAAACACAATAAGTCGGTCCAACACAAGTCCTCTCAAACTCTATCACAAATCTACACCAAACTCAATCCTCTGGTCCAACACAAATCTGCTCTCAAATTCCCCCTAAAAAAACCCCAAGAACACTATCATCAAATCAGTCCACAAGTTCTTCCACAAGAACCTATCCAAATCAGTCCACAAGTTCTCCACAAGAACCTATCCAAATCAGTCCACAAGTTCTCCACAAGAACCTATCCAAATCTGTCCTAGCAAGCTCACCAAGAACTTGCCCAAATCAGCTCAAGCAAGTTTACCAAGAAACTTGCCCAATGTGAACACACAAAGAGAATTGTTAGAGACCCAATGTGTTTCATCCAATCATATCAAATCAATCTCATAGAAGCATAAAGAGAATTTTTAGAGACTCAATATGTTCTATCCTTCAACTTTCAATCTCAACTCAAATCAATCTCATAGAAGCATAAAGAGAATTGTTAGAGACTCAATATGTTCTATCCTTCAACTCTCAATATCAACTCAAATCAATCTCATAGAAGCATAAAGAGAATTTTTAGAGACTCAATATGTTCTATCCTTCAACTTTCAATCTCAACTCAAATCAATCTCATAGGAGCATAAAGAGAATTGTTAGAGACTCAATATGTTCTATCCTTCAACTCAAAAACAAACTCTTTCTCAAATCAGAATAAAGATAGAAGTAGTATACTTTCACAAGATCTTGAACCACAACCCAACAATTGTCAATAATGCAATATCAAGGAATCAACTCCTCCAACATAGAACCATAACTTGCTATCAAACCCTAGCCAAGTTAGTTTTCAAGAACTCAAAGCAATCTCTCTCTAAGCATCAAAAAGGGGTTCAAGATATTTCCAACTTCTCTCAAATGGGAATGCTCAACTTAACCACACAACCAAGTTTATCAAGCAAAGTACAACTTGATAAAATCAAATCTCAAAGGAGCAAGCCCAACTCATGTATCAAGTAAAGCATAACTTGATCAACTCAATCTCAATGGAAGCAATCTCAAAACCAAACTCTCAACAACCAAACAACTCAATTAGGGTTTCAACAACTTATAGCAATGGCATAAGCTTCTCACTCAAAAACCCTAAAGCAAACTTCAAATGCTTCCACTCTCATAAACCAGAATTATGCAATAACTCATAAACTCATCATGATCTCATAATGCATAATCAATACTTCCACTTTCAGAAAATAAGATCCACTCCAAATAAGGAAACTTAATTTAATCCTTTTCACTCCAAACTTATTTTTAGAAAACCATCAATCAATAATAACCATGGAAGAATGTGCCCATACCTTTACTTTGATGAAGAAGGAGAACTCAAAATCTGTCACAACACTAACTCTCAATTTGCCACAAATTAGAGTTAGCAACAATGGAATAATGCACAATGATAAGAGTCCTAATAACACCTTATCACTCCAACTCATCAATAATCAAAACTCACAAATATACATATCAACAATATTCCTTTACACCTTATAACTCCTACTTAATATATCACAAAATAACTTCAACCTCAAAAAATAATTACAAGAGAATATCCACTCAATAACTCCAAAGGCTCTCTAACCCCAATATGACATTAAGCACAATTATTCCTTAAACCCTTATAACTCCTAAAATACATTTACTTCTAAATGCATTTACCACATAAACATTAAGCATCAATAATAACAATGTCAAAGCAATATTTCTATTTAACCTTATACCTCCATCCAATTACCAACAATAATTGCCAAGTCAAATCAAATATTCCACATTATCAACAAAAGATCTACCTTGGCCAAAAATCAATTCTCCAACCTTAGGAGAAGTGTGGAGACACCAACATAAGCGCCAAAGTGCTTCCTCCTCCAAACTCATGGCCCAAAGCAACCACTGTACCACGTGCACAATAACCGTGACCAAGAAAAAACTGAAACACGCCTGTCGTGAATCGAACTCGACACCTCTGCTTAGCGAGCGCCTTCGCTCCACTGCCTCCGTCATTGGAGCACAAGTGCCCAATGAAACTCTCAAGTGCTACTCATCATTTTACCTTCCCTTTGCTCGCAAAAGACAACCAGAATTTCCTTCCTCACAGGCACACGAAATCCGAATTTAACACAGACCAGATTTGTCTTCCTCACTATGCACGAAATCAAAATTTAACACAGACCAGATTTGTCTTCCTCACTGGTGCACGAAATCAAAAATTAACACAGAGCAAAATGAGACTCAAAAATCATAGCGCAATCCAAAATCGAAGGTCACAGAGCAATACGAATTCGAAGGTAATCGCGCAAATCGAAGGTGCTTAAAACCTTAGGAAATAATGCCCTTTAATAGTCTTTCATCCCATGCAAATTGACGTCGGTGCTCCTTTCAAACATTGCATTTTTCATCCCATGCAAGTTGACGTCGGTGAGGTAAGTCTTTTACATGAGCGCCGCTAAGGGTTTAGAAACCCTTTCAATAATAATTATTAAATTAATAATTATTATTTTATTAATAATAAACTTAACTTAAAACCTTTTCAAAGGTTTGAGTTAATTTATTTATTAATAATCAAAATGGACTTTTAAGGTTTTTTCAAGGAGCAAAACCTTTTCATTAAGCCAAGATGGTTTTAATAAAAACCCTTAATGAGTCCAGATGGTTTTAAGAAAAACCTTTAACCTTGTCACCATGGTTTTAATAAAAACCCTTAAACAAACATCATGGAACTTTCAAGATATTTTTGGCACCAAACTCTTTTTGACATCAGCACAAATTCCTTTTGACATCAACACAAACTCCTTTTGACATCAATGACAACTCACAAACATGAAGCTAGGCAACATACCCAAAATTGCCAACACTATCCATCATCGTACCCACCCACCATAACCATACCCACACATCCACTGAATCATATGTATGATGCTCCATCAACACAACACACAATCATTCCACCACATTATCATCAACAACCCTCACTTCACCAACACACTATGCTCATTTTACAACAGATTTTGAATCACCTCACAAAAATTGACCTACAATTGGATCATCATAAACATATCCTATCTCATCAACCTCATCCACATTGCCAATATTTTTCAATTCATCAACCTTGTACTTGGACCCCTCTATCCGATACCATGTCAATCATCTTTCAAAAGTTATAGGATGCAAAAACAATTATTTTACCTAACATACATCCTGTAAAACCCAAAAATCATAAATCCAAGTTGTATAGGGAATATCATTATTGTATCTATCATCGAAAAGTGGACCATGACATCAACAATTGCAATGCATTTAAACATGTGGTCCAAGATATTATCAACAAGGGGGACTTTCCCATAGATGATCCACCCACCTCATCTCATCAAAACCTTGGTATCCACCAGGACCACAATGGGGATGCTTAAGGTATCACACCTTCCCCATGCAAAAAAAGGCTCCAAAGGAACTAAACCCCTTTGGTCACATTTCAGTTCAAAAGGCTCCAAAGGAACCAAACCCCTTTGGTCAATTCAATCCAAAATGTCCCAAATGAATCTAACTCCTTTGGTCAAATATCATTTCAAAATGCTCCTAGAGATGCACCACTTTGGTCAATTCCATCCAAAAGGCTCCAAATGGGACACCCCTTTGGTCAAAACAATCGAAAAGGCTACAAAGGAACCAAACTCCTTTGGTCACATGCAATTCAGAAATCTCCAAAGGAATAAAACCTCTTTGGTCACATTTCAATTCAAAAGGCTCCAAAGGGGATGCCCCTTTGGTCCAAATAATCCAAAAGGCTCCAAAGGAACCAAACTCCTTTGGTCACATGCAATTCAAAAAGCTCCAAAGGAATCAAACCCCTTTGGTCACATTTTAGTTCAAAAGGCTCCAAAGGAACCAAACCCCTTTGGTCAAAACAATCCAAAAGGCTCCAAAGGAACCAAACTCCTTTGGTCACATGCAATTCAAAAATCTCCAAAGGAACAAAACTCCTTTGGTCACTATCAAATCCAAAATCCTCCAAGGGAAGAACACCCCTTTGGTCAAATCAATCCAAAAGCTCCAAAGGCACCAAACCCCTTTGGTAAAAAAAAATCCTCAAGTGAACCTTGTACCTAGTGATTTATTCTAGTCACCTGACAATTGTAGCGGCTGGTTATTCATGCAATCTGATAGGATGGATAGATCACCATAAGGACATCTAAATAATAATAATAATAATAAAACACAAACATTTTTATACACATTACATTTTTAATACATCACATTCACAATCCCACTTTCATTGCATTCATACATTCCACTTCCATTACATTTATACATTCACATCATTTGCATCCATTCATATCGCTTATGATATTAATTGTCATCCACTCAGGTTAGATACTTGTTCATTCACTGAGTATTTTTTCCTTAATTAGGGGCACCTACGGTCTAGCATTAGTCTAATTTTTCCATCTAAAACCATGTCAAAAAACAAAATAGCTGCAAAACAATCCCATATCACTTCATTTCTTTGGTAGTCTATATTTTGAGGAATTTCTAGGTGTTTTTGATCACTTAGCCACTCCTAGTGTTTCAAGAAACCCTTATTGAAATTCAAACAATAATTAGGTGCTATAGGGTGCTCTTGGTTAATCAATTTTCCTCTTGGACCATGCACATCAAAACACATAAAAATATTGTGAAGCTTAGGAATGATGAAGTCATGAGTTGCTATTGCCATAAAGTGAAAGGTTTCCCCTGTTCATATAATTATGTGCATGGTATAGAATACTAAAGAGTTGAAAAAAGAACAAGCTCCACCTTAAAATATGTATATATATATATATATGTATATATATATATATATATCTTGTTCTTCATCAAAACGAGCAAGTATCCCAAAAATAATAAACATTTCTTGCTCTTCTTCAAAATGAGCAAGTATCCCAAAAAGCATACCAAAAGCAATAAATATCCCTTGCTCTTCCTCAAAATGAGCAAGTATCCCAAAATAATTCCAAAAAGTAATAAAATCCCCTTGCTCTTCCTCAAAATGAGCAAGCATTCAAAAAGCAATAAAAATGCACTTTACTCCAACTCAAAAATGAGCAAACCCAAAAATAAAATATCCAAAATCCAATGCAATAAAATAAGGAAAAGCATCTTGAATCCTTAGAACTCTTAGTGTCTTGAAAACCATGGGTGATCCTCATTACAGTAATGGGTTGAATGAAACCTGCCTGGCAATGAGGTATCCTTATGCGTGGTGCCACGTCTGTTGTATTAACGACCTTATTTTGTACAAACCTATGGATGCTCATAGATGAGCTAGCTTATTGGTATAAGTTACAATTGATAAGTTTGACCTAGCTCATAATGAGAAATGAACAATCATTGTACACACAATTGGTTCTTGAAGAAATTTGAAAACACTAGGACAACCTTAGCATCATGAATATTTGTGAGATCATAAACGAGTTTGTTTGAGATCACTAGGATGTTTGAGTCTTTGCAAAACAACTCTAGATCCTTTATCCCTAAGGACAAAAAATTCATAAGCAAGCTTCCATTCCATACCTCCATCACATAGTCACATATATCATAGTCCATTTCATCTTACAAAATGTGGTCAAACCAGTAGTATTGTATTGGTGCCCCTAATTAAGCAATAAAGGTAAAGTTTGCTAAAACAATGGTCCATAACCTCTTCGAATGAAAATTAATAAGCCAACATCATTCATTCACTTGCATACATCACCACCAATTGCATTCATTCATAATACATTCATTTCATCACGTGCACACCAAAAACAAAATATCCAAACAATCCATCAATATACATATACATGCACAATCACATCAACAACCAACTATGAGGGGTTCAAGGTCCCACACCTTCCCCAATAATCACATCAAGCAATCGACCAACTAGGGGGATTCAAGGTCTTCCACTTTCCCCAACAATCATGTCATAAACACCAACTAGGGGGTTCAAGGTCTCACACCTTCCCCATAAGTCACATCAAATAATCAATCAAGCATATTGGGGGAGTTCAAGGTCTCACACCTACCCCAACAATCACATTAAACATTCACATTTCAAATCATCTTCTAGGTTCAAAAGGTTGCACCCTTTGCCTCGCATTCACAAACACAACACATCTAATTCCATTTTCTTTCTCACATTTATCAATTTGATTCACTAGCTTAGATCCTCAAGTGAACCTCATACCTAGTGATATAATCTACTCACCTAGCAATTGCAGCGACTGGTTATCCATACAATCTAGTAGGATGAGTATATTACTATAATGACACTCGTTGTTACATCAATTCAAAACTCTCCAAAGGAACCAAGCTCCTTTGGTCAAATTTACTTCAAAATATCCCAAAGGAACCAAAGCTCCTTTGGTCACATTCAATCCAAAAGGATCCAAAGGAACCTAACACCTTTGGTCAAATTTCATTCCAAATGCTCCAAAGGAGACACACCCCTTTGGTCAAATCATTTCAAAGGCTCCAAAGGAACCAAACCCCTTTGGTCAAAACATCCTCAAGAGAACCTCGTATCTAGTGATATACTCTAGTCACTTGGTGGTTGCAGCGACTAGTTATCCATGCAATCCGATAGGATGAGTATATTACAATAAGGAAACTTGTTGGATTATCACTTATGCAATAAGATCAATTAACTCAAGGGTATCATATGTTTTCATACTTCACCTATTTTTTACTTGGGGGAGTAACTCAAAAAAAAAATTCCAATCACATTCAATTCAAAAGTCTCCAAAGGAACCTAACCCCTTTGGTCAAATTTCATTTCAAAATGCTCCAAAGGAAACACACCCCTTTGGTCAAATTAGTTCAAAAGGCTCCAAAGGAACCTAACCCCTTTGGTCAAATTTCATTCCAAATGCTCCAAAGGAGACACACCCCTTTGGTCAAAATATTTTAAAAGCTCCAAAGGAACCAAATCCCTTTGGTCAAAAGATCCTCGAGTGAACCTCGTATCTAGTGATATACTCTAGTCACCTAGTGGTTGTAGTGACTGGTTATCCATGCAATCTGGTAGGATGAGTACATTACCATAAGGACACTCATCATTACATCAATTAAAAGGGATCCAAAGAAACCAAGCCCCTTTGGTCAAATTCACTCCAAAAGGCTCCAAATAAACCAAAACTCCTTTGGTCACATTCAATCCAAACGGCTCTAAATATGCCTAATCCCTTTGGTCAATTTAAAAAGGCTCCAAAGGCACCTACACATTTGATAAAATTAATCCAAAAATCTCCAAAGGTACCCTAATTACTTTGGTCAAATTCAACATCAACAAGGCTTTCAAAAGAATCTAAGTGCTATAATCTCAACTCCCTAAGAAAGCCATGTCATTGGACTACTCCATGGGATAGAGATGTGTATTTACTTCTTCCACTCAGCTTTAAGTTATCCTTGTATCTAGTTATTTACTCTAGTCCCCTAGCGGTTGTAGCGATTGGCTATCCATACAATCCACTAGGAGGAGTAGATTACCATAAGGATAATCATTATTAACATAATTCAAAAATACCCAAAGGCACGTACCCCTTTGGTCAAATCAATCCAAAATGCTCCAAAGGTACCTAAAATCCTTTGTTCGAAAAAAAAATCAATCAAAAAACACAAAAAACAATATAAAACCCCAAAAAACCCTAAAAACCATCAAATCAAAGCTTGAGTGAACCTCGTATCTAGTGATCTATTGTAGTCACATAGCGGTTGCAGTGATTGGCTATCCATGCAATCTAATAAGATGAGTACATTACCATAAGGCCACTCACAAAAAAAACAACAAAAAAAATAAAAAATCTCCAAAGGTACCTCAATTCCTTTGGTCAAAAACAAATTCAATAGGCTCCTAAAAGAATATAAATGCACTCATATCAACTCCCTAAGAAGACCATGTGGATGGACTGATCCAAGGGATACAAGTGTATATTTTCTTCTTCCACTTAGCCTCAAGTGATCCTCATATACAGTAACTTGTTCTATACACCTAGTGGTTACAACGATTAATTATCCATGCAATCCAATAGGATGGGTAGGTTACCATAAGGCCCTTGAACAGTGATTCACCTCAATAAAGAATTGAATTGTTATCATCTCAATTCCCTAAGAAATCCATATGGTTGGACTGTTCTAAGGGATAGAGGTGTACAATTATCAATAATGGTTGAAATCATAGTTGTAACAAAAATTAAAACATCCATTTTATTCTAATCATTTTCACCTTTTTCATCTACTTTGTCGCTTTCATCTCTTCTTCATTGACTCATTGCTTGAGGGGGTAGACAATGTCTACATAATTCTTGTCTCAAATAAAATCAATACTCAAAACACTTAATCATGCAAATAGTGTTCGTTCAAGACTCATTACCAAAGACTATCATACGCCCTTTTTTGGGGTAGATCACAAGCAAAAATATCAATCAAACAAACACTTGGTATACCTAAAGCCTAAAGTGTAGAAATCTCCCTATACATCTACCTAAGGCTAAAACATTTACCAAAATCAAATACCATCAATGTGTCAAAAGTAATGATTCAAAAATGTGCATCTTTTCCATGATTGGGGCAACCCATGTTGACTTTTATTTGTGACCATATTACACAACTCACATTCAAATGCAAATGGCTTCAAAAAAAATAAAAACTCTCAAATCAACACAAATGCATTCAAATCATCATCTCGCATCATCATCATCTCAAGTGAACCTTGTATCTAGTGATTTACTTTAGACACCTGGTGGTTGCAGTGATTGGTTGTCCATGCAATCTGGTAGGATGGGTAAATTACCATAAGGAAACTTATTCAAAATCATTTCATATCATCATGTTTGAAATTAAATCAGTTTGGTACCTCAATTTTTGAGTGACCTACATTCAAGCAAATTTTCCCAAGGTTTTCATTGACGCTTACTCTGTGGGGTTATAAAACATGCAAAATTCTTAGTTCATAATTTTTCATTAAGGAAATTGATACAGTCACTAGGACAATGGGCTACTAGGGTGATTGGTTCCTTTACTTCATCATCTTGCATGTCAATCATACCAAAAGGTAAATTTACAATAACACAGGTCCAACCCAAACTTGGGGCATCAAGTTGATCTGTAATTTCACACATTTGTATCCATCACATCCACCCCTTTCATTATCCACATTTGGTTAATTGGATAATGGATTTCATTCTTTACCCATTCACCAATTTAGGGGGTAAGCAACCAAATCAAAAAAATTCAAAAATCATTCACTCTTGAGCGTTGAGAAGATTTGAGTCTACTTATCTATCTAATAAAGACAAGTGTATTTAATTTTTGCACTCAATTGTGTTTTACACAACATGGTACAAAAAGGAGCATCTGTAGACACCAAAACATAGGCATTCATAAAATCACATCTTGCATCCCACAACATAAATTTACATAATAAAATGTATGCCTAAGTCTAAAATTAGGCATATAAATCTTGCACAATAAAAATATTTTCTAGATTTTATAAATATAGAAAATCTGCCTAGGATACCCTGCCTAACCACTATACATGTGTCCTAGCCACCTCACCAACATCCCTTTCCATATCTCACACACTCATGTCCCCCTTGTACCTTCACATCGAAAATCCCTCACACCTTACCCCACTTGCAGCCACATCACCCCAGTTAAGTGAGACACCCCAGGTGACTCACTCTAACTACCCCTTCCATTTGGTAGCCCTAGATTACCACTTGGTAATTCTATCTTGCCACCTCCATTTCCCTCCAAAACCCCAAATTTTCCTATAAAAGCAACCCAACCCCATCAACCAAAAAAGGCTAAGAACATACACCGTAAGGCTGTCAAAATCACATCAAGAGGTTGCACGTATACCGAGGAAAACAAAGATCTAAAGCCTCAAAGTCATCTTATGGATCCTTCTACCATTCAAACTAAACCTCTCATCTATGGTTACAATGTCTAAACTACTCTCACATGGTTTTCTAACTACCCATCCATGGTTTCTCAGTCAAGACCATGCATCCGTGGTTTCTCAAAACCAAAAAAAGCACGACAAGCATAAATTGGTAAGTTGAGTTTTAGTAGGGCATCTTGAGTTTTATTTATCTATTTCCTACATCATTTTCATGTTTTTGTAGCTATGGTTTATAATAATATTTTATATCTTTATCAATAGGTGATACAAATAGGTGATACTAATCCTTGTTTACTTTATCATGTGTGCAATATGCAGGTACTTGGAGAGTTGTTGAAGTTGGAGTGATCCCATTGCTGGATATCGAAAGCCCACTCACCATGGAGTTGTAGCAGAGGAGTGAAGAACACACCGTACCTTGTTGAATAGTTGGAAGACTACCCCTTCCCCTATCAAATCATTGTATCCAGAAGAGATATCATTGTAACATTACCCCCAAGACATTTGGGACAAATTAAAAAGCATTGTAAAATCGGGAGATTTAGGCTCCCCTATATTAATATAAAAAGATCAATTTTGCAAGTTCTCTTTTCTATTTTGCATATATTGTTTGTGTTCAGTTATTTTTGTTACATCATCACTTTTAATTAAAAATGATTTAGATAAATCAGGTACTTCTAATACTAGAGTGGTTGTCATAGCATGCTTTAAATCAAGGAAGGCCTACTCAGTTAGACATGTCCAAATTAAAAGAATTATTTTTAGCATGGTCATTAAAGGAGCAAAAATTTTGCCATAGTTACAAAAACATTTGTGATAATAGTAGTGACTCCCAAAAATCCACAAAGACCCTTAAGAGTGTGGGGCTTCAACCAATCTTGAATGGCTTGAATCTACTTAGGATCAACTTTAACTCCATATTTGGTGATAATGTTTCCAAAATACTCTACTTCAATCAACCCAAAATAACACTTGGACCTCTTACCATAAAGTTGATATTATGCCAAAAGTTGTAAAGTCTGCTCCATATGGATAAGGTGCTCTTCCCAAGAATGACTATAAACCGAAATATCATCAAAGAAGATTAAAATAAATTTGCAAAAGAATGGTCAAAAAATGTTGTTCATGAGGCTTTGAAATGTAGAAGGTGCATTTTTCAAGCCAAATGGTATGACTAGAAATTTATAATGGCCCTCATGAGTGCAAAAAAGTGGTTTTAGGAATATCCTCTTCCTTGAGCCGAAACTAATGGTAATCCAAGTGAATATCTACCTTGGAGAAAAATATAGCACCATGCAACTCATATAATAATTCATCTACCATAGGAATAGAAAATTTATCCTTAATGGTGAGCTTATTGAGCTCACAAAAATCTATACACAATCACCAAGACCCATATTTCTTTTGAACCAACAAGATTGGAGAAGAATAAGGATTGTTACTAGGTCAAATAACCTTTGCTTTTAACAATTCTTGTACTAATTTCTTGTTTTTTTACTTAAGGGCATAGGGGTATCAATAAGTTATTATGTTAGGTGGCACACTACTAGGTACCAATAGGATGGCATGATCATGGGAATGATAGGGTGATAATTCTATTGGTTCTATAAAAAATGCATCATGCTTAGTCAAAAAAAGCTACAAATATTTAAGAATTTTATCCTCTATTGATGTGGTTGGTTGGATTGCAAATATTTGAGCAATTACCCCATGAGATATTTTTTTAATAACTTCTCCATATGATTTGAACTAATGATCTGAGGAGATCCTACTTGTGAATCATGAAGAGTGTAAGACCTACCATTCTGTGAAAACTACATTCACAGCTCTACAAAATTCCAAGTGATGGTGCCAAAAGTACCTAACCATTGATATCCTAGAACCATATCACATCCCCCTAGTTGAAGAGCAAACACAATAGTTTTGAGGTCATAGTCTCTGTTTTCATCTTAACATTGCGACATTCATCTTTGCAAGGCAAAGTCCCTCCATTTGCCACCATAACTTCAAAGGAGTTGTATGTATGTATATAACAGTTGGTTTACTTGGTGATTTAGAGATCAATAAAGCTATATGTGCTTCCTAAATCAATGAGTATTGTAAGATAATATTTGAAAAACTTATGACTTTCATGGTCTATGGAGTAGTAATCCCTACAAGAGAATGAATATAAATTTTTGGTTGTGGCTCTTCTTGTGTCACCCTCATATTGAGGTGGTTCCTCTAATGCTTTGACTTCATACTCAAGTTGTTTACTACTTGTTGGTACATCAATCAAGAATAGCTTATTTTGGATACATCTATGTCCTCATGTATATTTTTCATCACAATTATAACATAACCCCTGGGTACGTCAGGCATCCATCTCTTTGATATTCAAACACTTGTAGGAGGTATATTTACTTTGGGTAGTGGATGTGAAATTAGAAGGAAATGAGGGTTTGGCCTATGGAAATTTAGGTGGCCTTCATTGAGTTGAAGATTTTTCTTCGGCTAACCATACCAAGATTATGGCCTACATCATAGTTTGCAGTTTGAACATTTTGAACTCAACCTTGAGATCATCCTCCATGCCACTGATGAAGCAGCTCAAAAAAATCCTTTATTCAATCCTTTGGTTCTATTAACCAGTTTCTCAAATTGGATTTGGTAATCATGAACTGTAGAGGTTTATCTCAGTTTGGTTAATGGTCCTATGAAGTCTTCATACTCACTAGGGCCAAAATGAGTGAGTAATTGAGACTCAAAACTTCCCAAGAAGGGTCAAGAACTATGTTGTAACCATTGATACCACTATAAAGCTTCATACTCAAAGTTGAAATATGTCATAGTGATCCATAAATATTTAGGGATATTGTGAAGTTTGAAAATTTAATCTACATGACACAACCACCCATCTGCATCCTTTTTGTTGAACTTATAAAAGTTTAATTTAGGCATCTTAAAGGAAGCATCCTGGTCAAAAAGAGTGTGAGAGCCTTCCTTGTCCCTATGGAGTCCTTTGTCATGATGCTCAAGTACCTTTGGGCCATCCTTAAGTAATGCATCAAGCTCTAAGAAGTGTTCTTCAAAGTTGGCTGAAATGGTCACTTCTCAAACATTTTACATCATCCTACATCCTTTGAATTGCATTGGAAAGGGTAGCAAGTGTGGAATTTATGTGCTCCAAATATTTGGGTTGTTCTACCTCCTTTTGGTTTCTATGAGTGCCACTAGCCATTTTGGTGTGATTTGAACAACTACTACTGACTTACTAAAAATAGAAGTATGGTTCCAAGAGTTACTATTTTTAGTAAGGAACCATAAAAAGTGCTTGGGTGTTATATATCAAAATTATTAGCTCAAAATATGCTTGGATTACAATTTATATATATCAAAATGAGGCTCTTTTCTTTTCTTCTAGAGTTGGTCGAATGACCACTCTATCTTCTCTCTTTTCTTGAGTAGACCAAATGGGCCTCTCTTCTTTCTATCTTTCTAAAATTGGTTGAATGGGATCTCTACCTTTATATTCACAATATGGGTATGTTTCCTCTATCATGTGCCTCTATCTTCTTACTATGTGACTTCTTAGACATTTCTCTTCAATGTTGTCCTAGTTATCTTCTTAATATTCCTCTATCATAGAAAGCTCTCAATGCTTTCTTAATATTTTTTCTTCTGCTCTTTAATATTTTTTGCTGCTTCAAATATTTATACTTAGGAAGCTCGAATTCTTCTCAATCCATTGCAAATTTGACTATATTTCTTTCTATTTTTCTTTGCACTTAAAAGTTGAAAAACTTCTATATCTTCTATAGGAAGCTTTTCACACTTCTAGGATATTATCTTCAATGTCTTAGGTCATACCTAAGAACCCAATATGATTCTCCTCCTTACTAGAGAATCCAAAATATTATTATAAAATCCAAAATATTATCAAGGTGACTTTTATTATCCCTAAATTTCCAACTATATTTTGAGTTGGTTTCTAGTCAATCAATATCCAATTTCCTTCCGATTTGGTTTCAAATGAATATGTCTAAATTCTCTCCTAAGTTGGATCTTTCTATAAATATAGATGAGTCCTAGTCTTCACTAGTTTTCCTTCAATCAAGTGGAAATACCCTAGCCTTTTCTACTCAATATGACCTTTAAAATAGAGTCCAAGTCTTCACTACCTTTAAAGTGGACAAACTCTAAATTAACCTTATCAAAATGGATAAAGCTAATTAATAATAGTGGCTTCAATAAACTCTATCAAACTAGACAGAGTTTGGTGGTAGCTATGATACCATTGTTGGCTTTTTAAGCCTTATTACCATAAAATATCATAGGTTATCTAATAGTATTCCACATGTAAAATAGCCAGAATAATAAAGTTCAAGGTAATGATAATATGAGTAGAATAATATGAGCAAATTAATATGTATATAAAGGATTATATAATAAATCAAATAACATTCATTTATATGCTGAAATATAAATGTAAATAGTCTAAATCATTCATGTACTATGCATGAATAATAACTTACAATATTAATTGCTCAAAATATATACAAGCTTTACTGCTTCTCTTTCCATTACAACTTGATTATTAATACTTGATTCACTTCTTCAATTAAATTCATTCTATGAAGCATTATATCCATAATATAGCAATAGTAATATGACTTTTCAAGTACTTGACTACTTCTCTCCATGTGCCAAGTCTCATGACTCTTGGCTTATCAACTTGCCACTTGCATACTTGATGAACACTTGACTCTAGACACTTGCACACATGACTCTTGCACTTCTACATGCATTCCTAATCTAATAAACTTGTGCACATATTTACATTACATATTTTTCTCTTACAAACAAGACACTTGTGCACATTTACCCAACCTACACTTGCACTCTAACTTCCATCACACATGTGCATTTCCTACACATTCACGCTTACATAAAAAAGGAAATATAAATCACAATCTAAAGTATAGACTCAACCCTAATATATTATATATTTATAAATGTACCATAAAGGTACCATGGGGGTACATTGGTATGTACCAAATAATCTAATATATCTCAACATTATATTTCATGCACCATTTTTTAAACATATGGACTTATTTCTTCATGCATTCCTTCCCTATTAGATTTTTTTTAATTTTATCAATCTAAATAGGCTAATAGGATAATGGTTTTACCTTTATACTAGAATTCTAAGCACTATAATTAGGATTAAATATGTTTTCAAGGGTGATTAATCTTCTATCAATTGGTTTGTCCTTAACTTAATGACCTCGTCTTTAATATCATCACTATATTCATTCTTAATTTTTTTTTATTGTGCTTCTAAGAAACCAGCAATGGATCCTAAGGATATGCCTTAGACACTATAGCATAACCATATGAGAATAACTCATTATATTGAAAAATATTTTTGCCTCTATGAATAATGTTATCTAATTATCCTATAATAATATTAATTAAAACTTGTGCACTCACATAAGTTTTCCTTAAATCCTTCCCTAATGTGTGCATAGGAGTAGGTCCAATTGACCAATCTATCATGTTATAATATTAGAGTCCAAAATTAGGTTCCAATACCCGATCCTCCATGTATCTTGTACCATAAAAAATGGGGATTTGAACCCCTACTATTTTGCATAAAGTGTCCCAATGCATCCTTAGATAGTTGCTCAAACAAGGCTTTGATGCAAATAGCAATGCATCTATTATCCTTAAAAAACAACATGCAAAATATATTGTTTGTAGGTTCCCGAAACTACATGTGTGAACCTATCATTTAAAATTCAAAAATTGCCTCCAAAATATGAAAAGAGAAAACACACCAAAATTTGAATTCACTATTTTGAGGTTCTTCTTTCTTTTCTTAGAGCTAGTAGAAGAACTCAAAATACTTTAGAGTTATGGATGGAAAATGTGGATTGAGATCTCCTCTCTGCTTCTTCTAACAAATGAGCTCATAAATATTGAAGAAGTAATTCACCCTAATAATTAGAGGAAGAATAAAATGCTCTAAATAATTAGAGGAATAATAGAAGAAGGAAGAGATCATGAAATATTATATCTTCATGAATAAGATAAATCAATAGTAGAAATGAGAAATAGGGATCAAGTAAAGCATATACTAAATCCTTTTCCTATATGCCTTCAAAAAATTAAAAAATTGTTGTAACTATTAAAAATCCAACTATATCTCCCAAAAAAAGTTGGGCAAAGATTATAATTGCATAAAATATGGTAAAGTTACCCTTTCAAAATATGGAAATATACCTTGAGGACTATCCTACATAATTTGGCTCCTAATTCTATAATAGGTTTATGAACTAATATCACCAATGTGTAGAGCTCAAACAATCATGTGATTTGAAACAAAAGAGCTTAAATTGCTTCTATATACAAAAGGGCTTAAATTTCTTATATCTTGGAAAATAAAGTTGTAATATAAAAAATAGCATGGACATGGGTACCATACCCTACACCTCCCTTTACTCATGCACCAAACAATAATACCTTTGCCAACTCACCATACTTGCTTCACAATCCAAAGTACTACCAATCTTGTGATAGAGCCTGCTTTTCATTCCAAGATAAACAAATGATGCACCCTAACTCAAACATGTAACCTCCATCATCCTATGCCTTGCATCCACTACTCTAGTTAGTCTAAAGCCTTATATGAATAGGATCAAGCATACCCGATTTTCTCTATCTTCCCTATAAAAAAATAAAAAATAATAAAAGCATTGTCTACAAAAAAAATTAACTTTTTGAATCAAAAAATTGGAACCAATACCTCCTTTTGAAGCACATAGCATTTATAATAACCATGACACTAGTGCACAATTGAATTCAAGCAATTTAATTTTCCAAAAATGAAAAAAAGAGAGTGGTGAAGAGACAATTCCTCTAAAAAAAAGAATTATCAATGAGAAAATATGGAAGAAAAATCCTTCTTTACTTCTTATGTCAAATATGTTGATGAAGTTTTGAAGAAATGTTTTCATAAAACTCAAAAGAGGGATAAATGGCTCCAAGTGAACTTTTTGCATGACCAAGCAATGTTGTTCCATACCTGCTTTAATACCATGTAGGAATTTACACCTATTTCTATAAATAAGCATAAGCATTCCATCAACTCAAATATCATACAAAAATCATAAAAGGATGAAAGAAAATAAAAGAGATATAAAAATTATTCAAAGCTTGTAGGCATCATAAATAATCACTATATTATCCATGGATAAGTATTACAACACTTTGATACGATGGATGAAGTGGGGGTATTTATACCAATACCAAATACCTAATTAAATAAATTATATGAACCTAAGCCAACATAATAAGATGTTTTTAAGGTTAATTACAAGTTATAAGGTTTTTTTAACCATAACAAGGTTAACCACGGGCTATAGGGCTTACAAAATAAAATATTACAAACAATTAAATACAATTGTACAAATATAACCCATAGGCCTATACAATATTACATCATACAATGTTAACCTTGGTCGTAAGTTAGATTACAATTTCAACATTTTTGTCCTTGAAGTCATAGATATTTTTAGAGATATAAAATACATACATACACAAACACATGTGTGTGCATGTGTGTGTGTGTTTTGAATACCCATTTTGTTATTTGTAAATTATAGTAGATGGATGTTTTATTATGTTGTGTTTGATAGGTATTATTCAATGGAACCAATATGTTCTATTTTGAGCATGTACAGAAACTAGATTTATATCTTGTCCACAATGGATTTGTGGAAATAAGGAATTATTTACCAAAGTTATCTCTTGAATATCATGGCTTGAGAATGACCTCGTTTCTACATGTAAAACCCTATATGGACATTTCTTTCTTTTTTAATATTCTCCAATGTCTTTGTAATGAATGCTTAGAAATTGTTGCTCAAAGCTTCGAGACTTTTCTTATGTTTTCTTCCTCAATTCAAGCATGGGGTATGATAAATACCCATAACACAAAGGTTAATTAAAATAACTTATTCTGTAAGCAAAATACTTAGTATAACCTTATTATAGCCTATAAAACTTGCATATAAGACAAATAAATAAAAGGTTAAACAAAATCAGTATCCTAGAAAAGAGAGGTTTAGAGCCCTCCATTCTGTATATAAGTAATTTTTTAAAATAAATGTTGTAGTAATGTTATATGCATGTTGAAAAAATGGTGTTGATTTATCCCATAAATAATGGTTGAATGTTCACTCTATTTTCATGCATACATTAAGAAGTTGTATAATATCTATGAATGTGTATACTTTTTGTGTGAGATATTCATTTGTCTAGAAAGATCATGGAAGATGAATATAGTTGTAGTATTATTGTGCATATCCTCATTTGATTATAGGGTTCTTACTTATTTTTATATTTCATCTAGACTTGAGGTATTTTACTTATGTTGTATCAATAGGTTTTGGTGCTATATAGAAGTCTAAATAATGCTTGCATCACATTTGGTTGAAATAGTCTTGAACTATGCTTGGTATGTTCAAAGAATTAATTCATGATATATATATATATATATATATATATATATATATATATATATATATATATATATATATAGCCATTGTGTTGAGCATAATCATTGAGTTTATACATAGATTATATGAGGGTAGTATGTCATTATACCATGTAGTATCAAACCATCCTACCTGGATAGAGAGAAGGTCTAATATGATGACATGTGCACCATGAAATGGAGATAATACATTTAGTTTACATACATAGTAGATTGCATTCATTATAGAAATCATGAATTACATATTTGGTTGTACAAATATTTATGGATATTGTAAAATATATAGTACATGTATTTAGCTAAGTATAAGTTGATCATTGCTCTAAAAATTTAGATCTAGTTGTGAGTTAGATCATTGGAATTTACTGCATGTAAAATTGAGCATGAGTATGTTTGCACTAATTATGCCCATTTAACTAGACCAATTCCATGTACCTATTCCTTCATAGAGGGTAAAAAATGAAGTGTGAAGTTCAAATAGGGATGTTCAATAGAATACCATTTGGTTGGTTGGAAAAGTTCTTTGGTGATGTCTTCCCTCTAGAATCTAATAAAAGACAAGTGAAAAAAAAATTATAAAAATAACTCTCAAGTACAAGAAGCTTAGTATAAATATTACTTAATATTTTTTGTGTCTTCAATTTTTTTTTGAAAATTAGCTCCATTATACTAGTGGTTGAATCGTATTGCTAATATTTGAAAGTATTTTATACTGTCGTACAAGAGCTATAAAATAAGTATGTAATTTATGGTGGCCTCATGGAGAGGAAAATATATTTAAACTTGTAAATGACTAGAGTTAATCAATGGAATAATAAATATATTGGTGTTAGGGTTATTTTGCTACATAATGGAAGGAGTCAATTGATACTTGTATTATACTTTGAAACATGAATAAGGATAACAAAGCAATTAATATTAGCAATCTACCTTCAATTATAGTGCCTTTGTTAACAAGTAGGATTGTTTGTATCATCTAGTTATTTTTTAATAGTTCATTGAGACCTCAAGTCATCGAAGAGGCATAGATGTCCTTTAGGTACTTTGTTATTTAAAAGGATCCTTTTGTGATTAAATTGATTGTTATGACTTGTAAAATAAGTGAAAATGTATGTGATCAGAATGATGGACAATTACTTTTCCTTACTCTTGCATTTGGAAAGGCTTATGTTACCATTATAAAGTGCTATTGTATGTAATAGGAAGAGGTAATGTATTGATAGCAGTGACATTACATTTGTTGATTGATTCTTCTTGGATAAGAGTTTAGTACATGTACAAAACCTAATCCTTGCTAACTACTTTGTATTAGGAAATGATAGAATTAACATGGAATATGAGTACTTTCCTTATAGGATTGTTTACATGATGAATTTATAGTATTATGTTAACGTTTATGATTGATATATTGAAAAGTAAACTTATTTTTGTGAATTTTTTTACTACTATAACTTATATAAAAGACCTATTAAAGCTTCCTAAAATAATTTGATAATCATAACTATAAATCTAGTTATGGAATAAAATTAAAAGCAATTAGACAATGTATATCTCATTTTTCCAATGTTGATGATGCAATGTAGAAGGTACATGTCCTTGTATTTTCTAATATGAGTAACAAAAGTGCTATTTGCTAATATCACTATGAGTATCCTATAATATCCTATGAAGTTATTGAACCTTGCTTGATTGGTAATTAAAAGATACTATTCTAATCTTGTTGGAGAATATTACATAATTTGATACATGTAAATGTACCCCCATGGTACCTTCAAGGTGCAAATGTAAATATGGAATAGATTAGGGTTTGTGTCTATAGTTTAAATGAGTGATTTATTTTTCCATTTTACGTGCTTATGTGTAGAATATGCACATGTGTCATGTAAGAGTGCAATATGAAGGATATATCTAAGTTTCATATAAGAGTGTAATGTGCAAGATATGTACATGTGTCATGTAAGTAAGAGTGCAAGTGTGTATTGAAATAATGTGCATGAGTGTCATGTATGTAAGTGTAAAAATATGTAAAGTGAGGATGTGCACAAGTGTCTTGTATTATGAGTGTATTTAGGAGAGTAAGAGTCATGTAGAAGTGTGTAAGTTTCATAGAGTTAAAGTATGCATGTAAGAAGAGAGTGAAGAGTCTAGTATACAAGTGGCAATATGAGAAGCCAAAGGTCAATAATAGGAAAGGTTGCATCTCCTAAATATGTGAGGAGTGCAATAGATAAGTATTGAAGAGTCACATTACTATGTCTATATTATGGAGACAAAGCTCCATACAATGTAAGGGAAAATAGTTTGTAGTGATCACCACATAGAAAGCATTGATAATAAAGCTTGTATACAGATTTTGAGCAATTTATATTGTAAGTATTCTTCATGCATGTACATGAATGATTTTTGGCCATTTACATTCATATTTGATATTATAAGTGAATGTTATTTCATTATTATATTGGCCTATATTATATATATATATATATATATATATATATATATATATATTTGATTGCTCATATATATAATTCTACTCTTGATTATTGATATTTCGACCTATAATATTGTGGCTTATTTTTTTTATAAGTTAAATTTCATTCATTCACGGGTTTTGATAGGGACCCAAAAACCTGATTACATGATCATCAAAAATATATACGAAGGAAGGCAAAAAAACCATAACCCATAGGGATGCAGCCCCAAATAGAAATGATGACTGAAACAGTGAAACCTCAAAAACAAGACCATGCAAGGGACCCCCAAAATAAAAATAAAAAGGCCCTACACAGGGGGGCCCTAAAACCAACATGTCATACCTCCTCTTCAGCTACGATACCTCCATCCTTAGCTTCATTCTTGGCATCATCCTTAGCTTCATCCTTGATGAAGACCTCAACATCCTTCGAATCCTACCGAGAGGTCTCAAAAAACTTTTCATGGTAAAACAACTTGTGTAATGAGTTTCAAAGCTCCGAGAGAGAATCCTCTAGGTTAGTTAGTTGGGAAATAACATTCTTCAGTTGGAAGATCCCAATAGAAGTGATTTTTATAATAAAATTCTGCAGAAGGGAAGCTAGAGCATCATTGTCGTCCTCTTCATCCCAATAAAAGTGATTTTTATAATAAAATTCTGCAGAAGGGAAGCTAGAGCAGCATTTTCGTCCTCTTCAGAGTCAATGTTGAGGAATTTCAACTTTTATTGGATAGCTTTTTTTCATAGGTGGGAAGAATACCTAACCACTCCCTCAGACTCCTCATACTTAATTTTTTCCTTGCAAGTAATCCTCTCATGGCCTCCACAACTACTCTCTTCTTAGCCGACATGGCAGGGGAAAAGGAAGAGGCTAAGGAAAGGCTAGACTTAACCTGAGAAGGGTTTGATTTTCCTCTAGGATTGACCTTTTGGGTGGTAGGAGGGATTAACCCACTAGGATAGTGGACCAGCCAGTGGTTATAAAATACCTTGAATAAACCTTGGTGGGAAGGTATATCATCTTCCTTTTTCTTCCTACAGGCTTCAATGGAGTAGCTAATGGAATTAAACATGAATTGGGGAATTTTGATGGGATTGACATCCCTGAAATGATTCACAAACATGAAATGGAAACTACAGAGGATTTTTTTAGGATCGTCAATAGTAATATATTCCATAACAAGTTTTATTACCTTGTTTCAATGGGTGGGGAGGTTGAGCCTGAGCATACCTACCTTCACTTGCTTACAGAATTTATCTTGATCCTTAAACTCCTTCAATTCAACTTCCTAGTTATATTTTTCTCATCGTATGGATCGTCCTTTGGCATTTTTTCTAGTAATCTCAACTATAAATTTGATTTTTATGAGAAAATCCTTCCTGCAGATGTTAACTCTTCCTCCATTCTAGCTTTCCAATATCTTCGTGGTGATGTCAAGCGTGTCCCCTAAAAATTTTTCAAAGAAGGGAATGAAGCCTCTCTTGGACATGATGGCTTCAGCTATAGGATCCATCTCCATGGAACTTGGCTCAACAAAGCTCATATTGGGCTAACAGGGGGGACAATTATTGGAGGAAATTATGGGGGATTGGGGGGTTTGATCAGGGGGATTGAAAATGCCATCTCCCAGCAGGTCCTTGATCAAGGGCTTATTTATATTGGGACTTGTGATATTTTGAGATAGTTAGGCTTAAAATCCAACAAATCTGACATGATATCTAGGAATTTATCAAATATAGTATGTTTATATTATGTAAGGAATAAGAAATTATGGTTCTCATAACATTACCATAAAAGGTTTCTCAATCAATTTTACTTTCTAATCCAAAACTTGCTAGTATAGGAATAGGCATGGAAGGGAGTTAAGCCCAAGATTTTGTTAGTCCAAAAATGGATTAACTTATTGGTCCAAAGAGGTGCAATGAAGGGAGTTAAACTAAGAATTCCACTGGTTCCAAAATAGGATTTTAAAATTTAGATAATTAACTCATTGTTCCAAGGAAGGACATTGAAGGGAGTTAAACAAAGAGTTCCACTAGTCCTAAAATGAGATTTTGAAAGTGGAGGACTTACTTTTGATTCCAAGGAAGAGCATTAAAGAGAGTTAAAATTAAAAATCACACTAGTCTTAAATATGATTCTAAAAGTGGATTATTAATTTATTGACTTAAGAACGAACATAGAAGAAAGTCCAATTAATAATGCTACTAGCCTTGCAAGGGTGGAATATACCTTGTTGGTCCATAGAAGGTAGGTATCAAAAATCACTAGTTAAAATAGATAAGAATGGTCAGTAACCAAAATCTATAACTTATCATTCCATAATAGTAAATGGAAGGGAGTTTTAATTAACCAATACCACTACTCTTGCACAATATATAGAAGGTGGATGTTGATCTAATGTTACCAAACTAAGATATTCAAAAGAATAAAATCATCAACCCTTGAGGTCTTGTGTTAAGCATAGAAAGGAATTAGCCCCATAAATATCAAGATATGGAATGGAGTTTAAGTACTCACTAGTCCCAAAGAGGACTTAAAAGTGGGTAGTGAATGAATACTCTAGAAATAAGAAAATATTGAAGTTTTGCACTATTGTTGGATTTCTATGCATGAAGAAATCCACAATGATATATATATATAAGGGTATTTTGCCTTGGCAATTAGAATAGATTACAAACTTTACCTCATTATAAAAAAGCATTGTTATTTTTAGAATCTCTAAAGATCAAAATGTTACACACATTGAATGGGATGAGATACAATATATATAACACTACTAGGAGTGTCAAAAATAAATTGTCTAACTCTCAAGACACTTCTTTCTAAAAATAAAATTGTTATCTTTTTTTTTTTTTCAATAACTATGTTTCTATTTTCACTATTGTTTTTTCTTTTATTTTCCTAGTTACTTTTCTTTTTTTTTGTCATTTTAACAAAAAAAATAAAATTGTCTTTTTTTTTATAAAAATCATGCATAAAAAACACCAATATTGAAGGTACAAATAAATCCATTTCTAGATATATTATAATTAACAATTAGATACAGGTTTTGACATAATCTTGTTCTATGACTCAAATGTGTTTAGATGACCAAAGTCTGATCAAGCCATAATGAAAAATTGTTAACATAAATTTTAATGATGTAATCACTTCAAATGAAGCCATATGCGACTTTCAAAGTCCCAATATGTAAACTAGTTATTGGAAAATAATGTAATCCATATATTTGCAATTGAAAATAAATATTTGTCATCTGCGTACCATAAATATTTAATATAAATATGATTAAATACTGGTCTAGTTATAATGGTAAACCATAAAATAAATTTTAATGATATGGTAATTTCAAATGAAACCACGTGTGATTTTTTAAGTCTAAATATAATTGTTAGTTATTAATAAATGCTCTTGATGAGTCATTGCCTTTCTTGCTTTTATTTTTGGCATGCTTCACAACATTAGTTTTCTTTATGCTATTTATTTTTTCCAAATTGGGTGTTTTAGAAATAAGATCTTATTTGACTTCCTAAAGATCAATAAGAACAAGTCTAGAAATATTTTTTTGTTATTGGATTTTGGTTTTGTGTGAAGGTTGTTTGGTCACTTCTTTTGGATGTACAAAAGTGTAATTATCATGAGGTTTTTCTTTGAACCATGCAATTCATGTAAACTTCCTTTGCTAATTTACTCATTCGTCTTGTTCTTTTCAATGTCTTATACCCTGGTGTTAAACATGTATAGAAACAGGTTAGAGTTTAAGAAAACATGTACAAAAATATTGATTATATTCATGTTCTTTTTTAAATATTTTAAATTTACTAAAATATTAAAACACAATTTGTCATAAAATTTCAAGAGGTTTATAAATTAGATTGATTGTCTTGACATTTTCTTTGGCATACCTCTTATCCCAATTTATAAATATCCTCTTTCCATATTTAATAAATACATCCTTAACTCTATATGCTACTTCATTTACAACATCCATTATTATAGGTTATGGAAGTAGTCTATATTTATTTTTAAATTAACTTTTTATATATGAAAGAATGGCATTTTTCTTAACAGTATTGAATATAGCATCTATAGTTATCCCAATCTTATGATATTGATTTTATATCTCATTAAGAAGGCATATTTTATCATGTTTAGTAGTGTGCATCAACCCTATATTTATGCAACATAATCCTCTACCTTGGTTTATATTCAAATTTTTTATTTCTCTATGTTTTCTATCCATGACTTACTTTCTTAGTATTTTAAATATATAATTATGGAAAGACTTGGTAATTTGAAGTGTGTGCTAATTGAATATACATGTAAAGAGTTATTTCATATCCAAAGCAATATCAACACAACCAAATCCATTCACATGTTAGATTTTCAATCTAATAATATTATAAATATCTACAAAGAATGATTTTTACATCTATCTATCTATATATATATATATATTGATTTCAAGAATAATACCTTTCGATGTATGCATAAATATATTTGACATGATTTTAAAACTGAATATAATAGAACTTTTTATAGTGATACCACATCTTAATGATCATTTTTTATTGTTCTTGATCTAGAAACTCTTTAATAACCTTTCAATAAAATTTTTATAAATATTATAAATAAGGTCTATAACATTGACTTAATAACTAGATAAATCTACATTTTTTTGACCTGATAGAATAATTAAAGTAACTTGTTACTTTTAAAATGTCATTACATTGATTAAGGATCTTATCTAAATTTGTTCTATCAAATTATCCATAGCTAATATCAATATAATTAGTGATTTTATGATGATAATAGTCAGCTTTAGCCTTGCATGGAACTCCAATTACCTTCATTTGTTTCTAAATTTGAAAAATATTGGTCAATATTTTATTTGGATGTGATTTGTCATACTTTTGTGCAATTCTTTGAACTTTATGAAACACCTTTAAAATAATTCTTACACTAACATGATGGGAATAGTATGCAAGACTTGACATTGTTCCAAGAGGTAGCTAAAAATGCATGCAAGTCACATGCATAACTCATTAACTTAGACTAAATCTAAATAAAAATAATATATTCTAGCATTCAATGCCTTATACCTCATCCTTGTTCACTCTATCCATAAGGTACTTCACTATAGTTAATGGTGGGCCACATGAGTTTGTGTCTATATCTACAATTCTTTTATCTCATCATATTTTAAATTGATAATAGAAAAACTTAATTCTTATTGTATTTATAAAAAGAGCACTAATAGCTAACCTTGTAGATGGTGGAGAGTCTCATCCTCCTACTTATGGTATAGTGGTGGACTAATTTTGTTAGTCCTTGGGTAGGATGATAGTGATCCATGTTGGTCAATGGTTTTGGTTTCCCTTCTTTACCCAAATATCAAATTTTTACAATCTTTATTGATGTTTTTGCCTTCTAGCTTTCTCAAAATCTCAAAATAAGTATAGATTCATGATTAAGGAATGTTTTGGCATATGTCCTTTAAAGCACATATCTTAAAAATTTGTGGTGGTAAGACTAACATTTTAAGTAGGAGCTTGGTAGTCAAATTGATTTTAGGGTTTTAATGTATGATCATGATTCTAGCATATCTTTGCACCTAAGGTTTAAACAACCCATTTTTTGGACTGATGATTATGGTCTTATGACCCTAAGAAAGGAGAAAATCCACTATTGGATCTAAAGGAAAAGTTATTTCACTTTATTTGCTATAAATATTCACTTTATCCCTTAATTTTTCCACCACTCATTCAGTTTTCAAAACCATACATTCACTTATTAATAATTTTTACTACTAACTCTACTCTCAAGCTTTTTGCCTTTATTGCTACCACATCACACATATTTTTTGATTTCTCTCTCTTGCCCTTGTAGGTATAACAAAATTCATTGACCACTAGTTTGTTGCCTTCCATAGAGTAAAATGGGATGGTCTACCAGGATTTGTATTGAAAGATCACTGATTGTTATTCGAGGTCTAGTTTCCAAGACATCCTCTATGAACATCCTAGGTGTGATATCTCCTTACTAATTGTGGTGACATTGCAAGTAGGTTAGGGTTGAAAAGTTGTTTATAATTTTGATTTATGAATTATATGGTCCTTGATGCCCTAGGTTTCAAGTAATGTATTTTAATGCATTAGGATTATCCCTAGCCTTGCATTTTTTGGATAAACTTAGTGTGCATTCTTGAATGCTCTATTTAGTTATGCCTGGATTAAGATAGTTTTCATATTTTACTATTAATTTACTACTATACTATCTTAGTTTAAGTACATTTGGTTTATATTATGTTAATTTATCAATTGTAAAAGATATCCTCTTTTTTCTATAAACATTTTGGTGAACCCCACATGAAATCACCTTCTAAGATTTTTCTTTTCCTTTTTTAGAACTTATAGTTTAGTAGTTTTTTTGTCATAAGTTTTGTGTTACTTGTTGATTTTTGTTGTGCGATGAATAATCCTACCATATTTTTTGTCTTTCTCTTAGAACTACCTTCAAAATCTAATTTTATTTGTTGTGAGGATTTTTTGGTAGTTTGCTTGCTTAAAAATAATTTTTTTATGAAACCCTGGTTGCTCATGTAGGTTATATACTTACCCTTATGGACCCTCTTACTTCTTCCAAGTGTATCAAAATGACTACTAGGTCTAAGGAGAAGCAAAATTTTGATTCCTTAGAAATAAAAGAGGATCTCCTACTATCCATTACCCATCAAAATTACATTATTTGTCCTTCTACACTTAATAATGAAAACAAACTTCAAATTAAAGAATAAATGGATAGAGATTCTAATTATAAATAAATAAAATACCCTAATATTAAATTTTGCAAACCTTACAAATCTATTGTAGGGTCTCAAAAGGTATTAGAAGCATTTTTATTAAGCAATGATGATGAATTCCATGTTAAACTAGGATCACCCCTTAATGAAGCAATCATGGAAAGACCAAGATCACTCCTAAATGTGATGATCATGGGAAAATAGGTGTTTGCATAAATGACACATGAAAAATGCCCTATCTCAAAATCCAATACTAATTTTGAGCCTCATGACAAAATAATAGCTACATACATGATGACCCTTACAAAATATTTAGATTTCTAGCTAGACATTCATATGCATGATACTAAAAATCAAATGAAGGCTTCTAGGAGAGAAACAACCAAATAAATGTAAGATTTTATGACCAACATTATTCAACTCTTGAGTACTAATAAAAATATTATAGTGCAAGTTGTCATTCCTTCTTTCATCTTGAACCCCAATGTCGCTCCTCCTCCTCCCTCAACCAATCTTGGGGAGGCTTTAACTGCATCAATTAATCCAACTTTAAGAAACTATAAAAGCCAATATCTATCCCTTTATGTGGAATCTATTGACTTGTCTAGGCATGTACCTAAATTCTTTTATGATGGGACAAATAAATCCTAAACATTTATTAATAAGTTTATAATATATTATAGGAATTGGCTACACAATGAGAAATATTTACTAAAATGGATGACTAGGTATTTGGTAGTAAATGCTCTTGATTGGTTTGCATATTTACATAAGCATTCCATTGAATCCCTAGAAACTAATTTAAAAAAATTAAAATATGACAAGGATATAGTGGAAGCAATGAATATTTTTATAAACATAAAATAAGGCCCTAATAAATTTGTTATTGATTTCCACAAAATGTGGAAAAGACTTAAATGTAATGCTAATATAAATTTAACTAAAAATGGTACAATAGTAATGTTTATAAACAAGCTTAGACCCTCCTTTTAGGCCAATATTTAGGAACACAATCATTGTGGTTTTCCTTCCTTTGACAAAGTTATATATTTTGTTAAGATCCTTGAACATTGGGAAAAGAAGAAAGGTCATAAATCCTTGAAACCCAAAAAACTCAAAAAAAATGTTATAGGGTATGGGGTTTGCAAAGTATCTATCCAATATAGCTCTCATAATTTAGACATAGCTAGATTTACTATACATATGTTGACTAAATCTAGGGTGGTCCCAAACTTGAGAATATAATATCCTAGTGGAAACGTGAAGGTATTCTCAAAATATGACCACCACCTAAGCTTAAGAATTATCACATCAATGATAGGTATGAAGCACCTGTATGGCATGATCCTAACAAATTTTACTTTTGGCATGGAACCTCTGGTCATGATAATTCTACTTGTGTAGACTTGCATAAATTCTTCCTTAAGTAAGCTTTTGGTCCTACAATAACTAGGTCAACAATGATAGGATCAGTTTATTTCATGAAAGAAAAAATAATATCTAAAATAGGCTTAACCATCCTTGCAATCAAAGGTTATGAATCTATAACACCTCATTACACAACCATAAATAACAAGTTCTCAATCAACAACAAGAGTTTAATTAAAATAAGATTCAAGGGTTTAATCAGGGTGGCTAACAAAACTATCAAAATCAAGGATATAAATTTAATCAAGGCAACCAAGGAGGAGGTCAAAATCATCAAATCAAAATGGTAATTATCCTAAAAATAAAATTTTAGACCTAGCACTTCTTAGAATGTCTCTCAAGTTAACCAAGTATTTGCCCAACCTAGCCCAAATAGAGAATAAATGTGTAGTCAGCTAGATTTGTCTCATTATGTCAATATTTTATAGGTGTAAAGAGAAACAATTGGATCCTTGGAATAAAAAATTGTTGCTATTACTATGAGTATATATCAATTAAAAAATAAACAACCTTCTTAAGAGAAAAAATAAAAGAAGAACAAAGGAAAACAACATATCCAGGCTATGGTTAATATTTCCATCATTGATAAGATCCAAACCCTTTTATTATCATCTGAGAACCTATTAAAAATGCAAAATATTAAAAAAAATACAAAAAATATTTATAAGAGGGCCTCAACCCAATCTATGGAACCTGTCATTCTTGAAAATACTGTAAGATTACAATCACCACTTAAAGTGGTGATCTTGGTGCCTATAGTAGAAAAATGATAGGATGTCACCCAACCTAGGGAATCATTGCTTAAAGTAGTCATAAGAAGAACTAAAATATGGTATATTGTTGAAGACTTGTGTATAACCCCTTGTAATATCCTATACTCTGCCAGAGCTATTGTAGCAGATAAAAGAGCTAAATTAGAACATTTTGAGGAGGCAGAGAGAGGAGAAGTGATGTTCACAAGGAGAACCTTGTTGAATGAAGAGAAGAAGGCAGACCAGAGGAGAAGCCTATTCTGCACAAGGTGCAAAAGTTTGGGTAAAGTCTGTAATGTTATTATAGACAATGGTAGTACTGATAACTTGGTCTTAGAAGAAATGGTTACCAAGTTACAATTAAAAATGAGGAGACACCCGCATCCATATCGGATTGCATGGTTACAAAAGGACCATAGGACGTTGGTCAGTGAGCAATGCTCGATGAAGTTCAATATTGGGAACTATTGTGATGAGGTCCTGTGTGACATCCTGCCCATGGATGCTTGCCATTTGCTATTGGGAAGGCCATGGCAGTTTGATCGGTGTGCAGTGCATGATGGCCATGCCAACACCTATTCAGTGACGAAGAATGGAGTGCACCATAAGCTAAAGCCCTTGAAGGAGGTGGAAGAAAAGGTATGTAGTAGCATGAGAATCTGTTTGCTAAAGGGGATGGATGAAAGGAGGTTGCTGACAACAATGAGAGTGGAGGTTGAAGAGGTTAAGCATTTTGCAAGCTGTGAGAAGGTGACAGAATAGTACAGAAGTGAAGGTCACTTCTCAATCCACCCCGGTTGTCTGATGCAGGAGCATCCCAAGGAAAACAAAAAAATGCTACAAGGAGAAAAAGTGTTGTGATATCGACAGGAAAAGTGTCACGATATCGCGACATGTCGCATTATCACGACTCAGGTAGGAGAGAGAGGGCGTGGAGCCAGAAATGTTGTGATATCGTGACATGTTGCAAAATCATGACCAAAATCCAAGAGAAGGCTCAAGAGAGAAAAGTGTCGCCATATCGCGACATGTCTCATTATCACGACCAGAGGATGAGAATAGGCACAAAGGAGAAAGTTGTCACGATATCGTGACATGTCATGTTATCGTGACTCGAAAAGGATAGATAAGGCATCGAGCAAAAAGTGTCACGATATCATGATAGGAAAAAGTGTCACGATATCGTGACATGTCACATTATCGCGACTCGGAAAGGAGAGAGGAGGCGCAGAGCAAAAAGTGTCATGATATCACGACAGGAAAAAGTGTCACGAAATCATGACCAGAAGATGAAAGAAGATGCAAGGGAGGAGAAGTGTCATGATATCGTGACATGTTGCGTTATCATGATAAAAGGACGAAGCAGGGTGCAGGAGTGAGAAATGTTGCGATTTCACGACATGTCACAAAATCGCGACCAAAGCAGGAGAAGGAAGGAGTCCAAAGAAGAATGTCATGATTTCGTGACATGTTGCAATATCACGACCGAAGCAGGGGAAAGAAGGCATCCGAGGAAAATGTTGCGATTTCGTGACATGTCACGAAATCGTGACAAAAAGCAAGCGAAAAGGGCCAGAGGAGAAAATGTCATGATTTCGTGACATGTCACGAAATCATGATAGAAAGCAAGCGGGGAGGACCCAGAGGGGGAAAATGTCACGATTTCGTGACATGTCACGAAATCGTGACCAAAAGAGAACCGGAAGGGACGGAGGAGAAATATGTCACGATTTCGTGACATGTCGCAAAATCACGACCAAAGAAGCAGAAAGGAGGCAAGGGAGAAAACTATCATGAAATCGTGACATGTCACGATTTTGTGACCCAAGAAGTGAAGAGAGAGCAGAGGACAAAAGATGTCGCAATATCATGACATGTCACGATTTCATGACCGAAAGGGAGAAGAAGAGTCGGAGAGGAGAAATGTCACGATTTCGCGACCGAAAGGGAGAAGAAGAGCCGGAGAGGAGAAATGTCGTGATATCGCAACATGTCATGATTTTGTGACCGAAAAAGAGAAGAAGAGCCGGAGAGGAGAAATGTCACGATATCACAACATGTCATGATTTCGTGACCCGAAGGAGAAAAATACAAGGGGGAAAATTTTCATGATATCGTGACATGTCGCGATATCATGACCCAAAGGAGAGAAAGGCAACAAGGAGGAAAGATGTCACGATATCATGACATGTCGCGATATCACGACATACTACTGGTTCACAATTCAAAAAAGCACACATTTCTAGATGGTGTTTCTCAAGGCAATCAGAGGCCTCATCAATGTAGGATTTCTTGCCCGATAATTTAGCTGAGCATGGCGGCCACTTGAAGGCTACACCTAGAGGTCAGAGAGGTCAGATGGCTCATCAATGCATGTTTTCATGGATGACCCGATGACAGTTGCCAGTTAAGATAAAAGGAGGTGAAGGTGACAGAGGACAGGGGTTGAGGATCCGAGTTTTGGGATTGGAAGATTGTATTCTTCTTGGGAGTGTAGGAAGATCGCCGAATGTGAGGTAGCTTACAACAGGAAAAAAAGGAAACTATGCCTGCGGGCTAGTGTGGTAAAGAAAACTAAGCCTGAGGGCTAGTATTGTAAATTTTCTTTTGAAAGTTTAATGGTGAAATTAGAAGGGTGTAATTTTTGAAATTCACCCCCCTCCATCAAATATCCTTTACCTAAGCATGGTAAAGAAGCAGTAAATCAAGTTGAACATCATAATGTTCCTCATTCGACTAGGTATGTGGGAACCATTAGTGGTTTCATACCTTATAAGGATTTAGAAACACCATTTGGAACTACGATATTTGTAGTCACAAGTAGATCCATGCATATGCTTTGGTAGAACCGATTGGGGTCAAATTTTACCCCACTTTGTCTACTACACACCCTAATTTAGTTGCATATTCTAAACGTGCAAAAATCTCAACTCAACCATCATAATATTCACCTCCATTAATTATATCTTCATCTTTACACCTACATATTTAACACCTCTATCTTCAAAACTGCCATCACAACCTACACCTCCATATAGTTCTATATCCACATCTTTTGAACCTACATATTCTTCATCTACATAAACAAATCTTCCATATACATCTACACAATTTATATTTACAACATCTAAAACTATAGAAGATACTCCTACTTCATATTCTCTTACAGATGAATATTTACCCTATTTATCCATAATTCTCACAACATCAGAAGAAGAAAAATTCTCCACGCAATATTATCTTGCCTTAACTCAATTCTTGCCATTTCCTTGGATATTGGGCTTGCCACAACCTATGGGAAGCATATACCATGTTGGGAGTTGTGTGTTTATTTATAAGGGATGTGATTAGGGTATAATAAGACCCATGACTGTCATAATTGATCATGATGGATTTACCAGGTGTTATTTTTTTGATAAAAATGAAAAATCAAAACCTATGATGCTTAAATTAGGATATAAAAGTAAAGGTTTAGGACCTTTCCAAAATGGTATAAAAGAAGCCTTAGAGATAGAAGAATGGCTTGCCAGATGTGGAATATATATTTTTACTAGGAAGTGTCAACCATTCCCACTTGAGGATAATGAGCATTTAATCTCATATCAAGACTACCTAGATCAACAAGAATACCTTAAACCTATGGGTAGGATGTTTTTTTGTAATATGTTATCCATAGCCTATCCAGAAATTATTACTAAACTAGATGAAAAATTGGAAGGAGATATCTTCCATGATATTTTTGTTGAAGAAATTTTACATAATGGGTTCTATTTTGATGGATCTATACCACGTATAGCCCATATAGATGCTATAACCCCTCAAGAAGAATTAGCCAAGTTAATCTTGAAGAATTACAAGAAATAGGTGTTTCACTCGCTCCACCTAATTTTGAAAGAGATCTAAATATTAAAGTGGAAAATGTTTTGGAATTCAATATTGGTACGGAAGAAAACCCTTGCATAGTCAATATTGGTATGGAAGAAAATCCTTGCATAGTCAATATTGGATCATAATTAAGTGAAGAAAAACAAAAATAGTATATTGCATTTCTCACAGAGTATAGTGATGTATTTTCTTGGACATATGCAGACATTCCTGGCTTAGATCCTTCTGTGGTTATGCACCATCTAGTAGTGTGTCCGAATGCAAAACCAGTTAAACAAAAACTTAGAAAGATGCATCCCAAGGTTGATCTACTAGTCAAAAGTGAGTTGCAAAAACTCTTAGATGTCATTTTTATCCAAGCCATTGATTATGTTGATTGGATTTCTAATGTTGTCCCAGTAACTAAGAAATAAGCTACTAAGATCAGAGTTTGTACTGATTTTAGAGACATAAATGTTGTATGCCCTAAAAATGAAATTCCTCTTCCTAATATGGATCAAATCATTGATTTTACAACTATAAGTGGAATTTTATCCCTTATAGATGGTTTTTCAAAATATAATCAAATTAGAACAACTCCTGAATACCAACCTAAAACAACTTTCATCACCCCTTCGGGGACATTTTGTTGGAATATAATGCCTTTTTGTTTAAAGAACATAGGCACAACATATCATAGAGCTATGAAATACATATTTCATGATATGATGTATAATATTCTACATGATTATGTAGATGACATCATAGCTAGCTCAGTTGAAGAGGATGATCACATAAATTATTTAAGAAAAGTATTTGATCGGTTAAGAGAATACCTTATCCATTTAAATCTAGCTAAATGTGTATTTGGAGTAAAATATAGGAAATATTAGGAGTTATTGTTTCTATATGAGGCATAGATATAGATCCTTTAAATATCAAGGTTATTCGTGATATGCCACCTCCTAAAAACATATCAGAATTAAGAAGCTTACAAGGAAAATTACAAGCTATTCATCATTTCATTCATAAATTAGTAGATAGAATGGGACATTTTCTTAAATTACTCAAGAAAAACATTTCCTTTCAATGGTATCAGTAATGTCAAGAATATTTTGATAGCATTAAAAAATATCTTCTCAACCCTCCAGTGCTTGTTCCACCTAGACCATATTGTCCTTTCATTTTATATATTTTTGCTTCGAAACTTGCATTTGGAGCCATGTTGGATCAAATCAATGATAAAAAGAAAGAACGAGACACATATTATATAAGTAAAACTTCAATAAGTTATGAAACAAGATATACTCCATTAGAAAATATTTTTCTAGAAATTGTTTTTTCTACATAGAAGTTGCGTCATTATATGCTTAGTAAAAAAACATATGTCATTGCTAAATCTAATCCATTAAGGTACTTGATGAGTAGAACTTACCTATCAGGACACATAGCTAAGTGGGTTTTGGCTCTTAGTGAGTTTGAACTCACATTTATCAGCCAAAAATCCATAAAAAGCCAAGTTATAGCTGATCAGTTAGTTGTTGCACCTTTAGAATCTACTCATCCCCTCACCATTGAGTTCCCTGGTGAATGCCTCAATCTAGAGGAAGATCATTCTGAAACATGGTCTTTATATTTTGATGGAGCTCGATGCATGAGTGGTGTCGGTGTAGGTATTATTTTAATATCTCCTCAAAAGCACCTCATACCTTTATCTTTCAAATTGTAATTTGCTTGATTGTAATTTGCTTGCACTAATAATATTGTTGAATATAAGACTCTAATTCTTGGATTACGAGCTGCCCTAACATTAAAAATAAAATAGTTATTAGTTTGTGGTGATTCTTAGCTTGTGATAAATCAAATCAATGATGTTTATTAGACACGAGATGAGAAACTTCACCCTTATAAAGCTTATGTACTTCAATTGATATCATTATTTGAAAAAGTCACTTTAGAATCTATTCCTAGAACTAGTAACTATGATGTCGATGTTATGGTTGTGGCTACTTCTCTGTTGCCTTTGGAGTTGGATGACTAATATGCTACTATAATTATTTACTGACTCCAAGAACTCGCTTATTCTAAGTCATGTATTGAACCATTAGATGTGTTTCTAACCAATGAAACTACTCCTGAGCCTTGGTATATAGATATCTTCAACTTTCTCCAAAAAGGAACCTTCCTTGAATGGCTAGATAGAAACCACCATAGGCTATTACATAAGCGAGTTGCTCACTTCGTAATTGTTGGTAATACTTTATATAGAAGATATTTTGAGGGCATGTTGTTAAGATATCTTAACCTAGAAGAGTCTAAGAAAGATTTAAGTGAAGCCCATGATAGATCTTGTGGAGGACACTTTAGTGGTAGTGCCATTGCTAAGAAGCTCCTTAGGATAGGATATTTTTGGCCTACCATGGAAAAGGATACAAATTATTATGTGTGTCATTGTGAAAAGTTTCAAAAGCATGTTGACCTTGTCCATGCTCCTGCTCAAGAACTCCAAGCCATATCATCTCCTTGGACCTTTTCTAAATGGGGTCTAGACGTTATTGGTAAAATAAATCCTGTTTCAGCTGACGGTCATAAATTTATAATAACTACAATTGAGTATTTTAAAAAGTGGATAGAAGCTATACCTTTAGCTTCTTGCACAAGAGCTCAAGTTTCCAAATTCATTCTTAATAAAATCATTTGTAGATTTGGAATCCCATCAAATCTTATTTCAGATAATGGAACTTGTTTTAGGAACAAAGATGTTATAAAATTTTGTCCAAAATATAAAATTCAACATCATTGATCAACTCCCTATTATCCACAGGGTAATGGCCAAGCTGAAGCATCTAATAAAAATATAATTAAAATACCTAAAATATTGGTTAATAAATCATGTCGTGACTGGCATGTGCAATTATATCCTGCCTTGTGGGCTTATCGAACTAGTATTCGTACTCCCACTAGCACTTCACATTTTGTTTTGATTTATGGTGCCGAAGCAGTTTTTCCATTTGAATTAGAAGTTCATTATTTAGCTCTTTTACTTCAATATGTTGAAGTATGAGATGAATATTGCACTGGAAGACTTAGTCAGCTAGAACTTCTAGATGAAAAACACATTCACGCTTTAGAGCACCTTCGTGCCTATCAAGACAAACTTCAAAGAGCATATTCAAAGAAATTTCATAATTGATCTTTTGAAATTGGTGATTTAGTCTTAAAATAAAATTAGAAAAATACTAATGCAAAAAAATATCTTAAAGGAAAATTCCAACTAAATTGGTTTGGACTATTTATCATCACTGCTAAATTTGGATTAGGTGCATATATATTGTCTACCTTGGATGGAAAAAATCTCAAGGAACCCATAAATATTATGCATATGAAAAGATATTATGCATAAAACCAAAAAGTCTCATCATTGTACATAGTTGTAAATAATTTTATCATGCATTTCAATTTATTATCAAAAACAACCAAAAATTACAAAATTTGAAAATCTACAAGAAAATACATTCCAAAGCATTATTAGATCATTATCTTGGCATCTATTATCTGCTAAGATTGTAAATTATATTTTAGTTTACTTTAGATAAATTCACAAGTTATCTTGAACCACGCACTAAAATTCACATATTTAATAAATTTTGATTTTGTTGTTTTGATTATAAATCTCTCTTGTACCAAAGAACACTATTACTTCATTAAATAATTTTGAGTTTTGAGAATGATCTTGCTACTTCTTGAACCAAGAACACAATTTTACATCTTAAAATGATTTTTTGCAAAATTCAACAAAGTGATTCTACATAGTAAGTTTTAATACCTTAAGTGAAAAGTTTTTCCTGCTATCCTATCATGTGTGTGGTCTAGAATTCTGAGAAATTGGCAAAAGGACAAGCTCCTCCCTACCCGAATAAAATCCCTTGTTCTACGTCTAATCTGAGAAAGTATCCCAAAAAAGAGAAAAGAAAAAAAATACAGAAAAAGAGAAAAAGAAATAAAAATAAAAATAAAAAGAGAAAAATCAAGAAAATTGTTCTACTACAAAGCAATAAAATCCCCTTGTTCAGAAATGGACAAGAAATCCCTATTGTATAAATATTAAGTAAAGAATGGGGTATTGAACTTGAATCCCTCTAATTTCTCAATTATTCGAAAACCATGAGGTAAACCCCATAACAGGTGATTTGTGCCCAACTTGCTTGACATTGGGTAATTCCTTTCACATGGCAATATGCCTGTTACATTAGCAAAATTATTTTGTACAGACCAATGTCCGCATTTGGATTAGCTAGATTTTGGTAATTTGATTTACATAGTAGTTCAGTACCCATGCTTGCACAAAATCATGGTTAATAAACATTTCATGTACACACACATTGGTTCATTTAAGTTAATTTTATCATTAACTCACTCAAAATCGGTAAATTAACCTCACTAAAGCACACACATTTGTTACTTGAGAGATTTTGTATCATCATAACAATAAAAATGGATAATGAACTCACACATCACACATTGGTTCTAGATAAATTTGAATTTGTCTTTGAAATAAGTTAAAATATTTCTTTGTAATTTTGTTAGATAATTAATTTCAATCCTTTGCATTAGTTCTTACAAATTATTTTATCATCATAGCACAATAATTTTGTAAAATTAAACATAATCATCATGCATTTCATTTTGATTTTCACGATGATGGTATAGTTCCTAAGTAACTATTTCTCTTCAAATTTCACACTTAGGAATTTTATGCCTAGTGCAAGTCATCTTTCTAATATTTCATGCCCAAAAGTACTTTATATATTTTTATAAAAATTACATAATATTTTTTGGAACATGTGACACAATGATTTATCTTAAATTACTTTTTATTTTAAAATAAAAAATAATTTCATATCATCATATATTTTATTTTGATTTTCGTGATGATGGTATAATTCCTAAGTAATTGTTTCATATAATTTCACACTTGGGAATTCTATGCATAGTGCAAATCATATTTCAAAATTTTCATGCTTAAATTCATACATTTTCACAACATCTATCAAACATCTTCTCCCAAAACAACATCAAACATTTTCTTTTCATCATAAAAGCCTTAAGATTATTCTTAAGCATATGACCATTTTTAGCAATATTAAAATATTCCTCACAAACAGGATTAGCTTCATGACTTAGCGAGTATTGAACTCCACCAACAGTCGCGTAACTTCATAACATCCTTTGAGGTCTATTGCTAAATCTATAAAAATTTATCATCACTCCAAAACACATTTTCAAAAACACATCTTCAAAATCAAATCATTTAACTTAATTCATTTATGTTATTTAAGCATGATTAATAACATCTCATAAACACCAAAATATAACCATACAAAATTAAAATGCAAAGTAATCAAAACAAAATACATGAAATCACATAGAGACAAAATATCCATATATATATATATATGGATATATCTTGAAAATCCATAGACAAAAATAAAGTTAGATTGATATGCCACAATCCTCAAAAATTAGCATACTCAGTAAAATACACCATACAAATATACAAATATCTAGGCTCACTCCCTAGAATCCCTAAAGCTCTATGAATCATCATCTCTACCAAAGGTTGGAGGTGGAGGTCGCATCTCCCATGTCTCCATAGTTGTCCTAGAGGATTTCACCTTGGATGTAGAGCAGGATGATGACCCAAAGTGAATCAGTATCACGATATCTGTAGGTAAAGGTTGTCTCTGATCTATAGGTACTACTATAAAATATAGGGTCTAATAAAATGTCATCTGCTACACCACTCAAAGAAGCTCATATCATATATGAATCCACTCAAATAGACCTATTCGAGTCAGTTTCACAACACCAGCTATCTGTCCCTCTTGAGCCCTAGCCTCTGCTAGCTCCCCCTCTAGATTCTGAATAATACTACACAGACCTACATCCTAAGCTCTAGCTTGCACTAGGTTTACCTCTAGAGACTCTATCATAGTATTCTAGAGGGTATTCTCCCCCTGTAGCCTAGTAACCTCAGCTCATAGAGTAGCCATCTCACTGCTCTCCCCCTCCTCCAATACCCTCTTGCCCTTCCTGGGTGAGTAAGGTCTCTCCTCTTGATGAGTAGATGCTCCTCCCTCCTATTGGGATGATACTATCCTCTCATGTCTCTCCTAGTGGATCATTTACCTTTGAGATATGTGTCCACCTTGAGTGTGAAGACTTGGTCTCCTCGAAGAAGCCTGTGTAGATGACTACTCATGTTGACTAGTTGCATGATGTTGTTTGAAAACCTGATCAACTACATATCTCACTGTGCTCCTCCATGGTATCAATCGAGTAGTACAGATACTAGCATACCATTATTGGTATCTTTCAATAACCCTAGTGTCATAACTGGCCAATGTCTCTACTGGAGCATCATCAAGCTCAGGGTCCAAAAACTGAGCCAAGTTGGGAGTCCCACTAAATGTGGTAGGATCCCAAGTAGATATAGCAAAAGTGATATTCCTATGATGAGTAATATCCTATTAGATCCCAAAATTGTGTTGCACCGAATCAACATGGTGTAACTCTACCTCTCCATCATGCATCTATAACCAAATGGTCATCTTAACATGGGCCAACTCAAATGCATCCTCCCCCCATACCGGTAGTCCTCTCCAAGACCTCCACATAATGTCATCCGATAATAACTCATCTAGGAGCTGCCTCGCTCCACTAAGGTTAACTCGTCTCCCACGTACTCCCTGGAAAGGCTAATAAAAGAGCCTAAGCCTATCATCCTCTACACCTGACTTACCATATGTTTCTCAAACTAGAGGAAGCCTTGTAGGCTGTTGGATAGCTATATGCTTCCAGAAACACACCTAAAGAAAAGAAGTCAATATCAATCCCTTCCCACCCTTGTATACTACCCTATGTAATAATTGGTATAGTATACATAGGAGGAAGGGATCCCAAGCAAACTGGATACTCTGATACCTCATATCGTAAACTACCTCTACTAATATCCATGGTAACTGCACCCCACTAGGATGGCATAAAATCAAACCCCCCACAACACCACTCAATAGCACAATCAATCGAGAAACTCCCTTAGTCCTACCAAGTCTCTCAAGAGGAACTCCACCCTTCCTCAGTAGAAATTTGGGATCTCCTATCAACCTCCTCATCACCTGGCCTTGGTTTCCAGATGTAACTATACGTGCACCCCTCAGTGGTAGTCTCAAAATCCGCCACACATCCTCCAAGGTAGGAGTCATTTCTCCTATAGGTAAACAAAAACAAGATGACTTCGGATACCATCTCTCTTCTAAGGCTATCAGCAGCCTCATATCTATTACAATATGAGGCATCTACACCACGTCTTTCAGACCCACTGCCTCTAAGCAAGTCAACTCTAGGTCTAAAAGGACATCCAAATTTGCCTGGAGAGTAGCATGTCACCATTCCCTATTCTTTAGTTCCTCCAACTATCAAACACAAAATAACAAAATATTAGTAACCAGATTAAAAAATATTTAATCGTATAAAAAATAAGCAATATCGTATCAATTTTGCGATATCGTATCATAAGATATCGCTAACATCGATACGATATTGACAAAATTGTATCGATTTCTTCAATATCATATGATACGATATTGCGAAATCATTATGCTTTTGCAAAATCATTAGGATTTCACAATTAGGGCTATGTGATGGTAGTTGTGCCCTAAAAATCTAAATTCAGTCAACAATTAAACTAAAAACATGCAAAATATAAGATAAATAAGTAAAAAATTCATACCCAAAGTGCCCCATCTCTGGACCGGACCAATTCGGTGTGATGTGTAACTCCTGTCATAATTTTTCCAGAGCTCTGACTTGTGAAAAAGCAAATGAGTTACTTTTCCATTTTACTTTTCTTATTTATTTCATCTTACTCCTAATTTTTGAGTTTTTTACCCAAACGTCAATTTTGGTATAAAAAATTGAAGGCGGTACCATAAATATCATGTTCCAAAACAACTTGCATAAAAACTTAAAATAATTAATGAAAATTGTAGTAAATTTTTATGTTCTCATAAAGCATGTCACACTTTTCTTTAACACAATTTTCTTTTGAAACTGTGCTAAAGAGGGGGTAAAATATAGCACCTTAAATTTGACCCATTTGCATGAAAACATAAAAAAATGTAAAAACATCATATTTACATTTAATATGTTCTTCATTGATGAGATCGTACTATGATCAGTGAAATCATAGTACAACCTTCAAAATTGTAGCACTATTTTTGTCTTACGTTCCTTACGATCATCGTACGATATTGCAAATCGTAATATGATCTTGCCCTGAAATAGAAAATTTAAAATTATAAAATGATAAATTCAATTTAATGGTTTCTAACCCTAAATTTGTAACTACACGAAAAATAAAATATCGGATCCGTTAAATCTTGCTCAGCTTAGGAGTTGCAAAAAAATTGACATCCTCCCTATTCTAGTTGCTCCTCCCAGCTTATTTAACCAAATCCCCTGCTTCAGAATTTCCCCTGGCTCCTTGCACTTTACAAAACTTTGTATAATTTTACATCCTATCTCTGTTATTTCATTATTTATAGGATCGAAGGACTTTGTTGTAGGTTAGAGGTTACGATATTGTGATTGTAGTACAACTTTACAAGTTTGGGATACGATCTTGCTCAGAAGGCTACGATCTCACCTACAGTTGTCTTGAGGGAAACCTCAATCTCTGGTTTGTATATTCTGCTATATATTTAGTTGACCTACATTGCATTTAGAATTATTTATCATATAAAGCATTAGATTTAATCATTTTTATTCCTAGATTTCACGTAATTTCTTATAATTGCATATTTCATGTATTGCAATACATTAATTTTTCAATGCACATCATTATAGTTATTTAAGTGTATTCATTTAATCTTAGTTAAGCTTATAATCATAAGTAAATCTCTAGAATTTTTGTTTTATATCCCCTATCCATGAATCTGTTGTTGTCTATCAAAATCAGATCTGTCTGTCCCTGTTCATAATATGATCTCGCAGATCGTAATACAATCCTACAGGTTCATAGTATGATATCGACCTACTGCATACAATTTGTACTTCATGCAAAAATTAGAATATTCATCAGACATCCGGATACAAGTAAGAGCTTAAAACCATTTTTTTAGTACATCACTATATTTTGCATTATATTTTTCTACTATTTGTTGTCTACATTTGAATTAAAATTGCATATAGGTTAGATTAATTGCATATTGGCCAAACTTAGATGTATGCATGATTTGATCAAAAAAATGCTTCAAAATAAATCCCAAATCTAGTCTCGAAAACTACCACAAAATGTTTCCTGGTGAACCCAACCCATTCGTCAAAAAATCACCATAAGAGGGTACAAACTCAAGTACCTTTCCTCTGATGTGTGGGCCAACCATTATTCCATTCCCCTCTAAGGCATGGATCCATCAGCCTTGAGGAAAGGAGTGCGAGAATTTTTGGGCTACACATCGCTTCTTTATTTTGGAGTAATTTTTATTGTTTGACCGTGATATGGTAGTTGGTCATGAAATCAAGTCAATCTCTTCTTTACAAAGGCTTCTACTCATTGTTACCATGACTCACTAATATATCACAACATCATTTACTATGACTTTGAAACGTATCATGAAATCATGAAATTTTACGAAAAATACACATTAAAATACATATGATACATAAAATACAAGAGGCAAGATTCTTTTAATGATAATAGAGTTTTAAGTGGAAACCATTAACAAGAATGGATTGAATCCTTCCCTATTCATCCTAGAGTTGGAAATCGTTGTGTTGTTTCTCAAAATTTATTTTGAAAGGACCATCCCAAAAAGAGTTAAACTTTTGATGATTTCTAGGTTTTGCTCTATTTTCATTCCATCTTAGGACTGGATCCCAAACTTTGAATTTCCTAAAAATGGTATTTTTTTCAAACCATCCTTTGATATCCTCTATATTTTTCTAGCATTGTATATAAGCTGTAGCACCCTAAAATTGGCGCAATAAAACCTTAATAATTACACTTACTCTAGTAAATAATTCAAATTCAAATTTTAACCTCCAAAACCGCTCCCAAACCGTCGCTTAATCCGTTTCCTCCCCATTCCGCCATTTTTAGAGTTTGTTTTGACCGTTTGACGATATCGTCGCCGATCAGACGATATCGCCTCAGATCGGACGATTTCGTCTGGGCTAGGACGTCCAGACGATCTTGTCCCAAAACTAATTTTTCACAATTAGTCTCTGTTCCAACGACGTCTCTAATCCGGGCAGAAGCGTGTCTGCGTCGTTAGAGACCCTCCCCGTTGGAGATCTCCCAAATAGGGATGATCTCCAACCTCCTAACCTCCCTCCTAAGCCTATTTAATCCTAGGCCCTCCCCTTAGCATCCCCCTGGCTGAAATTTCCTGTAACTCGACTTCTACACGCACTAGACCATCCTAAATCACTATTTGCATTAGTTCTATCCAAATTTTGTTGCAGGTACCTTAGTATTTTTTAGCCGGAGCAAGCTTACATCGTCGTAGATGATCCTGTTCAGATCGGAGGTGATCCTATTCAATTCGAGATGATTTTGTATCAATGTGAGATGATTTCGATTGCAATCATCATTGGGGGCAATCAGTGCCTAGAGTTTGCATTTTTCTTCTTTTCAATCTACTGTTTTATTCTACAAATTAGCTAGTTCTATGGTTATTATTTTTTATTATTCTCGCATCTTGGAGTTCACCCATGTAGCTCAAATGCATAATTAAGTCATGAATTGTCATTAAATCAGTATAATGCATTCATGTTTCTGTTTATTATTATCAGTTTGATGTTCTTATTGTCATTTTACATCATTTCCCTCTGTTATCATAGTTGCATTTTCTCGTATTTTGCATCTATTTCTCTCGTTTGTAGGTCTCTGATGAATTCGTCTGATGAATTCGTCAGATCTCAGACGATCTTGTTTGATAGCAGACGATCCTGTCAAATCAGAGGTGATCCTGACTGCTTCAAAAATTAGAATCTTCATCAGACATCCGGATCAGGTATGGCTCTTTAATCCATCTTATTTACTTTCTATTTTTCTGTCTAATTTTGTTCTTTGTCTTCATTTAAATCTGCATCTTCATATAGAATAGCTTAGACGCATTTTGGCCAAACCTAGGACTTGGATGATTAAAGCTAAAACTGAACACATCAAACACATTCCCAACCTAGGCGTGGAAACTGCCATTCAAACGTTTCCTGGTGAACCCACCATCCGTCAAAAAATCACCATAATACACCTCCCTCGAGAGGCGGGACCTTCGCAAGGCCTCTCAGTCCGAGGTACCGTGCCATCCTTTTCCCATCCTCCTTTCGGGCACGGATCCTATAGCCTGAAGGTAGGGATGTGAAAAATTTGGAGCGATACATTTTGGTGAACCCGACGTGAATGCATTTAAAACCTTTTGAAAACAAAACAAAAAAAAAATAAAACAACCAAAACATAGATGCATTTCAAATCATTTAAAACTAATAAGTTGCATATCATGTTTAGATGGTAGCTCCTAAGAAAATATTAGCAGTTACTATAAATGTTGAAAACCAATTGGCAGCCATAGAAATCAATTATGTGCTTAGTGTGCCTGAAACAGATAGAAATCAACTTTTGTGGGACGAACTTGATAGAAGACTAAGTGTCATTTCATCTAGGTCAACAAAACTTAAACAAATCAAGAGGCTTGTCCTAGATAGAATCCTGGATCCTCATCAACTCGTCTTTTATCATGAACTTCAGAGAGCCCGCCATAGATGGTTAGCTTATAGGAGAGCTCTTGTGTCTTCAGAATTGTTCACCTTCGAGGAATACCTCGAGAACGCAGCCATTATACACCAGTTCCTAGGTCGTGTAGAAGACCAAGAGGTTGTTCTTACGGATAGGGAAATATGGAATAGAGTTCCTCGAGCTGTGTTATATCGAGAGTATTGCCATGAGCTTTACTTCTATCAACCAGAATCTGAGACAGATAATATCACTATAGCTCTTTTCATTAAATTTTTGAAAGAAAATTTTCAATTTGAAGAAGAACACTTCATGACTCTTGAAGAACTCGAGCCCATTAATGATATTTATAAATTGTTTATAGAAAACTAGATCATTACTTTCAGTATTAGTTCTTGCATTTATTGTGTTGTTTGTTATCTTTACAATATTATTACAAAAACAAAAAAAAACTAAAAAACATAACAAAAACCAAAACATTTCATTTTAAATATTGTAGTAGGTATATAATTAATATATACCTCTTAAGCTTGTTGCATATATATATATATATAATATATATATATATATATATATATATATATATATATATATATATATATATTTGCTGAAATCTAAATTAAGCACAATGCCTAAACTTAGGAATGGTAAACAAACTGAAGGAGAAGAAGAAGATTGGTTAGAAGATAAAACTAGAAACCCAAATGTCCTTCCTGAAGATCCAATTCCGGAAGGAGAAACTCTAGATCAACCAGAAGATGACCTAGGTGAAGACAATGAACAAGAAGAAAATGTTAAAGAGGATGGATCCTCATCCCCTAGAGTAGCTCCAGATGGAACTATTGCTTTTGACAACTTAGATCATTTCTAGAAATTTTTCAATAATAACATTGGCGCTCTTAATATGGCAGTTCGTATTGATAAAGGGCAAATTAGTGACACTCAAGCAGCCATGGAACATATGTTTGATGTGCACACTAATCCCTTGTCTTTCATTGATCAAGAAAGTGATAAGGCTGGACCATCCAATAGAGATATGGTCACTATGATTCAGAACATGCCAAAACAACAAAGTTACCCAACCTCCTAAGGAACCCGTTATTGAGCCTAAAATCATTCCCACACAAAAGAAAACTTCCTTCACTGCTTTACTTCGCCAAACTATTGATCAATATGCTTCAAGTAAACAAAAACCTAAAATGAAGCCAAACACCAATTTTCAACAATCTGGAATACAACATAATACAACTTCAAAATTCCTTCATAACACCTTTCCTACCAACAATTTACACAATAGCAACATAGCATCTAATCTTCATGTCCCTCCATCATATGCTCACAAATCCCATATCAATGCCCTACCGAACCAATATGGTGGGCAAACTAGTAATCTGGAAGCCATGGTGAAACAGTTAGCTTCGCGTATGGACCAGATAGATCCTTATCGTCCCTCGTACAATTATCGAGAGATATGTAGTCAACCTTTGGATCCCATAGTTGTAGCACAACCGTACCCTAAGCATTTTCCCATGCCCATCCTGCCTATATATAAAGGAACCGAAGATCCCATAGAGCATCTTCGCATGTTTAGGATAGCATGTCATGATATATCACATGATGACTTGCTATTACTAAAAATGTTCCCAAAAAGTTTAGGTGGAATGGCATTAGAGTGGTACTATCAATTGCCCACTCATTCTTTGAGAAACTTTGAAGAAACAGCTTGAATCTTTTGTCCATCAATTTAGTGCCTACATCGAGAGGCATGTAACCATTAAAGATTTATACAACTTAAAACAAGACAAGGATGAATGTTTTGCCGATTTCTTAGCTAGATGGAGGCAGTTGACAGGAAAACTGCACTTTGTGCTACCTTATAGGGAAATGTTGGACATTTTTATTAATAATTTACAAGAACAAATATCTTATGAGCTATCAATTGCTACTTTAACTACCTTCGATCAAGCTATAGATTTAGCTCGAAGAGTAGAAGATGCCCTCATTAGGAGAGGCCAACTTAGGAAGAAGGATGATGAGAAAACATCCAAAAATCAATATAAAAACAAACAAGTTGTAGGTGACGGAGTCACTGACAGTAGAAATGTTGCTAATATCAATGCAACGAAAACAACAAAAAAATTTATATTGAAACCGCCTGATAAGCCTCCTCGAGAATTTACTAGATTGAATCAACCATTATCAACTATTTTACCTCAATTACTCGAAAGAGGTTTGATCCAATTACCAACTATCCGGGAACCTGATCCAACTATACCCGGATACATAGCTGACTTACACTGTGATTTCCATAGAGGGCCTGGACACTCTACCAACGCTTGTAAAAGGTTGAAACATAAAATACAGGATCTGATTGATAATAATGAAATGGAGGTGCAAGCCTTCCAACCTAAACAAAATGCTCCTAATAATCCTCAAAAGACCATTCCCCAAAATCAAAATCAAAATGCTAATCAATCATTAGACATATTTCAACACCCTTTACCAAGACATGGTAAAGAGGTGGCCAATCAAATCGAACATCATAATGTTCCTCCTCCTACCCGATATGTAGGAACTATTAGCGGACATTTACTTAATCATGATCCTCAAATATTTGACACAACTTTATCCATGGTCACAACCAGGCCCCTACATAATATTCAAACTCCAGATCCTAGTGATATAGAATCAGATACTGAAAGTGAAATAGACATCACTTCAAACCAATCGAATAGTTCTAAAAATGAATCAGATCCTATTCAACCCATCACAGATGCTATGGTTCCAGAAGAACCATTTCCTAGAAGAGTTACTACTCGACCCTCTTCTAATCAATTCCTCCCAAATGAACAAGCCATAAATGCTCGACCGAGACCAGTTCAACGTCTTCAATATAACATTGTAGGTACCATTGGAGTCGTTACCCGACAACAGGCTCAAAATTCTCAACAAGAACCAAACCAGAATGATGGATCAGCTCCATTTGTTTTGAAAAATCCCAATAAAGGGAATCATGCTTCCAATGTTCAACCTAAACCCCCTTACAATATTAATGAGCAATTATCCAATACTACAGCCAGAATTTCCCTTTTGGATTTATTAAGATCTTCTCCTACCCATAGGGATGAGTTGATGCTTACATTAAGCCAAATGATGGTACCTCAAAATATTCAACCTGAAGCCATGGCCAATACTATCATCACTCGAGAAGTTGATTGTATTGACTTTCGGGATAAAGATATCCCACAACACAGTTTACATAAGGATAATCCCTTATATATTACTGCTCTAATTGGAGATGTAGCTGTTAAACGAGTCCTGATTGATAATGGTTCATCTCTAAACATTTGCACTTTTGACTTCTACCAATGATTTGGCTTTAGAAGTGATGAAATGAAGAAAACTGACATGATTATCAAAGCTTTCAATGACGAAACACAAGAAACGTGTGGAGTTATTACCATCCCATTGCAAGTTGGTCCTCGAACTCTAGATACCACCATGTTTATTGTACATTGCCCCGCATCATACAATATACTCTTGGGTCATCCTTGGATCAATGCAATGCGGGCTGTCCCATCAACTTTACACCAATGTGTTAAATTCGAATTTAAAAATCAGTTGGTCACTATCCATGGTGATCCTAGACCCTTTGATATGTGTGCTTTGGCAGAACCTGTTGGAGTGCAATTTTGCCCTGCTCTGTCATCCACACATCCTAATTCTTATTTTTCATCTAAAACTGTGAAACACACACCCATAGCTTCACCTATTTCCCCTCCATTAATTTCATCCTCATATATAGATCAACAATCTTCTAAACAAACCACTCTAGAACCTCAAAAAGATCTTCAATCTACAACCAATCCTTCATGTTCTATCCCTATAATTTCAAAACCTATAGACCCATCTCTTAACACTTCCACATTATCAACATCTATCATACCTTCCACATCTAAAGATATAGGGAATGATCCTTCTACATCTTATGCTCTTTCTCGATGAACTTTTACCTGATTTATCCACAATCTTAATATCAGAAAAAACAAATGCTTTCATGCAAGATTCAATTCTTTTAAATAACTTGCCGCCATCTCCTCGTACTTTGGGCCTCCCACAACCTATGGGAAGTACTTACCAAGTCGGGAGTTGTGCCTTCATTTATAAAGGATATGACTGGGGAAGAATCCCTCGAAATATCAAAACTCATCATGAGGGATATGCTCGATGTTATTTTACCAATGAATATATTAAAGCTAAACCCATAATGCTTAAAATGGGATATAAAGGGAAAGGCTTGGGACCTTTCCAAAATGGCATGAAAGAACCTTTCGAGGTAGAACCGTGGCCTGCCCGCTGTGGTGTGGGCCTATTTCCTAGTAAGGGTCAACCCTTTCCTTTTGAAGATGATGATCAACTCATATGTTATCAAGATTATTTGGATAGGCGTGATGATTTGCCTCTAAAAAATCAGCCATTTACATGTAACATGCTATCCATAGCTTACCCTGAAATGATTGCCGACTCCGATGAGGAGTTGGAAGGAGATATCTTCCACGATGTCTCCGTTGAAGAGATGTTACACAATGGATTTTATTTTGATGGTTCTATACCAACTATAGCCCAACTTGAGACCACTAATCCTCAAGATGAATTATCCAAATTAACCTTACAAGAATTACAAGAATTGGGCGTTTCACCCGCCCCACCTAATTTTGAAAGAGATCTACACATGGAGGTAGAAAACGTCATTAAAATTAATATTGGAACTGAGGATAGTCCTCACATAATCAATATTGGATCAGAATTAAGTCAAGAAAAACAAGAGCAATACATTGCATTCCTTAAAGAATATGAAGATGTCTTCGCTTGGACATATGAAGATATGCCAGGTCTAGACCCTTCTGTAGTCATGCATCACCTAGTGGTCCATCCGGATGCTAAACCTATTAAACAAAAACTTAGAAAAATGCATCCCAAAATGGCCTTACTAGTCACAGGAGAACTAGAAAAATTGTTGAAGGTTATTTTTATACAAGAACTCAGTCAGCTGGAACTCCTAGATGAAAAATGCATCAATGCTTTGGAGCATCTCCGTGCCTACCAAAACAAGCTTAAAAGATCATATGCTAAAAAGTTCGTCATCGATCCTTTGAGATCGGTGACCTTGTTTTAAAAGAAAATCAAAAAAATACTAATGCAACTAAGGACCTTAAAGGTAAATTTGAGCCCAAGTAGCTTGGACCATACATTATCACTGCTAAATTTGAATCAGGAGCATACAAATTATCTACCTTAGATGGTAAAGAACTTAAAGAACCCATGAACATTTTGCATCTTAAACGTTACTATGTATAAATTTGGTCATTTCATCCTTGTATATATTTGTTTAAAATATTTCAAAATCACTATCTTGTATTTCTTTCAATTTATAAATTCAAAAACACCAAAAACATTCATAATCATCAAAATATTCAAAACTATTTGTTGTATTTATTTATGGCACTTGTTAATTCTTTCAAAAACAAAAAAATAATAATAAAAATAAAAAAACAACAATATTCTTGACTCTTTCGAAACCAAAACAACATAAAGAAGAAAGAGAGAGTCAACATTCTCAAAACTTCTCAAAAAGTATTTATATATATCTTCTTACAAATGTTGCAATTATATGTTTCAAATTATTTTGGATAAATTAGCATTTATTTGGAATCCCTCACTTTCACACACACAAAAATAAATATCTTGATTTTATCTGGCATGATTACTAATCTCTCTTATATCAAAGTCCACAAAATTCAATTAAATAAAGTTTGAGCACAGAGAATTGATCTTGTTATTTACTTAAACCAAGCACATCCTTTCACAATAAAATGATTATATTTGTAATTTCCATGCTATGCTACATAGTAGAAGTGGTTTCTTGAGCGAAAAGTTTCCCCTGCTATCCTATCATGCACATGGTCTAGAATCTTTGAGAATTGGCAAAAGGACAAGCTCACCCCTACCCGGAATAAAAATCCCTTGCTCTACAGCCTAATCCGAGCAAGTATCCCTAGCATAGAACAAAAAGAAAAAGCAAAGTTCAAGAAAAAGAGAAAAAGAAAAATGTTATTTTATATCATTACAACATTATCAAGCAAAAATACAAAAGAAAGCAAAAGAAAGAAAGAAAGCAAAAGCAAAAGCAATAAAATCCCTTTCCCTACCCTTTGAAAAGAAAAGAAGGGTTGATGAGCTTGAATCCTTGGAATTCTCAATTATTCGAAAACTGTGAGGTAAGCCCCATAACAGGTGGTTTGTGCCCAACCTCGCTTGGCCTTGGGTAACTCCTAGCGTGGCGATATGTCCGTCACATTAGCGACCTTCTTTTGTACAGACCTATGTCTCGCTTATGGATTAGCTAGCTTTTGATAATCCGACTTACATAGTAGTCTAGTATGGTTATATGCATCTACATCATGGTTAATGAACACTTATTTGGTTCATTCAAATCACTTGTATCAAATTATCTTGCTCAAAACTCGGTAAATGAACATAGCAATTGCACACACATTTTGTATTTGAGAGATTTTGTGTATCATTATGATAAATCAAGATTGGAAATGAACTCACATATGCACATGGGATTCCTTATAAATCTAACTTTTGTCTTTAAGATACTTTGAAATATTTTTTTGCAAATTGTTTGGAATAAATTCATTTTCTTCTTTAAAGTACAGTTGTTTAGTATAAAGACAACTACATGCATAATAAAAAAATCAAAATTTCTTTCAAAACCATACAATCAAAACACAAAAAAAAAAACACAAAAAATATATATATATATTGTCGACTTTCGCGACGATGGTATAGTTCCAAAACCAAAATTGGAATTTTATGCCTAGCGCAAGTCCTCATCTTCATATTTTCTGTTTATTAAAAATCAACCATGCAATAAAACTATCTCTTTTTGGATTTCGTGATGATGGTATAAGTCTATACCTACATATTCTATGCCTAGCGCAAACCATTGTACCAATTTTTATTCCCCATTTATTTAAAAATCATGAAAACCATATGACTTAAATCATTATGTTATACAATTATGTTTTTTTACAAAAAGCATGCACATTATCACTATTTCACGTCATTATGTCAACCTTCAATTTTGCAATGATGGTATAATTCCTAGGGAATTATCCAAAAAATTTATCACACTTAGGAATTTATGCCTAGCAAAAATCATTTTAACATTATTTCATGCATACTATTTTTATGAAACTCTGAAAACAAACCATCATCATCATCATTTGCACCATTGCACCAAAGTCTTAAGACAATCTCTTAAGCACTCTTTTACTTTTAACAATATTTCTATACCGGGATTAGCTTGACGACCGAGTGAGCGGCGACTCCATGAAATGGTCTATAATAGCGACAATGTCCTTTGAAATTATTGTTAAAAGTCCCCTTTTATTTTTTTCATCATCACATCACAAACAACCAATTTGTTCCATCAGATTATTTCATTTAAATTTTTCAAGCATGACATTCAAACCATAATATTTCCAACGACATAATTACATGAATCATCAAATCAATCAATCAAAACATTAAAAGCATCATAAAAATACATAAGACACAAGTCATATGATCAAAAATATCTCATCTATATATATCACAAATATATATACATCATATCAAAACTGGATCGGTATGCCACAATCTATACCTCGGCATACTCAATCCTCTCTCAAAAATAATAAAAACTATATATCAATCTGTATAGTGCAGTGCAGTAGTCTAGCCTCGAGAACCCCTCGAGCTCTCAGCCTCATCTCCTCCCCCGCCCTGAGGTGGACGAGGTGGCCCCATCGCAGTATGTGGTACTACGAGTCCTAGTCATGGATCGAGATGAAGTCCTCGATGACCCAATCCTGATCGGATCCATGATGGTAGCCGACAGTGGTAATCTCTCCTCCTCTGGCACCATCTGGTAGTATAGTGTCTGATAGAAAGTGATCTGGGCAATAGCCCATGCTAGCTCCCGAGTGCTCGCCCCTCCGCCCCGTGCTCTGAGGCGTGCAATCTCATCTCTGAGCTGTGTCACCTCAGCTCGATGGCGTGCAGCCTCCTCCTACAAGGTCTGCACCTATGCCTGGAGATGGACTGTCTCCGCTCGAAGAGTCGCTGTCTCGCTGCTCTCCCCAGTGTCAACACCCTTGCCCTTATCGGGCGATGGTGGCCTCTCTCTCTATGGAGAAGGGGGTCTCTCCTCCCTCCTCTCCCACTGTCGTGGCCTCTGCTATGCCTGTGGTCTCCTCTGCTCTCTCCTATCGTGACCCTGGGCCGCCTCAATGGCCGCCTGGCGCCGCCTCCCCATCCGATGCACAACTGCATGAATCGGACCCTGAGCCCTCGTCATCCGAGGAGGGCGGATGCCTACGTACCAGGCATCATAGCCATCGGCTACCCCTACGTCATCCCCATCCACTGGCTGAATGGGGGCATCATCCACATCCTGACTCTAGAAGCGCTGCATATCTAGAGCCCCGCTAACTATAGTGTTATCCCGGATAGTCCGAGAAAACTCGTAATCCCTGAGAGATGGGATCCCCTATTGTAGACCGAACTATCGCAAAACTCGGTCATAGCGGTGGAGCTCCACCTCTCCCCTCTCCATCCTCAGCCAGCAGACTCGCCTGATGTGAGCCAGCTCTTGTCCATCCTCGGCCCACCCTGGATGATCCCTCCAAGGCCTCCAGGTGATCTGGTCCGGGACAAGGTCATCAAGTAGTCTCCGGGACATCGGTAGATCAATCCGCCATTGTGCCCCTCTTCGGAGCCACCAGTAGAAAGCTCGGGGCCTCTCCCCATCAACCCCTATCAAAGGAAGCCCTACCGGCCTTCGCACTGCAATGTGCTCCCAGCACCAAACCTGTAGAAGTGATGTCATAACCAGACATCGGTCGCCCTTGTACACGACCCCATGCAGGATCCTATACAATCGGCATAGAACAAAGCTGCCCCAAGAGAACCTATAACCATGGTCTCGCATGTCGTAGATCACATCTGCTAGCACCCATGGTACCCTGCACCCACTCTGGTGGCACAACAGAAGTCCACCTACCACTCCGACCAAAACCTGTGTGAGTCTGGATGCCCTAGGCATCTGACGTAGCGCCTCGATGTTCACTTCGCCCTTCTCCAGGGTGAAGCTCGGATCGCCACACAACCGCATCATAGCATGGCCCTGATTGGCCGTAGGAGTGATCAACCGTCCTTGTATGGGGATCCTCAAAATCCTCCATACATCCTCCAATGTGGGAGTCATCTCCCCTATCGGTAACCAAAAATAGGAAGAACCCGGATACCACCTCTCTGCTAGGGCTGTTAGTAGCCCCATGTTTGTAGAAACTTGTGGCATCTCTGCCACATGTTGTAAGCCGGCCTGAGCCAGCTGATCCCGCTCTACCTGTGATAGAGCGGCCAAGTCATCTCTCAACCCGCCATATTTCCATTCTCTGCTCTTTAGTAAACCTCTCTGCAACATAAACAACAACACAATAAAAATCATTAATAACTCAAGTGATTAATAATGCAAGTAAAATAAGTTCAATTTTATACAAATGATGATATCGTCCACTATTGGATGATATCGTCCCAAATTTGAGCAAAATCGTCTCCGATTTCGCAAGCCGAAATCGTCCCTAATTTGATGAAATCGTCCCCATTTCGCCTTTAGACGAAATCGGCGAACTTGAGACGATTTCATCGAAATCGGGACGATTTCGTCCCGATGACGTCGACGGCCCAAAAATGGCCGTGATGCTCAAAATTTATTTAAAATTCACCTAAAAAGCATGTAAATTCAACTTAAACCATTCTAAACTAAGTTTAGACTCTTACCCGTAGCCCGCGTCGGACCTCTGTCGATCTATGCGCTGTCTCCACCATTTTTTTCTCCAGAGCTCTAAAAACCAAAAAATGAACAGTAAAAATGAATTAGGGTTTTACCCTATTTTTCTTAATTTTATTCAAAACATAATTAAAAACATTTTAAAATTTTGCTTTTCCGCGTTTTTACCTCAAACGTTCGATTTGGGTAAAAACACGGAGGGGGCACCATAGTAAGTTGTCGTACGATTCGACCAAGAATCATCGCCTAAAAATGGGAATAATTTTTGCTTTCTCGTAGATCGAGAAGAACTCATCTTTAACGCATTTTCTTTGAAAAATTTGCTAAAGAGGGGGCAAAATGTAGCACCCTAAAATTGGCGCAGTAAAACCTTAATAATTACACTTACTCTAGTAAATAATTCAAATTCAAATTTTAACCTCCAAAACCGCTCCCAAACCGCCGCTTAATCCGTTTCCTCCTTTCCCGTGCCATTTTTAGAGTTTGTTTTGACCGTTTGACGATATCGTCGCCGATCAGACGATATCGCCTCAGATCGGACGATTTCGTCTGGGCTAGGACGTCCAGACGATCTTGTCCCAAAACTGATTTTTCACAATTAGTCTCTGTTCCAACGACGTCTCTAATCCGGGCAGAAGCGTGTCTGCGCCGTTAGAGACCCTCCCCGTTGGAGATCTCCCAAATAGGGATGATCTCCAACCTCCTAACCTCCCTCCTAAGCCTATTTAATCCTAGGCCCTCCCCTTAGCATCCCCCTGGCTGAAATTCCCTGTAACTTGAATTCTACACGCACTAGACCATCCTAAATTACTATTTGCATTTGTTCTATCCAAATTTTGTTGCAGGTACCTTAGTATTTTTCAGCCGGAGCAAGCTTACATCGTCGTAGACGATCCTGTTCAGATCGGAGGCGATCCTGTCCAATTCGAGACGATTTCGTACCAATGCGAGATGATTTCGACTGCAATCATCATTGGGGGCAATCAGTGCCCAGAGTTTGCATTTCTTCTCTCTTTTCATCTGCTGTTTTATTCTGCAATTAGCTAGTTCATTTATTATTTTTTTCTATTCTGCATCTTGGAGTTCACCCATCTAGATCAAATGCATAATTAAGTCATAATTGTCATTAAATCAGTATAATGCATTCATGTTTCTGTTTATTATTATCATTTTAATATTCTTACTGTCATTTTACATTATTTCCCTCTGTTATCATAGTTGCATTCTCTATATTTTGCATCTATTTCTCTGTTTGCAGGTCTTTGATGAATTCGTCTGATGAATTCGTCAGATCTCAGACGATCTTGTCAGATAGGAGACGATCCTGTCAAATCAGAGGCGATCCTGACTGCTTCAAAAATCAGAATCTTCATCAGACATCCGGATCAGGTATGGGTCTTTAATCCATCTTGTTCTTTCTATTTTTCTGTCTAATTTTGTTCTCTGTATTCATTTAAATCTGCATTTCATATAGAATAGCTTAGACGCATTTTGGCCAAACCTAGGACTTGGATGATTAAAGCTAAAACTGAACACATCAAACACATTCCCAACCTAGGCGTGGAAACTGCCATTCAAACGTTTCCTGGTGAACCCACCATCCGTCAAAAAATCACCATAATACACCTCCCTCGAGAGGCGGGACCTTCGCAAGGCCTCTCAGTCCGAGGTACCGCGCCATCCTTTTCCCATCCTCCTTTCGGGCACGGATCCTATAGCCTGAAGGTAGGGATGCAAAAAATTTGGAGCGATACATAAGCCTAATCCCTATTTTCTTCTAGCTACAAAAGTTGCATCAACATATATTTTACTAGGTTATCTTCTATAATATGGGTCTGGTTAAGGAATCTCATAGTAGGTATCTCCATATGTATGGTAAGAATAGCCTCTTTCCTATATACTAAATTTCAAGAAAAAGTGTTGGGGACTTCTTTATGGTGATCCTATTAGTCCATAGTGCTTGATTTATCAGTAAATACCAGTTCCTTTTGTTGTCCTTCAAAATCCTTTTTACAATCCTAATTAAATTCTTGTTTGTCAATTCTTCTAGGCCATTTCCTTGTGGATAGTAGTTGGAAGAAATTTTTAAATATATTTCATATTTACCTACAAAACCAATCATCTTTGCTTCAATGAATGATGTACCATTATCACTAACCAATGAATTAGGTATGCCAAATATTATAATCAAACTTCCAACAAATTCAATAACTACCTCTTGATTAGCTTTCTTTGTGGGTATTACTTCAATCCATTTTGTGAAATAGTCTATAGCAATTAAAATATACTTGTGTACTATTGATGAGTTTGGTTCTATCACCCCTATAAAATCCAAACCCCTTACTAAAAAGGTTGCTCTACTTGGATGGACTTGAGAGGTAAGGAAGCATTTTTGTTTCTTCCTACATATCTTTGACATTCTTCACATGCCTTTATGACTTTAAAAGCATTAGGGAAGATGGTTGATCAAAAACCTAATATTAGTATTTTTAGTGTTGTGGTCCTTCCTAAGTAGTGTCCCCCTAACAAGCCTCCATGGAACTCTTCCAATATCTTCTATTTTTTATCATCCCTATGTATCTCAAAAGAACACCATCCAAATTTTTTTTGTACAAGCCCTTAGGTAACAGAACTTATTTCAAAGCTTGCAACCTGTACCTCCTCCTTTAGAGGCATTCAGGCTCATTAGGCATTTTACTATTTGGAAGTAGCTTATAAGTTCATCAACCCAATTTGAGCTCTTTGAAGGTTTCCTAATATCCTAAATTGATTCTAGTGCTTGGCAGGCCATATATTCTGCTTTGGCTTCTTTTATCAGTTCTTGATACAAAGCTCTACCTCTTAATAACTTAGTAATATGGATATCTACTTCATATTATTATATGTTTCAAACCCATCCTACTCTTTTTTTCACCAAGCTCTCCATGAATTATAAAGTTCTTAATATCAGTATGTACTAAATACACCAAGGTCTTGCTTTGGGATAGGAAATGTCTAAATTTATTTAAGGACTTCATGAATACATACACTTGTTTCTCAATAAAGTTATATATTTCCTCATGATCTTTCATAATATAGCTTAGAAAGGTGAAAGACCTCTCCTCATTGTATTCTTCCTTTTTTTATAGTTAAGAGGGTTTTGAAAAGACCCTAAACCTTTTACAATTTAGATATTGAAAATGGTGGAAACTCCACCATAGAACATAAGGAAACCATCCTTACATCAATATTTAAGGATGGGTTTAGTAGACGACAAGAAAAAACTAAAATGAAATCATCCCTAAATATGAATATACCAAGGATAACTTTAGAAAACCAACTAGAAAAACTGGGAGGAGATCCCAGACTTACATAGGTAAAAGTTGAAATACGTAGATGAAGCCAAAAGGAAAAAAAGCCCATAGAAACAACCTTAAAAAAATGAGCCAATAGAAACCAAGAAAAAACTAGATAGACCCAACCATATACCACCACCTTAGTCTTCAGGGTTCTCCTATTCGGAAACTTCAGTGGTATTGCATTCATTTATAGTGGCAATGATTTTCTTGGCTTGGAGGAGCATGGAAGAAGCAAAACTCAAGAGATCGACCATACATGCCCAATTTTAATTTTTCTTTAGAGCTTTCTTAATTTTTATGGAGCATGTCCATTTAGATATCCCTTCATATTTGATTTTTTTAGCTTTTATGGGAGTCATCTCAAGGGTAGATTCTGATAGGTCCATCTCTATTTTTTGGCCCTTGGATCCTAAATCTCCCCTTATGGATAAGCAAAAATAGGATCCCACTTTATCTAGAGATGGGGTGTAGGTCAAAGTGGTATTACCCTTAGTGTCATAGTCAAAATCACTCTCTAAGTCATCACTGAGGATAGAAGCAACATAGATGGTAGCTTCCTATCTTCCAATTACCATGAGGGTAGCTCTGTTTACCTACTTCTACACTACCTACTAGTACAAAAAAATATGGAGCCCTTGATGCTTAGGATGGGTGGAAGACCCATCCCTAACATTGTCAATCAAAATATCAATCAACCAAAATAGGTATTTGGATATATTAATGTTCTTCACCGAACACGTGGTTTAGGAAGGCCACGTGGAAGCTTCATAGAGATGCATTGATGTCATCCACTATGAAATACTCCATTATAGGAACCATGAATCTATTCTAGGGTGGAGGAAGGCCCTTCCACACAATTCTTCCTTTCTATTTATCAATATGTTTTCCTTTGTCCTATAAATGAATGAGCTCATAAACCATGTTTATCCCTCTAGAAAATATCACCATCAATGGGTAATTCAAAAACTTCAACAATTAAGTGAATGTTTACCTTGAACTTGAGGTCCTTGATAACCATCCATACTTTATCCTAGGAAGTGATGAATTCATTAGAGAGGTATGGATCACTATCCTAAAACTTTTGGATGAAAGGCATTAACTATCAAAGAGTCAAAAACTTTTTGACTAGGGCATTGACATGTAGACATGTGGGCTCAAGTAGTGCCATTGTGAAATTATTCTCCTGGTTAGGGTCCTACTTAACCCACCACTTGAAATAAAGCAACTTCAGCAAAGAAAGCTTTGCTCTTAGACCACAAGATACTAAATTAGATGAATGAAGAAAAATGACATGGTGGGAATTAATGGTCACTCAAGGAGATAATAAATATTCTTCCCAATAATGCATGCCACTAATGGAGGGTGGTTGTTGATCAAATAAAATGATTCTAATGGGCATTGGATTGATCACTCCACTCATGTTGATCTTGAAGTGGCCAATAAGATTCAAATTTTGTTTGAATAAGTGCTACGAATTGAAAGTATATATGGCAAGAGAGGACCTGTTCCACCTTGAGAAATAACTTACCCAAAGAATGTAAATAGATGAAGTACATTTCCCATGATCCCACATCACAAAGTAGACACTGCACCACATGGGGGTTTGGTGATCAATGTAGATGTTGCTAATGGGTCTTTTGTACCACCTATGGGAATAATTCACATGAAAAATACCAGTAGAGAAGGTGCCCGATTTGGATGCTCGCATCACAAGGAGCTCATCATGCCATGTGAAAGTAGGATGTCCAATGTGGATGCTAAGTTGGCCATGGATGCTAGAGCATGTAAGCAAGTAATTCAATATCCAATAATTATTATGATGAAATCCCTTCGATTGGTTGTAAAATTTATGAATATTACAAGGGTTGCCCATCATGAGAAATATTTGACTCAAGATATCATGCTGCATGATATGGAAATAATCTTTGCTAGTTTTAGAATGACACCTATCTAAATACACCTACTCGAGATGATTAGAGAAAATTTGATTCATCCTCATTGCACTCAATAAAAAATCTCCATGGAAAGTGGTCAAACCAAACCTATAGATTATCCTTGTAAAGAGTTAAGTTGGCCATGGTTTCAACCACTTTGTTTCCTTACGGTTGATTTTATGGCATTGATGATATTGAGGAAATCACCCTCAACAATTATATTTCTTAAATGTATTTTGTTAAGGATGGAAAGACCTTGATGCAGTGCCCATACTTCTAGCATGTGGTTTGTTTAAACACCTAATTTTGAGCATATAATAGGATGACTTTGACAAGATCATCTCTAATAAATCCTCTACAACCAGCTTTGCCTAGGTTTCCTTTGGTGATTCCATTGAAGTTGAGTTTGATTCACCCTACAGGAGGAGGAATCCACCTCATGATAGAATAGTCATGGAATGATACACATCTATGGAAAATATCTCCAGAGATGTTGAAATGGGAAAAGAGAGTGGATTCAAGACCACCTCCAATGAATTCATCAAAGGAAACAAGGAGGGCATTTTCAATGGTAAAGTAAAGGATCTGAAGAAGAATAGAAGCATAGTCAAGAAAAGATCCATTAAAGACATTATTGTTCCTTTCAATCCAGATGTGCCACAAGAAATATGGGTGATATAAGAACCAAAGAGAGCTCAAGCAACGATGGCAAAAGGGCATAGGCCATTGGTTGAAAATATCATAAATAGATTCAGGTTGTGCCCAGACCACGTTGAAAGATGTAAAGATAGAGTAAAACACTGAAGAGGAGAAAGAACATGCAAGGAATAGGTGGAAGACTAAATACTAATCCTTGGAGAAAAGAACATGGTGGTTGGGAATAAATATACCTCTAGAGATTATATTATCAACTATCATAACTCTATTCTGAAATACAAGCCAGGAGAAGAAGCTAATTTATGGGACAAAGTGTTTCAACCAAATTAGATTCATAGGGAAGTTGAGATGAAATGAGTCAATTCAAATGTGATAACCAGATCTAATAATGAAAATACCATCCTCAGAAGTATTCTATAATGGAGAGTCTAGATAAGGAATTCTTGAAATTATTGTAATTCGAGGAGCCATTGATAGGAGCCTAGCCATTGAAATATATTCACCAGAAAGGCATTCCAGAGGAATCACCTTCCACAATGGTCCTATAGAAATAAAGTTTGAAATTATGGTCTTGAAGACCCATGCTTTTAACCATGGGTCTTCCCAAAAGTGGATTGAGTAGCCATTTCCAAGTCTCCACCTGATATCTTTTTTAAGAATGTGCCTGGTTTTGACCATGAAGTTCCATAAAAAGAGATCCATAGGGAAGGGGTCCTTCATCAAGGAAGGAATTTATCTGTAAATACTTACTTTGGATAATTTCAACCCATAATGACTTGGAACTGGAAAGGATTTTTCATACCTACTTAGAAATAAGTTCCAGGTTCATGTTACCTATTCTTCTAAAGTCGAGCCCACCTTATTTCTTAACTGAGCAAACGCGGCTCCAATACACTAGGTGAATTTTGTTCCTATTGTTGACTTCAAAACAAAGGAATATTTTTTGGATTTGCTTGATCTTCTACCAACCAAAAACTAGAACTTTGAAAATGGATATAAAGTAAATAGGAATACTTTGAAGGTAGGCTTGGGGCTTTTGTTGCTTGGCTGAAGAGGGATTCTTTCCATCTTGCTAGTTTATTAGAAATTATTTTGATGACAATGTTCCACAAGTTTTCAAAGGGTTTGTTGGCCAAAATAGGAAGACCTAGGTAGGTAGAAGGTAATTATGAAATGGTGCAACCTAATATTCTTGCTATCTTGTGTTGTCTATGAATGGGAATGTTGTTGAAAAAAATTGCTTTTCTAGAAGTTGACCTTTTTCCCCGCTGCTTCCTCATAGAAGTTCAATGTTTTTTTAATGAAATTAGCTTCAGGAACAGAGGAAAGAGTACCTAAAATGGTATCATTAATGAAATATAGTGAGTGATAGGTTGAGTGGTGGAGGAAGCCTTAATGCCTAAAATAGCTCCCATAGAGCACACAACTTTAAGAGATCTATCTAAAGATTCGACAAGAATAATAATCAAAAATGGGAAAAGAGGGTCTCCTTGATGCAAACCTCTGAAAATTATGAAATATCCCATGGTAAATCCATTGATAAGTACCAAGAACCAAGTAGAGCAGAGGCACTCTTTGATGGCATGAAACCCAAAGTGCAAGAGGATGCCAAAGAGGAAGCTTCATGAGACCCTATTAAAGGCTTTGTTCATATTTAGCTTGAGAACACCTACTCTTTTTCTTTTAAAATAGAATGAATAAAATCATGGATAGTTATCACTCCATCAGTGATGATCCTGCCCTTCATTGAACTACCTTGACAAGGATCAATGATAAGGGGAAGGATTCCTTTCATTCTGTTAGCCATAGTCTTGGTCATGATCTTATAAATAATATTACATAGACTGATGGATCTATAATCATACATGGACAAACAATTATAAGACTTAGTAATAAGATCTATGAATGTTGAATTGACATCTTTAGGCATAGAATTACATATTTTAAACTCCTAGATAGTTGTGATTAAATCAGAACCATTAATATCCCAAAAATATTTGAACAATCTAGGAGGTAACCCATCTAGTCATGGGGCTTTATCAGGACCCATAGATAAAAGTACCTCCTTAATTACATATTGAGATAACACTTCAAAAATTTTGGTGTTGGACTCCAGAGAGATAGCATAAGGAATTATTTGGATGAGATCATTCAAAGCATGATAATATCAAGGAGCACAGGGGTCCAAGACATCTTCAAAGAAAAACTATCTTTTGCTCTGATCTCAAAGATGTTATCGATGGAAGTTCCATCCCTTTTGATTAGATCTCTAATTCTGTTGGAGCTTCTACGTCTCAAATTCAAATCATGGAATAACTTGGTTTTGGAATCACCCTCTTTCAACTACAAAGCTCTGGATTTATACCTCCAAAATATTTCTTCCTTGGCAAAGATGTTGTAAAATTCTAAGAGGAGGTCTTTTTCTCTAAATTTTTTGTCAAGGGTTGAAACTCCAACCTGATAATTTATTTATGATTTTGAGTTGATTGATGGTTCACTACTTATATTCAAAGATATTTTCAAATTCTTTTTTTCTAGATACTTAAATTATCTTTGATAAACCTTAATTTTTTGGAGATCTAGGAAATGCACGGTCTATAGAATTTCTTGTTCCACCATTTAGAAATTTTGGTTCTTAGCCTAGGATGTTTCAAACACATGGATTCAAACTGAACACCAAAGTATTGTGGTTTGAGCCAATCCTAGGATAGGAATGTAGAGTAGCATCACCAAATAGGTGGATGGCTTTTATGGATAAAATAAATCTATCCAAATGTAGTTGAATTAGCTATCTTTCAATCCTTCAATTTATCCATGTGAATTTAGACCCTCTTAGTTGAAATTCCATAAGTTCATTATTGTTAATGAAGTTGGTGAAATCCTCAAAGAAACTAGGAGTTGTAGGAATACCCCATTTTTATTCGAAGGATACAAAGCGGTGTTGAAGTCTCCCGTAAGCATATAGGCTTCATTCTAGAAGATAGTCCTCATTTGAATAAGAGTGTTCCATAATGAAAGCATTCCTTAAGGATTTTTAGGAGTATACATATTGGAAAGAACCCAAATTACCTTAGAATCCTTACAAAAGAAGAGAATGTTGGTGATTCTATCATAAGAGTAGAGGAGTTTGCCTTAAAATTTGGAAGTATCCCAAAGTCATAGGAGCCCTCCAAAAGCTCCATGATATGGGTTGGAAATGAACTCATAGTCCCTCCACATGGATTTGCAAATATTCAAATATATTTCTTTTCAATCTTGGTTTCCTAAACAAGAAAGATATTGGGCTTCTAGTCGCTTCTCATTGATGAAACTAATATTTGGTTTGGGATATCATTACAGCCTTGGATGTTCCATGAAATAATCTTCATTTGGAATATTTTGAAGAATATTTCCTCTCCCTTCCTTTGAGATTGATATGGGGTGGTCTATCTCTTTTCTTGGGGTCATCAGGGATGTCTAATATTGACTGGTCAACCTAGAAAGAGAGGATAGTGGATTGGAAACCATTAGCAATATCTTCTTCAGCTTCGTTTCTTTTGATCTCTTGGCTTGAGGAATGCACCTTATTTATTTTAGTATCAATATCAATGGAGAGCATATTTTGGTTTATTTTTATGATCTTGAGAGAGCTCGAGGACAAAAAAGTAGAGGAATCCAAGGAAGAGATAGGGCTATGTAGAGGTTCCAAATTGGAGGACAAGGAAAGCTCTAGAGGAAAGGAGGGTCCATATGTGGGAGGGGACTGGGGGGAAACTTGGGTTAGGAACAACTACAGGTCTAGGAGGGGGGATAGACCCACCATACACAACAAAGGGAATGGGTTTTAGCTTAGATGGCAGAGAGTTAGCATTGTATTCTCCATTTTGAGTAAGAACTATAGCATAACTTTCCTGTTCACCAAAAATGTACATAATAAAATATCTTGAGTAATTAGGGTTGATTAGCACATGTGCTTGAGAGATTACATCCTTGATCCTTTTGAATGCTTCTTTTATCATATCAGTCCATTTGAATTCTACATTTTTTTTTAGTAGTTTAGTCATGGGCTTTGTTATTTATGCAAAGTTTACAAAAAACTTTCATACAAAGTTGATATGTTCAAAGAAAGACTGCAATACTTTATTTTTTAGGGAAAAAGAAAGATATAAGAGAGCTTTCACCCTTTTTAGTTCAATGGCTAGTCCCTTGTTAGAGAAAACATGTTCCAATAGAGTTCCCTCTTCTACAGAAAAGATAGATTTCTTGAGGTTCAAGGAAATACCAAATTCTTTGCATTTTTCAAAGACCATTTTGAGATGTTCAATATGCTTTTCCTTTTTGTGGGAGAACACTATCATGTCATATAGATAAATGACTATCACCTTATTCATAATTTCTCCAAAAGCTAAATGCATTACCCTCTGAAAAGTAGCCCCTATATTAGATAGGCTAAAATACATACATTGATATGCAAAGGATCCCTATTTAGTAGTAAATATAGTTTTGTGTTGGTTTTCATATTTGACCCAAACCTAATTGTAATAGGAGAATATATCCAATAATGAGAATCTCTTCATTCCTACTACATTATAAAATATTTGCTCTATTTGAGATAGTGGATAGTGATCCTTTAAGGAGGCTCTATTCAAATTCTTGAAGTCCTCACACAATTTGATATCCCCATTTTTCTTTCTAACCGACATAAGGTTTGCAACCCATGTGGAGTGTTTGGTAGGATAAATTATTTTGGCATGGAGTAACTTTAGTAACTCTTGCTTAATCAGGGCTTATATCTATGGGTTGATAGGTCTCTACTTTTGTTGGAAGGACTTTAAACTAGGCTCAAGTTCAATGGTGTGTTGTATTATCTCATTGTTGTATACCTTGAGGTCATTGTACATCTAGGCTATAATATCAAGGAAATATTTGCATGATTTTTGGACTCGATCTACCTCTTATTTTGAATAATGAACCTTGAACTTGAGAATTTTTCTAGTTTCTACCTGCATTTCCTTGTACTTCTACTTGTCAACCTTTACCTTATGGCTCACTGGCTAGTCACTGCGGTCAAAAATACTTTCAAGAGTTATTAGGCCTTTTTGTATATTATTATTCTTGAGTTGTATCATTCCTTCTTCTTCATATTCTAAGGCTTGATCATTTGAATAGTTCATCTCGTATATTATAAAACATAATACTTGTTCATCATTTTCAAAGACCTGCCATAAGGTATCTTTATCTAGGACTAAAGGTTTGTATATTAGCCTTACTATTTTTTACTTTTGTATGATATTGGCTATTTAGCAATAGTTTACCCCCATATATTCTAGTAAATCAACATGAGTATTACACTCCCTAGGGATAGCATTACTATTCATAGCTTCAAAATATTCAAACAGATCTCATACCTTGTTTCAATAAGCCTTGAGGTAATGTTTCTTGTTGACACACTTCTCTGTGACATGATTCACTATAAGCTTTGAGTATTTGAATATCTATAATTGCTTTACCCCTAGCTTCTTAGCTTTTCTTAAAGCCAAGCAAAATGCTTCATACTCTATTGCATTGTTCACTAGTGTTCACTAGGGTGCAACTTTGGCAGTTAGGTTTCAGGTTCGAATTCATGTGGAGGCAGTTGTGTGGTGCGCAAACATTTTGGTACCCAATCTAAGGTATGAAAAATTAAATTAATTTTTTACAAGGCCTATGTTATGATAAAGGGTGTTTTGAGGCACACATATTATTAAGAAGTTAGTGTTTGAATTTGGAAGATATAAGGATTAAAATAGTTTATTTTAATTCTTTGATGCATTGGAAATAAATTAGAGAGTGGATTTAAAAGGTTAAAAAGGAATTTAATTTGATATTTCTTTATAAAAAGGATAAAAATAATTTGTCAATGATTTGGGATATTTTCAAGTGGTGATTATTTTTCTGTTAATGCATTAAGATCAAGAGGGAGTGATAAGGTGTATTTGTGACATCTAACCTTTGTGATTGGCAAAGAGAGTGGTTATAATTGAGATAGGTTTTTAAGGAAAATTCTTCATCAAACAAAAGGTATGGGCACATCTTCCTTGTGAGTGATTTTTGGATGTTGTGAATGCTAGTTGGAGAGAAAAGGGATTATTTGATAAACATTATTGATTTTTATTGTTAAAGTTTTTTCTAATTAGAAGTTGATGATAAAAACCTTGTTTGATAAGCATTGTTGAGTTTCATTTTTTTGGAATGAAAGTTGATTCTAGAAACCTTGTTTGATAAGCATTTTTTGAAATATTGAGTAAAGATTTCATATGCTTGAACTAGGGTTTGTGAAAGAACATGAGTATCATTGTTATGTGAAGTTGTGAACTATCTTGAACTAGGGTTTGTGAAATATCATGAGTATCATTGTTATGTGATATTGTTTGATAAGCATTGTTGGAAATAAGTGAGTGAGTGTTCATATACTTGGAATAGGGTTTGTAAGCAAGTACTTTATTGAATGAGTGATTGAGTAGAGTTGATTGAGCCTAGTCAAGTGAAAGTCTTGAAGTGGTAGTTCAAGTTATGTGAAACAAATTTTTCCATATTCCAATTTGATTAAAGAAAGAGGTTGAAAGTGTTTGAGAATTGTTGTGAGTGAAGAATATTGAGTCTATAACAGTTCTCTATATATTTTTGTGGTAAAAAGAGAGATCGAAAGTTTTTGAGCATTGTTGTGAGTGAAGAATATTGAGTTTAACAATTCTCTATATATTTTTGTGGTAGCAAGAGAGATTGAAAGTGATTGAGCGTTGTCGTGAGTGTGAAGCATATTTATTCTCTAACAATTATCTATATGTTTCTATGAGATTGGACAAGTTCTAGTGAGGACTTGTTGAGCAAATTTAAGGTAAGTCTTGGTGAAGACTTGTTGAGCAAATTGGACAAGTTCTAGTGAGGACTTGTTGAGCATATTGGACAAGTTTTGGTGAAGAGTTGTTGAGCATATTGGACAAGTTCTAGTGAGGACTTATTGAGAATATTGGACAAGTTATAGTGAGAACTTATTGAGCAAATTTGAGTTAAGTATTGGTAAAGACTTGTTGAGAAAATTGGATAAGTTCTGGTGAGGACTTTTTAAGCATATTTAAGGCAAGTCTTGATGAATAATTATTGAGTATATTAGACAAGTTCTAGAGAGGACTTATGGATATATTAGTGTGAGTTTTTATGGATTCTTACAAGTAGATTTGAGACAAGTCTTTGAGAAGACTTGAGAGCAGAATTGATTGATTTGTTCAAACCTTGGGTTAAGGTTTGGGGCATATCTAGCAAATTTGATTTTTGATTGAGTCAATATTTGTGTTAAGGCTTGAGGATAGATTTGAGGATAGAGTTTGGTACAGATTTGAGGATAGGTTTGTGCCATACCAAAGATAGAGATTGAGTAGATTTGTGCTAGAATGAAGCACTGTGTTTAGTGCATATTAGAGATAGATATTGAGTAGATTTATGCTATACTAAAGGATTGTGTTTAGTGCAGATAAAATATAGAGATTGAGCATATTGGTGCTATACCAAAGGACCATGTTTAGTACTGAGAGCTAGCTTTGGAGGTGACATAGTATAGAGGATGATAATCTCTAGTGGATAGAGATCCATTAGCTAGGGTAGTAAGGATAGATATTCTAAGTGATAATAGGAGTCTTTAGTGGATAGAGATCCATAAGGTAGTGCATTGGAGGCAATAGTTATTCTAAAAGATCACCATCTAGAGCAGAGGAGAAGGATTTCTCCTATGGATAGATATCCATGAACTTTAGTGGGGGATTGGTGTCTCCTTTGGATAGAAGTCCATAAACATTGTAATAGGGAAAGGTTTCCCAAGAGATTTGTTGAGAAAATTTTAGTGAAATATTTTCTCTATGGAGTAGCCCACATTGGGTGAACCACATTAAATTGGTGTAGCTATTGTGTATGGTGATTTATGCATTGCTTTGATAACTACTATTGATATTGCTATTGATATACTGCATAATATAGATTGGGAAAGAAAAGTAAAAAGTGGTCTTATACTGTTCACCCCCCCTCTCAGTATAATCTTGTGTTATTCAATTGGTATCAGAGAAGGTTCCTTGGGAAGAGTTTAACAGGTTGAAAAAAAACTTTCAAGAACACAAATGGATTATAATATTGGATCCTTAGATAATTTAGCACCAGTGTTTTATGGAAGAGATTATGTATTTTGGAGTATGAGAATGAAGATTCACTTGATGGAATTTGAAAATAAAATATGGGAAGCAATTGAAAATGGATACACACCACCAGCTACTCCACCTATAGATAAATATGGTAAGCTTCTACATCATTACAATTCAAGAGCAATGAATGCAATTTTGAGAGGTTTGCATAGTGTTGGCAATTTTGGGTACTTTGGGTACATTGCCTTTGATCAAATGTATAAGTTGTCATTGATGTCAAAAGGCATTTTTGTGTTGATATCAAAAGAGTGTGATGTCAAGAATATCTTGAGAAGCTTCATTATGTTAAAGGGTTTTTATTAAAACCATGGTGACAAGGCTAAAGGTTTTTCTTAAAACCATTTGGACTCATTAAGGGTTTTTATTAAAACCAAGCTTAACTTAATGCAAAGGTCCATGTTTATTATTAATAATTAAATTAACTCAAACCTTTGTCAAAGGTCCAAGTTTAATTTATTATTAATAAAATAATAATAATTATTATTTTAATTATTATTAAAGGGTCTTTCAACCCTTAAGCGATGGAAGAAACAAGAATTCTTTCGCCGATATGTTGCCATCGTTGGAGGAGCGCCGACGTCAAACAGCTTAAGGAAAAATGGCTATATAAGTTGGCATGATTTTCAAAAGTGAGCACCTCCGATTAATGTTGATATCTACGATTTGTGGCTACTCTATTTTAGTTCGATTTGCGCTTGGCATCTATGATTTGCATTGCTTTTTCTTTGATTTGCTGCTTGATTTGCATTTGCTCTATTTCGTTTGATTTGCGCTTGGCATCTACGATTTGCATTTGCTCTGTTTCATTCGATTTGCGCTTGGCATCTGTGATTTGCATTTGCTCTATTTCGTTCGATTTGTGCTTGGCATCTACGATTTGCATTTGCACTATTTCGTTCGATTTGCGCTTGGCATCTACGATTTGCATGCTTCTGCTTCGTGATTTGCATTTGTTCTATTTCCTTCGAACATCGCTTGGTGTCTTCGAGTTGAGCTTGCTCTGTGTTTTTGAATCTTCGATTGACGTCTTTGAAATCGTGCTTATTCTGTGTCTTGGAGACTGTGCTCGGCAAACTCGGATTTGAGCTTGGGCTGCATCCTTACCTTTTTGCTTGACGACAGTGGATTGTTTGCATGCGGTTTGTGGAAGACGTTTACGTTTTCCAGATTCTTGGCGTCAAAGGAAGATAAAAGAGAGGGCAGCGGTGTATTACTTCGTTGGGCACTTGTGACCCAACGGCGGTGGCGTTTAAGCGAAAGCGCTAGAAGGCAGAGGTGCCGCGTTCGATTCTCTTCGTTGGATTTTCTTTTGGTCACGGTGTGCAAAGGATGGTGGCTGTGAATGCGCGGGAGGTATAAGGTTAAGGTATCATAATTGTTTTTGACATTGTTTTATTGATGTTTAATGTTTATGTGGAGTAATAAGGTGTAAAGAGGTTTTACTTTGTATGTTATTGTACTTTGGTGGTTTTTACTAAGTTGGAGAAATAAGGTGTTATATTTGGATCTTTATTATTGTGTATTATTGTATAGTTGCTAACTCTAATTGGTGGCAAATTGAGAGTTAGTGTTGTGACAGATTTTGAGTTCTCCTTCTTCATCAAAGTAACGGTATGGGCAACTTCTTCCATGTATGTTGTTTATGGTATATTTTCTGAAATTGAGTTTGGAGTGAAAAGGTTGTCTACTAGGTATTTTTGGTGTAAATCTTATTTTCTCGGATATTGAAGATTGTTTATGCATTAAAGTCATTGATGAATTTTTGGGTGAATGCATAATTCTGGTTGAGTAAGAGGAAGCATTTTTGCACTAGGGTTTATGTTAGTAAGTCTTGCTACTTGCATTGAGATGATGAAACCCTAGTTGTTGGTAAAAAGAATATAAGTATCATTGTTATATGAGATATTGCATGTTTGGCAATTGTTGGGTTGTGTTTCATATTCTTGAGAAAAGCATACTACATCTATCTTATTCTTTTGAGATTGAGATTGAGTTGAGATTGAGATTGGGAGTTAAGTATAGAACATATTGGGTCTCTAACAATTCTCTTTATGTTTCTATGAGATTTGAGATTGAGATTGGGAGTTAAGTATAGAACATATTGGGTCTCTAACAATTCTCTTTATGTTTCTATGAGATTTGAGATTGAGATTGGGAGTTAAGTATAGAACATATTGAGTCTCTAACAATTCTCTTTATGCTTCTATGAGGTTTATGAATCACATTGGGTCTCTAACAATTCTCTTTGTGGGTTCATGCTAAGCAAGTTTTTCTTGGTGAGCTTGCTGAGGTTTTGGACAGGTTCTAGTGGGGACTTGTGAGCAGGTTTTGGACAGGTTCCAGTGGGGACTTGTGAGCAGTTTTGGACAGGTTTCAGTGGGGACTTGTGAGCAGATTTGGACAGGTCCTAGCAGAGGACTTGTGAGCTGAGTTTTTGAGAGTTCTATCAGAGAACTTGAGGACAGAGGTACATTGGTTCTTTGAGAAGAACCTGAGGACAGATTTGGCAAGTCTTTGAGAAGGCTTGTGTGCAGAGGATTGATTTGTTCAAAGAGTTGGATAGATCTGATAGACAGAGGAAGACTTGTACTAGATCGACTGACTATGTTTGGTACAGGTAGCTGAGCTGCTGTGGACGTGATCATAGAAGGCAGAGGTCTCTTAGGCTAAGCATTGAGGACAGGAGGTCTTCGGTGGAAAGGAGTTCCACATGCTGGCAAGAGGTAGAGGCAGTTGATCTTCTGAGGGATCATTTCCAGAGCAGAGGGGAAGGTATCTCCTTTGAGCAGAGGCTCATAAATTCAGATTGGGGGAAGGTGTCTCCTTTGGGCCGAGGCTCATAAACATTGTAATTGGGAAGGTTTCCCAAAGAACTTTGAGATAACTTTTAGAGAAAAGTTTTGTGGACGTAGCCTAGGCATTCTGGGTGAACCACGTTAAAATTGGTGTCACTTTGTGGATGATATTGTGCATTGTTTTGATATTGCTTTGGGTATATTGCTTTACTATTTTGAAGTATAAAGGAAAAAGTAAAAAGAGGTCTTATACTGTTCACCCCCCTCTCAAGTATAAGCTTGTGTTCTTCAATTGGTATCGGAGCAGGTGCCTTCAAAAAGTTTAACAACTTGAAGGAAAAGCTAGTAAAGAACACAATGGATCATTCAAGTGGCAATGCAACGCCTATTCTTGATGGGTCAGATTTTGGTCTTTGGAGTGCAAGGATGAAGGTTCATCTAATGGCACTTGGGAATGAGGTTTGGGAAGTGATTGAAGATGAGTACACTATTCCTGAACTTGGTCCTAATACTAAAGAAGAAAGGCTCCTACATCACAACAATTCAAAAGCAATGAATGCAATCCTGAAAGGCTTACAGAAAGCAGATCTCACCAAAGTGATTCACTGCAAGACAACTAGTGAAATGTGGAATCACTTGAAGGTGGTTCATACAGGTGATACAAATGTCGGAAAGGCCAAGTTGAGACACTTCAAAGGTATGTTTGAACAACTCAAGATGAATGATGATGAAAATATTAGTGACTACATGCTTCGTATGGATGAGGTTGTTAACTCCATGAAAGACTTAGGTCTTGAGCTTGCTGAAAATGATGTTTGTGATAAGATTTTAAGATCTCTTCCTAATAGATTTAGTGAAAATATTTCTGCTATTGAGGAAGCTAAAGATTTGGATAAGTTGAAAAAGGATGAGCTCCATAGTATACTTGCAAGCATTTGAGTTAAGAACTCAAGTGAAAGTTGATGTCAAGAAGGAGGCAGCTTTCAAGGCTACCAAGAAATCCAAAGGTAAACAGTTTCAAGAGAGTGATGAGTCTTCTAGTGATGAAGAGGCATATTACAGCAAGAAAGGCAAGTTCTCTAGAAAGCACAAAAATATGAAAAACGTAAGATGTTTCAATTGTGGAAAGTTTGGTCATTATGCTACTGATCGTATCGTTGCCAAGGATGAAAGTGATGAAGATAAACAGGACTCGTAAGAGCAAGGATTCTGAAAAGCACAAGCATCATAGGAAAAACAAAGATGAGCACAACAATCAAGGAAAGAGGTATTCTCACAAACACAAGAAGAGTTTCTACCTAGACAAAGCAAGTAAGTGTTCTAGTAGTGATAGTGAAAGTTCTTCAAGTGATAATGAAAATGAGATGTTGTTCATATCTAAAAAAGAGGAAGAACCAAAACATAGATTCATTATCATGAAATGTCTTAGATGTGGAAATTTTGGTCACCTTGAGGATGATTGCACAAATAATGATTTGGTTTCTAGTATGTATGAGGATGCTTCAGAAAACTATAAGGAAGATGCATGTATGGTTTTTGAAAAGGGTAGCACCTCTAGTGATAAGAAATCTGAAAAATGCTTTGATGATTCTAAAAGCAAACATATAGAGGAAGGTGAAGTAGATCTTAAAGGTGAACTTATTAGTGCTCTTAGTGCTTTGAAAAAGGAAAGAAAGAAGAATGCTAGACTCAAGGATAAGTTGGATGAATGTTGTATGGAGAGAGATGATCTTATAGAAAGTCTTGACTTCTCTATAGCTAAGACACAAGAACTCAAGGATGAGTTAGAGTCTAAGGTTCTTGAGTATAGTGAGTTAGAACAGAAAATGGCTTCTTTGAAAGAGGAAACTAAAGGGTACAAGGATAAGCTTCACAGGTTTCAAGATAGCTCCAAAAAGGTTAAGTCTCTCATCAAAGGTCAAAGAAAGACAACAGATAAAATAGGCCTTGGTTTTGTTAAGCCTCACAAGGAACAAGTTGGAGAGTCTAGTAAGAGACTCCAAAAGGAAGAGAGTTCTGATGAGGAAAGTATTTCAGATCATGAGTCCTTGAATGATAGATGCACAAAAATAGAAAACAGAATTCAGAATGAGAAGAAGAAGTTTTTAGAGCCTAAGAGGTCAAATAAAGGGAAGTTTCAAGGCAGATGTTTTGCTTGTCACAGGTTTGGTCACACAGCTTCACATTGCATGGCTCAAGTGAAGAAGGTAAATGACAGTTTCAGAGGTGGTAATTTCTTTCAAGGGTATTGCTACTCTTGTCAACAGTTTGGGCACAAGGCAGTTTATTGCAAGGCAAATATCAGGAACAGGTTTGATCAAAATAGGTTTGGTCAGAACAGGTTTGGTCAAAACTAGTGGATTCAAAGAATAGGTATGCCTAAAAGAAATAACATTGTTACTTGTTATAAGTGCAACAATGAAGGTCACACAGTCAGACAGTGTAGAGCTGAAATTCCAGAATACAAGAATAGGAACAAGTGGCATGATCAGGTCCAAGGATCAAGGCATGGATAAAAATAGGGATGAGAACAAGAACAAGAACAATGACAGGAATAGGAATATGGACAAAGAATTCAAGAGAAGGCCCGACAAGGAAGTTATAGACGCTGATGATGATCAGTGCCTAATGGGAGTTTTACTCCCACCCCAGAATTAATCACCTCATCAGGAGGTGGGGGAGGGACTAAGCTAAGAGGCTAATTCTTAGTCCCGAGCCCCAAAGGTGGCCCTTTGCCATTGATGACAAAGGGGGAGAGATATGAGTAAGGGGGAGAGCTTCAAAGTGAAGAGGAAAGCTTCAAGTCAGGGGGAGCAAAACTTCAAAGGAAGATTCTCGATTGTTAGCACGGTTGGTTTCAGTTGGTTTCAGTTTTGGCTCTTGAGAAGTGTTTTCAGTAAAGGTTTGCCATCAATGACAAAGGGGGAGATTGTTGGCAATTTTGGGTACTTTGGGTACATTGCCTTTGCTCAAATGTATAAGTTGTCATTGATGTCAAAAGGCATTTTTGTGTTGATATCAAAAGAGTGTGATGTCAAGAATATCTTGAGAAGCTTCATTATGTTAAAGGGTTTTTATTAAAACCATGGTGACAAGGCTAAAGGTTTTTCTTAAAACCATTTGGACTCATTAAGGGTTTTTATTAAAACCAAGCTTAACTTAATGCAAAGGTCCATGTTTATTATTAATAATTAAATTAACTCAAACCTTTGTCAAAGGTCCAAGTTTAATTTATTATTAATAAAATAATAATAATTATTATTTTAATTATTATTAAAGGGTCTTTCAACCCTTAAGCGATGGAAGAAACAAGAATTCTTTCGCCGATATGTTGCCATCGTTGGAGGAGCGCCGACGTCAAACAGCTTAAGGAAAAATGGCTATATAAGTTGGCATGATTTTCAAAAGTGAGCACCTCCGATTAATGTTGATATCTACGATTTGTGGCTACTCTATTTTAGTTCGATTTGCGCTTGGCATCTACGATTTGCATTGCTCTTTTTCTTTGCCCTCGATTTGCATTTGCTCTATTTCATTCGATTTGCGCTTGGCATCTATGATTTGCATTTGCTCTACTTCATTCTGCGATTTGCATTTGCTCTATTTCGTTTGATTTGCGCTTGGCATCTATGATTTGCATTTGCACTATTTCGTTCGATTTGCGCTTGGCATCTACGATTTGCATTTGTTCTATTTCCTTCGAACAACGCTTGGTGTCTTCGAGTTGAGCTTGCTCTGTGTTTTTGAATCTTCGATTGACGTCTTTGAAATCGTGCTTATTCTGTGTCTTGGAGACTGTGCTCGACAAACTCGGATTTGAGCTTGGGCTGCATCCTTACCTTTTTGCTTGACGGCAGTGGATTGTTTGCATGCGGTTTGTGGAAGACGTTTACGTTTTCCAGATTCTTGGCGTCAAAGGAAGATAAAAGAGAGGGCAGCGGTGTATTACTTCGTTGGGCACTTGTGACCCAACGACGGTGGCGTTTAAGCGAAAGCGCTAGAAGGCAGAGGTGCCGCGTTCGATTCTCTTCGTTGGATTTTCTTTTGGTCGCGGTGTGCAAAGGATGGTGGCTATGAATGCACGGGAGGTATAAGGTTAAGGTATCATATTTGTTTTTGACATTGTTTTATTGATGTTTAATGTTTATGTGGAGTAATAAGGTGTAAAGAGGTTTTACTTTGTATGTTATTGTACTTTGGTGGTTTTTACTAAGTTGGAGAAATAAGGTGTTATATTTGGATCTTTATTATTGTGTATTATTGTATAGTTGCTAACTCTAATTGGTGGCAAATTGAGAGTTAGTGTTGTGACAGATTTTGAGTTCTCCTTCTTCATCAAAGTAACGGTATGGGCAACTTCTTCCATGTATGTTGTTTATGGTATATTTTCTGAAATTGAGTTTGGAGTGAAAAGGTTGTCTACTAGGTATTTTTGGTGTAAATCTTATTTTCTGGATATTGAAGATTGTTTATGCATTAAAGTCATTGATGAATTTTTGGGTGAATGCATAATTCTGGTTGAGTAAGAGGAAGCATTTTTGCACTAGGGTTTATGTTAGTAAGTCTTGCTACTTGCATTGAGATGATGAAACCCTAGTTGTTGGTAAAAAGAATATAAGTATCATTGTTATATGAGATATTGCATGGTTGGCAATTGTTGGGTTGTGTTTCATATTCTTGAGAAAAGCATACTACATCTATCTTATTCTTTTGAGATTGAGATTGAGTTGAGATTGAGATTGGGAGTTAAGTATAGAACATATTGGGTCTCTAACAATTCTCTTTATGTTTCTATGAGATTTGAGATTGAGATTGGGAGTTAAGTATAGAACATATTGGGTCTCTAACAATTCTCTTTATGTTTCTATGAGATTTGAGATTGAGATTGGGAGTTAAGTATAGAACATATTGAGTCTCTAACAATTCTCTTTATGCTTCTATGAGGTTTATGAATCACATTGGGTCTCTAACAATTCTCTTTGTGGGTTCATGCTAAGCAAGTTTTTCTTGGTGAGCTTGCTGAGGTTTTGGACAGGTTCCAGTGGGGACTTGTGAGCAGGTTTTGGACAGGTTCCAGTGGGGACTTGTGAGCAGGTTGTGGACAGGTTTCGATGGGGACTTGTGAGCAGATTTGGACAGGTCCTAGCAGAGGACTTGTGAGCTGAGTTTTTGAGAGTTCTATCAGAGAACTTGAGGACAGAGGTACATTGGTTCTTTGAGAAGAACCTGAGGACAGATTTGGCAAGTCTTTGAGAAGGCTTGTGTGCAGAGGATTGATTTGTTCAAAGAGTTGGACAGATCCGACAGACAGAGGAAGACTTGTACTAGACCGACTGACTGTGTTTGGTACAGGTAGTTGAGCTGCTGTGGACGTGATCATAGAAGGCAGAGGTCTCTTAGGCTAAGCATTGAGGACAGGAGGTCTTCGGTGGAAAGGAGTTCCACGTGGCCGGCAAGAGGTAGAGGCAGTTGATCTTCTGAGGGATCATTTCCAGAGCAGAGGGGAAGGTATCTCCTTTGAGCAGAGGCTCATAAATTCAGATTGGGGGAAGGTGTCTCCTTTGGGCCGAGGCTCATAAACATTGTAATTGGGAAGGTTTCCCAAAGAACTTTGAGATAACTTTTAGAGAAAAGTTTTGTGGACGTAGCCCATGCATTCTGGGTGAACCACGTTAAAATTGGTGTCACTTTGTGGATGATATTGTGCATTGTTTTGATATTGCTTTGGGTATATTGCTTTACTATTTTGAAGTATAAAGGAAAAAGTAAAAAGAGGTCTTATACTGTTCACCCCCCCTCTCAGTATAAGCTTGTGTTCTTCACATAGAACAAAGTTTGTTAAGGTTATGCATTGCAAATTAGTAAAAGAAATTTGGGATAAGTTGCAAGGCATATATGAAGGAGATAAAAATGTCAAAAAGGTAAAGTTGTGAAATCTCAAGGGACAATTTGAAGATCTAAAAATGAAGGATGAGAAAAAAATTAGTGCCTATCTACTTTGTGTAGATGAGGTTTTTAACTCCATGGAAGGACTTGGACTTGAGGTTCAAGAATCTAATGTTTGTGATAAGATCTTAAGATCACTTCCAAAAAGGTTTAGTGAAAATATTTCAGCTATAGAGGAAATAAAATATGGTGATCTTTTGACAAGGTATGAATTACTTGGCATTCTTATAGATTTTGAGATGAGAACAAAAGAGGAACCTGATCTCTAAAAAGAAGCCACCTTCAAAGCTACTAAGAAGACAAAGGGTAAGAAGTCATATTCAAGAAATGAGTCATCCAGTGCTGAAGAAACAAATTATGGAAAAATAAACAAGGATCAAAGAAGATTTAAATATCCAAAATATGTTAGATGTTTCAATTGTGGAAATGATGGTCACTATGCAACTGATTTTCAAGAATCTAGAAATAGCAATGATGAATAAAAACAGGATCATAAGAATAGGGAATCAGAAATATATAGGTACCAAAATAAAAATAGGTTTGGTCAAGGTAAGCAAGGAAAGAAGTTCTTCCGAAGATAGAAGAAGATTTTCTATGTAGATAAGGAAAGTAAGTATTTAAGTGATAGTGATAATAGTTCCTCAGATAATGATAAAGATGAAGTTCTATTTCTAGAAAAAGAAAAGGAAATGGTTAGGAAAATATCACTAATAATCCTAAAGTATTTTAGATGTGGTAAATTTGGTCATCTTTAAGATAGTTATACAAAGAGTGGTTTCAATTTTAGTTATGATAAATATGAAGATACACTTGAAGGACCAGAAGAGAATCTTATATGGCATTAGGAGGTGATCCTATATAATACAAGTCAGAAAATAATGAAGATTTTTTCAAAGGCAAATAAATAGAGGAAGAATCAGAAACATGAGGAGTTGATCTTGAAGGTGAACTTATTCATGCCCTTGATGCATTAAAGAAGGTAATAAAGCAAAACTACCAACTTAAGCTTCAATTTCAAGAATGTGATGAAGAGAAATGAAAGCTTATTGAGGATCTAAACAAGTCAATGGCTAAGACGAGGAAGTTCAAAGATAAGTTAGAAGCAAAGGTCTTAGAATGTGAAAGTTTCGAGAATGAAGTTTCTTCACTAAGGAAGGAAGTAAAAGAATATAAGGATAGGTTACATAGGTTTAGAAGAAGATCAAAGAATTTGGATAATATTATCAAGACAAAAACCTACATCAAGCAAGATAGGTCTTAGTTTTGAATAGGTACAAAAGAAACAAGACGAGGATTAAACCTCATGTTCTGAAGAAGAAAAAACTTTAGAAGAAGAGAGTGTAAGAGACAGTGAAACTTTAGAGGAGGATTTGGACAATAGAAAGTTTAACAAGGAAAGGAAAAATGCACAAATGAGGAACAGATGGAATAGGAACCAACATAGGGTAAAAGAAACTAAAAGACCAATGATGTCAAGGCAAGGTAATTTCAATGGATGATGCTTCTCATGCCATAGGTTTGGGTACAAATCTTCACAATGCAGGACACATGGAAAACAAGAATATGGAAGGTTCAACAACAGGTATCTTTTTCAAGGGTATTGCTACTCTTGTAATAAGTTTGGTCACAAGGCAATAAATCACAGGGTTCATGATAGGAATAGATATGGCTTCAACAGCAAAAATCCCAAAATATTTGCACCTCCAAGGAATAACAATATTAAGTGTTATAAGAGCAATAATGATGGACATATAAAAAAGTATTGTAGAGCAAAAATTCTAGAGACAAGCAGAAACAGAAATGGTCAGAGGAATCAGAAGGATCAGATAAGGAGGAAAGTGGACAAAGGTAAATATCAATGCTTGCTGGGAGTAGAAATACTCCCACCCCATAATTAACCACCTCTAGAGGAGGTGGGGGATGGGATAAGCTAAGAGTCTCATTATTAGCCCTGAGCTCTAGAGGTGACCCTTTGCCATTGATGACAAAGGGGGAGAGATTTGAGAGATTTTAGTAAGGGGGAGAGATTTGAGATATTTGAGTAAGGGGGAGAGATTTGAGTTAGAAGGAAAGCATTCAGTCAGGGGGAGCAGTTTACTAGGGGGAGCAGAATAGAAAATTATTGAATATTTTTAAAAGGTGAATGGGTTGCCATCAATGACAAAGGGGGAGATTGTTGGAAATATGAGCAGAATTTGTTATCATTTATGTCAAAGGAATACTAACCAGATATCAATGGAATGTTAAATAATTGTTCATGATTGATTTTATAAGAGGCAAGGATATAATAGTTAATTCAAATATTATATAGCCAAAGAAACAAAAAGAGAAGCAAAAAGGTGTTGTGGTTCATCCACAACACACCCCAGAAGTGGGTAACCACCTTTGTTTTTGCAGGTTTTAAGGAAGATCTCAAAGACCCGGATGCTAAAAATGAAGAAAAGAAGAAAAATGCCTAAGTGTTGAAAGGGTCGCGAAATCGCGACATGTCGCGATATCGCGACATGTCGCGAAATCGCGACTGTCGCGATATCGCGACTGTCGCGATATCGCGACATGTCGCGATATCATGACATGTCACGAAATCGCGACCTGTCTCTCCATCACTGCAAAAATTTGAAATCTGTCATGAAATCGTGACGTGTCGGCAGCAGGACAGAAAGGATGTCGTGAAATCACGACGTGTCGGCAGCAGGACAGAAAAGGATGTCGCAAAATCGTGACATGTCGGTGGCAAAGAAAAAAGGATGTCGCGAAATCGTGACGTGTCGACAGTAAAGAAAAAAAGGATGTCTCAAAATCGCGACGTGTCGGCAAAAAAGAAAAATGGGATGTCGCGAAATCGCGACGCATTTTTTGGAAGCGTACGAAAAGTTGAAAGGGGTCGCGAAATCGTGACATGTCGCGATATCGCGACATGTCGCAAAATCACGACCTGTCTCTCCATCGCTACGAGTTGCTGAGAGGAAGCACAAGGTTGAAGGTGGTAGCGAATCGCTACCACTTCGTGAAGCGGAGGCCCGAAGGAAAAGTGGTAGCGAATCGCTACCACTTCATGAAGCGGAGGCCCGAAGGAAAAGTGGTAGCGAATCGCTACCACTTCGTGAAGCGGAGGCCCGAAGGAAAAGTGGTAGCGAATCGCTACCACTTCGTGAAGCGGAGGCCCGAAGGAAAAGTGGTAGCGAATCGCTACCACTTCGTGAAGCGGAGGCCCGAAGGAAAAGTGGTAGCGAATCGCTACCACTTCGTGAAGCGGAGGCCCAAAGGAAAAGTGGTAGCGAATCGCTACCACTTCGTGAAGTGGAGGCCCGAAGGAAAAGTGGTAGCGAATCGCTACCACTTCGTGAAGCGGAGGCCCGAAGGAAAAGTGGTAGCGAATCGCTACCACTTCGCAAAGACAAATGCTCGGAACCAAAGTGGTAGCGATATCGCTACCACTTTTTGAAAGGAAGGCTTGGAACCAAAGTGGTAGCGATATCGCTACCACTTTTTGAAAGGAATGCTCGGAACCAAAGTGGTAGCGATATCGCTACCACTCTTTTTGAAAAGAAGAGAAAGCAAAGTGGTAGCGATATCGCTACCACTTTTTTGAAAATAAGGCAAAGCAAAGTCGGTAGCGATATCACTACAACGAGCTACGGCGGGCGTACGAACCAAGAACACATCGCGATATCGTGACATGTCGTGATTTTGCGACATGTCACGTTATCGCGGATAGGAAACAGAAGAGGCCAAATGCAAATTCTATCGGGATTTCCACGGGAAAGCGTTACGAAAGGGGCAGGAGATGCAGGACACATGGCAAAAATGATAGAACCAGAGTAATGTTTCATAACAACAGTTACTGGCCACAGAGATCGAGCGTTACGATTGCATGCAAGGGTTAGAATACCAAAAGGCGGGAATTGAAGCGAAGGGTCCCGGGAGTCGAAACGAAGCATCATGGAGCAGCCGAGAACACACGACAGAAAGGTTAAATAGCAAAAATGTAGATGGATACAGGGCTGGAGATTGTAACAAAAAAGTTTTACTTATTGAAATAAAGGATTTTTCTTTGGTAACACGACTTTTGTGTGTAAAATCAAAAGGAGATCGAAGCCAAAACTATTGTTTTACTGTCAATATTTCCGTTGCATCATTTTGTCTTGTATCTATTTTGTTTATGCCATGGGATGGGTTACGATAGGTGAATGGTAGAATGATGCAGTTATATTCTTTTCCTTAGATTCTTGCATCTGATCTGATTAGATTGTGTGTTAGTACAGATATGATCGTTTGGATTGTTTTGGGGATTTCATATCTTAACTTGGGATTTTGCAGGGAGGAGATCGTGAACCATTTTAATATCCTTCATTATTTTCCAGCTGATTCAAAATAACAAGTTTCTGTTTTATTCCTTGATATGCTTAATTTCATGTCAGAGACTAACACTGAAATAACAGAACTATTGAATATAGATAAAACGAACAGGCTAACCTTAGAATAAATTGTGAATATTAGAACATCAAAAGGATTTTTGTTTATTTTTTGATTAATTAAACAAATCAAGATTATAAAGTTCATTAAGAATCAACAAAGGCCCCTTGTTAACAGCTATCTGCAGGATTTTGAGTTATTCTAGGATATATCAGTTGCATGCATTAAATTGAATTCATTTTTATATATGTAAAGGTTGTTTCACAAAGAAACTTGGAGAAATAATAAAAGGAAGGAAAATAAAATAAATTATTTCTTTGCAAGAAAGAGTCTTTTGTTTGAGACTCTAAGTTGCGTGTTATTATTGGTAATATGACAAATTAACACTCAACATTTTGGCGCTAGAAGGAGGGCCTTCTGTATTGCTTTGCAATTTTGATTTGTTCTAACAATTAACGTGGGTAGTTTTGTTTCCACCTATTGTGCTTGCAGGTATAACATTTAGACATTTTATCTGGCAGTAGAGTTGAGAAATATTTTAGAGTCCTAGAGTTTCCAAGCTGGCCCAACCTGAGTACATTGCTACTAGGTCTAAAACCACAGGGGAAAATATCTTCCAAAGTCTTTCTCCCACTGCTAGGAGGCCGAAAAACAAAAAATTGTTAACGAATGGTATTGAAATTTGCCAGCAGGGTCCATAACTTCATGGGCCCAGCTAGAAACTGCATTCATAGGGCAATTCAGATAGTTAGTAGATCCCTCCATGACATACAATTTCTTCGTATCTTGCAAAAGACAAACCAATGAACCCATTCGAGCGTTCAATCAGAGATTTCAAAAGCTATATACAAATGTGACTCGTCACTTTGCGGTAGACCCTGCAATTGCCTTGCAGCTATAATTCGGAGCCTTAGATCCTTTAACATCTTTGCTGACTAGAAGGAACCCTCAGGTTACAACCCTTCCTTTGGCTTATGCAAAAATAATGACTCTCGAACAGCAGATGAACTTGCCAGGCGCAGGATTGTCTCAATTGACTGGGATGGGACAATATGGCCCATACAGCCAATTTGCCATGATGAACCAGGTAGTAGCACCACGAGGCTCCGATGTTGAACAACTTCCAAACACCCACCCAAGTTACGCCATTGTCAGGTTATCCGAATGTCGCTGTTCAAACACAGAGTTTGATTCAAAATAACTCGATGGGTTTGCATGGGTTCGGTATGGGCAATAATTTGTTGACCATGTCGGGGTTTGCTCCAATTAACATGCCAAGCTCAGCAACTTATCCAACAATCACTCCCATTCAAAGTGTGAATCCGGGATGGAATCCACCTGCCCAAACTCAAGCCATTCAAAATGGGAATCCAGGATGGAATCCACCTGCCCAAACTCAAGCCATTCAAAATGGGAATCCGGGATGGAATCCGCCTACCCAAACCCAAGCCATTGTACCTAGTCCAGAGGTGGCTAATGCAGCCAACGCAACTGGACCTGCAATTGCAGTGCCTCAACCACAAGGGTCCGACGCAGCCATAGAAAATATGAAAGAAACATTGGCCAAGGTGTTGGTAACAGTAGGGAATGTAAATAAAAAAGTTGATCAGGCCATGGGCCATAACCGACCTCACAATCATAGAGGAAAAGGAATGTATAACACACGAGCCTAACAACGGGCGGGTACCCAATCCCGTTGCCAACCGAGGTAGACATTTCGGAAGACTGTGGAGATGCAGGATCTTGTGATAATGATTGCCCGCACTGTGGCCACGTGAAACCGAAGTCTATGCTAACGGAGGTCATACATTCCCATGAAAATGAAGAAGAGGAGGATGTAGAATTTTTTGGAAGCGAAGATGAAGAAGCTTTGGAAGTTCATGCAAACAAACGTTTTGGGAAAGCAAATCACAAATATTACACTAGGAGTTCTAAAGAGCCCAAAACTTCCTCTGCTCCTCCTAATAATCAATTACTCCCTCCTGACCCTAAAGGAGATGTCAATCCCCCTCCTCCATCGAAGGTCGAAAAGTCTAAGATGATGCAAAACTTGCCAAATCCAGAAAAGCTCACTTACAATTTGGTGGAAGATATGAAGAAGAATCGGGCCAATGTATCGATGTATGACATGGCCCGATTATTAGGCCAAGAAGTGAGTTCACCAAAAGGATTAAATCCATCTGCACAAGTTCATGAAGCTAAAAGTGTTGAGTCCCAAGTGGTTGTACAAAAAGAAAAATGAGATATACCTCCCTTTTTGGTAACCATTAGAATTACAGGTAAAAACTTGCACAATTGTTTAATAGACTCAGGGGCCTCGGCTACTATCATGCCCTTAGAAATCTGTAAAAGATTGGGACTTACACCAAAGCCTTCTAGGAGCAGGGTGGTGCAGTTGGATAGGTCAACCATGGAGGCGGTAGGAGAGTCGGGTGATGTGCATATTCAAGTCAATTCAGAACCCAGAATTCAACAGCGCATAGACATTTTGGTGCTCGATATTCCTATCAAATATGGCATGGTATTGGGAAGATATTGGAGTAAGAACCTAAATGGTTACATTGTGACAGACTCTTCACACATGTGGATACCTTGGAGGGGAGTGGCCAATCAAATTCGAATTGACAGTGAACCCCGACTCAAAGAGATGATCACAGATTACAACAAGCCGAAAGAGATCCAGTACATTGAAGCTGAGTTGGGAGAATATTGTTTGGACATAGAAGCACTCAAAAATACCCATGATGAAAGGATGGGGCACAACTTTACTGAAGGACATCAAGACATTTGGACCTTGAGATTTGATGGATCCAGGTCCAGACAAGGAGCAGGAGCCGGTGTTGAATTGTCATGTTCGGACCAGGAGCCTATATTCACTACATACAGACTACAGTTCCCTGCCACCAACAATATGGCATAATATGAGGCTTTGATTCTTGGACTACAGCTGGCCATTCGGAATAAAATTAAATATATCAAAGTCCTTGGTGATTCGGAACTGGTGGTGAAACAAGTGAGGGGGCAATACATATGCAAGGATAGGCGGCTCAGGCTTTACCGAACAAGGGTCAGAGATTTAATAGATGAGTTCGACGCCTTTAACATTTCTCTGATCTCAAGAAATGGAAATCGTCTGGCAGACTCCCTAGATGTAGTAGCGAGTATGTTGAAGCCAGTGGACCATAAGAAATGCAAGAAGTTCTCTATAGAGTTGGTCCCTTGTCCCTCTATACCAGATAATGTTACGAACTTCCAAGTATTTGATAGTGACAGGCACATATTTCATTTTGTCACTAATTATGGTATATTTGAAAAGCAGTACATAGATGAAGAAGAAAGGGACGTAGAAGAGGTAGTTTCGAAAGATAAAAATCCCGTAAAAAACAACCGGATGCCTGATGAGATAGCTTCATTAGAAAAAATCTTTGATATCGGAAGCAAACCAAGAAAAGGTAAAAGGGTTCCATCTCCTGGAGAGGCTTGTGATTTGGTTAACATTGGAAGTGCAGAAAATCCCAGAGAGGTATTCATAGCAAAAGCATGTACCAAGTAGGAGAAGGATTCCATAGCAGATGCATTAAAAGAATACATAGATTGCATTGCTTGGAGTTATAAGGAGTTGAAAACCTATGATCAGAATGTCATAATGCACACGATTCCACTGAAGCCAGAGTCCAAGCCCTTCAGGCAAAGACAAAGGTGAGTTAATCCATTATTAGAACCCTTGATAGAGAAAGAGGTGAAGCGACTGTTAGAAGCTAAGATCATCTTTCTCGTTAGGCATTCCACGTGGGTTGCTAACCTAGTCCCTGTGAGGAAAAAGAGTGGAGAAATAAGGTTGTGCATTGATTTCAGAAATCTCAACAAGGCATCCCAAAAGGACAACTACCCGTTACCCACCATCGATGAAATACTCCAAAAGGTAAACGGGTCGGAGATGATGTCATTCCTGGATGGTTATTCGGGATATAATCAGGTCCTTATCCATCCTAGTGATAGGATGAAGACTACTTTACGACAAAATGGGGCACCTTTGCATACAAGAGAATGCCCTTCGGACTATTGAACGCAGGTGCCACTTTCCAACGAGCTATGGATTTTGCTTTTAAAGGGCTTATTGGTAAGTGCATCATTGTTTACGTCGATGACATTCCTGTATTTTCTAAGAACAGGGAAAACCACGTCAAGGATCTTAAGAAAGTCTTTCAAAGATGCAGGGAACATGGTATATCTCTCAACCCAAAGAAGTGCATCTTCGGAGTAAAAGAAGGAAAATTGTTGGGACATATAATATCTAAGGATGGAATTTCCATTGACCTTGAGAGAATAGAAGCCATACAACAAATTCCTCATCCCAATAGCAAGAAGGGGTTGAGATCATTTTTCGAAAAGATCAATTTTGTCAGAAAATTTATCGCAGATTTTGCAGAGATAGCAAGACCTTTGAACAACATGCTAAAGAAAGAGGTCCAGATCATTTGGACAGATGAAAGGATAGAGGCTTTTGATAATATCAAGGATGCGATTTCTAAAGCCCCGATTTTGGTGAGTCCCGATTATACGAAGCCTTTCTATATATACACATTTGCTTCAGATCACTCCTTTGCGAGTGTTTTAACTCAAAAAGTGAAGGCAGCATTGAAAATCCCATTGCTTTCCTGAGTAGTCCTCTCAAAGATGCGAAACTGAGATATTCTACCCTAGACAAGCAAATGTATGCGCTGGTTAAGACTGTAAAAAAATTCAGGCACTACATAGTCCACAATAGGGTCTTTGCTATCGTCCCAGATCCTGCTGTCAAAGCCATGTTCGTTCAGAATGAATTAGGTGAGAAGCGTGGTAAGTGGGTTTCAAATTTGCAGGAATTTGATCTGGAGATTCAATCGATGAAGATAGTGCGGGGGCAAGGGTTAGCTAAGGCAATCACAGAGCAGGATCTTGCAATTCCTTGTCAACATTATGAAGTCGCGGATATAACCAAGGAGGAGTGGTATGCAGATGTGGTGTACTATCTACTAAATGGTAGGTGTCCATCAATTTTGAATGCTACTCAGCGCAGAGCCTTGCATTTGAAGTCTGCTAATTTTCTGGTTAGATCTGGCACATTATACAGAAAGAACCATGAAGGTATTTACCTTCGTTGCGTTGATCATGAGGAGGCAGTGTGAATACTCGAAGAGTTTCATGGTAAACATGGGACAGGGCATGGGTCTGCCAATGCCACAGCCCATCAAATCCTCAGAGCCGATTATTATTGGCCTCAACTATTCAAGGATGCCCATTCTCATGTGAGGTCATGTCACATATGTCAAACTGCAGCCAATAGAGATAGAAACGCTTCCATGCCTTTACAGTCAGTAATCGAGTCCAGACCTTTCACGCAATGGGGCCTGGATTTTATCGGGATTATCAGCCCCAATTCCTTCGATACTCACAAATATATTCTAACGGCTACGGACTATTGCACGAGATGGACCGAAGCTATCCCCACAAAGAATGCTACTGCAGAGGTGGTCATTAGATTTTTAGAAGATAACATTGTCACTAGATTCGGGATGCCAAACTCCATCGTAAGTGATAATGGTTCGGCCTTTTCCTCTCTGGAGTTTGCTAATTGGGCATTTGATAACAGCGTGAGTTTAAAGTTCTCCTCCAATTATTACCCGCAAGGTAACGGATTGGCCGAGTCATCCAATAAGAAATTGTTGACTGTCATAAAAAAGTTGTTGGAAAGGAATCCACGGGACTGGCACAATAAGCTTAAGTTGGCCCTTTGGGCTGATAGAATCAGAGTCAAAGAAGCAATAGGGACATCTCATTATCATCTGGTTTATGGACAAGATCCCATTTTTCCTGCAAATCTCAGATTACAAACGCTGCACTTCATGAAAGATTATTTTGGAACTAATGATAAACTTGAGTCTAGACTAACGCAATTAATGCGCTTGGATGAAAAAATGGATGAAGCTATGCTTCATTTTAGTAAACACCAAGACATTGTAAAAATATGGTTTGAAAAAAGGTCTAAGGCCAAGGCGTTTAAAATTTCAGATTTAGTGCTGTTATGGGACAAAAGACATGAGAAGAAGGGGGAACATGATAAATTTGATTACCTTTGGTTAGGTCCCTATCAGATTTCAGAGATCCTAGGGGAAAATAGTTTTAGGCTAAAAACCTTTGATGGAAAGGATTTGGCACTACCTATCAATGGGTTGCACTTGAAGCACTACTTTCAAGCATGAGGTAGTTGGGCTTTGTATTATATGTAATAACGCTGTAATTTCTTGCTTTCATTTTTCATGTTTAGGTGTGCATTATTTTTTTTGTTCTTCTTTGACATGTCTAAGCTTTGTATTAATGTTGTGATCTGTTTCTTTGTGTGCAGATTTGATAATTAAGTGTGTGTTTCAGGAGATATCTAGTTTTGTGTCAATGCTGTAATTTAGTTTTTTGATGTGCAGATTTAATATGTTAGTATGTATTCATTTTTGTTTCAGGTTTTTCTTGTATTAATGTTGGGTTTTTTGCGTTTGTGTGCAGGTTGGACATTTAGGTGGTGGTGTTCATTTGATTTCCTTTTCATTGCCTTACAAAAAAAAAAAAAAAAAAAAAAAGGGAATAAAAGCTTGATGTTGAACACATGCCTAAGATTGGGAGAATATGAAACATTGGAATCATGTTGTAAAAGCTCCACATGTAATACAAACAGTTAATTTAGATCATTTGAAGCTTGTGATGCATGAAAAAGTCAGTTTTGCATGATAAATCATCTCATTTGCAATTCACGAAATAATGCATTCATGTTCCATCTCACTTTTCATACATTTCACCGTAGTGGCATATGCATCTTAGGTGCAATTCATTTGAGTATGTTGAATCCTCTTAGGGTTATGTTATAACATAAATTTAAGTAAATCCTAAGGTTGGAAACTGAGTCTTGAAGTATCTAGGACCAAGCACGTTTCATACATTAAAAAGGATCTTGAGCAAAATGATCAAAACCTAACTTGGAGGAAAAGGTTGGGCGAAAATGGTTTTCATGTCTATCCTATTATGCAACATGATCCTAAAAATAGTGGTTTTGACCACTTCCATAGAGCTTAAAGCCTAAAATCGAGTAGTAAGGATAGGGCATAAATTCTCATCTCGGTTGGTTGAGAATCTAATTCCCCAAAGCTTTGATTGGACCCACATGGAGTAGTAAGGATAGGGCATAAATTCTCATCTCGGTTGGTTGAGAATCTGATTCCCCAAAGCTCTTATATTTCATTTCGTATTAAATCTTAGATTGTAAGGATCGTACTATTTGTCCTCTACAAAGGATGGGTAGTCATCCCCAAGTTTTAAGTAACAAGATTAATATTTTCCATTAACATTTAAAATCTTGGGTTGTAAGGATCATACTATTTGTCCCTAACCGGGATGGGTAGTCATCCCCAAGGTCCAAGAAGTAAAATAAATAAATTTTTCCCATCTCATCCTTATACTTGGATTGTAAGGATCGTACTACTTGTCCTCTGCAAGGGATGGGTAGTCATCCCCAAGGTCCAAAGAAATGAAGATAAGTTTTGGATTATGGGGTTAGATAGGCCCATGCATGACATCATGTCTTGCCTAAAAAGTAAGACCACTGATTGTCTAGAGGGTTAGACTAGCATGACCATTTCTTCCATAATTGGTTTAGTTATTTTGCTCAAAGTGAGGTAAAGAATTCTAAATTAGAATAGTAAGGATAGGGTTAAACTCTCATCTCGGTTGGTTGGGAGTCTGATTCCCCAAAGTTCTGATTTCACATCCACTTGCACATGGGTTCAAGATAGTAGGGACTCATAACCAACTTTGGGATATAATGAACCGTTCACTAGTGGATCCTAAGAGGGTTTGGCAGTCTTGAATGTTTGCACATAATACTACAAGAGTGACTACGCATTTTCTCATGGCATATTCAGTAGGATACACAAATCATTCACAATTTCGCATATGCATTCATGCAAAACCGATGATGGAATGTGGATCAAATTCAAATGATAAGGAAAGGAATTCATTGCACACACCGAGCTAATACTTGATGATTCTAATAATTCATGTACTTCTGATTTTGGGCATTAGTTACATTGATTATGGGCTAACCCATGTTTTCAAATTTGTGATTTATGTTAGGTTGGGTTCTTACTAAAATGCTCAAGAGCATTTGACAAGTAGAGTCGCCATTTGTTGTGGTTCATCCACAACACACCCCAGAAGTGGGGACCCACCTTTGTTTTTGTAGGTTTTAGGGAAGATATCAAAGACCCGGATGCTAAAAATGAAGAAAAGAAGAAAAATGCCTAAGTGTTGAAAGGGTCGCGAAATCGCGACATGTCGTGATATCGCGACATGTCACGAAATCGCGACCTGTCTCTCCATCGCTACAAAAATTTGAAATCTGTCGCGAAATCATGACGTGTCAATAGCAGGATAGAAAGGATGTCATGAAATCGTGACGTGTCGGCAGCAGGACAGAAAAGGATGTCGCGAAATCGCGACGTGTCGGCGGCAAAGAAAAAAAGGATGTCGCGAAATCGCAACGTGTCGGCGGCAAAGAAAAAAAGGATGTCACGAAATCGTGACGTGTCGGCGGCAAAGAAAAAGGGGATGTCATGAAATCGCGACGCATTTTTTGGAAGCGTACGGAAAGTTGAAAGGGGTCGCGAAATCGTGACATGTCGCGATATCGGGACATGTCATGAAATCGTGACCTGTCTCTCCATCGCTACGAGTTATCGAGAGGAAGCACAAGGTTGAAGGTGGTAGCGAATCGCTACCACTTCATGAAGTAGAGGCTCAAAGGAAAAGTGGTAGCGAATCGCTACCACTTAGTGAAGCGGAGGCTCGAAGGAAAAGTGGTAGCGAATCGCTACCACTTCGTGAAGCGGAGGCCTAAAGGAAAAGTAGTAGCGAATCGCTACCACTTCGTGAAGCGGAGGCTCGAAAGAAAAGTTGTAGCGAATCGCTACCACTTCGTGAAGCGGAGGCCCAAAGGAAAAGTGGTAGCGAATCGCTACCACTTTGTGAAGCCGAGGCTCGAAGGAAAAGTGGTAGCGAATCGCTACCACTTCGTGAAGCGGAGGCCCAACGGAAAAGTGGTAGAGAATCGCTACCACTTCGCAAATACAAATGCTCGGAACCAAAGTGGTAGCGATATCGCTACCACTTTTTGAAAGGAAGGCTCGGAACCAAAGTGGTAGCGATATCGCTACCACTTTTTGAAAGGAATGCTCGGAACCAAAGTGGTAGCAATATCGCTACCACTCTTTTTGAAAAGAAGAGAAAGCAAAGTGGTAGCGATATCGCTACCACTTTTTTGAAAAGAAGGCAAAGCAAAGTCGATAGCGATATCGCTACAACGAGCTACGGCGGGCGTACGGACCAAGAACACGTCGCGATATCACGACATGTCACGATTTCGTGACATGTCGCGTTATCGCGGCTAGGAAACAGAAGAGGCCAAATGCAAATTCTATCGGGATTTCCACGGGAAAGCGTTACGAAAGGGGCAGGAGACACAGGACACGTGGCAGAAATGATAGAACTAGAGTAACGTTTCATAACAACAGTTACTGGCCGCAGAGATTGAGCGTTACGATTGCATGCAAGGGTTAGAATACCAAAAGGCGAGAATTTAAGCGAAGGGTCCCGGGAGTCAAAACGAAGCATCATGGAGCAGCCGAGAGCACACGATAGAAAGGTTAAATAGCAAAAATGTAGATGGATACAGGGCTGGAGATTGTAACAAAAAAGTTTTACTTATTGAAATAAAGGATTTTTCTTTGGTAACACGACTTTTGTGTGTAAAATCAAAAGGAGATCGAAGCCAAAACTATTGTTTTACTGTCAATCTTTTCGTTGCATCATTTTGTCTTGTATCTATTTCGTTTACGCCATGGGATGGGTTACGATAGGTGAATGGTAGAATGATGCAGTTATATTCTTTTCCTTAGAGTCTTGCATCTGATCTGATTAGATTGTGTGTTAGTACAGATCTGATCGGTTGGGTTGTTTTGGGGATTTCATCTCTTAACTTGGGATTTTGTAGGGAGGAGATCGTGAACCATTTTAATATCCTTCATTATTTTCCAGCTGATTCAAAATAACAGTTTCTGTTTTATTCCTTGATATGCTTAATTTCATGTCAGAGACTAACACTGAAATAACAGAACTATTGAATATAGATAAAACGAACAGGCTAACCTTAGAATAAATTGTGAATATTAGAACATCAAAAGGATTTTTGTTTATTTTTTGATTAATTAAACAAATCAAGATTATAAAGTTCATTAAGAATCAACAAAGGCCCCTTGTTAACAACTATCTGCAGGATTTTGAGTTATTCTGGGATATATCAGTTGCATGCATTAAATTGAATTCATTTTTATATATGTAAAGGTTGTTTCACAAAGAAACTTGGAGAAATAATAAAAGGAAGGAAAATAAAATAAATTATTTCTTTGCAAGAAAGAGTCTTTTGTTTGAGACTCTAAGTTGCGTGTTATTATTGGTAATATGACAAATTAACACTCAACAGAAGGATATCAATATTATAATATTTGGGTAAAATAAAAAGGTTAAAAGGATATCTCCGTTCCATGGTGGTTGAAATAAAATAATAAGGTTATTTTGCTAAGGTGAAAATGGCAAAAGGTTTTTCTAAAAAACCTAAGGAAGATTACATTTTAAAAAGCCTAAAGGATATTTAAATATTTAATTATAATATTTAAATTCATTCTGAATTTAAAATAATTATAATTAAATTATTATTTTTAAAGTGCAAAGCATTCTCCTTGAAAAGAGCAAGTGAGCAAGTTTTAAAAATATTAAAAGAGGCAAAGGTTAAATAATATTAATTAAAATATTTTAACCTTGTGGTTAAAATTTTAATTCAAATTATTCTTGGTGCCAAAGTTCTTTTTGAAAATGTGGTAAATCAAAATAAGGGCCGACATCTCCACATTTACCATATTGCATATAAAGAGGGGTAAATTATTTCCCCAAAGGTTAATGCATTCATTGATTGAGCAAAAGATATATTTTGTGCATGCGCTTCAAGGGAGAATCTTCGTGCTATTCAAAAAGGACAAAAGAGTGTGTGTTGAAATAAAAGTGGGTGCGAAGTTCCTACATGATGCGCTAGGAAGTGCAGATGGTAGGCAAGGCAAACATAAGGCATTTGTTGAGGACAGGTCATGGGTTCAAATCACAATCATGTTTTTGCAAGGGAGAAAGGAAGGACCTGTTGTGGCTGATCCACAACGTACCCCAAGATTGGGGACCCACATTTTTTTTGCATGTGTTCCAAGAAGACCGAAGTGGCCCATAGGCTAAAGATCAAGGAAAAAAGCAAAATACCACAAGGAGGAAAAGTGTCATGATATTGCGACATGTTGCGCTGTCGCAGCCAAAAAAGAAAGTGTCGCGATATCACGACATGTTGCACCATCATGGCCAAAAAATAAAAAGTGTCGTGATATCACAACATGTTGCACTTTTGTGGCCAAAAAAGAAAAAGTGTCGCGATATCGTGACATGTTGCACCATCGCGGCCAAAAAAGAAAAAGTGTCACGATATCGTGACATGTTGCACCATCGCGGCCAAAAAGAAAAAGTGTCGCGATATCGCGACATGTTGCACCATCGCAGCCCAAAAAGAAAAAGTGTCGTGATATCATGACATGTTGCACCATCGCAGCCAAAAGAGAAAAAGTGTCACGATATCATGACATGTTGCATTGTCATGGCCCAAAAAGAAAAAGTGTCGCGATATCGCGACATGTCACAGTTTCACTGCTAAAAGCAACAAAAGATGGAAGGGGCCAAAAGTGTCGCGATATCACGACATGTTACATTTTCACGATTCAAAAGGGGTAGGCAAACAGAGAAACAAGAAGCGTCATGATATCGCGACATGTTCCATTTTTGCAAAGGTAACAGACCTGCAAAGTGACGTGGACATGAGGACAAAATCCAATGAAGAAGACAAAGCGTTACATAAGGAATATTTAATTATTTGAAATCATTTAAGATGGTTGTTACACACGGATGGAAACAGACGCAAGCCCATATGGAGAAAATGTAGAGAAGGGCCACAAAATGGAAAGTAAAGCACATGCATACAAGGGAAGGTGAAATGAACAGTCAGGGAAGGTGAATCGAATAGCCATCGACAAATGAAACGAACCGTCAAGGAAGGAGAAACAATGTTTTTACAGGTTTAAATATGCCATTCAAAGATGTCAGAAGGGGTGGAAAACTATTGCAAGTAGCGTTACAGGTTTAAAGGCGAGAGCCATTCTGGACCTAGTTGGGTTGTTTTTCTTCCGTAGACTGGTTTTTCTTCTTCATGGACATGGTTTGGAAATTGCGACGAGCAGAGTTGCAGACTTGAAGGTGATGATGCCATTCTGGGCCTGTTTGAGTTGTTTCTCTTCCATGGACTAGTTTGGGAAAACCAGAAATTCTGCTATTGTAAAATGACACATTTTTAATGCAAAAGTGTTTAGAAATTTACATCTTGTGGGCAAGAAAGAAGGATATTTTCTTTGCATGCTATGGATTTAATGTTTATTCTTTCATCTTTTCAAATTTCAAATTTATAGATAATGTTGATGCCATTTCTTTGGGTTACATTAGGCAAATATTTTAAATCTGAATTTTATTTCGTACCCTAGGAACCAACACTTAGTCTATGGGGATTATGCTTGTTTTGCAAGTCCAATAGGTTAGGTTGCATGCATGGAGATCTCACATATTCGGTTTTGTTGGAACAGGATAGCATCATACTGAGAGCATTTTATTTTCAGTTTTTCTACATTTCATTTTCATTTCTGCATTTTATTTTTTTCAAAAATTTTAACTTATTTTTAGGCATTAAAAATAAACATTTAAAAAAACTTCAAAATCCAAAAAACAATAAACAATCACTAAAGTTTCATGATTAAATAAACCAACATTGACCCTTGTTTATAGTTACTTGCAATCACTAAGGTGTTCCAAGCATTTAAATTAAGTATCTTTATTTGAGATTACTAATACACATATGCAAAATGCTGATACAGCGGAGACCTTGGAGAAGTTGTTTGTTTGACTTCTTTGCAAGAGGGGATTTAGAACCCAAATCCTAAAGGAGAGTGTACTTTCACGACTGGGTGAAAATACCACTCAATAGATTGGTGTTAGAAGGAGGTCCTGAATTATTTTATTTCAGAGTGATTTAAATGCTATAGGGATTTAAATTTTGAATATTTCATGCCCTATTGATTATTATCTTTAGCCCTATTTTAACAATACAACCTTGTAGTGTTAAAAGGAGGACATGAATTGCTATGCATTGTTCTAACTCTTTTTGATTGTTCATACAGGAATAAAGTGTCTTGATTTGATTAAAAAAAAAATCTGACTAACGAGGTTGTCTCCATGCAATTACTTTCATTTGATTTTAATGGATACATCTCTTTGTTGATGCTAATTTGTAAGGAATTATTTTGTCTAAAAATGTATTTGTTGTCGGTATTATGCTCTTCACCTACACGTAATGTGATCTTGTGAATCAGAAATCCTACAACACTAGGAGTATGCTCTTCACTTGCGCATATGTGATCTGGTAAATCAAAAACTTACATTTTTAGAATACTACTTTGTCAAGGTTCCTTCTTTCATGACTAACAGGTTTTGAAGTTATTCTTTAAATTTCATTAATTACAAGATTTTTTGTGTGTCGCAGGTTTTCTTTGAGGTACTGAGAGTTGTGTCAGGTTATTGTAGGGCTATCATCATCGATTTTGAATCAAATGGCCCAACCTCCACCACCTCCTTGGTACAGAGTCAATAACATTCCTTTGAATATTGCAGGGGATATTCACGAGATCCCTAGGAATATAGAGATATTTTTTCCCAAATACAAGTCATATGGCCTAAGGACTGCAAAAGAACATATTCAGGCCTATAGGGATGTTTTGATAATATTGCAAGTTCAACATGAAGATGTGGCTTATAGACTCTTCCCCATGAGCCTAGACCAAGTGGCTTATGAATGGTATATTTGCTTACCTACTGGTTCCATTACGTCATGGATGCAAATAGAGAATGCTTTTGTCAACCAATTCAGGTCACCATTAGATCCCACAATCATCTATAATCAGTTCATTACATGCAAAAGAGGCCAGGGTAAGCCAATCTAAACTTTTAATCAGAGATTTCAGAAGTGCTATAATAGAGCAATTCGGCATTTTGCCATTGATCCCGTAGTAGCTTTGCAAATATATTTTGGGGCATTGGATCCTATGACGGCAATGTTTGCAAGGCAAAATCCTCAAGTTACCATGCTTGCTCTAGCCTACAATGAAGCTATGACCATTGAGCAACAAATGACACCACAGAGTTATGGGTTTTCCCAAATGCCTATGGTAGGACAATATGGTCCATATGGTCAAGCTCCTATGATGAATCAGATCATGGCATCACAAATATCAGGCATAAATGCTTTGCCTTATCAACAACCATATTCATCAACACCCGCTTATGCACCCAGTCCAATCTCGATTCAAAGTGTGAATCCCTACGCAAATCAAGTGGCTCAAAATCCAACTCAAATGTTAAGTCAAGATCTCACCAATTACACAAATCCTATTGGAACTAGCAATAACATAGCTCAACCAAAAGAGATTTATTCAGAGGTTGAAGAACTCAAAAATATGGTTCACAAATTGAGTAATTATTTGGTTCAAAAATAGAAGTATGAATCCCATGCCCCTCACCCAAATCGAAACTCCAACAATAGAGGGAGACAGTGGAATACGAAGCCAAACAATGGGGGTGTGCCTCCCCCTATTGCTAATCAGATAGATACTTCTACAGGACCAAGTCACTCTAGTTTTATTCTTAATATTTCTGATTTTGCATGGGAAAAGGGGTGTAGATTGCATAATACAATAATGAAAGGAATTGTCCCAAAATTGCTATGTATACCCATTGTCTCCAAGCTCAAGTGGATGATCTGGAACTTGTGCCAAATAGGGGTCCATCCCAAAATTAGCAAGGAGTGGACAAAATTTTGGTGGTGGAAACTCTATATCGTCAAGGGAGTGATGACCAAGAGGATCCACACCTTCCAAATTGTGATAAAATTGAATCATGGGTTACAAATTTGGATTATGATAGCTTTACCAATTTGAATTCAAGAAATAATCCACTTTTGGAAATAACTGGACCATATATGGAAGGTGAAGATGAATTGGATGAGAAACATGTTTATGAATCAAAATATGAAGAAGTGCGTGAACTTCATGACTTGAATTTGGAATATGACTACTATGATCCATGGAAGAAGTGGAAAGACTACACTCACTCCAAAACTGCTAATGAAACTTGTGTGCCAATTGATATACAAGACAACATAATCGCCTACTCAAAGGAAGATAGTACAACTCCTGTACAATTTGAGGATGTGTTGGAAGAGATACCATGGATAGTGAACAAAGAATTGGAATTAAATGACAAAGTGGTTGATCTATTGGAAGCAATGAAAGTGATTGATCATGAAGATGAGTTACTTGACATACACTTCGACCAAGAATATTTGAGGGTTGAAAAGGATGGGCATGTTTTTAATTGGGTGCCCAATTTTGGTATGTTTGATGAACAAGTAATCAATGAAGAATATGAAGACCATGAGGTGAAAAGGGGAATGGCAAATCCTCATCAAATATTGGAAAATGAAAATATGAAAAGGGTAAAATCTAAGCCTTTGTGTCCAAACATCCAAGATTTTTGTGAAGATTTGTATAATTCAAATGATATTTATGATGAAATGCCATTGAAGGTGAATGAAGAACAAGGATTAATTTCTAACCACACCTTTGATAACATTAATTTAATGAATGAAAATTAGTTTGATGCACTTAAATTGCTAAATCAAATTCATCAACAATTAATTCTTGAATCTAGGATAAAAACTCTTAATGATCCCCATTTAGTAAATATCCTAGATACTTGTAAATTGTTGCACAATTTTGATTGGCCTAAGAACATGGAAAATGAATTAGCTTTGAAATTTTTAGAAATAGGCTCTTACTCACAAAATTTAATTTTGAATAAAGAAAGCCTAGTTGTAAATCATGAATGGAATTATGAAATTTGCACCTTAAAGAATAGACAAGAGAGAATTGAAAATCAACCATTGTCTAATCAATTTGGTAATTTGAATCTCACCTATAGGAATACTAATGGAACTAAATCTAATTGGTGGAGTGAGAGAGGAAAGTTAAAGTTGGTTGCATTGTTTGTTCTAATATTGATTTTGTTTGATTCCTTCCACATTTGGCATGTGTATCACGTCATATGTCTTTTAAAGAATTCTAATCAGGTTTGGGATCCGGGAAAATGATAATCCAATTTTTTTTTTGTGCATTTGTATATACTTTTGGTTTTCGTGTTTTAGTTTTGGATTAGATCTCATTTTGGTTTTAAGTTTTGTGTGTTGGTCCTTTGGACGCTTTTGGTTTGTTAACTTAGGTCCTTATGAATGTTGACTAAGACTAGGAGAATATGAAACATCAGAATTGTATTGCAGAAAGCTCCACAAATTTCGTAAGCACATTAAAGAATATCGTTTGGAACTTATGATGTAAGAAGTTGTCAATTTTATACATTATGATAAAGTAGGAGGTATACTCCATATGTATTTCAAAAGGAGCAATGCATTCATATCTCATGTACATTCCGCATTGCATATACATTTCATCTCAGTTGCATCTTCATTTCATATACAATCATTGAAAAGGTGTCGAATCCTCTTAGGATTATTACATAACATATATTAAAAAGATCCTAAGGTTGGGAAAAAATGCCCGAACTATCTTGAACCAAGCACGTTCTACGCATATTAAAGAGGATCTTGAGCAAAATGGTCAAAACCATACTTGGAAGAAAAGGTGAGGCGAAAAGAGTATTTCGTGTTTGTCCTATCATGCAACATAATCCTTAAACAGTGGTTTTTACCACTCCCATAGTGCTTAAAGTCTAAAATCAGAGTAGTAAGGATAGGGTCTAATTCTCATCTCGCTTAGGTTGAGAATCCGATTCCCCAAAGCTCTGATTTGACCTTCATGGAGTAGTAAGAATAGGGTCTAATTCTCATCTCACTTAGGTTGAGAATATGATTCCCCAAAGCTCTGATTTGACCTTCATGGAGTAGTAAGGATAGGGTCTAATTATCATCTCGCTTAGGTTGAGAATCTGATTCCCCAAAGCTTCCATTTTGCCCGCTCAAGAACTTGAAACCCAAAGCAAATATGTTTCATTTTATGATATTGGATTGGAAGGATCGTACTACGTGTCCCTTGCAAGGATGGGTAGTCATCCCCAAGGTCCAAGAAATCAAAGTAAAGTCAAATACTGGATTATGGGGGTTAATATCCATCAGGGCTATAGATTCCTGGTTGGCAGTGGAGTATGCTCATGCATGGCAACATGTCTTGTCTAAAAGCAAGACCACTGACTCCTCAAACGGACAGGCTAGCCTGACAATTTCATCCATAACAGTTTAAATCATTTTGTTCAAAGTGAGGTAATGAACTCTAGATCAGAGTAGCAAGGATAGGATTAAATTCCCATCTCGCTTAGGTTGGGAATCTGATTCCCCAAAGCTCTAATTTCACTTACACTTGCACATGGGTTCAAGATGGTAGTGACACATAACCAACTTTGGAATCTAGTAAAATTAATTCAGTATACATATATTTGGTCCTAAGAGGGTTTGACAGTTTTAATATGTTTGTTCATGATACTAGAAGGTCTGAGCCTTTGCAAAGCAGGTTGTTATATCTCTATCATCTTCATCATACATCAAATCTTGCACAAATAATTCATAGCCTTGCATAGGAATCATAAGTGAAACTGACAATGGAATTTCAAACGATAGGGAATGAAGCACATTGCACACACCGAGCTGATATTTAATAATTCTAATGTTTCATGTATTTATCATCTAGTTTCATTCTTGGGATATTTTCTAATGCTTGTATTTGAGTCTGTGTATTTTCAGGTTGAGTTCTCACCGAAATGTTCAGGAGCATTTCTCAGCAGAGTCACCATTTTTTGTGGTTGATCCACAATGTACCCCAAAATTGGGGACCCACATTTTTTTTGCATGTGTTCCAAGAAGACCGAAGTGGCCCATAGGCTAAAGATCAAGGAAAAAAGCAAAATACCACAAGGAGGAAAAGTGTCGCGATATCGCAACATGTTGCGATGTCGCATCCAAAAAGAAAAAGTGTCGCGATATCATGACATGTTGCACCATCACGGCCAAAAAAGAAAAAGTGTTGCAATATCGCGACATGTTGCACTGTCATGGCCAAAAAAGAAAAAGTGTCGCGATATCACGACATGTTGCACCATCGCAACCCAAGAAGAAAAAGTGTCATGATATCGCGACATGTTGCACCATCGTGGGAAAAAAAGAAAAAGTGTCGCGATATCGCGACATGTTGCACCATCACAGCCCAAAAAGAAAAAGTTTCATGATATCGCGACATGTTGCACCATCACGGCCAAAAGAGAAAAAGTGTCGCGATATCGCGACATGTTGCACTGTCACGACCAAAAGACCAAAAGTGTCACAATATCGCGAAATGTTACAGTTTCGCGACTAAAAGCAACAAAATACGGAAGGGGCCAAAAGTGTTGCGATATCATGACATGTTACATTTTCATGATTCAAAAGGGGCAGGCAAACAGAGAAACAAGAAGCGTCGCGATATTGCGACATGTTCCATTTTCTTCAAGGTAACGAACTTGCATAGTGACGTGGACATAAGGACAAAATCCAATGAAGAAACAACATGTCACAAAATCATGACATCTTTCTTCCTTGGTTCCTTCTTTGCCTTCTGGTCATAAAACTACGACCTGTCACAAAATTGTGACATTTCTTTCCCCTAGATTTCTCTCTCCTCGGCGGGTTGCGAAACTACGACATGTCATAAAATTGTGACATCATCTCCTCTACGCCTTCTCTCTCTTTTGTGGGTCACGAAGCCATGAAATGTCATGAAATCATGACATCTTAGCTTTTGGCTTTCTCTTTCTTCCTTAGGTCATGAAATCATGACATATTTGCCTTCCATACTCTCCTTCTACTTTTGGGTTGTGAAACTGTGACATGTCATGAAATCACGACATCTTTGCTTGCAGCCTCCTCTTGCCTGATTGGGTCATGAAATCGTGACATCCTTGGCACCCTTGCTTCTCCTATGGAACCTGTCGCGATATCATGACAGTTGGCCCTGCTGGCTTCTTTCTCCATTTTGTGTCGCGATATCGTGACACATTTTCTATCCCGATATCGTGATAGCTTCTCCTCGCTCACTTCTTTGCTTCACTTATGTCGTGATATCATGACACATTTCCTGTCGCAATTTCATGACAGCTTCTCCTTGCTGACTTCTTTGCTCCATTTGTGTCGCGATATCGTGACACATTTTCTGTCACAATATCATGACAACTTCTCCTCACTGACTCCTCTGCTCCACTTGTGTCGCGATATCACGACACATTTGTTGTTGCGATATCACGACAGCTTCTCCCCACTGGCTTCGTTCTCTGCTTGCGTCGTGATATTGTGCCACATCTTTTGTCATGAAATCGTGACAATTTTCTCTGTTGGCTCCTCTCTCCACTTTGTGTCGTGATATCACGATAGTTTTTAGCCTTCTCTTTATCTCTCCTCTTGGTGTCATGATATCGCGACACTTTTTTTGTCATGATATCGTGACAGTTTTCCTCCTTCTCTTTCTCTCTCCTCTTTTGGTCATGATTTCACGACATGTCACGAAATCACGACATCTTCCTTCCTTAGCCAATTTTCCAAAAATGGCTCTACTTCCACTAGATGCTCATGCATCAGATGTCACTGGATGCTCTTGCATCAGAAACTCAGGGTTGATGGAGAAGTGACCTTCACTTCTGCATTGTTCTATCGCATAGGGACTCAACTCTTTTTGATCAACCCACTCTCTCTGTCTTCTCACCATTCTTCCACAAACACTGCTCGGAGTGTCAATCTCCTTCCTCTAAGGCTTCACATAGAAACCTCCTGCAAGTACTACACCGAGTACCAAATTCTTTCCTCTGAGGCTTCATGTCAGAAACCCCCTGCAAGCACTGCCCAGAGTGCCAAATTCTACCCCTTCCATAGATCCTGGTGCAAGCTGCCTCATGTTTGGCACTCTGCTTACACGCTCAGAATCTTCTGGCTCTGATACCACTTGATGGGGGGCCAAAAATTGCATTCATCAAAATCCAATATTTTCATTCAATATTTTCAATTTACAGTTACACAGACTAGCCCGTAGGCATAGTTTACATTCACTATGCAATCTCTGGCTCTCCATGCTCTCTCATTACATTCACTGGGTTTTTATAGAGGCCTCGACCCTCTGCAGTCTATAATTAACAATTACAGAACAATGGTTGTAGCCATTAATCTCCCGCATCTGGAAGAAATTCACGTCGCTCTCCCCGTAGCCCTCAACATGCATGATCCTGGTGTAGACTGCCTCACGCTCGGCGAATCTGCCTACACTACCTAGGAACTCTAAGCTTTCTCTGGAAGGAAACACAGTCCGAAACTGCCTCACATTCGACGCATCTGTTTCATGGTCTTCCATCTCCATGGATCCTGGTGCAAACTGCCTGTCTACACTACCTAGGAACCCTAAGCTCTTCTGGAAGAAAAAAAAGTGCAGTAGGGCCAGAATGACCCTCTGGCCTTTGAATCTGCAACCCCTGCCTGCAACTATTTTCCAACCCCTATGCACGACTCTACTTTACCCTTTTATAATTTATGGCGTGCCTCTTTGTCTTCCAATTGGTGGCTTCTCCTTCATTTCTACCATGACTGTTCGGTTCCATAACTGCATTCCGCAATGACCCCTGTAACTGTCGTCTGACTGCCATTCACTACCAGATTACTCTGCATGACCCTTCATTTCCATTTCATGACTGGTCATTTTCGTCTTCCCGCACGACTCTTCATCTTCGCCTGCCTTCACTACACCTTGGTGCCATGTGTTGTTTCGTGCTGCCACGTGTCACTCAATGACCCCCTTTTGTAATGGTCCCTATAACCGTCGGTCCCTTCTGAGTCGTGAAACAGCATGTCATGAAATTGTGACATCTTTCTTCCTTGGTTCCTTCTTCGCCTTCTGGTCGCGAAACTACGACCTGTCGCGAAATCGCGACATTTCTTTCTCCTGGATTTCTCTCTCCTTGGTGGGTCGTGAAACTATGACATGTCACAAAATTGTGACATCTCATCTGTGCCTTATCTCTCTTCTATGGGTCACAAAACCATGACATGTTGCGAAATCACATCTTAGCTTTCCACTTTCTCTTTCTTCCTCAGGTCATGAAATCGTGACATCTTTGCCTTCTGTACTCTCCTTCTGCTTTTGGGTCGTGAAACCATGACATGTCATGAAATCATGACATCTTTTCTTGCAGCCTCCTCTTTCCTAATTGGGTCATGAAATCATGACATCCTTGGCACCCTTGCTTCTCCTATGGAACCTGTCGTGATATCGCGATAGTTGGCCCTGCTGGCTTCTTTCTCCATTTTGTGTCGCGATATCGCGACACATTTTTTGTCATGATATCGCGATGGCTTCTCCTCGCCCACTTCTTTGCTTCACTTATGCCGCGATATCACGACACATTTCCTGTCGTGATTTCATGACAGCTTCTCCTTGCTGACTCCTTTGCTCCATTTGTGTCGCGATATCGTGACAACTTCTCCTCGCTGACTCCTCTGCTCCACTTGTGTCTCGATATCGTGACACATTTGCTATTGCGATATCATGACAGCTTCTCCCTGCTGGCTTCGTTCTCCGCTTGCGTCGTGATATCATGACACATCTTCTATCATGAAATCATGACAGTTTTCTTCATTGGCTCCTCTCTCCACTTTGTGTCACAATATCGTGACACTTTTTCTGTCGCGATATTGCAACAGTTTTTAGCCTTCTCTTTCTCTCTCCTCTTGGTGTCATGATATCGCGACACTTTTTTTGTCACGATATCGTGACAGTTTTCCTCCTTCTCTTTCTCTCTCCTCTTTTGGTTGCGATTTCGCGACATGTCATGAAATCGCGACATCTTCCTTAGCCAATTTTTTGAAAATGGCTCTACTTCCACTGGATGCTCCTGCATCAGATGCCACTAGATGGTCCTGCATCATTTTATTTGCATGTTATGGATTTAATGTTTATTCTTTCATCTTTTCAAAATTTTAATTTATAGACAATGTTGATGCCATTTCTTTGGGTTACATTAGGCGAATATTTGAAATCTGAATTTTATTTCGTACCCTAGGAACCAGCACTTAGTCTATGGGGATTGTGCTTGTTTTGCAATTCCAATAGGTTAGGTTGCATGCATGGAGATCTCACATCTTCGGTTTTGTTGGAACAGGATAGCATCATACTGAGAGCATTTTATTTTCAGTTTTTTTGCATTTCATTTTCATTTCTGCATTTTATTTTTTTAGAAATTTTAACTTATTTTCAGGCATTAAAAATAAACATTTAAAAAAACTTCGAAATCCAAAAAACAATAAACAATCACTAAAGTTTCATGATGAAATAAACCAACATTGCCCCTTGTTTATAGTTACTTGCAATCACTAAGGTGTTCCAAGCATTTAAATTAAATATCTTTATTTGAGATTACTAATACACATGCAAAATGTTGATACAGCGGAGACCTTGGAGAAGTTGTTTATTTGACTTCTTTCCAAGAGGGGATTTGGAACCCAAATCCTCAAGGAGAGTGTACTTTCATGACTAGGTGAAAATACCACTCAACAGGACCTTTTTGAATTTAATGTGTTTGGCATGGAAGACAAGGAATAAATTGACATTGTGTGTTCTTGGTCCCAACTGGGCGCATAGCCTAGGTAGCAAGCCTAGATTTCACTAGGGTGCAATGCCAGCTATGAGATTTTAGGTTTGAATTCATGCGGAGGTAGTTATGTGGTGCGCAAATATTTTGGTGCCCAATCTAAGGTATGAAAAATTAAATTAATTTTTTGCAAGGCCTATGTTATGATAAAGGTTGTTTTGAGGTATACATATTATTAAGAAGGAAATATTTGAAGTAGGAGGATATAAGGATTATTTTAATTCTTTGATGCATTGGAAATAAATTAGAGAGTGGAATTGCAAGGTGAAAAATAAATTTATTTTTATCTTGCTTTATAAAAAGGATAAAAATAATTTGTCAATGCTCTGGGATATTTTGAAGTGGTGATTATTTTTCTATTAATGCATTAATATCAAGAGGGAGTGATAAGGTTTATTTGTGACATCTAACCTTTGTGATTGGCAAAGAAAGTGGTTATAATTGAGACAAGTTTTTAAGGACAATTCTTCATCAAACAAAAGGTATGGGCACATATTCCTTGTGAGTGATTGTTGGATGTTGTGAATGCTAAGTTGGAGAGAAAAGGGATTATTTGATAAGCATTATTGAGTTTGATTTTTAAAGATTTTTTTGAGCAGAAGTTGATGATAAAAGCCTTGTTTGATAAGCATTGTTGAGTTTGGTTTTTTTGGAATGAAATTTTATTCTAGAAACCTTGTTTGATAAGCATTGTTGGAAATATTGAGTAAATCTTTCATATGCTTGAACTAGGATTTGTGAAAGAACATGAGTATCATTGTTATGTGAAGTTTTGAACTATCTTGAACTAGGGTTTGTGAAAGATCATGAGTATCATTGTTATGTGAGATTGTTTGATAGGAATTGTTGGAAATAAGTGAGTGAGTGTTCATATACTTGGACTAGGGTTTGTAAGCAAGGAGTACTTTATTTAGTGAGTGATTGAGTGGAGTTGATTGAGCCTAGTCAAGTGGAATTATTGAAGTAGTAGTTCAAGTTATGTGAAACAAATTGTTCCATATTCTAATTTGATTAAAAAAAGAGGTTGAAAGTGTTTGAGCATTGTTGTGAGTGAAGAATATTGAGTCTCTAACAATTCTCTATATTTTTTTGTGGTAAAAAGAGAGATTGAAAGTGTTTGAGCATTGTTGTGAGTGAAGCATATTGAGTCTCTAACAATTCTCTATATGTTTCTGTGGTAAAAAGAGAGATTGAAAGTGATTGAGAATTGTTGTGAGTGTGAAGCATATTGAGTCTAACAATTATCTATATATTTTTGTGATATTGGACAAGTTCTAGTGATGACTTGTTGAGCATATTTAAGGTAAGTATTGGTGAAGACTTGTTGAGCAGATTGGACAAGTTCTAGTGAGGAATTTTTGAGCAGACTGGACAAGTTCTAGTGAGGAATTTTTGAGCAATTTGGAAAAGTTTTGGTGAAGACTTGTTGAGCATATTGGACAAGTTCTAGTGAGGAATTTTTGAGCAGACTAGACAATTTTTGGTGAAGACTTGTTGAGCATATTGGACAAGTTCTAGTGAGAAATTTTTGAGCAGACTGGACAATTTCTGGTGAGGTCTTGTTGAGCAGATTTATGGTAAGTCTTGGTGAAGACTTGTTGAGGAGATTGGACAAGTTCTAGTGAGGACTTGTTGGGCAGATTTAAGGTAAGTCTTGGTGAAAACTTATTCAGTAGATTAGAAAATTTCTAGAGAGGACTTGCAGACATATTAGTGTGAGATTTTATGGAATCTTACAAGGTAGATTTGAGACAAGTCTTTGAGAAGACTTGAGAGCAGAGTTGATTGGCTTGTTCAAACCTTGGGTTAAGGTTTGGTGTAGATCTAGCAGATTTGGTTTGTGATTGAGTCAAGATTTGTGTTAAGGCTTGAGGATAGATTTGAGGATAGATTTTGGTGCATATTTGAGGATAGGTTTGTGCCAGACCAGAGATAGAGATTGAGTAGATTTGTGCTAGACCGAAGGAATATGTTTAGTGTAGATTAGAGATAAATATTGAGTAGATTTGTGCTAGACTAAAGGAATGTGTTTAGTGTAGATCAGAGATAGATATTGAGCAGATTGGTGGTAGATCGAAGGACCATGTTTAGTACTGAGAGCTAGCTTTGTATGTGATAGAGTATAGAGGACGATAGTCTCTGGTGGATAGAGATCCATTAGCCAGGTTAGTTAGGATAGGTCTTTTGAGTGAGGACAAGTGTCTTTAGTGGATAGAGATCCGCAATCTAATGTAGTGGAGGAAACAATTCTTCTATAATATCACCAACTAGAGTAGAGGAGAAGGAGTTCTCCTATGGATAGATATCCATGAACTTGATTAGGGAATTGGTGTCTCCTTTGGATAGAGGTCCATAAATATTATAATAGGGAAAGGTTTCCCAAGAGATTTGTTGAGAAAAAATTAGTGAAATATTTTCTCTGTGGAGTAGCCCACATTGGGTGAACCACATTAAATTGGTGTATCTATTGTGTGTGGTGATTTTTGCATTGCTTTGATAACTACTATTGATATTTCTATTGATATACTGCATAATATTGATTGGGAAAGAAAAGTAAAAAGTGGTCTTATATTTTTCACCCCCCTCTCTGTATAAGTTTTTGTTCTTCAATTGGTATCAAAGTGGGTTCCTTGGGAAGATTTTAACAACTTGAAGTAAAATATTTCAAGAACACAAATGGATTCTAAGAGTGGATCCTTAGATAATTTAGCACCAGTTTTTTATGGAAGCGATTATGTATTTTGGAGTATGAGAATGAAGATTCACCTGATGGCACTTGGCAATGAAATATGGAAAGCAATTGAAAATGGATACACACAACCAACTACTCCACCTATATATAATTACGGTAAGCATCTACATCATTACAATTCAAGAGAAATGAATGCAATTTTGAGAGGCTTGCATAGAATAGAGTTTGTTAAGGTTATGCATTACAAATTAGCAAAAGAAATTTGGGATAAGTTGCAAGGCATATATGAAGGAGATAAAAAGGTCAAAAACTCAAAGTTGTGGAATCTCAAGGAAAAAATTGAAGATCTAAAAATGAAGTATGAGATAAACATTAGTGCCTATCTACTTTTTGTAGATGAGGTTGTTAACTCCATGCAAGAACTTGGACTTGATGTTCAATAATCTGATGTTTGTGATAATATCTTAAGATCACTTCCAAAAAGGTTTAGTGAAAATATTTCATCTATAGAGGAATCAAAATATGGTGATATTTTGACAACTTGGCATTCTTACAACTTTTGAGATGAGAAAAAAAGAGGAACCTGATCTCTAGAAAGAAGCAGCATTCAAATCTACTAAGAAGACAAAGGTTAAGCAGTTAGATTAAAGTAATGAGTCATATAGTGATGAAGAAGTAAATTATGGTAAAAGAAGCAAGGATCCAAGAAGATTTAAAGATGCAAAATCTGTTAGATGTTTCAATTGTGGAAAGTATGGTAACTATACAATTGATTGTCAAGAAGCTAGAAATAATAATTATGAAGGAAAATATGATCGTAAGAATAGGGAATCAGAAAGATACAGGTACCAAAATAAAAAGAGGGATGGCCAAGGTAAGCAAGGAAATAAGTTCTTCCAAATACAAAAGAAGAGTTTTTATGCAGAAAAGGCAATTAAGTACTCAAGTGATAGTGATAATAGTTCCTCAGATAATGATAAATATGAAGTTCTATTTTTGGAAAAATAAAAATAAATGGTTAGGAAAAGGTCACCAATAATACTCAAGTGTTTTAGATGTGGTAACTTTGGTCATATTTAAGATAGTTGTACAAAGAGTGATTTAAATTTTCGTGATGATGATTATGAAGATACACTTAAAGGACCAAAAGAGAATCTTCTAATGGTATTAGAATAAGGAGGTGATCCTATAGAAGACAAGTCAGAAAATAATGAAGATGTTTTCAAAGGCAAATAAATAGAGGAAGAATCCAAAACAAGAGTTGATATTGAAGGTGAACTTATTCATGCCCTTGATGCATTAAAGAAGGTAAGAAAGCAAAACCCCCAAATTAAGCTTCAATTTCAATAATGTGATGAAGAGAAATGAATTCTTATAGAGGATATAAACAAGTCAATGGCTAAGACAAGCAAGTTCAAAGATAAGTTAGAAGCAAAGGTCTTAGAATGTGAAAGGTTAGAGAATGAAGTTGCTTCACTAAGGAAGGAAGTAAAAGAATCTAAGGATAGGTTACACAGGTTTAGAAGAAGCTCAAACAATTTGGATAATATTATCAAGACATAAAAACCTACATCAAGAAAGACAGGTATTGGTTTTGAATAGGTACAAAAGAAACAAGGCAAGGATTCAACCTCAAATTATGAAGAAGAAAAAACTTCATAATAAGAGAGTGTAAGAGAGAGTGAGACTTCAGAGGATGATTTGGACAATAGAAATTTCAACAAGGAAAGGAACAATGCACAAATGAGGAACAGGTAGAACAGGAACCAACACAAGGTAAAAGAATCTAAAAGACCAATGATGTCAAGGCAAGATACTTTCAATAGATGATGCTTCTCATGACACAGGTTTGGGTACAAAGCTTCACAATGCAGGACACATGGAAAATAGGAATATGGAAGGTTCAACAACAGGTAGCTTATTCAAGGGTATTGTTACTCTTGTAATCAGTTTGGTCACAAGGCAATAAATTGCAGGGTTCATGATAGGAATGGATATGGCTTCACCAAGAGAAATCCCAAGACATTTGCACCTCCAAGGAATAAAAATATTAAGTGTTATAAGTGCAATAATTATGGAAATTTAGAAAAGTGGTGTAGAGAAAAAATTACAAATACAAGTAGGAACATAAATGGTCAAAGGAATCATAAGGATCATATAAGGAGGAAAGTGGACAAAGGTAAATATCAGTGCTTGCTAGGAGTAGAAATACTCCAACCCCATAATTAACAACCTCAAGAGGATGTGGAGGAGGAGCTAAGCTAAGTGTCTCATTCTTAGCCCCGAGCCCCAAAGGTGACCCTTTGCCATTGATGACAAAGGGGGAGAGATTTGAGATATTTGAGTAAGGGGGAGATATTTGAGTTAGAAGGAAAACATTCAGTCAGGGGGAGCAATTTACCAAGGGGAGCATAATAGAAAAATATTGAAAATTTGTAAAAGGTAAATGGGTTACCATAAATGACAAAGGGGGAGATTGTTGGAAATATGAGCACAATTTGTTGTCATTGATGTCAAAGGAATACTAAGCAAATTTCAAAGTAATGTTAAATAATGGTTCATGATTGATATTCTAAGAGGCAAGGATATACTATTTTATTCAAATATTATATGGCCAAAGCAGAAAAAAGAGAAGCAAGAAGGATAACAATATTATAATATTTGGGCAAAAGAAAAAGGTTAAAAGGATATCTCTATTCCATGGTGGTTGAAAGAAAATAATAAGGTTAGTTTTCTAAGGTGAAAATGGTAAAAGTATTTTCTAAAAAACCTAAGGAATATTACATTTAAAAAGGCCCAAAGGATATTTAAATATTTAATTATAATATTTAAATTCATTCTGAATTTAAAATAATTATAATTAAATTATTATTTTTCGAAGTGCAAAGCATTCTCCTTGAAAAGAGCAAGTGAGCAAGTTTTAAAAATATTAAAGGAGACAAAGGTTAAATATTTTTAATTAAAATATTTTAACCTTTTGGTTAAAATTTTAATTCAAATTATTCTTGGTGCCAAAGTTCTTTTTGAAAATGTGGTAAATCTAAATAAGGGTCGACATCTCCACATTTACCATATTGCATATAAAGAGGGGTAAATTATTTCCCCAAAGGTTAATGCATTCGTCGATTGAAAAAAAGACATATTTTGAGAAGACTTGAGAGTAGATTTGATTTATTTTTTCAAAACTTGGGTTAAGGTTTGGAGCAGATCTAGCAGATTTGATTTATTATTGAGTCAAGATTTGTGTTGAGGCTTGATGATAGAGTTTTGTGGATATTTGAGGACAGGTTTGTGCTACACCAGAGATAGATATTGAGAATATTTTTACTAGACCGAAGGACCATTTTTAGTGTAGATTAGAGATAGATATTGAGCATATTTGTGCTAGATCGAAGGACTATGTTTAGTGTAGATCAAAGACAAATATTGAGCAGATTAGTGGTAGACTGAAGGACCATGTTTAGTACTGAGATCTAGCTTTGGATGTGACAGAGTATAAAGGATGACAGTCTCTAGTGGATAGAGATCCATTAGTCAGGGTAATGAGGATAGGTCTTTTGTGTGAGAATAGGTGTCTTCAGTGGATAGATATCCATATGCCAATGTAGTGAAGGTAGCAGTTCTTCCAGAATATCACCAACCAAAGTAGAGGAGTAGGAGTTCTCTTGTGGATAGATATCCATGAACTTGATTAGGGGATTGGTGTATCCTTTAGACAGAGGCCCATAAACATTGTAATAAAGAAAGGTTTTCCAAGAGATTTGTTGAGAAAAATTTAGTGAAATATTTTCTCCATGGAGTAGCCCACATTGGGTGAACCATGTTAAATTGGTGTCTCTATTATGTGTGGTGATTTGTGCATTGATTTGATAACTATTGTTGACATTTCTATTGATATACTGCATAATATTGATTTGGAAAGAAAATTAAAAAGTAGTCTTATACTGTTCATTCTCCCTCTCAGTATAAGCTTGTGTTCTTCATGTACAACATTAGTAAGCATGCACCTAGTCTACTTGCAACATTATATCAAAAGAAAAGACCATAAAAGCATAAATAACATGGAAGTGACAAATGCAAAAGATATATTTTATTGATTTATTTGAAACTCCTATTACATATCGGTCCCTCTTAGGGATACCCCATTGATACAATGAAATACAAGCAAAAGTAAAGGCTCCCCTGCAAGGGGATGGTGCACTCCGTAGGCCTCCTGGTATCACACATGAACTTGTATAAGGGCTTATAGATGCCTTCTTCTCCTTCTTGTCTAGAGGGATCTGATGTTTTAAACACTTTGGCTTGGTCCTATAACCTGTATCCTGCGTACAAGAAACAATAGTAGGAGATCAGTAGCATGGGAAACCTCTCGTGATGAGGCTTTATTAGAAAATTTGTGAAGCATGATATGTAAGCATAATAAGATCAAAATGCAGCAAAAATGAATGATAAATGCATGGAAAACTTAGGAATAATAGTGCAAATGCATTAAGAAAAATAGATCTATGCTAAAACTAATTAACAAAGAAAAAAGCAATGATAGATCTAAGCTAAAACTTAGGAAATGATACCTCAAACCCTGGTCACTTCTCCTTAGAGTGACCATGATTGTAGGCCATTGTCGAAGATAGTGACCACATACCTGTAGTTTTTACCTTGATATCTAGGGGTTATGGCACTTGATCCCTCATCTAAATTTATGTCCAAGGGTCACCTCTGTGTTTGTACACTAGTTGGTGGTGAAGAACGTTCAATATGAATGGTTGTATGGCTAGAAATCATTGCTAAATCGGGCAGAGCTCCACTACTCCTCCAAGGGGTATGGAATCTCTCTCCAATTTTCTAGAGCTTCACTACACAAAATTTTGATATTCACGGATCATTTTTTTTGCTTGGGAGGGTCCATATGTAGACCTCCTAAATTTAGATCTAGATCTAGATCTTGGCTTCCTAGAGAAGCCAAGATCTAAATCTGCATGCAACTGACCATCCTAGGGGGAAGGATTAGTCACAAATTTGCATTGAAGGGGTAGTCAGGAGGATCTCTAGGAGTTCCACACCAAAAACCACCCGTAAGCAATGTAAGTGTAGTCAGACTACATGATCTAGGCCCGTATTCATGGCTAGACTATGTTTTGGTTCTAGTCGTTGTCTAGAGCAACGGCTAGATCTGGTCGCTCTCAGCTTCAGTGACCAGTGTTGGTGGTCACTCTAATTGATAGTGGCTAAGCTTGAATGGGCCAGAACTACCCCTTGTGAGTGGTTAGGACCACTATTGGCTCTTGGAAAGGTCCAATATCATTCATATGGTCTTCGGATGTGCCCATATGAGTAGTATCCTAAATATGATGCATTTTAGGTGTCTACAAATACCTCTTTTTGGGATGCATTGTGGGAAAACACAATGTTGAGCAAAAATAGACCACCTAGGGCCATGTTGTAGGGTGTGTGATGATAATTTGATCTGATCAACATTGGATGCCCTAGTCATGAGAAAGGCATGAATCCTAGAATAATTACTTCCAATAGGATGGAAGGCTTAAATTTGAAAAATCTTGCACACGTCCATCAGGCGATCGGGTAGCTTCAATGCTACTATAGGTCCGAAAGGAGGAGAGCTACAAGCTTAACTATCATATTTGCTTTTTTTTCCCTAGCAAAGGGTAAGCTTATGATAGTTTTTGGTAATGATTCATAAGACAAACATAATTTTGACATGATCGAGTGATCCTTTATTGATTTTGATTATGATTGTTGATATTATGACTACCCCCTGACATTACGAGTCAATGAGGGAAGGAAAATGAATAAAGCGATGAGTCCCTTGACCAAGATGAATGATTTGGCCATTTTTAGAGGTTTTCTTTGTTGTTGTAGGTAGATCCCATTTCAGGTGTGATTTCAACCATTTTTAGTAATTGTACATCTCTATCCCATGGAGTGGTCCGACCGCAATGGCCTTCTTAGGGAATCAAGATGATAGCAATTCTATTTTAGCCTATGTTGAACCACTATGTTTGATGATTTGCTAAAAATATCATAGAATAATTGAGATAAATCCTCATTCCTGTGGGGCAGTCTAGCCACCATGGCCTTCTTTGAGATTGAAGTGAAGCATCTCAATTCAGCCATAACTAATTTACCCCAAATGGCCTTATGGTAATTTACTCATCTTGTTAGATTACATGGAGTGCTATTCGTTGCAACCGCCAAGTGTATAGAATAAATAATTGAATACGAGGCTCATTCAAGATTTTGTTGTTAATTTATTTTTTTGTTATTTTGTGTTTATAATATTTTTGGCTTTTGATTTATGTAATTTTTTTGTTATTTTGCAATTTTTGATAATTCTAGACCGATGAATATGCTTATTTATTCATTTTGAAGCTCCATGTGGTGAGATATTGAGTGCATTTATTGTTTTTTTCTAGCCGTTGTTAGCAATAGTGACCAAATCATGACCACTATCTTGATCAATGGCTAGAAAATGTGGGCCGCTGATGCTAGTAGCGGCTAAGGCAAAATTGAAATATATAAAATAAAATTGGTGTTTTGACTTTTATTATTTGCTATCAATTTGCACTTTTTGAGCTATGAGGTGAGAGAGAGTGATTATGATCCAAGATGCTACCAAATTCAGACACCATGGCGGAGCAGGGTGAGGCATCGACAAGTGGAGGAGCCGATGACTCATGGGTATCTCTCAAACCCTAGCTTTCTTTGTTTAATTAACCGATAAAATGAACCTCATTAATTAATTGGTAAAGGAACCAAACTAAACCTATTGGAAATGAACCAAACCAATAAATAGGCTTAGCTTAGGATTTTATTAGGTGGGTTTAGCTTAGTTTTTGATTTTTTGCAATTTTTTTAGTGTTTTTGGATGAGGGCGGACGTCGTTGGCATGTTGCCTCATGGTTGCTGACACTCAGAGCAGCCCCCAATTGGCAAAGAGGGGCCACTAATGATGAAAGTGATCAGCTTGAATTCCAACGGTTAAATTTTTTACCGTTGGCGGCTAGTCACTGTCACCTTCAGCGACCACTTCATGACCGTTGCTGTCATGAGAAACCTAGAAAATTTAGGCCATTTTTTAATTTTTTTTGTATTTTGAGTGTTTTAATTGATTTTTTGGGGGATTTTATAAGTGTGCATTTTGATTTTTTTTTGTTTTTAGGTGCATTTAGTCATTGTTTTCATAGCCTTAGGCTATCTTAGATTAATTTTGCACCATTTTGCATTTTATTGCTCTTTTTACTTTTAAGTGCATTTAATTTAGGCATTTTAATTTGCACCTTTAGCTCTTATCTGTGCGGGCTTGGGACCCTACTTTGCTTGTGCAACTTCTACCCTATATGGATGACGTAGATTGGGCTTGGCTTGATGCCTATGGACTTCAGTATGTCACGAGGCTACCGACGATCATGTTGGACCAGGCCTACCTCACTGCCCTAGCACATAGGTGGGATTCTTGGATGAACACCTTCCATCTCCCTACTAGCGAGATGACTATCACATCGAGAGGATGTATACGGGATCTTCCAAATCCCTTTTGATGGAGTCCCTATTGTGTCCTCTCCTACCGATGCTAGAGATGTTGTATTTGTAAGGGTTTTTGGAGGTCATGCAACTATACCATTTGATGACTATCATCATGGTGGGATATCTATATATCGGCGGTACTATGAGGATGTCTTCTCATGGTAGTAGGTTGTTTTGATGCATGTTATATGTAACATGATTTTTCTCTATTGCTCTGGAGTGAGGTTCTTATGGAACCTCTTTGCTATGGACAGCGAGGAACACATCATGATGGCTTGGGGGAGCGCATTGCTAACCCAATGCTATGATGAGCTCTATGGATTCAATGATGGGGATGATATAGCATTGTTTACATCCTTCTACGTCAGATCTAGGGATGGGAGCACATCAAGGTGGACTTCCCAAGAGGACTTCCTATTAATATTACTACCATTGTAGATGTGGCTCAGTGTTACAAAGGCAAATGGCCTCAAGAGCACAAGGAGTGCAAGAGTAAATGCCATGGAGGGAATATTTCTCACTATGCAGTGACTCTGACTGGCCTACAGGCCAAGGATATTATATGGAGGCCCTATCATGAGTGCCCCACCTAGGCAGAGGTAGACATATTCATGGCTCAAACTAGGCATGATCGATGGGTTATCGATCGCAAGGGAGGCATCAAAGAGTTTTTCCATTACTCTTGGGTTCTCTAATAGTTTGGTGTATAGCAAGATGTACCTCTCCAGCTAGTTTTGTACAAGTGGGTCATCATAGAGAGGGATATCCCACCAGCTTGAGTTACAGTAGTTACAGAGGATGATGACCCTCCTACAGTGGATTTTGGTATAGCAGATGTTGGGGTTACTAAGTTGTATACCTAGTGGTGGGTTACATGACTATGGTAGGGTAGTGGTAGCTTAGGTTGCGATCGGGATAAGTCCACTGTAGAGGATCCTAACGGGCATCGAGTGCAGGCCCAAATAGAGGACTAGGAATAGGCTAGAGTAGAGAAGGTAGTAGAGTAGTTGGAAACTGAGGAGCATGTAGCTCCTGAGGAGGAGGAGGAGTAGGTATCTCCTAAGGCTCTAGAGGAGAGGGAGTCTCCTATCTAGCCTCAGTTGCGTAGTGTAGAGGCTAAGCTTTAGGAAGATTGCACTCAAGTTTTAGAGTAGAATTCTGCTAATGTTACCCTCCAAACACAGGTTAGGAGCTTTAAGGGGGAGAGGGCCACCCTCTAGACTCGATGTAGGGGGAGAGGGCCACCCTTTGAGGGTTAGGACTCGATGTAGCTCAAGATAGAGGATAAATTATAAGAAGGATGTTGTGTGAGGACATGTGGTGCTAGTTACTCCCACTATACAGGGACCGACATGTTTGGATCCAAGTGTGAAGGTCAAACACCTATGGGGTGTCTTGGAGGACTATGACGCTCAAATTACAAGATATGTTGCTTACATTTCATCTCTACAGATGTATATTTGGATGCTAGACACCACTCCTCGGGAGAGACCTATAGTATATGGGTCATAGTAGAGCACGTGGAGCATGTCAGGATATTCATCGGTTTGACCTAGCCAGAGAACCAATTTTCATACAGAGTGGACTGCAAGGACTAGCTCTTACCATACTCATAGGGGTGGAGCTAAGGGTGGAGGTGAGCTAGGGGGTGCAGGCCTAGGTTTATTACTGATGGTTCTAGATTTATTTTTGAGTGTAAGGTCAGATGACCTACACGGTTGTAGCCTATGGGCAATTTTGTACCTTTATGTACTTATTTGACACACACACACACACACACACACACACACACATATATATGTATATATATATGATATTCTATTTTGATTATGGCTCATTATGTGTATCGGTTTATTATTATTGTTTGTATTATGTTTATGAGATGCATATGGATGTCATGCTCTAGCTAGGTGATGGATGTATGGTTTAGATGATGTGATCTAGATGTGTAGATGGACTACTTGTGATGTATGCATATATGGATGCAGTGTTATTGTTAAATGCATGCTTAATTTTTTATCTAATTGTATGCATTTATTTTATTTGATATGATATGTTATGTGATGTGAAATGTAAATGAACATGTATGTTTTAATCACTTAGAACATAAGGAATGCATGTGATATGAGTTCAACAATCTAATGGGTGACACCACAAAATGTATAATCATGATGAATATAAATAATAACTCTTAGAATAAGAATTAAACATTTAAGCATTCAAATGTGAGATGAGATGATGTGATATGTATGTGCTTTCTTTATAAGATTTTGTAAATTAAAAGAACTATACAAAATAGTCAGTGGTCGTCTAAATACATTACTGATATTTATCCGGTATCTATCCTATTCATGCACACCGTTTAATGAAAAAAACCTCCTAAAGAAAGTTGATGATTTGATTAATGACATGATTTGTTGCTATTTGGGGATTTTTGAGGTTTTCCATGAGACTCAAACACCCTAGTTACTTCATAAAAGGCTATGTACTGACCATACAGGACTCCTAAAAGATAAGGTTTTTGTTATGAAGACCTAGATACTCATTATCCCTATGTGTGAAAATGAATATATTAGATAAAACATAAGCATACCCCAATGCTAGGCGGGATTCATGCAGCCCATTACTGTATTGGGGATCCTCAAATGTTCATCCTGATCCTAAGTTGGAATCAGTTGGATTAGACCACTAGGCGATACAGGACACCTAAAGCTAGCCCTTTTTGCAAATTTCTTAGAGCTTACCCTAATTCTAGGTGAGATTCATGCAACCCATTGTTGTATTAGGGATCACTCAATGGTTTGTGGAGATCGACCATTCTAGGGATTCAAGCTCTTCACCCCCTTATTTTCTTCACATTTATTTGGGATACTTGCTCATGCTTTAGTGATGAAAATCACTGTTTATTTTGAATTTTTATTTTCTTTTGAGCAAGGGATTTTTGTAGTGATGATAATCACTGTTTATTTTGCTTTATTTTAGGATTTTTTCTTGTTTTGATGAAAGCAAGGGATTTATTTGGGTAGGGGGAGCTTGTCCTTTTTCCAATGATCAAAATCCTAGACCATGCGCATCACAAGATGAGAAAGTAAAAACCTTTCGCTTAGGATGCCTAGTACCACTTTGTAGTGTTCATATTTCCCTTGTTCCAACTAGGATTTTAGTGTTTTGATTAGTGATAGGATTATGAAATATACCAGGTGCTATCAAAACCAAACCTCATCTATCAAAAGTAAATATAGCTTTCTACAAAGTTTGATAAAATCACTAGGTATGGCTGAGTGACCGGAAAACCCTAGTATATTCCTTATAGCAACAGGAGGGGTTGTGTTGAAAAACACAATTACACACATGGGTTATGGATGATGATGGATTTTGAAGATGCATGATTGAGGTACAAATGTGGTGTCATTTGTAAGATTGCAAACACAACCTATCTTAATGCAAGTGCAATGGATGGAAATGCCTAAATGCAATGCAACTAATGGATGCAAATGCCAAGTGAATAATGCAAATGTTTTTGTATTTTTAATGTTTTCAATTATTTTTGAGTTTTGATTATTCTGAATGTTTTTTTATCTTTTTGACTTTAAACTATTTTTGTGCTTTTGATTTTTGTTTTGACCAAAGGGATTTAATATGCCTTTGGGGATTTTTTTGCAGTGACCAAAGGGCTTTAAGATGCCTTTGGGGGCTTTTGTGATGTGACCAAAGGGCTTTAATATGCCTTTGGAGCCTTTTGTGATTTGACCAAAGGGCTTATGATGCCTTTGGAGCCTTTTGTGATTTGACCAAAGGGCTTTAAGATGCCTTTGGGGCATTTTTGTGATGTGACCAAAGGCTTTTAAGATGCCTTTGGAGCCTTTTGTGATTTTACCAAAGGGCTTATAGATGCCTTTGGAGCCTTTTTGTGATTTCACCAAAGGGCTTATGATGCCTTTGGAGCCTTTTTGGGATTTGACCAAAGGGCTTATGATGCCTTTGGAGCCTTTTGTGATTTGACCAAAGGGCTTTAAGATGCCTTTGGAGCCTTTTTTGATTTGACCAAAGGGCTTTAATATGCCTTTGGAGCCTTTTGATTTTAAAATTTTCTATTGTTTTTGCAATTTTTAAATGTTTTTGCTATTTTTGTCATTTATTTGAATGTTTTTGTGTTTTATTGTGCTTGTGTAAAATGCCTTTATATGAATAATGTTGAGAGGCTCTGGCTCCTCAAAACCTTCTAGTGATGTTAGGTGATATGTCCCAGGTCCAATCTTCTCAGAGATGATATAAGGACCTATCCAATTGGTCATAAATTTGTCTCATAGATGCGATGATAGATTTGAGTTCTATTGGTTCTCTTTAAGCACAAGATCCCCAACCTTAAAGTCTCTCAGGTGGAATTTATTGTTATAATCTCATGTTAAATGATCTTGGTAAATGTGAAGATGCTCAAGAGCATTGATGTGATATTCATCAAGAAGGGTCAACTAATCAAGTCGAGCTTATCGCGTAGTATCATCATTGATGAACTCTTTCAATGCGATGCATAATGTTGGAATTTCCAAATCTAAGGGTATGATGGCCTCAATACCATATACAAGAGAAAATGGTGTTTCCCTAGTGGGCATCCACATGCTAGTCCTATAAGCCCATAATGCAAGAGATAATTGCAGATGCCAATCCTTATGATTTTATTTCACCGTCTTCTTTAAGATGGCTACTATTATCTTGTTTGAGGCCTCTACTTACCCATTTTCCTATGGATAATATGGTGTCACAAAACTATGTTAAATTTTGTATTTGGATGTTAAAGCCCACATATTTTTATTTTTGAATTATGGACCATTATCTGATATTATCTTGAAAAGGACCCCAAAACAACATACGATATTGTGAAGTATGAACTCCGTAATTCATGGTCCAATAGTCGATGTTAAGGGTACCGCTTCCACCTATTTGGTGAAGTAATCAATGGCTATTAATATAAAAATGTTTTGGCCCAATGTTAAGGGAGAAATATTTTTGATTAGATCAAAACCCCATTGATAAAATGGCCAAGCCACCTGAATGGGTTACAAAGCCTATGATGGCAAGTGTGTCAGATTTGCATGATATTGATATTTTATGTATTTCCTGACATACTCACAACAATCCTTCTCCATGGTGGGCCAGTAATATCCCATTCAAAGAATGTGCTTAACAATGGCCATACCACTAAAGTGGCCATCGCATGTACCATCATGAGTTTGCAAAATAGCCCAAGTTGATTCTTGGAGCTCTAGGAAATGAAGGAGGACTCCATCATAGCTTTTATGTTACAATATACCTCCTAGCAAGATATATATTGTTGATTTTTGTTTAAATATTCATCTTTCAGCATGCGATAGTCTATGTGGGACAATTCTAAGCTTTAGGAAATATTGTAAATGGGAGAGTCATTCCTAATAAGCTACAACCTCAATAGATAAAACGACTTGCTTCTCCTGTGATTCGATGTGTACAAATGCAGATTGAGAAATAACCTTGTGGTGAATGATGATACCATTCACCATAGGACCATGAGATATCAAGGACCCCCAAGGCACCTTATTTAGAAAGTCTCTAGATTTATAGAACCACTCATGGTCTGGTTCTATATGAATCATGTTGACTAATTCTTTGTTATCAAAAGCCTCATGCTGCATCACTGAGTGCGAGAGTGTTTTCACATGAATGGTAGTGAAATCAATAGATGGATTCTGAGGGATAAAGGATCCCAAATATGCCATAGTGTATACAAATTTTTTTGATGTGTGAGGGATTTCCTCGATGTCGTACCATTCTAGTTGGGCTAGATAGGTGTCAACAAGCTCCTTGTAAGATTTTAGGATTGGATCCCTACATTGATATAATCCCTTAACTTGGTTGACTATGAGGAGGGAGTCACCGAAGATTTTTAGCCTTTTAATCTTCATAGTGATGGCTATTTGGAGACCCAATATTAGGGCCTCATATTTGGTTTTTTTATTCGTGCAAGGGAATTCTAGCTTAAATGACAAGGACATTGGAGCACCTTATGGCATGAAAAATACAATCCCTGCATCACCTCCTTGCTCACACTTCAAACCATCAAATAACAAAGTCATGTCAACTTTGTTTTCAAGTTCTTCAGGTTTGGGTGTTTCTCATAATGCAAATATTGCATCATTAGGAAGTTCTATGGTGAGAGGTCTACTATTCTAAAGAGGTGCCTCTTCTAGTTGATCAACTATGACTTATCCCTTGATGGAATTTTGGCTTATGAATTCCAAGTTAAATTCTTTCAATAGAATGATCCAATTTGTAGTACGTGTATTATGATATGTATTGCTCATCATATACTACAAAGGATTTTGTTTGGATATCACATATGTTGTATGGCTTAGCATGTAGTGGCACAATTTCTTGGTTGCAAAGACCACTACTAAGCACAAATTTTCTACGTATGCGTATCCTATCTCATAGCTCACCAAGGTGTGGCTGATGTAATATATCTCTTGTTCTTTATCTTGCACATTCTTTTGAGCCAACATGGTGCCCAAAGAAAAATTGGTAGTGGATATATAGCAGGATTGTCATGTCTAGCCTTGGTGGAGCTAATACTATATTGCGGGACTTTTGTTTTTTTAAGGCCGCTGAAATTTTTCCCCCCCCCGGAGGGGGGCCCCGGGGGGTCGTCCTTTGTTTTTTTTCTTTTTCTCTTCCTTTTGGGTGGGGGGGGGCCTTGGGGTTGGGGGGTGTCGTCTTGTGCCTAGTTACATCAAAGATGCATTTATTGGGATTCAACCTAACATTGTGCTCAATCAGGTGATCAAAGACATTTATGAGGATCTCGACATGCTCTTCACGTAGCAATGAATTGGCCAGTAAGTCATCGATATAGTCTTCTAAGATCTTATGCATGTAGTCATGGAAAATGTATTTCATAGCCCACTGATATGTGGCACCAATATTTTTAAGACCAAATGGTATTACTTTATAGAAAAATATCCCCAATGGAGTGGTGAACGCGGTTTTATGTTGGTCTTCGGGTTTAATCCAAATATGATTGTAACCAAAAAAATTGTCCATGAGGGAGAGCATCTCATGACCTATAGTTGCGTCTACAAGAGCATCTATGTTAGGCAATGAGAATGAATCCTTGGGTGTCGCCTTATTGAGATCCCTAAAATACATGTAAATATTGATTCTTCCATCAGGCTTTTCTACAAGCACCATGTTTGATACCCATTTTAGATAGTCAATGAAAACAATGAAGACTACATCCAATAGTTTCTGCAACTCATTCATTACCATCAAAGTGATGGTTGGATGCATATTTCTAATATTTTTCTTGATTGATTTCTTTGCGGGGTCTAGTGAAAGGTTGTGGAAAACCAATTTTAGATCTAGTCCCAACATATCTTTGTAGGTCCAAGCAAAGAGACTTGGTCTCTCTTTCAATAGAGGAATAATGATGGTCTATTCTTCTGGAGATAAGCTTTCTCTGAACTTGAATTTATTTGGATTAGAAGGATCATCATTGATGTCCACTTTGAAAGTCTCCTCTATTGCCATATGTGATCCCTCCTCAAGTTGGTGAGGAGTGGGGATTAAGTGGATGTCATTTTCTAGGTTTAAAGGTTCCACTAAATCATGGTCAAAACCAACATGATAGACATCATGTGCACATCCTATTGAAAAATGGAATGGTTGTAGCATCTCTTCATTAGGGAAGAAATATTCAGGCTCTAGGGGTGAATCAAAATGATCCAAATTAATAGCATCTAAGTTAAGAACAATGGTTTCAAAGGATCTATTGGCTTATGGAGTGAAGTGGTCAAATCAATGGAGATCATGTTGATGGATGGTATGAAATCTCCAAGAACACGTGGGTGAAACTCTACATCAATGACTCACCTTCCATACCCAAGATGCAGCTCTGGGGGTATGGGGATCTTAGGATCTGGTCTATGGATAGATGATATGATGGGATCATTAGGTTGTAGAAGCTCTCTAAATGTAGGTGGATCAGGGAAAACCATCTGATAAATTTCATCTGAAGTAAGCTATCTTCCCCTGAAACAAGGGCCAGGATATATTATGCGAAGTATAGACTCTCTTTTGATAAGTAGATTAACTTGTCATAACTGACGAGGCCCAAGATAATCCATCTCGATCTCATCCTTATAGTCACTATCATCTATGAAAAAACTCTCATTCTTGCCCACTGGAATTAGGCGTTGACCTAAATGTTGATACCCTAGATAGGCTATTTTAGTCTCATATTCATAGTCATTGTCATCTATGAAGAATCTATTGTCTATTTCCACTAGACCTGCAATGTGGTGTGCATGTCTATACCCAAGGTAAGCCCTCTTAGTTGGGTCCTTTGAATCATAGCCACTCTCATAATATATGTATATTCTCTCTATGTTACCTACCCAAGCGAGGTGTTATAAATATCAAGGACCTTGATAGACCAATCCGGATTCATCCTCAAATTCACAAGTGATATCTCTTCTCGCTCATAACCATAGCTTGGTTCATCTTCCCATAGGATGATTTCTTATGGGCATGCTTTGAGAGAGATATTAGGGTGATACTCATTGGGTGGTCCAATATTGACCATATCCACCCATCTGTCACCCAAGTAGTTTATATTCGAGGTTTGATAGGGATTCCAATCAATGTCTTTCATGCACCCTAAGCTCAGCCTATCCAGAGATACTGCAAATGAATCATCATGGCTCTGGATATGATATCCTAGCCCAAACTTATCAGAAGGTAACTGGTATTGTGACTAGAATGGAAGTTGACACTCTTGCTTGTATAGACCTAAGCCATAGCCATGCCAATGGTATCATTCAAAGTACCTTAGAGCAAACTTAGGATTTGACAAGTAATGAATATTCATGGTGAATGGTTCATCCTCATCCTCTTCAATCTAAAAATCATTATGGACATAGTATAAACCAACATATATGAAGTTTGTTTGGTTAGGGGAAATCCCTAATGGAACCAATGTCCCTATTGGTAAATTTGGGGCTCTTGGTCGTCATGTGTCTTGTGTAAACTCGATAATAGGCATGAAAGTCACATTCTACACAAGATATTCACCTAGACCTATGTAGACTAAGTGAATTATCACTTGTGATGCAAATAACACGTTTGATGAAGTAGGCAAGGCAGGTTGAGGTACCTCCTCGGCTATGTCTTAGGGATCTTCCTCCATAGGATTTGGAATTTCCACAACTACTATAGTCAAAATTTCTTTAGGTACTTCCTCCACTAGAGGTGCTTTTAGCTTCTAAGAGTCCTTTTCCTTGGATGTTATGGATTTCTCAGAAGCTCTAGTAGCTTTAGATGCATGAGGTGGTGCCAATGTGGATGGATCACCTTGCACTAATTTAGACTTACTTTTTGGTTGTGCAGTAGGGGATGAAGGCCTTATGTATAGGTGTTTTGATAGAAGGACAAAATACCTCGGTAAGTCAACCTGATGTACATACTTAAATGGCTCTTCATCTGATGGAACCACATGCACTTGTCCCTTGCACATACTTGATGCATTGGTACAAGATTGAGGGAACACACTGCATGTCCCTTATCTAGGAATACCCTAGGAGGATGTTGTACTGTATTTCCCACTCCAATACATGATACATCATGGATATAGTCTTATGCACTATATTTATAGGCAAAATAACTATACCCACTATGGAGCACAACATATCTTAATGTATAGGAGGTTGGGACAATGTTGGACCTAAGTATTTTTGGGTTCTCTATAGCCTTTGTTGTGATAATGTTAATCTATGGGCCTATATTGATTAGAACCCACTTAAAGGGTATGCCATTAATTGACATGATGATATGTAGAGGTGGGTTTGCTATGGTAGTAGGAACTACCTTGTTTTTGTGATTGTAGAATGGATCACAAGATCTTGACACCACTAGACTTTTCCTGTGAAGTTTGTGAATACATCAAGGTTCTGGTGCTGAAGCTCAATTAATATTAGGATTTCTATTAAAGTCTCTCTATCTTGGGGACTATTTAATGAGCTCATAGATTGATAACTTGGTCAATGTCATTTGGATATTTTACACAAATTTTCTTTGGACAATTACCACAGATCGTGTTGGTGGACCTGAAGGATTATTTTGCACTAGCCTCTTTCGAGGTGTGGGATATGAATAGGAGCTATTTGAGGCTCTAGTTGGTTATATATTTGACTCATCATTACCACATTGACTATTTTAACCATTTTGATGTATCCCTGAGTGGAAGTTTTGACTCAAAATTGGTTTACTTGAGCATATTGATCTCTGATGACCTCATGATTAGGCAACGGGTTTTTGAATATGCCTATGTCTCTATTATTGGGTGCTAATGGATTGTCAACTTTTAACTCACCCTTATCTATCATGTTTTGCACAACATTCTTGAATCTAATACATGTTTCGATGTCATGCCCCTATATTCTATGATATGGGAAATATTGATCTTCCCTATATCCCTTGGGCTTGATATGGTGAGGGTCAAGAAGTTGTATCTCAGGTAGCCTGCATCTTTGTGCCTCATTTAGCTGGTTAAATATCGATTACATCAACTTCGATAAAGGTGTGAAATAGTGAGGTAGCCAACATTCCTTATTTCGACCTTGGTTGTTCTTGGGATTGTAATTGGTTAGTAGGTGCTAAGCCTGATAGTTCTACGGTTGTTGGCTATTGCCTCCCTTTGGCGTACTTAACACAACTTGGTTGACTTGATCAGGCTTGGCATACTTCCATTGATTCTTACTACTATTGTTATTGTTATAGTCCTTTTTTTTTAAGCTTAAGGTCTCCTTCATCAACCTTGATGTCTTCTATTAGCTTGGCTTTATCCAAGGCTTCCTTGAATGTTTTATACTATTGTAGTTGCAGTAGTAATGAGAAGTTCTTTGCAAAACTCTTGGTAAACATCCAAGTTAGATCTACAATGGTAACAACAAATGGTAATTTCACCATTATCTTCCTCCATCTATTATCATTGTTCATAACTGGCTCATCATCATATTGCTTCATGTTTGCCAGATTGGACAATTTTACTTTCTTCTTGATGCCAAAAGAAAAGGGTTCAAGAAATGCATTCACTAGTTGCTCAAAGTTGTATATGCTTTGATGTGGTATATGATTATACCATTCTAAAGCATCCCTAGATAGTGTAGTAAGAAATATTCTTAACATCAAGGGGTCATTTTCTTAAAAATAGAAGCACATATTGATGAAGGTTGTCACGTGCTCTTGTGCATCTTCATCATATTTGAAATTTTCAAGTGTAGGCATCTTGAAATTTTATGGGTATGTTGGTGATGACACTGATGGATGCAAAGGTTGGTGCAAAGCTACTTTAGTGTAGGTTTTTCATAAACCAACCTTTTATTTTGTTTCTTAAATGAATTTATCTGATAAACAAGCACTTTGTAAAACCCTGACAAAATGATATGATATTCCTCTTGTCACCCTTGATTAGGCTAAATAGGTTGCTTTTGGTGTCAAGATGGATGATAAGTATAATCATTAGGTACCTCATCATAACTGGATTCAGGGTAAGCATCTACTTCTTCCTGATGTTCCCATTGGGACTCTGCATATTATTCCTCATCGTATTGATCTGGATACTATTGAGGAGTATTATATTCTTTATGATAACTAGATAATGGCCTTTTATGTTGATCAAGATTTTGGCATGGCCGAGGGGGTAGATTCTAATATTGCACTATATTTCTTATGCGTTATTGCATCCTCTAGGTGCTATGTGTAAGCACCACTTTATGTAATGCATTTTGCACTTGCTCTTGTTGTATATTTTGTTGTTCTTGTATCTTTCATTGATACAACCTTTTTAGGTGTGCTCATTGTAATTCCACCCCTTTTTGATGTAATTTTTGTTGATCCAATTAGAGTTGATCAACACATTATTGTTGGTTAAGCTATGGCCTTAGTGCCTGATGTGTGTGATCTCATTTTTCAATTGTATGGGGAGTATGTACCCTCATATTGGAAATACGAATGGGTTTGTCATGTCTTTTCCCCCTAGTAGGATCTATTACTTGTTTCCCACACTCCCTAAAGGTTGCATTGACCTTATACTCTAGTTTATGAATAGGATCTATATAGTTTGACGATGCAGATACACAACGTAGTTGCCCTACATACTCTTAACAAGGAATAGGAGGATGAATTAGATCATATTCCTCATCTATGAGGAATAATGCATATTTGGTATTAGATATAATATTTGTATATTCACACTACACAAAAGCACAATGTGTATATGTAGAATTCCCTTTTTGAGTAGGGGGATGACTTGCTTGATCAAATGGGGTGGTTTGTTCATCCAGGATAGGCCATGGTGTGCTCTCATTTTTAGTTTTTTATTGATGTATATATCAAGTTGGGATGTGAACCTATGACATTGACCTACTAGGCACCTCAGTGGGTGGATTGTTCCTTATATATAATTCCATCAAGGTGTTCCAGTCTGGAAGGCTTCCTAGAGGACCTATGGATTCTTCCTTAGTAGGGGTATCTCAAAGGTTTGTCATCCTGGGGATTATATTATTGTTATGATAAAACTTGGGATGCCATTAAGGGATGGGCATGTCCTCTGGATTGATTTGGAGATATTCACTGGTTATGGAATTTGAATATCTCTCTAAATTGGAGGTCTTATTTTTAACCACAATTGGACCAAATCTGTAAAAGGGGTCCATCAACCATTTTTAGAAAATTTTGAAATTTCAAAAAAAAAATTGAAGTGTTATATACCAAAATGATCAGTGCGATGAGTTGATCACAATGGGCTAGGGCTCCAAATTTTGACTTTTGGGTCAAAAATTTGTATTTTTGAAATATTTGGCCAGCGAGGGCTCATGGGGAAATGCCTACTTTTTGGAATTTTTGGAAAATTTTGAAGCATAAAGAGTTAGGACTCAAAATTTCTATGAGAGGTGAATAAGGGGCTAACTAAGACAACAAAATAAATTTGGCAATTTTTGGAGTTTTCTAGCCCATTTTATGACTGTTTTAGTGCAGCTTTTCCCTAATTTCAGCTTCAAAAATAGAGTAATCATAAAATAAAAATAATTTTTTTGTATTATCTTTGATTTGCATGATTATCGATCCGTTGGATGCAAAATCAAAAAGTAGCTTTTTAATTTTTTTCAATAAATTTCTTTGAAAAATTAGGGTTAGGGTTTGGTACTAGATCAAGGATTTTAGGTTGATTATCCAAACAATAAAGAAACACATAAAGCAAACAATATGATTATCTCTTTTATAGATTAAATGTGTGTCCTAAGAACTTGTTTCGGTGCGTTTCAAATTTGTTGATATCTTATACTATTCTCATCATGCTTTGAATTCATTGATGTAATGATTGAATAGTTAAAAGGATTTCACCTATATATTCGCACAAGCTGAATATAGGAGTGAAGTCCATACTCAAAAATGTAGAATATGTACTACCAATCCTCATTCAACACACTGTGCATGTGATACACCCTTCCAAAGATGAGTGCATGCTATTTTGCATGGATAGAATAGTTCTTGGTTCAGCCTCGGCCACAGACGGGTCCTACTCATACAATGTAAAGCGAGACAACCAAGTGGTAATGACATCCACTATTGGTATCAATCAAAGGGTTGGATGTGAGAGCTCAATGCAATTTATGTTAAAGTAAGACATGATGTGTGGGGTTATTTTTATATTTTTCCATAAAGGAAAACAATGCATCAAGAAGCATTCATGCTTTTTCTCCTATATGCCTAAGAAAAGAATGTTTTATTTTCAAAAAATGCATGTCTAAGTAATTCAATGACTTTCAAAGAATGTATTTCTTCTCTATGAACTAATAACCACTGTTTGGGCCCCATGCAAGCAAGTTTAAAAAAAAAAAACCCAGACCACTGGAGACTAGGGTGAATCTCAAAACAAAGGTCCATTGTTCCTAGCAACAATTAGAAGAAAACTAAAAAACTAAAAAGTTTTATGAATTTTTATTTTAATAATTTTCTAGGTTTTCCTAAATAAATGATATTTTCCCTACTGTATTTTGATAGAAAAAATAGATAAATAAAGGAAAATAGCAAAGAGTTACCCCAACTTGAAATCCACATTTGATGAAGCACAGGTTGTCCTTTGTTGTTGATTTTTTGCTAGCCATTTTCGCTCAAAGTGACCATTACTAGATGCTATCTTCAAAAGTGGCCTTTTTCTTCTAGCCATTATCACTCAGAGCGGCTAGACATGCACACAAAAAACACATAAAAACATTAGCAAAACAATTGAAAATAGAAAACTAGGTGGGGATCCCATCATGATCACCATTTGTACAACCCCGAGAAGTGTGTACCTAGTGTACTTGTAACATTATATCAAAAGAAAATACCATAAAAGCATAAATAACATGGAAGTGACAAATGCAAAATATATCTCTTATTGATTTATTTGAAACTCCTATTACATATCGTTCCCTCTTAGGGATACCCAGTTTGATACAATGAAATACAAGTAGAAGTAAACGCTCCCCCACAAGAAGATGGTACACTTTGTAGTCCTCCTGGTCTCACACACAAATTTTTATAAGGGCTTATAGACACCTTCTTCTCCTTCTGGTCTAGAGGAATCTGATGTTTTAAACACTTTGTCTTGATCTTGTAACCTATATCCTATATATAAGAAAATATAGTAGGAGATAAGTAGCATGGGTAGCCTCTCATGATGAGGCTTTATTAACAATATCTGTGAACCATGATATGTAAGCATAATAATATCAAAATTTAGAAAAACTGAATGATAAATGCATGTAAAACTTAGGAATAACAATGCAAATGCATTAAGGAAACCATATCTATGCTAAAAATAATTAACAAAGCAAAAAGCAATGACATATCTAAGCTAAAACTTAGAAAATGATACCTCAAACCCTAGTCACTACTACTTAGAGTGACCATGACTATAGGTCACTATCGAATACAACGACCACATACCTATAGATTTTTCCTCAATATCTAAAGGCTATGGCACTTGATACCTTGTGTGAATTGATGTCCAAGGGTCACCTCTATTTTCGTACACTGGTTGGCAATGAAGAACATTTGATATGAATGGTTGTATGGTTGGAAATAATAACTAAAGTAGGCAAAGCTTTGCTACTCCTCTAAGGGGTATGGAATATCTCTTCAATTTACTAGAGCTTCACTACACAAAATTTTGATATTTGTGGATCCTTTGTTTTTCTTGGGAGGTTCCATATGTAGACCTATATTCAAATCTATATCTAGATATTGGCTTCCTAAAGAAACCAAGATCCAGATATGCATGCACCTAACCATCCCAAGAGGAAGGATCAATCACAAATTTGCATTGAAGGGGTAGTCAAGAGGATCTCTATGTTGGCAATTTTGGGTACTTTGGGTACATTGCCTTTGCTTAAGTGTATAAGTTGTCATTGATGTCAAGAAGCTTTTGAAGGAATTTGATTTGATGTCAAATAATTTGTTTTGATGAAGGTTATGACATGACAGTTTCAAAGGTCTTTTGCAAACCCCAAGCTGACAGGTTCGAAAGAAAGTAAGTTGGAAAAATGTCGCGATATCACGACATGTCGCATTTTCGTGACTTAAGCAGGAGAGAAAGCATTTTAGAAAAGTGTCATGATATCACGACATGTCGCAGTTTCACGACTCAAAGAGGAGAGAGAATGTTCGGAGTCAAAAATGTCGTGATTTCATGACATATTGCAAGGAAGGTTGTACGGACGAAAAAGTATCACGATTTCGCGACATGTTGCAGGAGAGAGAGTCCAAAAGGAAAAGTGTCATGATTTCACAACATAATGTAGAAGAGAGAGTCCGTAGTGTGAATTGTCGTGATTTCACAACAAGTTTGAAGAGAGAGAAAATAACATGAAAAGGGACATGATTTCGTGACATGTTGCAGAGTTCGAAGTGAGAACCGTCGTGATTTTGCGACATGCTGCAAATGAAAATGTTCCAAGTAAGAACTGTCATGATTTCGTGACATGCAGCAAAGGAAAGGTTTCGAAGTAAGAAATGTCATTATTTTGTGACATGTTGAAGAGAAAGTGTATGGATGTAGAAAGTGTCATGATTTCATGATAGATTGAGATGGCAGCATACGGTTGGAGAAAGTGTCATGATTTCGCAATAAAAATAGAAAGCAGGTCTTCAACAGTAGAAGAGTCACGATTTCTTGAAAGAAGCAAAATGAAAGAGCATGGAAGAAGCCTCGTGATTTCATGACAAATTCAAGAAGGAAGAGCTCAAAGGTGAAAGCATCGTGATTTCATGACATGTTCCGTTTTCGCAGGCATAAGGCAGAGAAAAGCACAAGGCAATGAAAGTGTTGCAATTTTGCGACATGTCATGTTTTCACTAGTGCAAATAGATAAGAGAGCAAGGAAACGAAAGTGTCACGATTTCATGATAGAAACTGAAAGCAGGTCTTCTATAGGAGAAGTGTCATGATTTCACGACAAAAGCAGAAAGGAAGTCGACAAAGGGAGAAGTGTTGCGATATCATGACAAAAGCAAAGTTGATGCTGACAAAGACAAAAGTGTCGTGATATCGTGACAAGAGCTTAGTTGAAGTCGACAAAGGCTGAAGTGTCACGATATTGCGACAAAAGCCAAAATAAAGTGTACGATTGCAAAGGTGTCATGATATCATGACATGTAGTTTTGCGGCAGAAGCTATAGAAGAGTTACAGAGGCAGTGAAGTTGACAAAGTCAAATTTTAGCCGATGAAGATTAGGGCTTGCAGCCGATGAAGATTAGGGTTTGTTTTTATTATAACAACCGACTAAGATTGATTTTTTCATCATGAAAATTTTGTTATAAAAGGAGGGTTGTTTGGAGAGTTGAGGGGTGATAAGAATGTGTTGTTGAAGTGTGACGTTCATAGCTAGTGCATAGAGCAAGAAGTTCACTCGTCGAGAGTAGAGTGAAAAATTCGATCGAAGTGTGTAGAGTGCATTTTGTCGAATCATTCTAAGTGTGAAAGATCGCAAATGAAGTAGTGTGTGCGAAGACGATGCCACTGTGTTTGCACAGAGGTGCAAAGGTTGAAGTTCGATCAATTGTGGCTGTGTTTGTGCAAAGAGAATAGAGGGTGTAGAGAGCACAAAGGGCAAAGATGAATGCAGAGTGCTACTTCTTGAGGACAGAGGTGCATTGGTTCTTTGATAAGAACCTGAGGACAAATTTGACAGACAGAGGAAGACTTGTGCTAGACCGACTGACTGTGTTTGGTATAGGTTGCTGAGCTGCTATGGATGTGATCATAGAAGGCAAAGGTCTCTTAGGCTAAGCATTGAGGATAGGAGGTCTTTGATGGAAAGGAGTTCCACATGCTGGCAAGAGGTAGAGGCAGTTGATCTTCTGAGGGATCATTTCTAGAGCAGAGGGGAAGGTATCTCCTTTGATTAGAGGCTCATAAATTTTGATTGGGGGAAGGTATCTCCTTTGGGCCAAGGCTCATAAACATTGTAATTGGGAAGGATTCCCAAAGAACTTTGAGATAACTTTTAGAGAAAAGTTTTGTGGACGTAGCCCAGCCATTCTGGGTGAACCACATTAAAATTGATTTCACTTTGTGGATGATTTTGTGCATTGTTTTGATATTGTTGTGGGTATATTGCTTTACTGTTTTGTAATATAAATGAAAAATTAAAAAGAGGTCTTATATTGTTAACCTCCCCTCTCAATATAAGCTTATGTTCTTCAATTGGTATCAGAGTGGGTGCCTTTGGAAAGTTTAACAGCTTGAAGGAAAAGCTAGTAAAGAACACAATGGATTATTCAAGTGGCAATGCAACACCTATTCTTGATGGGTCAGATTTTGGTCTTTGGAGTGCAAGGATGAAGGTTCATCTAATGGCACTTGGTAACGAGGTATGGGAAGTAATTTAAGATGAGTACACTATTCCTGTACATGGTCCAAATACTAAAGAAGAAAGGCTCCTACATCAGAACAATTCAAAAGCAATGAATGCAATTCTGAAAGGCTTACAGAAAGCAGATCTCACCAAAGTAATTCACTGCAAGATAACTAGTGAAATGTGGAAACAGTTGCAGGTGGTTCATACAGGTGATACAAATGTCATAAAGGCCAAGTTGAGACACTTCAAAGGTATGTTTGAACAACTCAAGATGAATGATGATGAAAATATTAGTGACTAAATGCTTCGTATGGATGAGGTTGTTAACTCCATGAAAGACTTAGGTCTTGATCTTGCTAAAAATGATGTTTGTGATAAGATTTTAAGATCTCTTCCTAATAGATTTAGTGAAAATATTTCTGCTATTGAGGAAGCTAAAGATTTGGATAAGTTGAAAAAGGATGAGCTACATAGTATACTTGCAGCATTTGAGTTGAGAACTCAAGTGAAGGTTGATGTCAAGAAAGAGGTACCTTTCAAAGCTACCAAGAAATCCAAGGGTAAACAGCTTCAAGAGAGTGATGAGTCTTCTAGTGATGAAGAGGCATATTACAGCAAGAAAGGCAAGTTCTCTAGAAAGCACAAAAGCGTAAAAAATATAACATGTTTCAATTGTGGAAAGTTTGGTCATTATGTTACTGACTGTACTATTCTCAAGAATGAAAGTGATGAAGATAAACAAGATTCTATGAGCAAGGTTTTTGAAAAGCATAAGCATCACAGAAAGAACAAAGATGAGCACAAAAATCAAGGAAAGAGGTATTCTCACAAGCACAAGAATAGTTTCTATCTATACAAAGAAAGTAAGTGTTCTAGTAGTGATAGTGAAATTTCTTCAAGTGATAATGAAAATGAGATGTTGTTCATATCAAAAAAGAGGAAGAACTGAAACATAGATTCATTATTATGAAATGTCTTAGATGTGGAAATTTTGGTCACCTTGAGGATGATTGCACAAATAATGATTTGGTTTCTAGTATGTATGAGGATGCTTCAGAAAACTATAAGGAAGATGCATGTATGGTTTTTGAAAAAGGTAGCACCTCTAGTGATAAGAAATATAAAAAAGGCTTTGATGATTCAGAAAGCAAACAAATAAAGGATCTTGAAAGTGAACTTATTAGTGCTCTTAGTGCTTTAAAAAAAAGAAGAATGCTATACTCAAGGATAAGTTAGATGAATTTTGTATGGAGAGAGATGATCTTATAGAAAATCTTGATTTCTCTATAGCTAAGACGCAAGAACTCAAGGATGAGTTAGAGTCTAAGGTTCTTGAGTATAGTGAGTTAGAACATAAAATGGATTCTTTGAAAGAGGAAATTAAAGAGTACAAGGATAAGCTTTACAGGTTTCAAGATAGCTCCAAAAAGGTTAATTCACTCATCAAAAGTCAAAGAAAAACAACAGATAAAACAGGCCTTGGTTTTGTTAAGCCACACAAGGAACAAGTTGGAGAGTCTAGTAAGAGACTCCAAAAGGAAGAGAGTTCTAATGAGGAAAGTATTTCAGATCATGAGTTCTTGAATGATAGATGTGCAAAAATAGAAAATAGAATTCAGGATGAGAAGAAGAAGTTTTCAGGACCCAAGAGGTCAAATAAAGGAAAATTTCAAGGTAGATGTTTTGTGTGTCACAGGTTTGGTCACATGGCTTCACATTGCATGACTCAAGTAAGGAAGGTAAATAATAGTTTCAGAGGTGGTAATTTCTTTCAAGGGTATTGCTACTCTTGTAAACAGTTTGGGCATAAGGAATTTTTTTGCAAGGCTAATAACAGGAATAGGGTTAGTCAGATCAGGCAGATTCAAAGAACAGGTATGCCTAAAAGAAATAACATTATTACTTGTTATAAATGCAACAATGAAGGTCACATAGCTAGATAGTGTAGAGTTGAACTTCCAAGGTACAGGAACAGGAAAAGTGGTATGAACAGGTCCAAGGATCAAGGCATGGATAAGAATAGGAATGATAACGAGAACAGGAACAGTGACAGGAATAGGAACAGGAATATGGACAAAGAGTTCAAGAGAAGGCCCGACAAGGAAATTATAGACACTGATGATCAGTGCCTAATGGGAGTTTTACTCCCACACCAGAATTAATCACCTCATCAGGAGGTGGGGGAGGGACTAAGCTAAGAGGCTCATTCTTAGTCCCGAGCCCCAAAGGTGACCCTTTGCCATTGATGACAAAGGGGGAGAGATATGAGTAATGGGGAGAGCTTCAAGTGAAGAGGAAAGCTTCAAGTTAGGGGGAGAAAAAATTCAAAGGAATATTCTTAGTTGTGGGCATAGTTTCTCAGTTGTTAGCACAGTTGGTTTCAGTTTTGGCTCCTGCAACATGTTTTCAGTAAAGGTTTGCCATCAATGACAAAGGGGGAGATTGTTGGAAATTTTGGGTACTTTGGGTACATTGCCTTTGCTCAAGTGTATAAGTTGTCATTGATGTCAAGAAGATTTTGAAGGAATTTGATTTGATGTCAAATAATTTTTTTTGATGAAGGTTACGGCATGATAGTTTCAAAGGTCTTTTGCAAACCCCAAGCTGACAGGTTCAAAAGAAAGTAAGTTGGAAAAATGTCGCGATATCGCGACATGTCACATTTTTGCGACTTAAGCAGGAGAGAGAAAGCATTTTAGAAAAGTGTCGTGATATCGTGACATGTCGTAGTTTTGCGACTCAAAGAGGAGAGAGAATGTTCGGAGTCAAAAATGTCACGATTTCACAACATATTGCAAGGAAGGTTGTACGGATGAAAAAGTGTCACGATTTCGCAACATGTTGTAGGAGAGAGAGTCCGAAAGAAAAAGTGTCATGATTTGGTGACATAATGCAGAAGAGAGAGTCCATAGTGTGAATTGTCGTGATTTCATGACATGTTCAAAGAGAGAGAAAGTAACACGAAAAGGGTCACAATTTTGTGACATGCTACAGAGTTCGAAGTGAGAACCATCGCGATTTTGCGACATGCTGCAAATGAAAATGTTCCAAGTAAGAACTGTCATGATTTCATGACATGCAGCAAAGGAAAGGTTTCAAAGTAAGAAATGTCATGATTTTGTGACATGTTGAAGAGAAAGCGTATGGATGCAGAAAGTGTCACAATTTCATGACAGATTGAGATGACAGCATACAGTTGGAGAAAGTGTCACAATTTCATGACAGAAACAAAAAGCAGGTCTTCAATAGTAGAAGAGTCATGATTTCGTGACAGAAGAAAAACGAAAGAGCATGGAAGAAGAAGCGTCACGATTTCATGACAAATTCAAGAAGGAAGAGCTCAAAGGTGAAAGCGTCACAATTTTGTGACATGTTCCATTTTCACGGGCATAAGGCAGAGAAAAGCACAAGGCAGTGAAAGTGTCATGATTTCGTGACATGTCATGTTTTCGCTAGTGCAAACAGAGAAGAGAGAAAGGAAGTGAAAGTGTCATGATTTTGTGATAGAAACTGAAAGCAGGTCTTCTATAGGAGAAGTGTCGTGATTTCATGACAAAAGCAGAAAGGAGGTCGACGAAGGGAGAAGTGTCGCGATATTGCGACAAAAGCAAAGTTGATGCTGACAAAGACAAAAGTGTCATGATATCGCGACAAGAGCTTAGTTGAAGTCGACAAAGGCTGAAGTGTCGCGATATCACGACAAAAGCCAAAAGAAAGTGTACGGTTGCAAAGGTGTCGTGATATCACGACATGTATTTTCATGGCAGAAGCTATAGAAGAGTTATAGAGGCAGTGAATTCGACAAAGTCAAATTTTAGCCAACGAAGATTAGGGCTTGCAGCCAATGAAAATTAGGGTTTGTTTTTGTTATAACAGCCAACTAAGATTAAAGTTTTCATCATGAAAATTCTATTATAAAAGGAGGGTTGTTTGGAGAGTTGAGGGGTGATAAGAATGTGTTGTTGAAGTGCGACGTTCATAGATAGTGCACAGAGCAAGAAGTTTGCTCGTCGAGAGAAGAGTGCGAAATTTGATTGAAGTGTGCAGAGTGCATTTCGTCAAATCATTCTAAGTGTGAAAGATCGCAAAGGAAGTAGAGTGTGTGAAGACAGTGTCGTTGTGTTTACGCAGAGGTGTAAAGGTTGAAGTTCGATCAATTGCAGCTGTGTTTGCACAAAGAGAGCAAAGGGCGTAGAGAGCATAAAGGGCAAATACGAATGCGGAGTGCTGCTGCTTGAGGATAGAGGTGCATTGGTTCTTTGAGAAGAACCTAAGGATAGATTTGATAGATAGAAGAAGACTTGTGCTATACTGACTGACTATGTTTGGTACAGGTTGTTGAGCTGCTGTGGACATGATCATACAAGGCAGAGGTCTCTTAGGCTAAGCATTGAGGATAGGAGGTCTTCGATGGAAAGGAGTTCCACGTGCTGGCAAGAGGTAGAGGTAGTTGATCTTATGAGGGATCATTTCCAAAGTAGAGGGGAAGGTATCTCCTTTGAGCAGAGGCTCATAAATTCTGATTGGGGGAAGGTATCTCCTTTGGGCCGAGGCTCATAAACATTGTAATTGGGAAGGATTCCCAAAGAACTTTGAGATAAATTTTAGAGAAAAGTTTTGTGGACGTAGCCTAGCCATTCTAGGTGAACCACGTTAAAATTGATGTCACTTTGTGGATGATTTTGTGCATTTTTTTTATATTGTTGTGGGTATATTGCTTTACTATTTTGTAATAAAAAGGAAAAAGTAAAAATATGTCTTATACTGTTCACCCCCCCTCTCAGTATAAGCTTGTGTTCTTCACTCTAGGATTTCCACACCAAAAATTACCTGCAAGCAATGCTAGTATAGTTATACTACATGATTTGGGCTTGTATTCATGGCCAGACTATATTTTGGTTCTAGTCACTATCTAGAGCAATGACTAGATCTGGCTGCTCTTAGCTTTAGTGACCAGTGTTGGTGACCACTTTGATTGATAGTGGCTAGCCTGAATGGGCCAAAAATAACTCACTTAGTACTACTATTGGCTCTTGGAAAGGTTCAATATCATTCATATGGTCTTTGTATGTGCCCATATGAGTATTCCCCTAAAAATGACACGTTTTAGTTGTCTACATTATTAGGTTTGTTATCTTCTTCAATCTTCTCAATATGAAAGGAAGAAGGTTTTTCATTGAAGATCTTGACCCTTCTACTTTTATATAGAATCTCCATGTGTGAATAATCAAAGGATAAATATTCTCCTATCTTGGTTGTAAATTCTCTCAAACGACACATCCCAAAGTAAGGCTCTATGTCTATCACAACTACTTCCTATATAACTATGATTTAGGGCATCCTATGCAATACTATAGGAATATCTTTGATCACTCTTATAGTCTTGAATGGGGTTCCATCTAATTGTAGTACTCCAAAACTACTTTTGGTATATTCCATCCCCATAATATCACATACAACTTTGGGCATCATTGTAGTATTTTTGCACTTGAATCTATCATGCAATTGTGTACTACCCACCCATCTATTTGAAGGGACAAATATAAAGGAGGAATTCTATTCTTACCTATGGTAGGTATCAAAAAAGTTTGATCTAGATTCAACTAAGGGTTAGGATTGTCTATATTTTTTATTGATTTTAAAGATTCTTGTAATAAGTCAATCTACCCTAGAAGTAATAGTGCATCATACATGCTTGCCTTTGAAGGAGTCTTCTTTAATTATTTCACTATGTTGAAAAGAGGAGCATCAAGCTGCTTATCCTTCTCTTTTATAGGTGGGTCATACATGTGCGTATATCCTTGAGTTGCTTCTATTATTTGATGCTTGGTTAAATAAGGGTATCTCATTTTATCCCTTGTTTGTTCTTGAGTTTCAACTTCTTTCTATGCAACCTCCCTTCTACTGGTTTCTTCTCCCTACCTCTGAGTTGTATTTTAAGGTGTAGTATCATGGGATTTCCCTTTTTATTTTGTTTTTTTGCTCTTGAAGGTACTTTTAAAGGATTAAGTTCATTAGAATCAACTTGGAGAGGCTCCTTACCTAATCTAGTCAAAACTATAACCTATTCTACATATGGTATCATGAAATTGTGGCTCATTTATCTAATCATATTAATTTATCCCTTGCCTATTCTTTCTAATTTTTCAATAGCCACCTTTTTTACACAGTTTTGGTGAATCATGCATAAGCTTTCACCATGTAGAATGTTACATGTAGAACACTAGTAATTAGATTCAATTGAGGATGTAGAGGGTTCATTATCTTGATTCGCATCCATTATACCTGATCTATCTTGATAAATGTTGGTTGAATTAGCTTGTGATTTTTAAATCTGAAGGAATCTTCTAGGCTAGAATTTTCTCTTAGCTTCCTACATATTCATAGAAGTGATCTCATTGGTTAGATTTTTCATAGTTATCTATATATCTAGGAGAATTGTAAGTTGAGGATTGGGGGCTGGTAAAGCAAGCATTGTAGGTACTATAGGTAAGGCTAGGAATATAGGGGGATCTTGTATTATTGGGACATTCAGTATTCCAAGCCATTTTGGAAGGTCTACCATAGGAATAGAAGTAGGATATGATGTATTTGCACCAAATACCTAAAGGAGATCTGGGAATATAGGTATTATTGTTTTAGGCAGTAACCACCCAATAGTAATAAGGTATTTTTCTATATTTAGGGCTTCTTAAAATATTTGTGGAAAGGTGAACACCTAAGATTAACTTTTGGCCATGCCTAGATCTAATTTGAAGGCTCTTAGATAATAATACATTACTTTCTCATTCGTTGGTCTGAGGCCATTAGACACCCTCTACCATGTATGCCTAAATCTGATATTAAAATCTACTATCTCTTCCTAAGGATGTTTCTATATGATAGGGAGAAATGATCTGCCTTATCATTAAAATCTTCTACAAGTTTACCAACAATACCTACCCAAGTGGTTATGGTGTGATTAGATAAAGTTCTATACTTGTACAACATCTTCTCTCTTAATGATATAACCAATAACCTTATCATCAGATTTTCCTCTATGATATTATGAATGGATTCTAGTGATGCTACATTTTGATAGTGCTTATAAGCAATCTTTCTTGTGCCATCATATGTTGGTAGTACCTTCAAATATACTAGGGGAATGGAATTTTGAAAAATTACATTCAAGGGACCCAAATGATTCCATGAGGGATAAGGCAGGACGTTCTAGTTTGGGTTAGTCATTATTGCTACTATACTAGCAGAAGTTATAGGGGTAAGGTTGGCTATACTAGAAGATACACCAGTGGCTATGATGAAAGGAGTTAAGGGATTAGGACTTACAGTAATAGTTGATCCTATAGTGATGGTAGATAAAAATATTGATCTAGAAGATAGAACAGGGTGTACTCTATGACTACCAAGGTGCGGTTCTAAAAACTTGATAGGCTCTTCTAAGTTTTTTGCTTTTGATCTATTGATCATGAATTTTAATACTAAATAATAGATGGATATAAAGCTTTTTTGGGTTTTATATTTTTGAACAAATTTGCTAGGTGATTTATATTAAAGCAAAGAAAATACAACACCAAATATTTGACTTGTGTGTATAATGGGATTTGGTCCCACTAGAAATGCCAAAAATTGTTGGTCCAAAATCTACCTATGGTTGGTTATTATGCCCAAGACTTGGCCAACATTGAATGACTAAGTAAGTTGTAGAGCTTAACCGAGTCAATCTCCAAAGAAGGCTGGATATTTTTCTAACTAGCTAAAACTATGATGGGGGAGAAAAGAGTGTTGAAAATAGTAAATATAGTTGATGCTAGAACTTGTAATGGTGCGGATTAGACAAAAGCAAGAAATATATATAGATCCTAAAATGAAATAGTCATTAAAACATCCTAACATACCAACAAATTTTATCATATGTAGAATAACGTTTAATCAATATTTAGGTCTACAGACTATCAGTTCTAGAACTAGATAATAAACATGAACAAGAATCCAAAAATAAAAATTAATGTCATATATATTCATCTAGCTAAATAGAAAAATTCATCCATTCATACATACATTTTCTAGAAGATGTTGAACCAGAGGCCAAACAAATATTTCTATTACATTTCTCCTTTGAAAAATACTTTACACATGCAACTAGTAAACGCCTAAGATCCCACCCCTCAACAAGAGGCCATTGATATTATTTATAATACCTCTATGGTCTAAACTTTAAAATACAAAAAATAGCTTTAATAAAACTATTACAATAGAATGTTAGGCTACCTAGCTTGTAATCCCATCGTGTAGTATCATTTGTCCAAAAATAGAGCTAAGTGCTTGACTTCTAACTATAGGGTAAATTTTCTATGCATGCAGATGAGTAGTGGCGATGATCTTGCAATCTGATACATCCTTCATTCTTTTAAAATACATTTCACTATTGATATTGTAATGGCCATAGAAAGTTGAAATTTTTGCAAGAGATTCCATCTAGTAACACTCACATCGATTGTGACATAGAGACACATCATGAGGCCATGTTCCATTTTTAATTTTAGGCTTATTTAGATTTTGTAACTATGATGTGGGAACATGTCACGATATTTTTCCCTTTTCCTCACCTTGAAGCTTACGGTGTTACGGTATCATAGGTTACAATGTCACACATTCATATTTGTATTATGAGATTTTGGAGCTTCAGCAATCGTGATGTCATGGCACCTCTTTTTAATGAACATTTTCAAGCCTTGGTGACCACAAAAAATCCTCATATCATGATTTCATGACACTTTTCTACCTTCATATATCTTCAACTTTCATAATCGTGATGCAAAAAGTTGCAAAGTCATGTTGGATTCTTCGTCTTGGGATTCTTTATTATTTTTTACCACAATACAGAGTCATGTCATGACATCATGTTCAATTCCACACTTGTAACTTTTTAGATTTCTCATGATCATGATATTGAGTCCTATCATGACATTGTGCCAATTCTTCATCTTAAGTCTCCATTGTTGTTTACAACTGCAACATCGAGTCATATCACAACATCGTGTTCAATTATACATATGTGAATTTTTAGATTTTTTTTATTGCAATATCAAGGCGCATCATGATTTCATGCCCAAATTCAAGACTTCAAAAATTTCAAGAGGCTTATCACCTTATTTCTCCTAATGTAGTCATTTTGACCTACATGGCCTTTCAAATAGCTTTTCTAAAGTTTTCATTTAAAGCACCCTCGATCATCTACTTGATCAATTCCTTATATAGAATCCTCTGTGGGGTGTTTTTTTTTCTCTTTTTGTAAATTCATCATATGGATAAGGGTATGCAATCGACCCTGAGGCCCCCCTTCCAAAATTGTGATTGGAATCAGTTACTATGGAAACTAAAGGTGAAGTCAAAAACATTCTGAGGGATGGTCTCCTGGGCCGTATCTAGAAGTTCCATGGGCATAATCGAATCCTATCTAGATATATGGCAGACTCATGGAGTAAGAAATGGGTAAAGGTGATGAGGATTGATATTTGTTCACTCACATGACCCCTATTTCTTCCTAGATAGGTTTGCATAGTTTTATTTCTTGCAAATAATTGTAATGTAAGTCCTTATATTCTCATGTACACTTCTTGTGCACTAGCTGGTGACTAGTTGGCATTTAGAAGGATTTTTTAGGATTAGTTAAGTTAGTATAGAATTACATATATTTTAGTTAGCATATTATCCTCTATGCTACTATATTTGTACGAGCATTATCTTATGCCTCTTCTCTTGCCATACGTGAGGATTTGGTGGAGATGGTTATGTATTTTGGGTACTTCCATGCCTATATATTGCACACTCATGAATAAAGAATTTTAGTTGGATTTTCAACCTTTTCATTGGTATCAGAGCCTCAGTTCTTTTGCACTAGGCTTGTGAGTGGAGGAGAAAAGGAAGAGAAGTATTGAGAGTAAGTTTGCTTCATGGTAAACTATTTCTCATGAGGGCTAGGTCTAGGCCTTTATGATATCTGAAGACCATTCATTGGAGGAAGTTCCTTTGATGTCAAACCCCTCATTCCAAATTCCTTCATATGCTTAGGAAGTATAGGAAGAGTTTACCCCATTTTCTATCTTACAAAAATCCTTTGGTAGGATTGGATTTCAGCTATGATGATATGATTTTGAGGGCACCAAGAGCACCTACCAATTCAGAGTCTTAAATATTAGGATCACCACCAATATTGGTCATGTGTTAACTGGATCTAGATTACCTTTCAAATTTTGGTCATGTGTTGACTGGATCTTAAAAGGTGTGCTATTTCTTGACATGGTTTGTAGAAAGAATTTTACTAGTTCTAAAGTAAAGTTAAGGGTTCACCTTAGTTGTCATTTGTTTTGTTAACTTTGAGAAATTTTTAGTGGGTTTAAAAATATATATATTTTTTTTGTATATATTATTTTATAAAAAATATATATATATATATATATATATATATATATATATATATATATATTATTTTTTTAAACCCACCTAGTCAGCCACCCAATTTATTGACCAATGGGTAGCTGGCAACACCAACATCCTATGCATCCAACATCATTTTTTAGAAATTTATGGCACCAGAAACCAATGCCACCAATGTTGTTTTCCAGTGTGATACACCTAAAAGAATATCGAGAACAAAGTGCCTATCTCATATTCTAGCACGATAGCACCTAAATCTTGTCAGACGTTGCCTACACCTTTGTCAAGTGTTGCACTTGATACTTTTTTTAGGTGTTGCCAATGCCTAGATTAGGTGTAGGCATTATGTGCACTTCATTGGTGCATTTTTTCCTTCATTAATAATAGGTGCTATGCTACATGTAAAATCACCTAGGCTCATACACACTTGCAATTTCTGGGTGACAAGAGGTCACCTGGTTGGCTTTCTCGGCAAATAGAATTAACCCTAACATAGATACTAGTGCAAACAAAATTATTGGAGAATCACGTCTTGAGAGGAGTGAACTATTTTTCATGGAATTTAATTCAAGCACACTGATATTGTATGGTAAATCTCCTCATACAACATTCGACAATTTGGGTGAGGGGTAAAAGTTGGATTAATTTAATTTTTGCTATAATAAGGTTTTGCATGTAATTTCTTTTAATTTATTAATTTATTTTATTTAATAGCTTAATTAAATTAATTAATCAATTTGATTAATTAATTTCCTTTAATTAATTAAGTTATTTTTAAATTAATAAATTATTAAGAAAATTTAAACCTTATTTTAGAATTAAAATTTTCACTACAAGCATTTTTCCAATACTACAAGTTTTCTTTCACCTCCAAAATGATGAAAAAACCTTTTTTAACCTACTCTCCATTAAATTTATAATAGTATTTTTCTTGTAATTAGCCTAGGAGTTATTTCATTTAAGGAAAACAAATTGTAACAAGGTACACAAAATTTACCTTGCTTTAAGTGCATTTTTTCCTTTTCTCCTGGCTTATACCCATTTTCATATGGCCTCGTATTTGGCTACCCAAATGGTAGAATTGGCTCACATTGTAAATATACTTGCATATAAGGCAAATAAAACTACTTTGGCACAAGTTGTAAGTAGCCTTGCTGACAAGGTTAACAATATTAGTATACAAAATGCTACTGATGTCAAGATTTACAATAACAACCCTTGATCAAAGGCTCGATGTGAAGTTCCATTGTATGATGGGTCAAGAAATCCAAATGTCTTGAATAGCTAGATTCTAGACATGGAATCTTGGTTTTCTTACACTCACACTCAAGATGATGATAGGGTCCCATTTGCAAAGCTTAAGCTTTCAGGCTTAGCTAAGGTTTTAGTCGAATGAAAAGAAGGCCAAGATGCCCTTACCACTTGGGAGAATCTTGTGAAAGCACTTAAGAAAAATTTATATCCCTCAAATTATTAAAAATAATTGGTTATTAAGTGGTTTTATTTTTGGTAGGGAACTAGCATGCCTATGCAGGACTACATATTTCAATTTAATAGGTATCACATCCTTCTTGATGTGGATGATGAAGTAGCTTTGATTCTCAAATTTTAGAGTGGGATTTTGGAGCACTGTATAGAGAGATTATGTATGTTCCTATGGAAACCTTGGACCTAGCTTTCAACCATGTGCAACTTGTGGAAGACAAGTTTTTGGCATAATCAAAGGGGTTTTGTCCTCCTTCTACTTAAATTGTTGGAAGTTCATCAAAAAAGAATGGTTCTTCTTTTCAAAAGAAAAATTTTCCACCAAAGAAGACATATCCTTAGTTTTCTTCCTCTCCTTCTCCTTCTACTTCTTCTTCTAAGTCTTCTTCTTCTTCTACTTCAACTTCTAAAAAAAATTGTAATTATTGTAAAAATAAAGGACATGAAAAGTTTGAATGTTTTAAGTTAAAGAAGAGAAGCTTGATTGTAACATCTCAAGTGGAGGACAAAGTGCAAGGTCCCATTGAGGTGGTAGGAGAAAATCAACCATACACAAAACTAAGAGGTAAACTTAATCAAGTTACCTTGATGCACCATAGTTCATCAATGAGCACTTGTGATTCATTGTTCATCACTAGAGCACATTTGACTCAACTTTTCAACTGATTGTATTGTAGATAATGGCTCATAGAAGAATTTAATTACAATATCCATAGTCAAAACATTACATTTGCTGATGGAGCCTCATCCTCATCCCTATTCTTTGGGTTGGAAGGATAGTGGTACAAGCTCCATGATAACTCACACTTGCAATGTGTATTTTGAATTTGGTTCACAATGCATTGATAATGTCACTTATGATGTGATGCCTATGGACTATTGTTGTATTTTGCTTGGTCAACCATATCAGTATGAAAATAAAGCAGTATATGATACCTTTAATAAAACATATACACTTTAACATGATGATAAGGCTTACCTCATAAAATGCACCAACACACCTAATCTAATTTTAAGTTCCAAGTAAGCAAAGAAGGCAATTAAACAAGCTCATGATGTTGCACTTATCTTCATTCATCCACAACACACTAATGCATCTGCTTCATCCACACATCAATATGATAATTTTAATAAGGTTTTTTATTGGTAAAAGGGGTTTTGAATGGGTCTCATAACCTTTTACAATAAGAAAAAATCAAAATAAATAGCCTCCCAAAAATAAGGATATGATCCCCAAAGAAGACACCCAAAGATGATCTTCTCTTAACCATATTTAGATAGGAACATAATTGAAAAACGAGTTTCATAACACAACAAAAAACACCCCCACAAAAAATAAAATAGGTATTTCCACAAAAGTAAAACCTCACAACCATGAAGATAGCCTTCCCCATACATTAAATTTTAAAATAGGTTTTCTTTCCCAGGAGAAAACAAATAGTCCCATACACTAAAATTTGAAAAAAGGTTTTCCTGCCTAGAAGAAAATCAAACATCCCCATACACTAAAATTTGAAAAAGGTTTTCTTACCCAAAATAAAATGACACAATCCCAAAAGGACCAAAGAATAGAGAGTAGACACTTCAAAAGTATAACTTCCAAAATATAGAAAGACCAGCACTGAACATATCAAAATAAGAAAAAACATAGGATCTAAAAAACCCATACTAGGTCTTTTGAAGACCTAAAAATGAAACATCTCAAGAAATAATTCATAGGCCACAAGGTCTTCTTGTATATAAGGTGATGCATAGCCAAATCCAAAAAATACTAGCCATAAAATGAACCCCCAAACTATGAAGCATATCATACACAACGCTAAATTTTAGGAAGCCCTCCACTGTAGAAAAAAATCAACACATGATCTCCCCCAAAGACTAGAAAACAATTGTAGGTAAGTCCACCAAAATAAAAACCAACATATCTACAAGAAGCCCAATCCCACCACATAACAAGAAGAAACTAGCACTAGAAAAATTGCTCTAACAAGGAAGCCTAGATAGGAAGTTCTTTCGATGGCCTAAAAATGGAACAATAAAAATGGAGGTTTACATGGGCAATGAGATCTCCTTGTAAAAGGAAATGAGTTACAAGAAAAATGATTGAATCCAAAAATAACTTTGAAGCCCATAAAACCTAAATTATAGTTGAAACCAAATAGGAGTAAGAAGAAACACTAGGAACCATCAGTCAATCAAAAGAGCATAGGGTCATCCCCAAGACCAATAGAATTGAAAGGAAGGCTTTGTCAAAAACCATCATAACCATACACATGAACCTGCTTCTAAAATCTAGACCTAGAGGCATCTGTGAGAGCATATCAATTATATACAATAAGCAAGAGGCCCCCCTTCAAAGACCATGAGAAATATAGAGGATATCCTCCAAGATACCAAAAACAAGATTGAACAAACAAGAAGCCCCTGAAGCTAGGAACCCAAATAGCAGATCCAACACCCGAGCCAAATAGAGGAAATCCACCAATGATCGAAAGGCATCTATGTGAGCATCTAAACTACATGCAATAATCATGTGGTCCTCCCAAATACCAAAATTATGCAAAGAACAAACCCTTAGGTTGCACAATAAAATATTGTAGATGAACACCCAAACTGAAAGAGCCTCACCACTCCCATCCACACCAAAGAAAACATTGGATTCAACCAATAAATTAGCAAGCATCCACCAGGAGGACCCAAGGAAGGTCCCAGGAGCAAACAAAAACCCTTAGATCTAGAATAGAGGAGGTGGTAGGAAAAATAAAATAGGGACCCCTGCCTAGATGGGAGGTCGCCTACTATAATAGACTTGTCCAAAAAAGGGAAGGTCCCAAAATCTCACCAAATGACCTAGGGGAAGTCCTAAAAATGTACCAAGACATGAAAGAAACCAAAAACCCTCAAACTGGAATAAAGGAAGGAGCAAGAATATTTGTATCAAGGACCTCCCACCCAAATGGGAGGTCATATTCTCATATATTATCACCCATAGAGAGATTATCTTGAAAACTTGTTAGGAACCAAAAATAGATCCAGAACTAGGGTAGGAAGGAGTACACAATTTAGAAAGAGGACCTTCCATCCAGAGTAGGAGGTCTCCCACTCGACCAAAAAACACCTTTATTAAGGAAAATCATTCCTCGTATCCCCTAAAGGCTAGGAATTTTTGTTCCACAAATCTTGTCCCATTTGGGTGAACCCCTCAGGCTAGTCGAGGGGGTTTTGTATATAGCACAGGCCACCAGGATTGAAACCTAAACCTATTTTATAGGATTGGGAGAACTTTCTAGTGACATACCTGGTGCAGGTAATTTGGATAAGTTATTGAAAAGATATTCAAATATTTTTTAAGATCCAAAGTCTCTTCCACCAATATGCACTATAAATCATACCATTGAAATCATTTCAGATTCTTTACTTCCTAATGCACCCATGTATCAACATTCTAAATTGCAAAATAAATAGATCAAAAGGAAAATAGAAGATTTGTTGTTGAAGGTTTTCATTAAAACAAGTACTCCTTGTGCATCACCAATGTTGTTGGTTCTTAAAAGGGATGGTACTTTGTGGTTGTGTATTGATTTCAGAGCTTTGAATAAAATTTCTATTAAGAATAAATATTCACTTCCCCACATAGATGGTCTCTTAGAACAACTCCAAGGAGCCAATTTTTTTTCTAATATAGATCTTAAAATATAGGTAGTTTTTAATATGAAGATAGGCCTTTTGAGTGGTTGGTCATGCATGTTTGTCTTACCAATGCTCCTACTACTTTCATGATATTGATGAATGAAGAACATGTGCTTATACTGAGAGGGGGGTGAAAAATATACAATAAAACTTTTTGCTTTTTAATCCAAATAATAGCATCAACATTACTAAAGTAGTAAACATCACAAAAAGCATCACACACATGAGAGACATGATTTTTACGTGGTTCACCCAAATATGGCTACCTCCACGGAGAAAATATTTCTTATAAATTTTTCTCAAATAAATTCTCTTGGGAATCCTTTCCCTACAATGTTTATGGACCTCTGTCCAAAGGAGATGTTGATCCCCTAACTCAAGTTCATGGATCTCTATCCACAGGAGAACTCCTTCTCCTCTACTCTAGTTGGTGATCCTCTAGAAGACTACTGCCTCCACTGCACTAGCTTGTGGATCTCTCTCCACTGAAGACTCTTGTCCCCACTCAGAAGACCTATCCTCACTGCCCTGGCTGATGGATCTCTATCCACTAGAGACTACTATCCTCTCTGCTCTGTCACCTCCAAAGCTCTATCTAAACTCTGCTCCACAAGTCCACACAGAACTTGCTCAAATCTGCTCAACAAGTCCACTCAGAACCTGCTCAAATCTGCTCAACAAGTCCACTCAGAACCTGCTCAAATATGCTCAACAAGTCCACTCAGAACCTGCTCAAATCTATCCAACAAGTCCACTCAACCTGCTCAAATATATCCAACAAGTTCACTCAGAACCTGCTCAAATCTGCCCAACAAGTCCACACAGAACCTGCTCAAATCTGTCCAACAAGTTCACTCAGAACCTGCTCAAATCTGCCCAACAAGTCCACACAGAACTTGTCCAAATCTGCTCAACAAGTCCACACAGAACTTGTCCAAAAACTCATAGAAACATAAAGAGAATTGTTAGAGACCCAATATGTTTCAACTCAATGCTCATTCACTTTCTCAACTCAAATCAGAATATAGAATAGTTTGTTTTATGGAACTTGAACAATCACTTCACACATCCACTTGACTAGGCTCAATCAACTCTACTCAACCAATCACTCAATGAAACAACCCTTGCTCACAAACCCTAGTCCAAGCATGTAAACATCAACTCAAAATATTTCCAACAATGCTCAACAAAAACAACAATCCTCACATAACAATGATACTCATGTTCTTTTAGTTCAAGTTCTTTGCTCAACAACTCACTTCAACAACAATGCTCATAAAACAATCTTCTTTATTCCAGAAAACCTTGTAGCAATCACTCAAACACACTCAAAAGGAAACCCTAATCAAGTCCTTTTCACTCCAAACTTATTTTTCAGAAAACAACCAATCAACTTAAACTTAGAAAAAATATGCCCATACCTTTTTCTTGATAAAGATGACCTTCAAGAATCTGCCACAATAACACAATATTCCTTTGCCAATCTCAAAAGGATTAGATGACAATACAATGCATATATTAATTCATGAGTATACCTTATTGCTCCAATCTCAAAATAATATCCAACACCAAACTATTTTGAATATTCACCTCTCAAGCATAAGTCACTTTACTACTTTGTTTTTCAAAACCCAAAGCTATTTCTACTTATAACTCCCTAAACTTATTATTGCATTAAAGATAATTCTTTTAATAAGATAATGCAATTTATCTTTCCCTTTTCTAAGGTAAAAGTATTTTACCCACAAGTAAATATTTTCACCTCAATACTTTATAAAAACTACTCCCTTTTAATTTAGGCATTCATCAAATTAATTACAACCTTATTTCTCCTTTATTCAACCTTAGCCTAAATTAAAATTAAAGATCACAAAAATGTTACCAGATTTATTAATGCCTGAAGCGCTTCTTCTTCCAAGCGCCTTCCTCTTGGCTATCACCACCATGGAGCTATGTTCTCCCTTGGAGCCTCCACACCTTACGCCTTCACCTGCTTCAAGCCATGCCTTGCTACGTTTACTGCCTCAAGCCACACCTTGGCTATGTTTGCTACCTTGAGCCACACCTTGGCTACGCTTGCTACCTTGCACCACTCCTTGGCTATGTTCGCTGCCTTGCGCCACTCCTTGGCTATGTTTGTTGTCTCTAGCCACACCTTGGCTATGTTTGCTACCTTGCGCCACTCCTTGGCTATGATTACTATCTCTCACCACACCTTGGCTACGTTCACTGGTGCATAAACAAGATTTTTATTGCTCTTTCTTCCTTACAAACTTAAACACAATTGCACATTTTTATCATCGAGCAAAAGGATAAATTGAAATACCTCCAAGGCATTAGCTTTTATACTAAATCTCTTCCTCCATGCATGACGTCGGTGCTCGATTTATTCTCAATGTCGGTGCTCGATTTTCCTTTGAAAATTTATTAATTTATAAAATATTTAAATTCTTTTGAATTTAAATTTTATAAATTAATTCTTTAAACCCTATGGTTTTAAAGAAAAACCTTTTATTTTTGCCACCATTGGTTTTAAAGAAAAACCTTTTAATTTTTGCCACCATTGGTTTTAAAGAAAAACCTTTTATTTTTGCCATCATTGGTTTTAAAGAAAAACCTTTTAACTTATGCTTCCACATAATATTTAAAAAATATTATGGAGCCCTTTGCCTTTAACTTTTGCATTGTTCCTTTTGATCTTGACTTTATTAGAAGCTTCTTCCAGAATATCAATGACAACTTTGATAACTTGTTTCTTGACAAATTCCTTGATATTTAATGATGACTTCATTTCTTGACATCAATGACAACTTTAACTTTAAGGACTCAAAATGTCCAACAATCTCCCCCTTTGTCATTGATGGCAACCCAAAAAATTTTTACCGAAAACTTGACTTCTTCTTCTGTGTTGCTCCCCTTGGCTCAATGCTCTCTTCAAATACCAAGTCTCTCCTCCTTACTCAAATCTCTCCCCCTTTGACATCAATGGCAAAGGGTCACCTTTGGGGCTTGGGGCTAAGAATGAGCCTCTTAGCTTAGCCCCTCCCCCACCTCCTCTTGAGGTGGTTAATTCTGGGGTGGGAGTCTCACTCCCAATTTTCCTCGAAGATACTCAAAAGTTTCCTTTGAAAGTGGCTTAGTGAAAATATCTGCTATCTGTTCCTTTGTAGTGACATATTCCAATCTGACCTATTTGTCTGTCACCTGTTCTCTCAAAAAATGGTACTTAATCGGAATGTGCTTTGTCCTGGAGTGCATTACTAGATTTTTTGAGATACTTATGGCACTAGTATTATCACATAGTATAGGAATGGGATGATCATGCTTTATTTTGAAATCTTCTAGAGTTTTCTTCATCCATAACACCTGTGTACAACTGGCTACTGCTGCAATGTATTCTGCTTCTACTGTAGATAAAGATATTGAAACCTGCTTCTTGCTAAACCAAGAGACTAAACATTCTCCAAGAAAGAATGCTCCTCCACTTGTGCTTTTTCTGTCATCAATGTTGTCGGCCCAATCTGCATCTGTATATGTTGTTAGTGTGAAACTGTCACTTTTGGGATACCAAAGCCCAAAGTCCATAGTCCCTTTTAGATACCTAAAAATTATTTTTACTACTGCCACATGTGTTTCCTTAGGTGCCACCTGAAACCTTACCACTAATCCCACTGACTGTACTATGTCTGGTCTTGTAGCTGTAACATACAATAAGCTGCCAATCATAGATCTGTATAATTTTTGATCTGCCTCTGGAGATTCATCATCCTTACTCAACTTGCATCCTATAACCATGGGAGTACTTACAGGTTTACAATCTTCTAACCTGAATTTCTTTAACATTTCTTTTATATACTTGGCTTGTGAGAGAAACACTCCCCTTTCTGATTGTGAAATCTGAAGTCCAAGAAAGAAAGACAATTCACCAAGCATAGACATCTCAAATTCATTTTGCATGTTCTTAGCAAATTCTTTACACATCTTATCATTGTTTCCCCCAAATATTATGTCATCAACATAAACAACCACTATTAATAAATTACTCCCTTCATTCTTGATATATAAATTACTATCTACTATTCCTTTCCTGAAGCCATGTTCCTGAAGATACTTATCCAATCTTGAGTACCATGCTCTCGGAGCCTGCTTTAAACCATACAATGCCTTTTTCAATCTGCATACCTGATCTGGTTTATCTGCTAGTATGAATCCCTCTGGTTGTTCAATATAAACCTCTTCTTCTAGAACCCCATTTAGAAATGTTGACTTGACATCCATATGATATACCTTGAAGTTCTTGAAACTTGAGAATGCTAAAAACATCCTTATAGCTTCAAGCCATGCAACTGGAGCAAAAGTCTCATCAAAGTCAATTCCTTCTACCTGTGCATAACCTTTGCATACTAACCTTGCTTTATTTTTGACCACTTGTTCATCTTCATTTAATTTATTTCTGAATACCCATTTTGTGCCAATCACATTTTTGTCCTTTGGTCATGGAACAAGTTCCCAAGTTTTTCTCTTCTCTATCTGATCCAATTCCTCATTCATTGCCTTAATCCAAAATTCATCCTCACTTGCCTGAGTGAAGTCTTTTGGCTCAATCTTAGATAGCAAAGAAAAATTTGCTTGTTGAGATGGTTTTATTATTCTTCTCCTTGTCTGTCTTTCCTCTGGATTCTCGATGATCTGCTCTTTTGGATGATGTTTCTGTACATACCTGGATGGAGTTTTGGGAAGAAGTCTTCATGTTTCTTCTTCTTCTTTATCTGATTCCTCACAAAATTCTTCTTGACAACATCCATCTTCTTGATACACAATTTGCTGAACTGGTTCTCTTGAATCTATCTTCTCATCAATTGTTACATTTATACTTTCCACCATAGTGTGTGTTCTTTTGTTGAAGCATCTCGTAGGCTTTACTCCTTGTGGAATAACCAAGAAAAATTCCCTCATCACATCTTGGATCAAACTTGCCTAAGTTTTGGTCTTCCCATCTTATGTAACATTTGCTTCCAAAAATTCTGAAGTGTTTTACAGTGGCAGGTCTTCCTTTCCAAAGCTCATATGGAGTCTTGTGATGATTTACCCTCATTTGAGCCCTAGTGATTATGTATATTGTTGTGTTTACAACTTCTCTCCAAAAACCATCTGATAACTTAGATTCATTCAACATAGCTCTAGCCATGTTTTCAACAGTCCTGTTTTTCCTTTCAACTACCCCATTTTGTTGAGGAGTTCTTGTTGCTGAGTACTCTCTCTTGATTCCATGTTGTTCACAAAACTCTACAAATTCATTTGAAGTAAATTCTCCTCCTCTATCAGATCTCAGACACTTAATCCTTTTGCCAGTTTCATTTTCAACCAATTCCTTGAATGCTTTGAATTTTTCAAAGGCCTCTGACTTCTCTTTTAGGAAGGCTACCCAAACCATTCTGGAATAATCATCTATAAACAATATAAAGTAGCTCTCACCCTGAATGCTTTGTGTTCTGGTAGGACCACACAAATCAGTATGTATTAGGCTCAAAGGCTCAGATGACATATATCCTTTTGACTTAAAGGTTGTCCTAGTTTGCTTTCCATGTTGACAAGGTGCACAAATTGTGTTTTGAGGTCTTCTTATTTTGGGTAAATCTCTGACTGCCTGTTTATTGCTTATATTGACTATGTTGTCAAAATTCAAGTGACCCAATATTCTATGCCATAACCAACTCTCATATTCTTGTGATAGAAAGCACTTTTCCCCTTTGATCTCATTGAGCATGTATAAGTTGTTTGGGGTTCTTCTTGCATTGGCAATGATTTTTCCAGTTTCTCTGATTTTCTTATCTCACATCTATCTGGATGGAAAGTAACCATGTATCCTTGATCACAAAGTTGACTTATACTTAGCAGATTGTGTTTTAACCCTTTAACATACAAAACATTCTCTGTTTTTGTTTTCCCATTGTCTAAACTTAGAGTTCCTCTTCCACCAATCCTTGTTGATCCATTATCACCAAAACTTACTGAACCTCTATTTGTTTCTTTTAGTACAATGAATTTGTCTTTGTCTCCTGTCATGTGACTAGAGCAACCACTATCAAGATACCATTGTTCTTCTTTATCCTGAGCATGAAGGGCTATTTGCACTAACATTGATCTAGCCTTAACATTTTCCCTTTCATCTTTCCTAGTTGTTGAAATTATTTTTCTAGACTCAGGAAGTATCATTTTACACCATCTAGCCTTGTGCCCAAAATTATTGCATTTGTAACATATAACATCATCATCCATGAGAGGTGCAAAGGAATTGAAATCTCTATTGTATCTTGCATGATGAAAATAGTGTACAACTCTATGACCATATTTATTGCAAGAAAAACAATGACCATGGAAGAAATTATGTGACCTATTTGGATGTCTTGGAATTTGTGGAGAAGTCATCTTCCTTTTGTGATTAACTCTTATCTAGGGTTCTCCTTTACTTTCTTCCTTTCTGATATCCTTTGCTTGCTTATCCTTGTTTGAGGTTTCTGCTTTCTGAAGACTTGATTCCTCTTTCTGTTTCTCATATTCTGTATCTTGTAGTACCTTGGTCCTTTCAACTTTATTCCTTAGGTGAACAATTTTTGCTTCCAATATTTCACATTCTGTTTCCCTGGCTCTTAATAGATCTGTCATGTCTTGCTCAATCTTCTTTCCTTCTTCCACCCTAATCTTGAGATCTGTGAGATTTTGTATAAGTTCCATCCTTGCTTCTTCATCTTCTTGAACTTGTTCCTTCAAGCTTGAATTTTTCTCTCTAAGTCTTTCCAATTTTCTGAGAGCAGCAAAGAATTCTTCTTTTATGTCAAACATAGTCTCTTCTTCATTTTTTAGAGTCATGTGTGCTACTGATGGATCCTCTTCCAAGTTGTTAGTCTTTTCACGGAGAGACCCGCTCTGATACCAATTGAAGAACATGTGCTTATACTGAGAGGGGGGTGAACAATATACAATAAAAATTTTTGCTTTTTAATCCAAATAATAGCATCAACATTACTAAAGTAGTAAACATCACAAAAAGCATCACACACATGAGAGACATGATTTTTACGTGGTTCACCCAAATATGGCTACCTCCACAGAGAAAATATTTCTTATAAATTTTTCTCAAATAAATTCTCTTGGGAATCCTTTCCCTACAATGTTTATGGACCTCTATCCAAAGGAGATGTTGATCCCCTAACTCAAGTTCATGGATCTCTATCCACAGGAGAACTCCTTCTCCTCTACTCTAGTTGGTGATCCTCTAGAAGACTACTACCTCCACTGCACTGGCTTGTGGATCTCTCTCCACTGAAGACTCTTGTCCCCACTCAGAAGACCTATCCTCACTACCCTAGCTGATGGATCTCTATCCACTAGAGACTACTATCCTCTCTACTCTATCACCTCCAAATCTCTATCTAAACTCTGCTCCACAAGTCCACACAGAACTTGCTCAAATATGCTCAACAAGTCCACTCAAAACCTACTCAAATATGCTCAACAAGTCCACTCAAAACCTACTCAAATATGCTCAACAAGTCCACTCATAACCTGCTCAAATATATCCAACAAGTTCACTCAAAACCTGCTCAAATATTCCCAACAAGTCCACATAGAACCTACTCAAATCTGTCCAACAAGTTCACTCAGAACCTACTCAAATCTGCCCAACAAGTCCACACAGAACTTGTCCAAATCTGCTCAACAAGTCCACATAGAACTTGTCCAAAAACTCATAGAAACATAAAGAGAATTGTTAGAGACCCAATATGTTTCAACTCAATGCTCATTCACTTTCTCAACTCAAATAAGAATATAGAATAGTTTGTTTTATGGAACTTGAACAATCACTTCACACATCCACTTGACTAGGCTCAATCAACTCTACTCAACCAATCACTCAATGAAACAACCCTTGCTCACAAACCCTAGTCCAAGCATGTAAACATCAACTCAAAATGTTTCCAACAATGCTCAACAACAATCCTCACATAACAATGATACTCATGTTCTTTTAGTTCAAGTTCTTTGCTCAACAACTCACTTCAACAACAATGCTCATAAAACAATCTTCTTTATTCCAGAAAACCTTGTAGCAATCACTCAAACACACTTAAAAGGAAACCCTAATCAAGTCCTTTTCACTCCAAACTTATTTTTCAGAAAACAACCAATCAACTTAAACTTAGAAAAAATATGCCCATACCTTTTTCTTGATAAAGATGACCTTCAAGAATCTGCCACAATAACACAATATTCCTTTGCCAATCTCAAAAGGATTAGATGACAATACAATGCATATATTAATTCATGAGTATACCTTATTGCTCCAATCTCAAAATAATATCCAACACCAAACTATTTTGAATATTCACCTCTCAAGCATAAGTCACTTTACTACTTTGTTTTTCAAAACCCAAAGCTATTTCTACTTATAACTCCCTAAACTTATTATTGCATTAAAGATAATTATTTTAATAAGATAATGCAATTTATCTTTCCCTTTTCTAAGGTAAAAGTATTTTACCCACAAGTAAATATTTTCACCTCAATACTTTATAAAAACTACTCCCTTTTAATTTAGGCATTCATCAAATTAATTACAACCTTATTTCTCCTTTATTCAACCTTAGCCTAAATTAAAATTAAAGATCACAAAAATGTTACTAGATTTATTAACGCCTGAAGCGCTTCTTCTTCCAAGCGCCTTCCTCTTGGTTGTCACCACCGTGGAGCTGCATTCTCCCTTGGAGCCTCCACACCTTACGCCTTCACCTGCTTTAGGCCACGCCTTGCTACGTTCGCTGCCTCAAGCCACACCTTGGCTACGTTTGCTACCTTGAGCCACACCTTGGCTATGTTCACTGCCTTGCACCACTCCTTGGCTACGTCTATTATCTCTAGCCACACCTTGGCTACGTTCACTACCTTGCGCCACTCCTTGGCTACGTTTGTTGTCTCTAGCCACACCTTGGCTACGTTCGCTACCTTGCGCCACTCCTTGGCTACGATTACTATCTCTCACCACACCTTGGCTACGTTCGTTGGTGCATAAACAAGATTTTCACTGCTCTTTCTTCCTTACAGACTTAAACACAATTGCACATTTTTATCATCGAGCAAAAGGATAAATTGAAATACCTCCAAGGCATTAGCTTTTATACTAAATATCTTCCTCCATGCATGACGTCGGCGCTCGATTTATTCTCAACGTCGGCGCTCAATTTTCCTTTGAAAATTTATTAATTTATAAAATATTTAAATTCTTTTGAATTTAAATTTTATAAATTAATTCTTTAAACCCTATGGTTTTAAAGAAAAACCTTTTATTTTTGCCACCATTGGTTTTAAAAAAACCTTAATTAGTTAGAAAAACTTAAAAAAAACCTTTTATTTTTGCCACCATTGGTTTTAAAGAAAAACCTTTTATTTTTGCCATCATTGGTTTTAAAGAAAAACCTTTTAACTTATGCTTCCACATAATATTTAAAAAATATTATGGAGCCCTTTGCCTTTAAATTTTGCATTGTTCCTTTTGATCTTGACTTTATTAGAAGCTTCTTCCAGAATATCAATGACAACTTTGATAACTTGTTTCTTGACAAATTCCTTGATATTTAATGATGACTTCATTTCTTGACATCAATGACAACTTTAACTTTAAGGACTCAAAATGTCCAACAATGAACGAGGTTTTTTGTGATGTAATTGATATATTTGTAATTATATATCTTGATGATATATTGATTTTCTCATATACTTGGGAGAAACACCTTGGGCATATTCAGCAAACACTTGACATCCTACATAGGAATTAGTTATATGCCAACCTCACCAAGTGCTCTTTTGAAAACACTTCCATATTTTACCTTGGTTTTGTGATTAGTGAGCATGGAATTTAGGTAGATCCCACTAAAGTAGAAGTCTTACTTAAGTGGCCCCCTCCTACTACTCTCACAAAGCTAAGGATTTTTCTAGAACTTGTGATTTTTTATCACAAGTTTATTCCTCAATATATCACTATTGTGGCTTCATTACTCTACTTAACCAAGCCTAAGGTAGTATTTCAATGGGGAAAGAAATAAGAAGTTGCCTTTGATAATTTGGAAAAGAAAATTTTTGCAACACCTGTGCTTGCTTTACATAATCTTTCTCAACCTTTTGATATTAAGATGGATGCATCTCAAGTTGCTTTAGGTTCTATTCTCAAATAAAAAGGTCATCCAATAGCTTACCATTCTGAAATGTTTTCTACTACAAATTTGAACTATTTGAAATATGACAAGGAGTTGTATTCCTTAGTTCAAGATATTAAGTATTGGAGAAACTACCTTTTGGGGAAAGAAACCATTATTCACACTGATCATATGCCCCTCAAATTTCTTCAATCCCAAAATAAAATTGAAGAAGCTTGACATATGAAGTGGGCCTCTTATCTCCAAAAATTTTAGTTGGTAATCAAGTACAAAAAGAGAAAGAGTAATTTGTGGTAGATTATTTAAGTAGAAATCTTGCCACTCATGCCTTGATAGTAATGACCACTTCATATTTAGGTTTTTAATATTAGCCATCTCAACATTCATAGGATCTTGATTTTAGGAAGATATTTTAGCAAGTGAGTAATCCTACTTCTTCCAATTTGCATCCTTTCCAATATTTTCATATCAAGGATGGAATTATTTACAAATTGGACAAGGTTTGTGTTCCTCATGATCCTAGAGTGTCTCTTCTTAAGGAATCTCATTCTACACTCTATGGTAGTCATTTTGGTAAGCACAAAACACTTCATCACTTGCAACGATTCTTCTATTGGCCATAGATGTAGTAGGATGTTTTGAGATTTTTAAGGTAGTGTGCAGTTTGTTGTTGATCTAAGCCTACTAACAGGAAATTTGGCTTAGGCATTCCCTTACCTTTTTTCTTATCCTCCTTAGGAAAGCATTTCATGTATGTAGTTAGTGGTTTTCCAATGATGGTATGGAAACATGATTGTGTCTTTGTGGTTGTTGATAGATTTAGCAAAATGGCTTATTTTCTTCCTTATCACAAAAAAATTTCTACATTGGACTTAGCCCAATTGTTCTTTGACTGCATGTAGAAATCCTTTGGTCTTCCCACTAGCATTGTATCAGATCATGATTCACACTTTGTGGATCATTTTTGGTTGTCTTTGTGGAAATTTTTGAGGGGTTCTCTCATCTTTTCCATAGTCTATCATCCATAATATGATGGGTAGAGCAAAGTGGTGAACTATATACTTGTGCAAAGTTTGTGCATCTATCATCATTCTTCACCAGCCAAGTGGTACTTGAGTATCACTCATATTGAGCATGCATACAAAATGGTAGTACACTCTTCTATAAGGTATTCTCCATTTGAATTTTATTTGGATTTTTAGTCATTGGCTCCCTATGCATTACCCTTATATTTGCCTTATCCTATCACCACTCATATTTAGAAGAAGCAATATAAGACTCACTCTTTTATTTAGTACTTATAGAATCTTCAATCTAGGGTAATTCAAATTTTTCAAAAGATACAAAAACAACAGAAATAGGACATGGATTGACATCGAATTCCTCATCCTTTTTATGTTGGTGACAAGGTTTGGTTACACTTAGACAAGTGATGTTTGTTATATAAGACTCATAGCAAAATAAAAATGATTCACTATGGTCCTTATTCTAGTGTCTAAGAATTCTTTCTACATAGATCTTCCTGCACACCTTGGGATATATGACATCGTCAATGTAGATATTTTGAAGATATATCACGATTCTACATTAGAGACCACACCTACCATCAGTCATCCTATTGATGTGGTTCTTGATTCTTAGCCACCATTGGATTTCAATCAGGTCTATGACATGAAGACTAGGTATATTTACTAGGGGTATTCCACTTCTTATTGTGTGGCTCAACAAGGGCAGCTATCGTATTAGGCTAATTGGATTTCTTCTCATTATATGTCCCATGACATACATTTTCTTCTAAAAATATTGGATTCCAATACTTCTATTATGGGGAGGCATGATGAGGATTGATTTTTGTTCACTCACATGACCCCTCTTTCTTCCTAGCTAGGTTTGCATAGTTTTATTTCTTGTAAATAATTGTAATGTGAGTCCTCATATTCTCACATACACTTCTTGTGCACTAGTTGGAAACTAGTTGGAATTTAGAAGGATTTGTTAGGATTAGTTAAGTTAATACAGAGTTGCATATATTTTAGTTAACATATTACCTCTATGCTACTATATTTGTACAAGCATTATTTTATGCCTTTTCTCTTTTCATATGTGAGGAATTGGTGGAGATAATTATGTATTTTGGGTATTTCCATACTTATATATTGCACACACATGAATAAAGAATTTTAGTTAGATTTTTAACCTTTTCAAAATGTGGAGGAACTGGAGTTTGAAATAACTATAGCTCTCATTGCCAAAATCACAAACCTCTCCCTCGATGGTTACAACCACAATAGGGAGAAACACTATCTTATTAGAGAGCTTAGTTTTTTCTTGGATGAGGAAGAGTATCTCGCAAAGGAGTAGAATGGATTCAACATAAAATCCCTTAAAGCCCCATGGGACTGGGTTGTGACTATAATCATGGATTATTTTACTTTGTATACAAATAAATAAGTAGTAAGGATCTACAACATTATGTTTATTAATAAAATAATAATAGAAATATGGATGAACATCCTAGAATTTCTATTTTACTTGATGTAGAAATCCATGACTGATGTGCATGGTGGTAGAGGTCTAGATCTAATTCACCAAGGTTTGACCATGTTGATTTTTGAATATGTGACTAAAGAGAAAGTCTTGGAGGCTATAGAAATCATTAAGAAGATTAAATCTTAGGTTATCCCATAAGCCATCATTCCCCACAGGCAACATCATTGTCAAAGTCCAACGATTCAATGGAGTCTAACCTCCTCCAAGGTGGCTAAAAGGGATAAAATAATAATGGGTATCTCTATGTCTCCCAGGTGTTTTAGGTGAGGGAGAATGTGCTACTCCAAAATTTCACTGTTGAGTTCTTTAGAGTCTAAAAAAAAGAGAGTCCTTTAGCCTCCCCCAAGGTGACTGAAAGTAGCATAAGGTTAGGGAGCATCTCTATGACTTCCAATGGTGTGAGGGGGGAGGACGAGATGCTCCAAAATACTATCTAAAAATAATAATAAGGAGGACTCTCTAATTACTATGGTCCATTCAGAATCAAAATACCAATCCCAAGTAAAGAAAAAATCCATGTCCATGGAGGAGGATAGTCAACTGACTCCCAGTACTATGGGATCTTGTAACCACATCTAGTTGATCAAGCGGGTGGAGGTTAAACAACACTCAATTTTTGGAACCCTAAATATTGCTATGGAATTCACAGAAGATGTGAAACACCTATTGCATAAAATTCTATAGGATCTTACCCCAAGCAAGAAAGAGCTCAATGATGCACCAGGGAAACCCTAGGTTTTACTAGTCAGTTTTATTTTTGCTTGTTAGGTTATTGTGTCTTTGTTGAGTCAAGTGTATTTTTCTTTTAGTCTGTGCTCTATCGAATGGGGGTCCTATGGGTTGGATCATAGTGTAACACCGTAAATTTTATGCACCTAATTTATCATAAGGTTAAAAATCCAAAATTTACCCCAAAACCGCATTTTAAACAGCTTGCCTCAATTTTCATGCCACAAATAGGCTTTGTTTTGACCGTTGGACGATATCATCGTCGATTTGATGATATCATCCCTAATTGAATGAAATCATCTGGCAACGAACGTCCAGATGATTTCATCCAAAACAAAAATTTGCAAGAATAGAAGCACAATCAAATTAGTTCCAACCTCCTGGCTTACCTGGGCATAAGTGCGTTTGCACTATTGGCTATCATCCCACTGGAGATCTCCCAGATTGGGATGGATCCCAACCTTCTAACCTCCCCTTAGTCCTATTTAAATCCAGTTTTCCTATTGAACCATCCTGGCTGATCAAGTACCTGCAACCCAAATCCTACTAGTTTCAAGAGCATCCTAAGCACTATCATTTTCATAGTTTTTATCAGCTCACTTGTAGGTTTTTCACTATGCATCAGTCAAAAGAAGCTCGGATCGTCTCAGATGATCTCGTCCCGATTGTAGATGATCATGTTCTGATTGGAGGTGATCTTGTTGGATTAGAGATGATCCTATTTGCAGCCCTCTTGGGGGTAATTACGATCTATAGTTTGCATTTTCTCCCCTTTTCTTTAGTTAAATTGCATTAGATTAGTTTATTATTTATAATGCATCTGGTGTTCACCTCATGTTGTCAATAGGTAACAATTTGTTATCCCTTTTCTTGTTAGTATAAGTCTTTATTCTCAATTAAATCTAAAAATCCATTTCTAAGTCATCAAAAACATTCATTTACATACTGTTAAATAGATTCTACTATATTTTGTGATATTTCTCTATGTTTTGGCATCAACTTGTGCAGTTGTAGGTTTCAGATGAAATCGTTAGACGATTTCTCCTGATTTCAGATGATATCATTCGATTTCGGATGATCCTACACAATTGCAGATGATTTTGTTGAATTGCAGGTGATTACAACAAATTGCAGATGTTCTGGACTGCTTCAAAAGTAGAACCTTCATCAGACATCCAAAACTGAGTAAGTCATTTCCAATTTCTTTAAAATACTCTGTTAGCTGCATTTAATTATCTCTTTGTTTGTTGTCTTCATATAAATTGCAAAAATTGCATATAGAATAGTTTAGTTTCATTTTGGCCAACCTAGGTGATTGAAATTAAAATGAATTCATCAAACACATCTTCAACCTAGGCTCGAAAGCTGCCGCAAAATGCTTCCTGGTGAACCCACCATCCATCGACAAATCGCCAAAGAGGACACGACTCAAGTGTCTCTCTCATCCGAGGTGTAGCTTTACCATTTTCCCATTCCCCTCTGAGGCGCGGATCCATTAGCCTAGAGGAAAGGAGTGCAAAAATTTTAAGCCTACATTCTTTGGTGAACCCGACGTGAACTACATAGGCATTTCTTCTGATTTCAAAAACAAAAAAAAAAATATATATATATATACAAGAAAAACAACAAAAAAATCATCATTTCAAATTTGTATGTTTTTCTAAATAGTAGATACCAAATATTACTTTTAGAAGTACTAAAGAAACCATGAATTTTAACTCAAATCAATATGAGCCCATCAGTAATGTTGGGAAAATTCTGCCAAATGCATTTGTTGATTATGACCAACCTCATCCATATTCAACATCACCTTTATCACACTTTTCTCATTTTTCATCCTTACCCCAACAAGACAATCCCTTTTCCAATCCTCTTCATAACGATATTATCTATTCTCCCATATATCCATATTATGCCTATCGATCCACATACAATCCTTCTCCACCATTTCAATATTCTTCTTTCAACACAACCCATCCATTTCAACAAGAAGATACTTATTCTTCCAATCCTACCATGCACTCACATCATACTTCACAATCTTCCTATCATCATTCTACCCATAATAAAGAAAAAAGAGGTAAGAAACCATTAGGTCCTTTTATGACTGAATTCCTAAGGCAATTATCAAAAACCTCTCGAAAACCTTCACTACGTAAATTTACTAAGCTCAATCAACCAATGGATATAATTCTCAAGCATTTACTTGATACAAATAGGATTGAGCTCCCTCCCATAAGACAACCTGATACCACAGTAGATTGGTATAAACCTGAGCTACATTGTGAATATCATAGAGTGGATGGACATATGACACAAAAATGTAGAGATTTAAGATGTGCAATTCAAGATTTGATTGATGAGGGTCTTTTCACTATAAAGGAATTACAATCTACAACTGATTATAAATCTCCAATAAACAATCAAACTCCTGCACAACAAATATCCATAATCAATCAAGACATGGGGATCTCCCAAGAACCCCCATTCAATTATCAACAATAGGAAACCAATCAAATATTGCATCTTAATATGTCCCATCACAATGATATCACTAATATTGTAATAGAAACTACAAATGAGCAACCTCAGGTTCAATCAACTCAATTTGATATTCAAGAGATGGATTCCTCATTTGACCAACCTTCAAAACTATCCTTGGCTCTAGAGAATGATCCAAAATGGAATGTAAGCATAGAAAGCCCATATTTAACATCAAAATCTCAATCTGAAATCCACTCTGATAGCCAACAACAAGTGATTAATCCTCAAGCAAAGATATCTCTTTTAGAAGTATTACAAAGTTCTCATAGGGAAACTTTGTTCAAGATACCTAGCCAACAATTTGTTCCTCATAATATTTTCCCTAAGAACACAATTAATGATGTAAGCCCTCTTGAGGTTAATCATATTTCATTCTATGATGAGGAGATTCCTTCCTCTACTCCACAAGAAGACTCCTCTCTTTACATTACAGGAGTTATTAAAGAAACATCTATTAAAACTATCATGGTAGATAATGGCTCCTCTCTTAATTTATGCACTTATCAATTACTCCAAAAACTCGAATTAAAAGAAGAAGATCTCAATGAATCAAATGTTATTATAAAATATTTTAACAATGAAGTTCAAGAAACTCCAGGCACTATAATTCTTCCCCTTAAGAGTGGACCCAAGATCCTGGATACTTTATTTTATGTAACATCTTGCCCTTCACCTTACAACCTACTTCTCAGAAGTCCTCGAATTCATACGATGAGGGTTGTCCCTTCCACTCTTCATCAATGTTTGAAGTTTAAACTTGCAAATAAAATTGTTACCATACATGGTGACCCAACATTATTTGAAGAATATTTAACGGTTGAAACATCAAGTTCTATACATTCTCCATTATCACAATTACATCCTATCAATCACTTTTCTTTATCCATATCTGATCATCCTTGTTTACCAAATAACACCCATGCATATCTATCACATATGCTCTCTCCATCTTATCAAGACTTGGAAGATAGTGATAAGAATGAAGAACCTTCTTATCCTTCTGACATTTTGTTTTGTAACATGATCAATTTTACACATATAAAAGTCAAATCTTTTGCTACATTATTCTACATTATAACAAAGCTTTTGTTATCGCTACCTTTTATTCATCACCTTTTGTTCTTACCTCCACCACAACCAAATTATCCTTCAAAACCTCCTTTGATTTTGAAGCAACCTTAGACATGATATACTCAAATCACCTTGTATAGTGTATATAGATCATCTTGTATATACCACCAATTCCATCATTAAAAGTAAAAAATCAAAAAAATAAAAATCAAATAAAACAACTAAAAAAATCAAAAAGTATCAAAATCTCAAAAATATTTCAAATTATTCTGCATTGTTATTCATTGTTGTATTTCAAAATTTTGAAGCTATATTTTCCTTTATTTCGGATTAATTCAAAAATTATCTTGAACCATACACTTAATTTCACAAATTAATTATTTTGATTTTATCACTATGATTATAAATCTCTCTTGTATCGAAGATCACTATTTCACTAAATAATATTTTGAGTTTTGGGAAATGATCTTGCTACTTCTTGAACCAAGTACACTTTTACACATTAAAATGATTTGTTGCAAATTCAAAAAATGATACTACATAGTAGTCTTAGTCTCTTGAGCGAAAAGTTTCCCCTGCTATCCTATCATGCGCATGGTCTAGAATTTTTTTGAGAATTGGCAAAAGGACAAGCTCACCCCTACCCGGAATAAAAATCCCTTGCTCCACATCTAAGCTGAGCAAGTATCCCTAGACTAGGAAGAAAAGAAGAAAATCAGAAAAAGCATGAAAAGAAAGAAAAGAGAAATGTTCAAAATCCAAGAAAATGCAGAAATCCAAAAAAATCAAAAGATCATAGAAAAAGTCAAGAAAAATTAGAAAGAGAAGAATAAAAAAGAGAAAGAAAAGAGAACAAGAAAAGCAATAAAATTTTCCCCCTACCCTTTGAAAGAAAAGAAGGGTGAATGAGCTTGAATCCCTGGAATTCTCAATTATTCGAAAATCATGAGGTAAGCCCCATAACAGGTGATTTGTGCCCAACTTGCTTGACATTGGGTAATTCATTTTCGCATGGCGACATGTCTATCACATTAGCGACCTTATTTTGTATAGACCTATGTCCGCTTGTGGATTAGCTAGCTTTTGATGACTTGACTTACATAGTAGTTTGGTACGGTTTCATGCACAAAAATCATGGTTAATGAACCCTTCACTTGCACACACATTGGTTCATTCAAGTTCGCTTGCATCACTACCTTACTCAAAATTGGTAAATGAACATTACAAAGCACACACATTTGATCCCTGAGAGATTTTGTATCATTGTGTCAAATCAAGATGGATAATGAACTCACTTATCACACATTGGTTCTTGATAAATTTGAATTTGTCTTAGAAATAAGTTAAAATATTTCTTTGAAATTTGTCGGACAACATTAGTTATCATCACTTTCATATTAACACATTACATAGATATTTCCAAAATTTCAAAAAATCTCAAAAACAACTTATTGCAAAAATAACATGTAGTTCAAAATCACTTATCATACATAGCATTCATGACTTCGCGATGATGGTATAATTCCTAGGAATTATTCTGCTCAATTTTCACACTAGGAATTCTATACCTAGCGCATAACATCTTTCTAATTTTTCATGCCCAAAATTAGTCCATATATTTTCATAAAAACTACATAATATTTTTGGAACATGTGACACAATGATTTATCTTACATTACTTTGCATTTTAAAAAGAACAAATAATTTCATATTATCATGCAATTCATTTTTATTTTCACGATGATGGTATAATTCCTAAGTAATTATTTCATATAATTTCACACTTAGGAATTCTATGCTTAGCGTAAATCATCCTTCAAATTTTTCATGCTTTACTCAATATATTTCACAAACATCACACATATTCCTATTACCACAAAAGCCTTAAGATTATTCTTAAGCATACAACCATTCTTAGCAATATCAAAAACATTCCTCACAAATAGGATTAGCTTCGAGACTTAGCGAGCAACGATCTCCACAATAGTCTCATAACAACACAACATCCTTTGAGGTTTATTGCTAGAATCTCTCAAACATCCTATCCCAAAACAACATCAAACATTTCTTTCTCATCATAAAGCCTTAAGATTATTCTTAAGCACACAATATTTTGGTATTAGCAATACAAAAACTCCCTCACAACAGGATGTGCTTTTCGACCTAGCGAGCAACGATCTCCACAATGGTCACATCACAACACAACTTCCTTTAGAGGTTCATTGCTAAGTTTATCAAAATCTTCTTTTACAAAACATCACAACAACATTTATTGTCTTTCTATCATTCAACACATTATTCAAAATCATTTATTTAAGCATGATCAAAATTATATTTAAAAATCAAAGCATGATTACAAGAAATTATGTAACACAACCATCATAAGCAAATGTAATGAATCATCCAATCAAATCACACAAAGTCACATAAAACAAAGAAGATCAAAATTTGAGTTTTCCACCAAACGTAGAATTTGGTGTAAAAACTCGAGGGGGCACCACAGTAATCAGTTGCACGATTCGACTTAGAATCGTTGCCTAAAAATCGGAATAAATTTTTGCTTTTTTGTAAAGCGTGATGATCTCTTCTTTAACGCATTTTCCTCAAAAAATTCGCTAAAGAGGGGGCAAAATGTAACACCCTATAAATTTGATGCACCTAATTTATCATAAGGTTAAAAATCCAAAATTTACCTCAAAACCACATTTTAAACAACTTGCCTCGATTTTCATGCCACAAATAGGCTTTGTTTTGACCGTTGGACGATATCGTCGTCGATTTGATGATATCATCCCTAATTGAATGAAATCGTCTAGAGCCGAACGTCCAGACGATTTCATCTAAAACAAAAATTTGCAAGAATAGAAGCGCAATCAAATTAGTTCCAACCTCCTGGCTTACCTGGGCATAAGCGCATTTGCGTTGTTGGCTATCCTCCCACTGGATATCTCCCAGATTGGGATGGATCCCAACCTTCTAACCTCCCCTTAGTCCTATTTAAATCTAGTTTTCCTATTGAACCATCCTGGCTGATCAAGTACCTGCAACCCAAATCCTACTAGTTTCAAGAGCATCCCAGGCACTGTCATTTTCATAGTTTTTATCAGCTCACTTGCAGGTTTTTCACTATGCATCAGTCAGAAGAAGCTCGGATCGTCTCAGATGATCTCGTCTCGATTGCAGATGATCTTGTGCTGATTGGAGGTGATCTTGCTAGATTAGAGATGATCCTGTTTGCAGCCCTCTTGGGGGTAATTACGATCTATAGTTTGCATTTTCTCCCCTTTTATTTAGTTAAATTGCATTAGATTAGTTTATTATTTATAATGCATCTGGTGTTCACCTCATGTTGTCAATAGGTAACAATTTGTTATCCCTTTTCCTATTAGTATAAGCCGTTATTCTCGATTAAATCTGAAAATCCATTTCTAAGTCATCAAAAATGTTCATTTACATACTGTTAAATAGATTCTACTATATTTTGTGATATTTCTCTATGTTTTGGCATCAACTTGTGTAGTTGCAGGTTTTAGATGAAATCGTTAGATGATTTCGCCTGATTTTAGATGATATCGTCCGATTTTGGATGATCCTACACAATTGCAGATGATTTTGTCGAATTGCAGGTGATTACAACAAATTGTAGATATTTTGGACTGCTTCAAAAGTAGAACCTTCATCAGACATCCGGAACTGAGTAAGTCATTTCCAATTTCTTTAAAATACTTTGTTAGCTGCATTTAATTATCTCTCTATTTGTTGTCTTCATATAAATTGCAAAAATTGCATATAGAATAGTTTAGTTTCATTCTGGCCAACCTAGGTGATTGAAATTAAAATGAATTCATCAAACACATCTTCAACCTAGGCTCGGAAGCTGTCGCAAAACGCTTCCTGGTGAACCCACCATCCGTCGACAAATCGCCAAAGAGGACACGACTCAAGTGTCTCTCTCATCCGAGGTGTAGCTTTACCATTTTCCCATTCCCCTCTGAGGCACGGATCCATTAGCCTAGAGGAAAGGAGTGCAAAAATTTTAAGCCTACACATAGGATGTTTGGATTCAAATGGTTTTTTTTTTTGGGTGGCCAATGTGTGACCTCTGGTCATTATGCTCTACCCTAAATTTATAAGGTTGGGGGGTTCCTTTCAAAACCCTTTGTTTTCTAATTAATCAAAAAATAATAATAAGTAGAGGAAATATTATTCCTCTATGAAATATTCTTTGGAATATTCCTCATGACTTAAAATATTATGTGTGCCTTTCCTTTTTACCTGCAATCATACAAAGGAAAACTAACAATATATTTTATTTAATAGTGTTCCCACTATAAAAGTGTGATATTTAGGAATGCTTTTTAAAATTTTGAAAGCTATATTTTTACTTTATTTTGAAAAAATATGCATGTTATCTTCTTTATCCTATTTTATTTTTCCATGCATTAGTATTTGTTTGGTTCTTTGAGCAACATACGTTCTTTGAGCAACATACTTTTGGCACCGTAATCAAGCATGTTTCAAAGTTCAATATTTTTTGTACTTATCCCAACCTATATTTTAGTAATATGTTTTTTATTACATTAGATAGGCATGAATTATTTTAGGCATGCAACTTACTTCTTGATAGTGCTTTAATTATCTACTTCTTCTCCTCAAGGAATTTGATGGTGTGATACTCTAAATTTGATGTAATTATCTTGATAGCTTCCTTGTTGTCAATGAGAGGATTATAGAATTTTTGCTTTATATTTTTAATGACTTCTATTTATTTTATGGATTGCAATTTTGTGGTAATCATTATCCTCTCTTATTGTCCCATCCAAAAAAATCATACCTCACATGGAGGAACACAACAAGACCTCAATTGAGAGCATGAGGTTTGTCTCAATCGAGGGCCTCCAAGAATGTTTAAAAGGTTAGATACTTTTAATAATGTGATATTTTAGGCACACTTCAACTCAATTGAAAAGGGATGCAATAAATAAAAATAAACAACTTAAATAGAAGTAAAATCTAAGCTAACAAAAGTGGCAATGTGCCAAAATATCCACTAAGATATCCCTAAAGAATAGGGCTAAATGCTATGTGCCAAGATTGAACATTTCCTCTCTTAGACACAAGTAGCCCCAAATGAGAGTTACCAACATATTTACACATAAATAAATGGGTCAAAGCATGGAACCATATATGGCTAGCCAAAACATTGATGTAGGCCTCCCACACACACATGCAAATAAAACCCAAGATTCAAGTAAAAACTACAAACACATACACACATAAATAAATGGGTTAGCATGATATCCATAGATGGCTAGTCAAAAAATTAACGTAGTCTTCCATATATATATATATATATGCATAATTATTTTTAAAAGGATTGTGCTAGGAGTAGGGATTCAATTTACCCATAAGATGCTTAGGAGTCAACTACTCTATAGAAATAAATAAAAGGAAATATTACAAGATATTACAAATACAAACCTATCAATAATTTTTAGATAAGACTACTCCTATTTATAGATTATAAATATGAGGATTTCTCTCCAAAATTTCAAAATGATTGCTTATATGTGTGTCAGGTCATGTCCTAGATGAATTCATTGTTCTTCTAAGATCTTCAGATCCAAAATTATTAGTGCTAAGGTTTTTAAGTCCTTGCATTCTCTCTTGCCTCTATTACTATCATCTACCCTTTTTTGGAGATTCATGAGAAATTAATATCACTTGGCTTGAGGTTTCGACATAGCATGGGTCTTGTCACTTCTATATCTAATGTGCCAATTGATTCCCTAAGTTGCCACATATTATTTTAAAGAACTAATTTTTTTTATCTTAAAATATTGTATACCTCAGTATAATATGCAGGGTTCAAGATCATGACCCCATCTAGGGGGTATGGGGGTCAACGATCCTCCATACAAGGCTTGAGGGTGGGAGGGAGACCCCAAGGTAGATTTGGTTTTCTAAAATACCAAATCAAGGGTAACCTAACCTTGGGAAATTTTATTGGTATTCTAGCCTCATAACTAATCATTATCTGATGTTGGAATTGTTAGTCAAAATATTTCTTGTAGTCCTCTTATGTTCTCTGTCGATCATTCAAAATTTTGTTCCTCTTTTCTTCACTTTCAAACCTTTTGGTTTTTGGAATTTCACCTTTTTTATGCTTATCAAAACTTTTTATTTGGACTTCTATCACTTCATCTCTTGCTTTCTTACTACTTTAACTCCGCTTAGATGATCTTCTAAAGACAACATTTTTAAGTGTAGTGAGACTTTGCTTCAATAATTTTGAAACTTTTGAATCCTAAGTAGAATGTTGTAGCTTTTCCTAGTTGTCCATATTTTTTGATAATCCATTATCCTATTGATATGTCTTGATTTGATGCAGCATGTCTTGCTTTCACATCTTGTTTGACTGGTTGAGACATCATGTATGATTCTAGATGGATGGGTGTCTACTTGTTCATCTTGTAATACCCTTTTTAATGTCTTGAGATATTTCAAATAATTTTCACTATACTTGATCGCTTTATACTATATAAAGATTTGAATAATCTATATTTTGTAAACTATTGAAACATGTATTACCTACAAAAAGTATTAACTTTAGAAAGAAACTATTTTTAGCTAATAAAATATTGCTAAATGCCCATGTTCCTTTTCTATTTGAACTCATGAAATTAGTATCCATGTGTACCTCATGGAGATTATTTTCTGCTCTCTTTTAAAAAAACAAATAAATATGTAAACCTTATATAGATGGACTCCTTGCTCTCTAAATGGTTCTACTCTATAGTACCTCGGTGCATTTATTCTATTTGGTTCCTATGTTTAGATTATTTTTCTTCTACTTTCCAATATTTTGACAAATTTTTATCACCTTCAATATTATATTTACAATTTTTTTATGGCATAAAGTTTTGCCTTAAGCTAATCCTTGGTTATATTTCTTATCCTAGGATCACTTCTAATATGGTCTTTGGAAGGATTTTGTATCCTAAGACTCTTATTAGCAAGGATTTGGTCCTTGGTAGGGCCCTTCTTACCCTAAGGTCAATTATTTAACAAAGATATCTTTTGATTCTTCTCTATTTCAAAGCTTGATGAGGATAAAAATAAGAGATGACTCTTCCTTCTATCTACTCTAATACCACATGTTATAAACTGCTCAATTGTTTCCATTATGAAATGATAAATATTTAAATACATTGGATGCCCATTTTTGATATAACAAACTTTTAAATTATCCTAAAACCACCCTTAACTTTTAGCACATGCATAGTCCTTGTGAAGGGTGGTTATACCAATCTCATTGCAACATGGGTTATTATGTAATAATCCTTAACAAAGGTATTATGAAATATCATGATCACTAAATATTTCATTAGGATGGATGGATGATAAATATTTTCATTACTTGTTAGTGATGATTAGAATTTCATATTATTTTGTTTTTCTTATGTTTTAATAATATACCTATTAAATGGGATAAAATAGTATAATACATATGGATAGGTATATGGTGATATAATATTGTATTGTATATGAGTGTTACATATAGTTAGTGTGGGTCACATTTAATGTAAGGTTTTTATCATTTGAATATTATATGTGATAATAAGTTGGAAAGGCAATAGTTTTAGGATTACATCCTCTTCTAATACTATTATGTGAAGATTATATAATGAAAGAATCATGGATTTGTAGTTATAAATCATTGATAATATCAAGTATTATTTCATGGAGTGGTTGTTGAATTATATAAATGTCTAAGATATTATGCACCCTCAAATTCAGTTTCAATAAAGTTGTATGTAAGGGTTTAGGCCCTATTTCAACCTCTATATTTAGGTTGAATCCCCACTATCCTTGATAAATTTTAACTTAACCTAATCTAATTGCATAAATTTAAATTTGTAAATTAAAATGCATAAAAGTAAATAGTTAAGTTTAGGGTGTAAAATATTTAAATTAAATTAGATCAAAACCACAAGAAGGAGAGTGTATGAAATACAAATAATAACAAAGTTCCCATTATATTGAGATAAAATTATGGTAGGAATGACAAAATCAGTAAAAGGTTGTGTCTTAATCACCATACATTTTGTAATCTAGGAGGGCAATTTCACTAATGAAGAGCAAAAGACTTCTTAATTTCCCACAAATTATATGAACTACAAGAGCACAATGTGGATCTCAAAAAGTGTAGCCCTAAATTTCTCAAGGCTAAAAGATGTTTACAATGGATCCCATGGCTCCTATTTATAGGAACTCAATATTGAGTTACCTTGGTTGAGAAATTCTTACACCTAGTAAAATTAAATAATTGGGGGTGTCTTTAGCAAAATGATGCACTTCCAATTGTTGCATACCTCTAATTATGTCTCTAAGTGAATAATGGTGCCACAAAAAGATAAATTTCTTTTTAAGAGGTCGTCCTTGGCATCCATATACACTTGTCTTGCTTGGTCTAATAATGAGCAAATTATTCCACTTTTTTGTGGGAATCATTCCACTCCTAGAGTTAATTTTCCCTCTTGAGAAAATTGTCCCACTTGAAAAAATCAACCATCTTTGGATACTTATCCATTTTTTCTAATTTTGTAAAGTTTATTGTTTTACAATGTTGTTCTTGGGTTTACAAAATCTATTTTCTTTGTATTTTACGGTTAATTCCTTAGAAGAACTAGAAGGTAGTAATTGAGCTACTATAGTTTTGGAAATTTCTTGAGGTTACAAGATCAATTTGTGAGAGGTCCTACATATTACCTCTATCCTTAGGCATCGATTCATAAAAATATCCAACCTCAAAATTGAAGGTGACCTTTGTTTATATATAGAATAACATGCTTAAAAATTCCCATCAATTAGCATTTGAGGGTACATCTTGAGAATCAATATTTTAGCAATTGATATTTAATCCTCATATTGATCTCTCAAGAGGCTATTCCATTGATTCTTTTGAATTATCTAATAGGCCTATTGGTTCAATTATCTTCTTTGAAGCATCATGCAATATTTTTTATGGGAACTTCCACTTTGACTTGGATGTTAGCTCATCTTCCACCTTGATCACCTTTGAACTGGTCAAGCAAGGTCTTAAACTTATTTTAAATATATAAAGTGTGCCTTAGCACACTTGATCCTAAATGGAATAGGTCTATCCTACCACTTAATTCTTGACTTGCATATCCTATATTAAAAGTGCAATTATGATCAATCTGTCTTCTTCCTCTCATTATCCAATATTGGTGGATCATGGAAGTAGCATATGTTGAAACATTTTATCGGCATTATCATGATAAATCTACTTTGTTGATTTTTCCATGATGTCTAATATTTTATCCCTATATTTTCTCTTAATGACCTCTTTTCACCCAATAAATGACTGATAGGCACCAGGGGCAAGGTGCTCCTTCATAGTGTGGATTACCTTGTATAGTTTTAATGCTATTGGAGGGATGATCATAATTATACCTATATTGAATAGTGGGCCAATGAAGAAAAGGATACTAGTTTGACAAAATGACATGGATGATGTTATGAACCATGTAGTAATAAATGATAATAGGGATTAATATGATGACACATGGGGTTATACAATGATATTTGTATTGTGAGGGACCAAAGGATGGGTGTAGGGAATGGAATGTGTTGGTGTCATAAATTATGATAAGGTAAAATAGAGTGGATATTTTATGAGTGATGATACTAGTTATTGAACAAGAAAACCTTTGATGACCTAATACTAGGGTTACAATTATTTGAGATGTTATGGGCACAATAAAATAATATAGGGGGATTTGAGAAATGAAAGTAGAAGAAATAAAAATAAGATAAAATAAATATGGGATAATAACAAAAAATGGGGTGGAAGTGAAGTGAAGATGGTCGTGGGAAATATGGTGGAATAAATTTATGCCCCTTGATTAGCTACTTCTATTTTGCCACTCTTTTTCTTATGTGTAAACCTTATTCTTCTTCAAAGCTTTTCTCTTTAGGGTTATCTATCATTTCTCTCTATTTATTTTTTCAATATTTTATTTTCGTAAGTCATTAAAGGTCTTATGCATTGATTCACATTTATCAGCCTTCATGTTGATAGTCATTTTTGTGGCTATGTTGCCAGTAAGATCTACCTTATACTTTGTCTTTCCTATTGTGCTATGGAATCAAGAAGGAAGAAGACTCCTACCTACCTTAAAAATAATCTAGATCTTAAAAATTTCCTTGTTATCATTGTACTCTTGATTTGGCATCTCATCTTATAAACCTTAGGAAAGAAAATGTTTATCTTGGGAAGGTCCTCAACCAATTTTGAAAGAAATGGATGGAAAGAAAAGAAAACCTGAATCTCTTGTGAGATATTCACTTAGGTAAGATGGTAATTTTCTATATTTTTCTCTCTCTCTCTTTCCTTTTTTAAAAAATGTAAAGAAGGGGGGTGAGAAAATAAAATTTATAGAAACATATAATTTTCACTAAGTGAAAGACATTCCCATTTATAGGATTAAGGAAACAGTCGCCCACCCTTCTAATTTTGATGTTCCATGTCAATATTTTTCAACACCTATGTAAATATAGTAAGTTAGATAGCATTAATGATGCATATGGAGGACCTTTTCTAGGGTGAATTTTATAATTAAGAGCCTCATGGATGCATTTTGGGGAATAGTATGTTTTCTGACCAAAACAATAAGAATCCTAAGTGAGTGTTACAATCTAGGAACTTAGAACAACTTTTCATTTATTATTTAATTTTAATCCATATTTCAATGATTACTATCTTGAATATGATACCTCCCTTAAAATATAAAATGGTGGGAAGTAAGGGTGAGTGCTAGAAATTCTATAATTATAATAGCCCCTCCATTTTTTATCTTATTCCATGATAGATTTAATGTTCACTACTAATTTTAGCCCCCCTTTATGCAACCAAGCAACATGGAATCACTAAGAAATCATGAATTATTTTGTTGTTGTTCCTTAACTAACTCAATGGCATCTTTCAAAGCATCAAACTATTGAAATAAAATTTGCACCTTGGTCACACTTTCCAAGATTGTAAGAAAACATCCCATTTCTAGAATCATGGCCTCCCTGTTATTCATTGTAGCCCAATTATCTAGAATAATTTGAACAATATCAGGAGTCATAGGTGAATACTAATATACTTATTGAGTATTTTTTATATCTAGACTTTTGTTTTAAAAGAGGATTATTTCTTTAGAAAAACGGACCCACAAGATTTCTCCAAGCCTTGAAAAATTGAATTTCTTCAAGATGAAGTTTTATATTTTATATTTTGGCTCATCTTCTTTGTCAATTTTACCTATGGGCTCCAATATCAATGCCATATATGATACAAATACCTCATGCTCTAGTTGCATATTCAACTTTACGTCTTCTATGGGATCTTCTTCCTCTAGAAAAATAAAATACCTCATACTTTGAGAGAAAAATTATTTTACCATTCTTTAATGATTTGAGGATCACACGTGATGACATCTTGGATAGGAAAAATTCATTTGGAAATATATGTTGCCTAATATGTAATGAAATAAATCTCACATGCAATATCAAGGACTTGATAATTCTGTTATATTTTGATGGTATATATTAAAGTAAATGCAACCACAATATATAAAATGAGCAAACAAAGTTAACTATATGATAATGGTAATATAATATGAAGGAAAACTATATGAGAAACTTCTAAAATAACTCAGAAAATAGCCATTAATGAAACTCACAAAAATAGTAAAATGTAAAATAATGGAGGTCTTAAACACTCCAAAAATTCTTTCATGATCTACATTGTATCTACCTTCTCTTATCATCACTATGCTCTACTATTCTATATGATTCTCCCTTGTATTCTATAATCAAAGGCCTATATATAGAGAGATATGAACCTTGATATTTCACCTACCTATAACTCTTTATCTTACTATTATATGACTCATACATGTGGACTACATGCACATTTACATCATTGCACATTCTAACACTTATGCATTTATTACATTCCATAAATTAAATACTCAAACCTTAATCTAAGAAACTCTCCTAATCTCATGATGTATCCAAGGTGGTACATTGGCATTGACAAAATAATGTAATATATTCCAACACCCCCTGTATTACATTATTTGGTTATTGAAGACTTTAGTCTTCAATATGGTCTTCATCCTACTTCTAGAATTGGAACTCTTCTTTTCTGCTTCATTTTGTTCCCTGTTAGTATCATGATCAAGTAAATAATTAGTATCTTCATTTTGTTCCTTTGATTCACTTTGAACTACATTTAGCTTGAAAGTTTTTTTTTTTCATATTTTTTTTTTTGTTATGCTTACTCTTCTTTCTTCTTCTTCTTCTTCTTCTTCTTCTTCATTTTTGCATTTTTTATAATGATATATCTTCATCATGATGAGTTAGTATATCATCACAATAGTATTGGCTAGGATTACTAATTTGTTTCATATTTTGAAAGAATTCAAAAATAATTAATGATAAATATATCATCAAACATTCTTCTAATGTAAATATAACCATATTTTGAGTATTCCACCAAGATCTAAAAAGTACTTCATGTATATAACCAATTAGTATCATAAAATTTCCTTCCTTTGCTTCCTTGAGGAACAACAAGAATATTTCCTTTTTACTAGTGGACAAATATTTGTATCCATCAAAGGTATCTATTAAGTTTTGAGAATAAAATTTCAACTCATGGAATAGTTCCTCATTATTGAATGCATTTATCACTATTTCATCCATGCTTCTTCTACTTTGATCTTTAAGGTGGAATTCCTTATAGCTCCCTAGTATTATATATTGATCAAATACTACCTTTCAATTCTTCAACATTTTGAGGTATGTTTTGTAATTTCTTATTTGTAATATTTCAAATTTCTAGATAGTATTAATTTTCAAATAATATTTCTTGTTAAAATGAACAATTTTGGTAGAATTTTTAAATTTTAAAACCTTTGAGGTTGTCTACCTTATGATTCCCTAGTTTTAAGTATATGATCAAACTTGATAAAATATTTTCTATTCTCAAGTTTTGTAGAACCCCTTATATCTCCCAAGTGTTTTGAATGTACTATGGTCTTGATAAAGTGCTTAGCTTTCTTTAGATTTATTTTGAGTTGAATTTATTTTATCTCCCTAATGTTCAACTACTATTTTTCACCTTATTTCTCCCTATTTGTGAAATCTAGAAATAATTTTAATGCACTTTCAATTTGATAATGTTCTCTATTTTCCAAGATCCTATAGTTGGATTCCTTTTGTCCCTTTAATTTTTATAAGAGACTAGTATCAACAATAATTTTCCAAATTTCAAGCAATTCTATGTTTTGCTTCCTATATCCTTGAATTAATTATATGGTTTTTAAATTTCAATATTTTTAATTTGGTGTTGAACTCCTTATATCTCCATAATTTAGAAATTTATAAAATGATAGTATTTGCAAAAATAAGGCTTCAATTTCAAGGTAGAAAACCATATATCTCCTAGTTTAATTATTTGCAAATATTTTGATAATTGAATCTCAAATAATGCAATTTGATTTAGCACTTAAATATATAATCCTCTTGCTTTAATTTTCTTCTATACCATCAATGATTAATCTAAGGTTGTAATTTCCTTATATCTCCATGCAATAATGATCTAAACTTAACCTTAGAAATAATTTACCTTATATGTCCTTGCACTTGATGTAAAGAAAATATTAATTCAATGTAAATATACCTCTCTTTGATGTGATGTGCTACATGCTGATTGGTTTCTTCCTTGAATACACTTTCATAACTTTTGAATGTTGTATTCTCCTCAGTCTTAAAGGTATGAAACTATGCATTAATTGCACTATATTCTATGGTGCACTCTAGACTATTCTTTTCTCTCTTCAATGCTTTTTGACCTATGGAATCTTAATATGCATGCTCTTCTTAGGTAGGACTATTAATACTTCTATATCTCCCTTTGGAATGCATACCACATGGCATTTATATTGTCCTTGAACATAGATCTCCTTGTTAGGTGGTGCAAGTATGTTATAATCTTTAGAATATGTTGATTTAGGTGGTGTAGGTATTATCTTTCCTTATGGACATTGAAGTAATGATTTTTTATTAATTTCTTGCTTGAATGGAGTGCTACTTCAAACTTGGATGTTTTTCTCATTTGTGTAAAATGGAACAAGATTTGTTTGTTTGGTGTGGAAAGTAGAGGCTTTTTTCCTTGCATGTAACCAAGCACTCAATGTCCCTTATCTCCTTAATGCTTTTTCCAAATCGTTGCAAGTTGTTTGGTTTCTCTTGCAATAGCAATGTACTTTCTACAATGTATGGTGGCTCCTCTCCAACGAAGGTGGCTCCTCTCCAATAAAGGTGGCTCCTCCTATGGTGTTTCAATGCTCTATTCCAAGTGGTTGTTCATCCAAGATTCTCTTATATTTTTCTTGGGTAACACTCCTTGCTACTTGTATCTTTGTTACATTATTCTCCTTGTGTTATTCTCCTTGCAACTTACACCTTAGTTGCATTATGTTATCCTTGCTATTGGTGTTATGGTCTTTTTCTATTTTCTTGTTGTAGGTTCATTTTGCACTATGAATGCTACCTTCATGGGACTATGGTGATGTATTTACCGTCTTTAGACACATTGAATAAGATGATTTTGACCCCTTATTGGTCCTTTTACCTTTGCTTCATAGCTTCTTCCTTAGACTTAGAAAATACTACCGCTTGATGACTACAACTTTATGCTCCTTTGGTGTCTTAAGACATTTCACGTTTTATCTTCCTTATGATGCTTTGGAAAAGATAAATATGGTTCTATTATGGACTACAAATAAATCTACTATAAACTAAGATAGAATACCTTAGTTGCACCTATATTTTAAGACTTTCTTAGTCTCTTTATGTAGCTTTCTTCCTTATATTTAGTAAGGCAACACCTTCTCTATTCCTTGGTGGTTGTAGTGATCCTTCGGTGGATTCTCTTCACTAAGACTTACTACAAATTTACCTATGTTTCATTGTGGATTCAATTTTGTCTTCTCGTCCTTGGAAGTTCTATCCTAATTCTCCTTTCTTGGTTAACTTTCCAATGATGATTCCAATATTTTTAATCATGCAAATACTATGCCTTTTAAATGGCTATAATTTTCTCTATTGTATATTAAATCTATGTTTGTGAATAATGTCTTATTTACTTTAAATAGATAGTAGGAAGTTGATATTATCATTTTCCTTTAAAAAATATCTAACTGCTCTTTCTTATGTGTAGGTTTTACTCCTTGTTAAAAAAAAAAAATTTACACTTCCTTAAATACTTAAACTAGAAACCTTCCTTTTGCAACTTTAAACCTTCAATTTGGTGCTTGTGGGTAATTTTTGCATCTACCCACACTAAGATATTAGCAATTAAATATATATATATATATATAAAATAAAACCCAAGATCATAAAGGTTTTTGTCAATCCAAACCCAGAAGCCTTGTCAGAAGTAAAGAAAAGTGAAAAGTGAGTGAAGAGGTTAGGCTTCAAGCTCACTAAAGCATCCATGCCTGATTAGAATTTGGAGAAGAGAAAAAGGCCCAAATTTCACCTGACGAGAGAAGTAATTGTAACCTAGAATCTCATCGATATTCATCAAGATGCTAAAATATTATTAAGGAGAGAATCGACTAAAGCATGAGACATTCAAAATAGTTATATTCGGATGGAGTATTCAAAAGTGTATGCTTATTCCTACTATAAAAGGGAAAACTCTAGACAAATTGGCTATCTCTTGAAGAAGTCAGAAGGTTTGCACCTGGTCAAAACCCAACAAAGTTTGAAGAGCATCAAAAAAATTACACTACGCTAGAACCTAGAAGCATCCCAAAATTCTAGCATTCTTAAAAGCAAAAAATGACTAAGTTTTCAAAGCCATTGGAATATTTATACCAGGTCGAAATCCATCAGGGTGCTAAAAGTCCAACACATGCAAATATGTCAAAAAATAGTTAAGTTTGGCGAGCACCAAAAAATTCTTACTACGCTAGTGCTCGACATGACACTAAATCTTTGTCCCAATGTTGGATGCTAGTAGATTGCAAAAATGGCCAAGTTTTGAGAATACCAAAATATTATTACTTGGTTCAATCCTGGTATAGCATCAATTATCTGCCCAAAGACCGAAAGCTTAAAAAGAAAAAAAATTAAGAAAGTCACTAAGTGTCGAGGGCACCAAAACATTTGCACCCGACCAAAGTCCATCGAGGTTCTAAATATTTGACATAGAGAGAAGTATTTGGTCAAATGGTAGAGCTACCAAAAGGCTTGTACATGATTAAAAGTCATCATAATGCTAGAGGTATTGCCTCTTAGAGGAGATAGACATGTAAAATATATGGTAGTCACTTTCCAACAAAAAATGGGACTTTATTCCATGACACTTACTAGGTGAGATTCCTTTTTAGATGATCTTAATGGCATGAACCATAATACAAATGATAGGGTATCTAAGCCAAAATTTTAATAGATATTGGGGGACCAGATGCAACTAGCAAGGTGTTCATAGACTCAAGAAAACACAAATGTTGGCCACATCAATGAACCACATTCTAGTAGTTGGAGCAGCCATACTTTCGAGCAGTCCAACAAGTTGGTGAAATTTTTGATATAAAAACCATCCGTTTCTAAGGTAATGATGCTTTGACAACTGTAACATTGTAAAAATTCTATAAATACTAATATGTAAAGGGAAAATAGGGTCGGATCTTAGGCATTTATAATTCATATGTAAGAACGAAAGACTTGCATCTTAATACAAAGTGATTATTGTTTGGCCTCTAGTTTAATTCACTTGAAGAACATGTATGTATGAATGACTACTTCTTTCTAATTTTAGCCTATTGAATGCTCATGGTATTTACTTTAATTTTTGAATGTATGTTATGTTCATTCGTGTGTTTTATAATTTTTAGTCTAATAATCTACATTATATTGAAACTAAATATTTTGTGGTTAATAGTAAAATTGGTTGGTCTATTAGGTAATTGATTGTTTATTTACATAGTCTCTTAATGCACATGTGTCTTGATGTTGCTTAATCTATACCAACATAAGTTATAGCTTTAGCTCATTTTTCTTATTTTAGTCCCCTTTTCTTCCATATTTTAGGAATGGTTAGATAGAACACCAAGGAATCAATCTCCTCCAAAGATTGACTATATAAGCCTTTAGAGCTTCCTAGTCATTCAATGTTGTTCAAGTTTTGTGGGTGCACAACCTTTCTATTAGAAAAATTTTTGGACCAACAATTTTTGGCACACCTTGTGGTACCGTGGTCCCATAGTTTGAATAATTTAGGGATTGGTGATACCTTGTATTATCATTTTTTATTGAAATCACCTAGCGACTCTGTTCAAATGTAAAACTAAGATACTATGATCATTTTCCTTTCAAATATTTAGCAATTTATACCATTTATGGCATAAAACCACCATTCTATCAATATTTTTTGGTACACTCAGTGGGACCGAGGTCCCATAATTTGAATAATTTAGGGATTGGTGATACCTTATATTATCCATTTTCATTGAAATCACTTGGTGAATCTACTCAAATGTAAAAACTAGATCCGATGATTAGTTTACTTTAATTTTTTTAGCAATATATACCATATATGGCATATATCCACTGTGCTACCAATAATTTTTAGCACACCTAATGGGACCGAGGTCCCACAGTTTGAATAACTCAAGGATTGGTGATACCCTTTATTATCAGTTTTCATTGAAATTACCTGGCGACTTTGTTTCTCCCATGACCTAGACTCTATGATTATTCTCCTCTACACTTTTCAATTAATTATTATTTCTCAAAGGATTCAAGATTCTTTGAGCAGTCTTGACCTCATAAGCGGACTAAATATGCTCGTCTAGCAACTCTCCCTTGAAAATAGAACCCATAATTTTTTAAATATTAGTATCCCAATTGAATCAATGGTTCAACAATATTATCCCCACTAGAATGATGTTGGACCCCTAAATATTCCATACCTTCATGAAATCCCCAAGGTTTCTTTGGATATACTTTCCAACTTTGATGGTGCAGAAAAGACCGCATATGAACACTATCAGGATGTGGTCTCCTTGGGTACTATCCATATAATTGCATTAGAATATGTGATGGCTAGGTTACTCTCTATCTCTCAAAGTGGAGGTATTATTATGGTATATATATCTAGAGAAAGGAAGCATACACACATGGGCTGATCTGGAAAAAGTGCTCATCGATGCCTTTGATTATTCAAGAGATCCTTTTATTTTGCTTATTAAGTTCTCATTCATCAAATGATATCCTTAGAATAGCATAGTTGATTTCAATATTTGGTTTAAAAGAACATGGAGGAGGATCCCCAAGAGATTCCAACCATCTCTTGCACAGGTCTATCTTTACTATGTCTAAAATTTTCATCCTGATTTGATTTTTCTCATTCAACAATCTAAATAAATAAGGTTCCCTTACCTATTTTAGGAAGCTACACAAACTAAAAATCTATTTATTATAGCTAATAAAATCCCACCTAGAAATGAAGCATGCCCTAATTCTCCACCCATAGTCTTCACATCATTCCCACAAGTAACTAAACCTGGCCCCTTGTGCGATCCTAAAAATAATTGATCTTTTTTTTCTTCTAAAAATTAACAACAATAAAAATAGCAATTGAAGATAAAGATAAAATAGATGACCAAGGAAATTGAGGATATGAAGATGCAACTTTTGCAATCTAAAGTAAATACTTCAAAGATATAGAAGTATGTAGAGACATGTGGGCCATATCATTTTTTGCAAATAAAACAAATAGAAGATGGAACCCAAGGAGGAATGGATCATAATCACATATGTACTAAGGAAAAAATAAAGGCAACAATAGATCTAGCTAAGCTACTGTCACCTAATGGAATCTATTCCCAAAAATACCTATAGCCCAATAATTTTTAGTCAGTTTCTATTATATAAAATGTGATAGCCTTGACTTCCATGAATGAGCAAAAATAGTGGACAGATATAGATATTATGAACACAAGCCAGATTGAATACCTCACTAGCAACCATACATAGTTTTTAGTAGACAAAATAATAGATGAAGATATCCAAACAAGCACTCAGTTATCATCTTCAAAATCCCTAAATCAGAAGATAATGGAGGCTTATAAAAAGTTGTACTTCCCAAGTGTTGATAACAAGTAGAGATCAGAAAGGGTTGAGCAATTTCATAGTCTACTCAAAAAGGCTCCATCATCACTTACTAATTTTAAGAAATATTTATTGGTATCTGATAAGGTCAATCTGATAGATCTATCCTTTCAAAAGGTATAAAAAATTAGGGATGCATCCAAAGGAGGCTCATATCTAACTATCTCATAAAATTGTTCCCTCCAATTGTATCTTTCCCTTCTCTTATAAAATCATATATTACACAACTGTGTAGTGGATGCAAAGGCTCAAGTCTCAATTATGCCATTGGAGGTCTATAATAGTTTGGGACTGAGTCTAAAAATAGATGAGCCTGAGCCTGAATTCATATCTTTTAAGGAAGTCATATTAAGGAAAGTGGGAGTCTTACATAATATCCTCATCATGATATGTGGTCATCCAGATCTGGTTGTGATTTAGAATATAATGATAGTTGATGTGCCTCCATTATTCGATATGTGTTTAGCCTAGCATACTTTAAAACAAATTAAAGGATCCATAATTTTTTTTTTTTAAGCGAAAAACCCCTTGCGGAGCCGCCTTGGTCTGAGAGACCATGAACAGGGGGTTCTACATCGTCAAAGTCACCCGGCGGTCACACCTGACCCTGCCCGCACCAACATTATCAATTGGATTTTAGATACCCAATTTAGATTTTTGGTAGGGTGGATATTTGAACTTGGGACCTCCCTTGGAGGATTGCCCTCTCCTCTCCAACTCACCTAGAACACCTGGGTAAAAGGATCCATAATTCAAGGACCATATATGATTATCATTTCATGGGCCAGAAATATTATCAAGATATCAAGTTAGGGGGTGCAGCCTTTTTGTATTGAAGGTTTCAAAGGGCCAAGGATAGATATCACATGGGAAGTTGTACGTGATGTAAGCTTAGAATTAGATTGCCTATCAGGTCCAAGGATAAATCAACCTTGTAAACCTACTAACCCAACTCTACATGAGTTTTCATATTTTGATCTTGAATCTCAATGGGATATGGAACATAAATATTCTCATGATCATTGGATTACCACCCCAAATAGTTCCATAAAATAGGAAATCAAGAAGGATGTGGTAAATTGGAAGGAAGATCTAACAAGGAGGTATTCATATATGCCAACAAAAAAACTCAATGTATGATTGGGAAGAAGTAGTAAACCAGATCATAACTATGTATGATGATAATGGTAAACTAAGACAAACTGAATATAAAAGAAGGCTCAAGTTCAGTGTCATATGGTTAGGATATTGTAGATTTATGGGATAATCTACATAATATATCTTTAATTATATGTAACATGCACATTGCACTTTTGTGTAAATAGGCAGCAAGTAAATAAGCTAGTACAGTGATCATAGATAGTTGTAATATATTGTGTCACCCTATACTTAAAAAGAAGAGATGTAAAAATAAATCATGATATTATTTAAAAGCCAAAGAAAATTGTGGAACATTGAATTTTACAGGTCAGCACTAGTATTCATATTAGCACTTTCTTCCTCTCTTCCTCTTTTTCCTCCCCTCTCAATGTTTTGTGTTTTAATCTATAGCCCAATGGACAAAAGAAAAAATAGTATTGAATTGCAAGAGATGCACCTCAAAATTTGTAGTAGTTTAAAACAAGACTATCATCACTTGTGCGAGCTTAGTGATACGCCATGCCATATAAAGGTATGATACCAACCAAAAAATAAATTTTTAAAAAATAAGGGATTTATATTGACATAAAAGGAATGTCTAAGGATGATTCACATCAAGCTAAATATTTTTGAAAAAAACATGCAATCCAAAGACATAATTTTCACACATGCCAACTGGTACAATTATCCCATAGAATTCTATATAATATTGTATGCATCACATAAATGAAGCATTTCTAAAATTATGAGGAATTCAAGAGCAAAATTGAAGACTCTCATGGCTAAATATGATTTGTATAACAAGTTCTTGTTGAACTAGGTAAAAAGGAGGAAAAGCTACAAGGATGGTGATTATACATGGCAATCTATATATTTTGGAAGTAGCATCTAGCAACTATGGAGTATGTTTATGGGAGTACGATACTTGTGGATATCTTATGAAATAGGAGATTCATTATGCTAATATATGGGGGTGTCCCTTGGATCCATTAGTTTTATTTCTCTTTGTTATTAGGTTACCCTGGCATCATCTTCCCTTTTGAGTTTTTATTTTTTTTTGTTTTTCCATTTGGCTATTGTTGGTAGGCTAACTTCATCACTAACTCCTTTATTTGATGGCACTTTTAACCTTCATACTACTTCCTCCTCTCCTCCTCTTTCCTTATCTCAGTTCCTTTTCTTCTTTCCTTCCTCTATATTTCTTGTGCTTGGTCTTTCTTCTCTACTTCACCATTATGTTCCACCTTGTTGTGTGAGTAACTTCCACCCCATCACCCACCACCCTCATTTATCTTGTATTCTCTCCTGTTTGTTTTCTTTTCCCCATTTTCTATCATATTCTTCCTTCTTCTTTCATTAGAAAGTGTTAAGTTAAAAATATGGCCTTCTAGATTCCTTATTTCTACAAATTGAAAATCCCCTATGAGTCACCAAGAATGTGGATACTTTATACATCTACCCACACTAAGCTATTAGAAATTTATTATTTAATTTTATTTTTAAAATAAAATTGGATATCACCAAGGGTTTTTTTAGTCCAATCCAAAAGCCCTACAAAAAACAAAGAAAAATGAAAAGGGAGTGAAGAGGTTAGCCTTTGAACTCATTGAAGCATCCACACCTAACCAAAATCTAAAGAAGAGATGAAGGTCCAGCTTACCACCTGAAGAGAGAAGTAGTTGTAACCTAGAATCTCACTAATATTCATTGGGATACTAAAATATGGTTAAGGATATAATCGAATAATGCATGAGATATATGAAATAGGTGTATCTAGATGAAGTACTCAGAAGTGCATGTTTGGTCCTACTACTAGAGGGCAAACTCTAGCTAAATTGGCTATCTCTCAAATATGCTAGAAGGTTAGCACCCAACCAAAACCTAGCAAATTTCCCAAAATATAACACATCAAAGATTGTAAAATTCTAGAGAGCACCAAATAAATTAAACCAGGACAGAAACCAATAGCATCCCAAAAGTTTGGCATTCTCAAAAGCAAAAAATGACTGTGTCTGAAGCCACCGAAATATTTGTACTAGTTCAAAACTTATCAAGGTGCTAAAAGTTTGGTATATGCAAAGATGGTGAAAAATGGCTAAGTCTGGAGAGCACCAAAAAATTCATACTAGGTTGGAGCTTGGCATGATACCGAATCTCTATCCCAATGTTGGAGGTCGCTAGATTACAAAAATAGCCAAGAGTCAAGAACACCAAAATATTGGTACCTGGATAAAGCTCAGCATGATGCCAATTCTCCACCTAGAGACAAAAAGATCAAAAGGAAAAAAATGAAGAAAATCACTGAGTGTTGAGGGCACCAAAATATTTGCACCCAACCGAAGTCTGCAAAGGTTCTAAATATCTAGCATAGAGAGAAGTGTTCGGCCAAATGGTAGAGCTATTGAAAGTCATGTATGTGATTGAAATTCATCAAAATCCTAAAGAGTCTTTGTCTCTTAGTGAATATAGGCATGCAGAATATCTCATAATTACTTTCCAACAAAAAATGAGACTTTATTCCATGATGCTTACTGGGTGATATGAACCATCATACAAATGATAGGGTGGTTGAGCCAAAAATGTTAGTAGAGATCAAGGGACCAGATGCAACAAACAAGGTGGTCACAAACACAAGAAAACATAGATCTTGGCCACATAAATTAACCAAGTTTTGGTAGTTGGAGCAACCATACTTTTGAGCAGTCCAACAAGTTGGTGAACTTTTTGATATAACAACAATTTTTTTATAAGGCAATGATGCTTTGACAACTGTAACATTATAAAAATTCTATAAATACTAATATGTAAAATAAAAATAGGGTTGGCTCTTAGGCATTTACAATTCATATGTAAGAATGAAAGACTTGCATCTTAATACAAAGTGATTATTTTTTGACTTTTTGTTCAATTCATTTGCAGAACATGTATGTATGGATGACTAATTAATTCTAATTTTAGCCTATTGAATGCTAATGGTGTTTGCTCTAATTTTTTAATTTATGCTATGTTTGTTCACTTGTTATGTGATTTATAGTCTGATAAGCTACATTATATTCAAAATAAATATTCTCTAGTTGATAGTAAAATTGGATGATTTGTTAGGTAATTGATTGTTTATTCGCATAGTATTTTAATGCACATGTGTCTTGACGTTGATTAATCTACACCAACATAAGTTCTAGCTTTAGCTCATTTTTCTTCTTTCTGCATGCTTTTCCTCCACATTTTAGGAATAGTTAGTTGGAACACCAAGGAATCGGCCTCCTCCAGAGATTGACTGCCAAAGACTTCATAGATTCCCAATCATTCAATGTTGGTCAAGGTCTATGGGCACACAACATTTCCATTAGATATATTTTCAAACCAATAGTGCTTAATAAACCTTAATAATAAGATAAATATAAATGTTCAATTAATGAACCTTTTGTACCAATGTTGCATACCTTTTTGGTCTTTGTTCAATGATAGATTTCTTGGTGATTTGGATCACTTAATTGCCGCTCTGAGTTTGATAAATTTGCAGCTTCAATTTGTATTACTTTTATGCTTTAAACTATTCTATTTTACATCTCTTCTTGTTGTTCAAATTATATCCTTAACTCTCCCAATATGCAACTTTGTAACTCCTTTTAACTTGCTGCCTAAAACTATGGTTTTGTGGCTTCAACTCTCCTCCAAGTAGCCTTCTTGAATTATGAAAATTAGGAACTATTAATGCTGTCCAAATATTGTCTTCTAACTATCCTTGAACTCCAAAAATTTTAGATTCTAATGCAGCTAATTTCTCCTTCTATATGTTATCCAATAATATCTTGTACTTATTCTAAAAAACAAAAATCTCTTATTCTGTATATCAACCTTCAAATCCTTTGTGGCTATGTACAAATTACTCTAATCTAGTGATCTCTTCTAGCTTCTTTCTCCTCTAGTCTCCTTTATCAAATTCTGACTTTAATATTGGCCTATTTTCTAGCCTTCTTCTCAAGAATATGAATATCTTGAGGTCTTTGGAAATCCTTTATAGAATTTGGCAAACTTCTTGCCAAATATTTCTTTCTTTTGGTCTTTGTTTTCATATGGCAACAATTATATCAAATCCTTCTTTCTTAGGTGCTTCTATTTTCTAGCACTCTTCTCACTTGAGTTCTCCTCAAATATCCTCCAATGGTCTTCTTCAAATTCTCCAATGAGGCTTTCCTAGCCTTCTCCTTCTTTCTCCTTTTAGCCTTTCTTGAGACCTCTTCTCTTGGGTCTTTTATTTTTTGAAGCTTATAAAATATTCAATAGGAGTTTTCTATTACTCTATCATCGATATTAAATCTTCCAAATCTGGAAGTTCTTCAATGAGATCTCTTTATTGGATCTCCTTCTAAAGCTTATTTTTTCTTTCTTCACTTTAAAGTCTTCAATATTCACATTTCTATGAGGACCTCCTTATTCATTCTTCTCAATATTCAATCCACAATAGGGCCTTCGTTCTTGGACCTCCTCCTTGATCTACAATTTTTAATGTGGTTTTTTTGGCCTCTTCCTCTCTTATCAATCTTTTACTTGGAATATTTAATCTACAAATCCTACAATGGGACCTTTTTCTTAGGCCTCCAAATCTTCAATCTTCAACTTGTTGCTTCAAGTGTTGGATTGATTCTAAATAAGATATTCTTCCTAGATATTGTAGGAAGCTTTCCAAATTTCTTTGAATCTCCTCTTTTCTACAACAAAGCATTAGAAAATGATAATAGTAATTTCTTTAAATCTATAGATAATTAATCTTCACTAGTTGATTTGTCAATCTAGTGGAATAAATGTTGAGTTCTAGTCTTCACAAGTTTTTCTGCAAATCTGTGGAAAGACTCTAGCCAAATACAATTTTAGAAATTCTAAAAATAAGATTTTCTATCTCCTCTCAATCTCTCTTGTGGCTCTCTCTATTTCCTATCAATCTATCTTGTGCTCTGATACCACTGTTAGCTTTTGATGATATATATTAAATGAAATACAACCACAACATCAAAAATGAGCGAGCAATATTAACTATATGATAACGACAATATAATATGTAGATAAACTATATGAGAAAATTTTGCAATAACTCAAAAAATAGCCACTAATGAAAGCTCACAAAAATAATACAATGTAATATAATGGAGATCTTAAACACTCCAAAAAAAATTGCATGATCTACATTGTATCTACCTTCTCTTCTCATCACTATGCTCTACTATTCTATATGCTTCTCTCTTGCATTCTATTATCAAAGGCCTATATATAGAGAGATATGAACCTTGGCCTTTCACCTACCTATGACTCTTCATATTCCTATTCTATGACTCATGTACATGTGGACTACATGCACATTTACATAATTGTCCACATTTACATAATTGCACATTATAACAATTGTCCATTTATTACATTACATAAATTAAATACTCAAACCTTAATCTAAGACACTCTCCTAATCTAATGATGTACCCAAGGTGGTACATTGGCATGTGCTAAATAATGTAATATATTCCAACAAATTTTCTTCTAAAATTTTCTCATTAAAGAAGTAAAATTCCTCAATAAAAAGGGATTGACATTTCAATTTTTCATACATTGTAGTATTTCTTTCTTCGTATTCTACCCCACTTCCCATTTCTATTGTTCTTGTATGACCCAATTCATAATTTTAGGGAAACATCAATGATTGAAGATCTAATCATATATTTTACTTTGTTATCTCCATAGGTAGGACATCCTCAAAGGGAAAACCAAATCCCTTGTATTTTAACTTAGTTTTTGTTCACATCATAGACTATAATTCTTCCACATGAAAACTAAAGATCTCATATTCTTCTAGTAAATTTAAATTTTCATCTGAGAAATGATCAAAGGATACCATTTTGTTCATCCTTTGAATTTTACCTTCAAAATTCTTGTTTTTAATCTTAAGTATTTCCTCAGACTCTAGGAGGCATGTCCCTTGATGGAAGGGTGGGGGTTACTCCATAAGAATTGTTGATCCATCATTACTTGAGTATCTCTTATAATTTCAAATTCATTTTTTTTAAGGGGGAATATTTCCTAGGTAGTAGGCTAAGGACATTCTAGAGGATTGTTCACTACTACATTTTGGGTAGGGAGGTAAAAAACACTCAGTTTAGGTGTTCCTCAAGCATTGTATAAGCTTGTGTCAAATTGACTTAGGATGTAGTCACTTGATTTACCAATGGACGATTTATCATGGGTTGACTTACCATTATTGAATTGATGGTAATAGGTTGGTTTTCTATTGTAGGTTGGCTTAACATTTATTGACTAAATGCCTATGCATGGTGTATTTTCATGGCATAATTTTCCATATCATGATCTATTTTAATGTAAAAGACCAAAAATTTGAATTCATATTACTCATTCCATTGTGTACCTAATTAATCATCAATATATTTTCCCTTTAGAGCATTCTAGCCTAAAGGGACTCTGAATTGATCAAAAATTTCATAGGAGTGAGGCTCAATAGGTCTTGTTATTGAGTCACTGACCATTGAGGCTCTTGAATTTTCCCTTGTTAATGAATTCTTTAATTCTCATCTTCAATTTCATATCCTTATTTCATCATCCACTTAAGGACTCTATATATATGCTTGAATTAGTCAATTTTACTTCAAAAGTGATGTAGGTCCTAGTGATTCTAGGGAAATTGTTGATACTATGGGATCATCTATTGTTTATGGGTTTGGGACAAATGAGTTGGATAATTTTGCTATGTAGACATCATGAATTTTTTTTTGAGTTGCTTGAACATACTACATTTTTCCACATAGCAGTTGGTATATAGGTTGTCCTGTTGGAGCAAATATTGGTTGCTATATAGGATATTAAATTGGTTTTTTATTTTTTACAACCTGGTAATTTAGTGATAGCACATATTGTTGTATGAATTATTGCATTTTTGTTTGGCTCTAATACACCTACTACAAATCAAAATTATATAGTTTGATGAGCTTGTATTTTTGGCTACATGTTTTATAGAAATTGTTGTTGACTTTAGGGAAGTTGTATGTGTTGGGTAGCTAAGGATTTTGAGCCCATGACATGTTCTATACCATCAAATAATTACCTTGTATTTGAGATTCCATAGCTTTACCCATAGCCTAATATATCAAAAATATGAGTGAAGCTCATATTATTTACCCTATTTAGGGGGTGATGTTCAAGGCAACACCTTAAGATAATTTGGGATTTTTATTTATTCTTAGTCAAAAATTAAACTTATTTTTTGTTGTAGGGAAAGCAAATTGTTCACTTGATTTTTCCTAAGAACAATTTTTTGAGTAGCTAGCGAATCATTTTTCTATAAGAGTGAATAATTTAGTTTATTTTACTAAATTTTGTAATAGAGTCACCATTTTGCAATGCATTAGACCCAATCCTCTCATGTACATTCCTACATGGATAGAGCTTGAGGGTCAAAATTTTAAAAATTCTAAAAATTTGGACAAAGGAATGAATCACTTCGTAGTTAGAGTGAATTGTTGACTAGTTAAAGAAAATTGCTTTTAGAGGTGTTATATAGAACATTTTGTAAAATTTTAACTTATGGAGTGTAACGTTAATAAACTAGAGCGAATCGGTTCTAGAAATTCAATTTAGAATTTTTTCAAAGGAAGGGCCAAGTGAATCCCTCAAAGCAAATCGTATCAATTTTGAGATGAATCATTCCTCTTGGAGAAGTTAGGAATATTTCTTGACTTTATGAGTGAACCACTCTTTGAATTCTCCTTGGAATAATTTTATTGTTATAGATCAAATTTCTAGCTGATCAAAATGAATCACTAGATGATATGATTAAATCACTAGATGGATTAGATATTGACTAGTTTTTTTAGATGATTGGCCTTAAGTAGAACAAATTAATCCAAGTTTGAAGTGAATAGCTAGGTAAATAAGGACATGGAAAAACCCTTTAAAATTAGACTAAATATTTTTTATACCTATGGCAAATGTAAATTTAGTTCATATATTGAGAAATTCATCCAATAAAGGAGTAAAAGGACTTGGGTCCCACCAAGCATGCTAGAAACTATATTGAAGTGGAGGGTTGTCTAATTTCTTATGTTCCCTCAGTTCTAGTTTCAAAAAAGTTGGATGGAAGGGTTTAGGGCCTCTTCCAACTTCTAAATCTAGGCCAACTTCCCACTATCCTTGTTCAGTTCTAAATTAACCTCATTTAATAACATAAAATTAAAGGTGAAAATTAAAATGCATAAAATTAAATTGTTAAGTTTAACGTACAAAATATTTAAAGCAAATATGACTAAAACCATAGAAGGAGATATTGTGATCAATCAACACATGATAAACTTAAAGAACAATAATATTCCTATTAAGTTAAGATAAAATTGTAAGAGGAATGATAAGATGGACAAAAGGGTTGTTCCTTAGTCATCATGTATTTTGTAATCTAGGAGGATAGTTCCACTAATGAAGAGCAAAAGACATCAATTTCCCACAATTTCATGAATTATGAGATAAAAATTTGGGTCTCACAAAGTGTACCTTTGAATTACTCAAGGTCAAAAAATGTTTATAATGAAGCCCATAAATCCTATTTATAGGAAAAAATCACCCTTGAGTTACCTTAGGTGAGAAAATTTTACACCTACTAAAAGTAAATATGTGAGAGCATATTTAGAAAAATGATGCACCTCCAACTATTACTTGTCTTTAATTAAGCCTATAAATACCAAAGACGCCTTCTAAGATGATTTATGGCACCACAAAATGAAAAAACATCATTGTTCAAGAGATCCTCCTTGGCATCCATGCACATTTGTCCCACTTGGCCTATGGATGAGCAAATAATTGCAATTTTTAGAGAAAATTACTCCACTCTTGGAGGAAATTGGTCCTCTTGAGAAAATTGGCCCTCTTGAACAAATAAACCCTCTATGAAGAATTCTACCAATTTTGTAAAATTTGTTGTTTTGCATTGTTGTTCATGGGTTTGAAAAAATAATTTTTCTTTTACTTTGATAGCTAATATTAGGACCCCATCCAAACATTATATTGTAATAACCCCCTATTGAGTAGTATTTTCACCCAATTGTGAAAGTACACTCTCCCTTAGGATTTGGGTTCCAAATTTCCTCTTGCAAAGAAGTTAAACAAACAACTTCTCCAAGGTCTCCGCTATATTAGCATTTGCATATGTGTATTGGTAATCTCAAATAAATATATTCAATTTTAAATGCTTGGAACACCTTAGTGATTGCAAGTAATTGTAAACAAGGGGCAATGTTGGTTTATTTTACCATGAAACTTTAGTGATTGTTTATTGAACCAAAATAAAGCAAATGTGAGTTGGCCCTCATATGACCACGATGTAGTGCCTTAATTCCTTTTATATTGAGGGTTTTAAAATAGATTTTATCTTGTTTATTAAGTCCAAATATGGCTTCTTATCATGAATATGAAGATAGCTTTCAATGTGATAGATAAACTATCCCTCTTTGGTGAAATTGGTTTTCACAAAGAAGCAATAATTTATGGCCTTAAAGTAAGGGCTTTAAATGTCACCTCAACTTATCCCTCTTAAATGAAATAAAATTTTCATAAAGAAGAAAAATTAAGTTCTTTGAATCAATGACCTTCAATGTGATGCTCAAATTACCCCTCTTTCATAAAATCAGAATTTTTATGAAGAGAGGGCAATTTTAGGCTCCAAAAATGGAAATTTGTAAAATGTCATAAAACATAAAACCTTCAATGAAATTGAAATTTGCATGAAGGGAATGTCATCATAGGCTCATGAATGAAACATGAAACTGAAAAAATGAAATTCGGTCCAAAAATGGAAATTTTCTATTTTCGGAATTTTCAAAATCTGTAATAAAAAAGAAACTTTGATGAATTTTTAAAAATACTAAACAACTCCTAAAATGAAATTTAAAGTGCATATTGGAAGTATGAAGTATAACCTACGCAATGGTGAAATTATTTTTGGATTTTGATATTTTTTAAATGTTTATTTTAATGCCTGAAAATTAAAATAAATTAAAATTTTTGGAAAATAAAATGCAGAAAAAGTTGAAAGAAAATGCAGAAAACTGAAAATAAAATGCATTCAGTATGATGCTATCCTATTTCAACAAAACCAAAGATGTGAGGTTTCCATGCATGCAACCTAACCTATTGGACTTGCAAAACAAGCACAATCCCCATAGACTAAGTGTTGGTTCCTAGGGTTTAAAATAAATTTCAGGTTCAAGCCTTCACATGAAGCAACCAAGCAAACTTGCATTAACTCCATCTACAAACTCGAAATATGAAAAAGGGAAAAAAAATAGACATTAAATCCATAGCATGCAAAGAGAATCTCCTTCTTTCTTGCCCACAAGATGCAAATTTCTGAAAACTCCTGCATTAAAAATGTGTCATTTTACAATAGCAGAATTTCTGGTTTTACCAAACCAATCTATGGAAGAAAAACAACCCAAACAAGCCCAGAATAGCTCTCTTGCCTTCAAATCTGCAACTTTTCTTGCGGAAGTTTCCAACCCCATTTTTTTGTTTCTCCTGTGCATTTGTAGGCTCCTCTTTCTCTATTCTGAAATGCTTTGTTTATCTTCTGTTTAGCTACCCAAACATTTATTTTACTTTTGAAATTGTCGTATACAGGCCTCATTTTAATATTATTTAATGATGTCCCTTTGCCACGCTTTACCTTCACCTTCGAACATCAAATTTTTTGGATATGGCTCTTATCTGTTGCCTTGTTGTTGTAGGAGATGCTATTAAAATTGGCCATGGTTCCATCGAACCTACTATCAAACCTCCATCTCACTTGCCACCATGGGCACTAGTTTCATCGACCATATTTTACGAATCTACCAGATTTTAAGTTATTGTTTTCGAATGATATACTCCTGATGGTCCCGTTGTTTGGGTTTATCTTTGGAAACCAACATGTCCATCGTCGTCACTGGTCTCTGTTAAGTGGAGGTTCATCTGTGATGTCGATAAATTTCATGTTTTGCTTGCCCATATGAAACCCATCGTCGAATCTTTATAAAACTCTTCTTAATAAATGCCATGTTTTCTTTGGCTTCGCCATATTAAACCTGTCTACTCCATCGTGGCTTCCCTGTAATGTCCTCAGACTCGCAGTGATGCAGCTCGCTTGTGTATAAAACAAGGAACATAATGGCTTTACCTATTTTCTATGCCACCTTAGAATAATATTTTAACTTCTCTATGGTTATGGTGTTACTACGCTGCTTTCACTTTTGAAGACATTCACTGCATCATCTTCGACAAAGGCTCTCTCCCATTATTTCTTCATAATGTTTCATTTCTACCCTTTGTCATGATGGTGACCTATCTTCATACTGCAAAACCCGTCGAAACGGCTATCAGCTAATTCGGGCACCGGACAAGAGTGCCTCTTCGGACTTGATATCGCAGTCTCATTCACTGTGGACCATTATCAAAATGTTCCATGTCTTTCATTATCCTCCAGATCGACACTAGAGCATTCGTTCGTATCCTCAAATAAAACTTTTCTAGTCTAAGTCGTCGTTCACGAGGTTTGCCCCATCATTAGTGAACTCCATGGTGAAAAAAACCCCACCATTTCTGCCTATAGTCTATCATTGTGAAACCCCATTGGCTATACTCAATCCATGGTATTGACATCGGGATCACCGATCATGTCATATCCCCATAGCACCTTGCTTGGCTACCTTCCGTGCAGGGCCCACACAGGCTGCCAAGTCATGCCCACTTCATTTTCAACTCTTCCACCCAATCGCTGAAACGACCGTCTATACGGGTCTTCTCCATTCTACTGCCCCTAGTGTTAAGCCAACTCATCGTGATATGGTCCATCTGCCACATAGGCATCGTAGCCAACCTCATCCACACATCTGCCTAATTTGTCGAACATACCAATTCAGTGATCCGCCTATCATTGCTATCAAATCCTCAAGATACGTGTTGTCCATGGTGTCCCTTCACTCCTCCGTCTTCATTGTGTATGGGTCTCATTGTGCTGCTTCAAGCTCACCCATCGATGGTGGGTGTCTATTCCATAGATTTTGATGCATAGTTGACCTACTCTCCACTGCATCGACAAATCGCTGCTCTCGAGCTCCTCTTTGCCATATTTGCGTTGTATTCCACACTCGGTCCTTTGTTAGCTGGTGAATGTCCTGTATATGACCAAATATTAGAATTTTAAATTCAATTTTAAGGCAAAAATAACATAGCCCATGAGCTTGTTTTAATCACGTATTTTTTTTTTTTTTTTAGTTTTAATATATATTGTTATCTTTATATATATATATATATATATATATATATAATTTTGTTTTATTATTTTAAACATCTCAGTAAAAGCAAGCACCAAAACTTGACAATAAAAATTGCTAACACAACATAACGATAAAAATCATCGATAAGATATTGATGATAAAAATCGTCAACGACAAAATGATGACAAAAAGTCATCGACAAAAATTGACGGTAAAAGTTGTCAACAAAAAATTGACGACAAAAGTCGTCGACAATAATTTAACAATAAAAGGTTGTCGACAAGAATTTGACGATAAAAAATCGTCGACAACAATTTGACGATAAAAAATCATCAACAAGAAATTGACAACAATTTGACGATAAAAAATCGTCGACAAGAATTTGCAAACCCAAAACAAAGTGAAGAATTAGACACTAAAAACGAAATGCAAACACCGGAATACCAAAACAAAAAGTTGGGTCCCCAATTTTGGGGTATGTTGTGGAATGGCCACAACAAATGGTGACTCTGCTGGGAAATGCTCCTGAGCATTTTGGTGAGAACCCAACCTGAAAATACACAAACTCAAATACAAGCATCAACAAATATCCAAAGAATGCAAATAGATTAGAAATACATGAAGCATCATAATCGTTAAGCATCATCTCGGTGTATGTAGTGTGTTTCATTACCTATCATTTGAAACTCATTCAACTTTCCATTGTCAGTTTTACCTGAATGCATATGCAAGGTTATGAATGATTTGTGCGGGATTTAATGTATTACAAATATGCTAGAGATATAACAACCTGCTTTGCAAAGGATCAAACTTTCTAGTACCATGAACAAACATATTAAAACTGTCAAACCCTCTTAGGAACAAATATGTGTATACTGAATTAATTTACTAGATCCCCAAATTTGGTTATGTGTCACTACCATCTTGAACCCATGTGCAAGTGTAAGTGAAATCAGAGCTTTGGGAAATAGAATTCCCAACCTAAGCGAAATGGGAATTTAACCCTATCCTTACTACTCTGATCTGGAGGTCATTACCTCATCTTGAACAAAATAATTTAACCTGTTATGGATGAAACTGTCAGATTAGCCTGTCTGTTTGAGCAGTTAGTGGTCTTGCTTTTAGACAAGACATATTGCCACACATGAGCATACTCCACTGCCAATCAGGTGTCTATAGCCCCGGTGGAGATTAACCCCATAATCTAGGATTTGGCTTTACTTTTGATTTCTTGAACCTTGGGGATGACTACCCATCCTTGCAAGGGACATGTAGTACGATCCTTCTAATCCAATATTAATGATGAAATGAAAATAGAATGAAAAATATTTGCTTTGGAATTTCAAGTTCTTGAGTGTAGATCATGCTTTTAATTTCTTAAAGCGTAATGGAGGCAAAATAGAAGCTTTGGGGAATCAAATTCTCAACCTAAGTGAGATGAGAATTAGACCCTATCCTTACTACTCCATGAAGATCAAATCAGAGCTTTGGGGAGTTGGATCCTCAACCTAAGCGAGATGAGAATTAGACCCTATCCTTACTACTCCATGAAGGTCAAATCAGAGCTTTGGGGAGTTGGATCCTCAACCTAAGTTCGATGGGGATTTAACCCTATCCTTACTACTCTAATTTTAGGCTTTAAGAACTATGGGAGTGGTAAAAACCACTGTTTTAAGGATTATGTTGCATGATAGGACAAACACGAAATACTCCTTTCGCCTCACCTTTTCTTCCAAGTATGGTTTTGACCATTTTGCTCAAGATCCTCTTTAATATGTGTAGAACGTGTTTGGTTCAAGATAGTTCAAGTATCAGTTCCCAACCTTAGGATCCTTTTAATATATGTTATATAATAACCCTAAGAGGATTCGACACCTTTTCAATGATTGTATTTGACATGTAGATGCAACTAAGATGAAATGTATATGCAATATGGAATGTAACATGAGATATGGATAAATGCATTTCTATTTTTGAAATGCGGATGGAGTATACTGCCTACTTTACCATAATTTGTAAAACTGACAACTTCATGCATCACAAGTTCCAAACAATATTCTTTAATGTGTTTGCGATACTCGTGGAGCTTTCTGCAATACAATTCCGATGTTTCATATTCTCTTAGTCTTAGTCAACATTCATAAGGACATAAGTTGACATCTCACTTTCCTTTTCTTTTTTTTATTTTTTTTTTTCAAGACAAACCAAAAGTGTCCAAAGGACCAACACCCAAAACTTAAAAACAAAATGAGATCCAATCCAAAACCAAAACACGAAAACCAAAAGTATATACAAATGTACAATATAATACAATATGGTGCAAAGTTTGGATTATCATTTTCCCGGATCCCAAACCTGATTAGAATTATTTAAAAGACATATGATGTGATATGCATGCCAAGTTTTGTAGGAATCCAACAAAAACAAGATCAAACCAAACAAAGAAACAAACTTCAACTTGCCCCTCTCACCATACCAATTTGATTTAGTTTCATTAATAATCCTATGGTGGAGTTTCAAGTTTTCAAATTGATTAGAGAATGACTGATATTCAATTCTTTTATGTCTATTCTTTAAGATGTCCATTCCGCACTTTGATTCATGGTGTAGAAATAAGCTTTCATTTTCATTCAATAAAGCCATAACATTAATAATATTTGAATCAAACCATTCATTAGGTAAACCTTCATTCGAATTTTGCATGGTGAAACCAAAAAGGTGAGATTTTACCTTTGGCATGTTTTCATTTAACCTTACTTGAAGAGGATTTGAAAATTCCTCTTTTCTTTCATGACATTCATCATCATGTAGCACTTGTTCTTTCTCCATGACTTGTTTATCAAAAGCACCAAACTTAGGTACCCAATTGAAAACATGTCCATCCCTTTCAAACCATAAGTCTTGTCTATCCAAAGGTGGGTTAACTAACACATTTCCATGATCAATCACTTAGGTTATTTTGGGTAACATGAGATTTTCAATTGGATCATCAATGATATCAAACCCAAATGATTTAGGTTTTGTAATTTTCTCATTTTGAAATGGCATAGTCATTGTAGCACAAGTAAGTGGATCAAGATTTTCAATTTCTTTTCCTTCAAAGGAATTTAAAGTAAATGACTCTCTTTCTTGATTCATGGTTGTAGAATCCTTATCATATTCTAAAGTTTGATGAGATTCAACCTCTTCCAAAATTTTCTCAAATTGTATAGGACTTATAGTATCCTCATGTGAGGAAGAAATCGAGTTATCCTGCATTTTAATTGACACAACAAGTTTATTAGAAGATTTAGATTGATAATATTCTTCCCATTTCTTCCATGAATCATAGTAATCATCTTCCAAGTTCAAGTTGTGACGCTCAAGTACTTCTTCTTCATCTTCTAATTCATCAACATGTTTCTCATCCAATTCATCTTCACCTTCCTTAGATGGTTCAGTTATTTCCAAAAGTGGGTTATCTCTTGAATTCAAATTGGTAAAGCTATCATAATCCAAATTTGTAACCCATGATTCAATTTTATCACAATTTGGAATGTGTGGATCCTCTTGGTCATCACTTTCTAGAATATCATCCAAAGTGTCTTTCGAGAATAGGTGGTGAAATTCGATTATGTCTTCAACTTCATTTGTTTATTTTATTTCAAATTAATTTTCAGCCACTTGTGATGGCTTAGGAGCTTCTATAATGGGATCGATTTTTGAATTATGTGTCATATAGTTGCTCTAATCCTTTGCAAGTACATCTGACCAAATCATATCCACATAAGTTTGTTCATCCAAATCCTCATTTTTGGCTAATGATTCTGGATATTTATTTTCCAAAAAAAGATGGTGATCATTTTATTCCAACTTCTTGTTACCCATCCATAGAAATTCTTCTCCCAAATATTCATGCTCTTCAAGAAATTTTGAATAGTTATTTACTTCAATGTAAGTCACCTCAAAATCTCTTGTATCACTTGAAGAAGCATAACATGAAATATCATTAAGATCGACATTATGAATTTTCTTCCTAGGATGATTTGGATGCATACATTGACGTGATTTTTTTTGTGGTGGAACATGCCTACATACCTTCTTAACCACTTTCTTTTGCTCTTTTACTTCCGATACAAACTCTTTGGGTTGAGTGGTAGAAGTAGTAGGATTAGTTGGATTGATATCCATGGATAAAGCTTGAACCTTTGTTGCAATGGTTCCATGAGTGACCACATGATTCTCTAATTTAAGCATAGTTGGATGGATGGAAGTACTTGTATAAGCACATGTGGGAGCATAATTTGGTATGGTAGGCTAAAGTTGACTGTAGGGAAAAACATTTGATATCAAATTTTTTTGTGCCCACGCTTGATTTACCATCGAGGCTTGATTGCAAGCCCCTAGTTGTCCTACCATAGTTGATTGCTCCATTCCATAACCTTGTGACCTTAATTTTTGATCTACAATCATAGCTTCTGTGTAGGCCGATGCAAGATCAGTAACTAAGGGATTCATCCTAATAAATATGGCAAACAATGGATCCAATGCTTGAAAGTATATTTGAAGAGCACCACTTTCCTCAATAGTATAGGGAGAAATTAATCTCGCATAAATATTTCAAAACCTCATGTTGAAACTTCTCACTGGCTCATTAGGTTCTCTTTTGCAAGAAGTAAATTGTTGATATATCGTGAGAGGATCAATGAGCAACCTAAATTGATTGATAAACTCATCTTTCAATTGAGTCCAAGATGTAATACAATTAGTGGGTAAATTGATGTACTAATCATATGCCACCTCATGTAGGGTTCCAAGAAACATTCTACATGCCACATACTCATGTTCGACATTCCATCTAACTAGGATATCCACATAGGCTTGAATATATTCCTCAGATAATGTTGGACCATTGTGTTTAAATTTGGGCAAATGTTTTTCTACATTCTTGGGTAAATCATGAGAATCTCCACTAATGTTCAAAGGATTAACATGTATCCCATACCACATTCCTGTAGTTGTAGCCATTCATGAAACTCAAATAATAACTTCAAAACCAATTTGTTAGTCATGAATAAAAGAAGGAACCGTGACAAAGCAATATTCTAAAAGTGTAAATTAGTTTATGATTCACCAGATCGCATATGCGCAAGTGAAGATCATACTCCTAGTGTAATAGGCTTTCTGATTCACAAGATCACATTACATGCAAGTGAAGAGCATAATACCGACAAAAAATACATTTTAGACAAAATAATTCATTACAAATAAGCATGAAATGACTAGCAAATATCAAACATGTAACGTATGAATAATCATGTTAGCATCAACCAAGAGATGTATCCATCAAAATCAAATGAAAGTAATTGCATGGAGAAAACCTCGTTAGTCAAGACCAAAAATTTTCAAAATCAAATCACAACACATTATTCCTGTATGAACAATCAAAAAGCGTTAGAACAATGCATAGCAATTCATGTCCTCCTTTTAACACTACAAGGTTGTATTGTTAAAAGAGGGCTAAAAATAATAATCAATAGGGCATGAAATATTCAAAATTTAAATCCCTATGGCATTTAAATCACACTGAAATAAACCAATTCGGCCCTCCTCCTAGCGCCAAATCTGTTGGGTAGTATTTTCATCCAATTGTGAAAGTACACTCTCCCTTAGGATTTGGGTTCCAAATCCCCTCTTGCAAAGAAGTTAAACAAACAACTTCTCCAAGGTCTCCGCTATATTAGCATTTGCATATGTGTATTGATAATCTCAAATAAAGATATTCAATTTTAAATGCTTGGAACACCTTAGTGATTGCAAGTAACTGTAAACAAGGGGCAATGTTGGTTTATTTTACCATGAAACTTTAGTGATTGTTCATTGAACCAAAATTAAGCAAATGTGAGTTGGCCCTCATATGACCACGATGTAGTGACTTAATTCCTTTTATATTGAGGGTTTTAAAATAGATTTTATATTTTTTATTAAGTCCAAATATGGCTTCTTATCATGAAGATGAAGATAGCTTTCAATGTGATAGATAAACTATCCCTCTTTGGTGAAATTGGTTTTCACAAAGAAGCAATAATTTATGGCCTTAAAGTAAGGGCTTTAAATGTCACCTCAAATTATCCCTCTTAATGAAATCAAATTTTCATAAAGATGAACAATTAAGTGCTTTGAATCAATGACCTTCAATGTGATGCTCAAATTACCCCTCTTTTGTAAAATCAGAATTTTTATGAAGAGAGGGCAATTTTAGGCTCCAAAAATGGAAATTTGTAAAATGCCATAAAAAATAAAACCTTCAATGAAATTGGAATTTTCATGAAGGGAATGTCATCATAGGCTCATGAATGAAACATGAAACTAAAAAAATGAAATTCGGTCCAAAAATGGAAATTTTCTATTTTCGGAATTTTCAAAATCTGTAATAAAACAAAAACTTCGATGAATTTTTAAAAATACTAAACAACTCCAAAAATGAAATTTTAAAGTGTGTATTGGAAGTATGAAGTATAACCTACGCAATGGTGAAATTATTTTTGGATTTTGATATTTTTTAAATGTTTATTTTAATGCCTGAAAATTAAAATAAATTAAACTTTTTGGAAAATAAAATGCAGAAAAAGTTGAAAGAAAATGCAGAAAACTAAAAATAAAATGCATTCAGTATGATGCTATCCTATTTCGACAAAACCAAAGATGTGAGGTTTCCATGCATGCAACCTAACCTATTGGACTTGCAAAACAAGCACAATCCCCATAGACTAAGTGTTGGTTCCTAGGGTTTAAAATAAATTTCAGGTTCAAGCCTTCACATGAAGCAACCAAGCAAACTTGCATTAACTCCATCTACAAACTCGAAATCTGAAAAAGGGAAAAAAAATAGACATTAAATACATAGCATTCAAAGAGAATATCCTTCTTTCTTGCCCACAAGATGCAAATTTCTGAAAACTCCTGCATTAAAAATGTGTCATTTTACAATAGTAGAATTTCTGGTTTTCCCAAACCAGTCCATGGAAGAAAAACAGCCCAAACAAGCCCATAATAGCCCTCTTGTCTTCAAATCTGCAACTTTGCTTGCAGAATTTTCCAACCCCATTTTTTTGTTTCTCTTGTGCATTTGTAGGCTCCTCTTTCTCTATTCCGAAATGCTTTCTTTATCTTCTATTTAGCTGCCCAAAAATTTATTTTCCTTTTGAAACTGTCGTATACATGCCTCATTTTAATATTATTTAATGATGTCCCTTTGCCACGCTTTACCTTCACCTTCGAACGTTAAATTTTTTTGGATATGGCTCTTATTTACTGCCTTGTTGCTGTAGGAGATGCTATTAAAATTGACCATGGTTCCATTGAACCTACTATCAAACCTCCATCTCACTTGCCACCATGGGCACTAGTTTCATCGACCACATTTTACAAATCTACTAGATTTTAAGTTATTTTCGAATGATATACTCCTGATGGTCACGTTGTTTGGGTTTATCTTTGGCAACCAACACGCCCATCGCCATCGCTGGTCTTTGTTAAGTGGACGTTCGTCCATGATGTTGATAAATTTTATGTTTTGCTTGCCCATATGAAACCCCTTGTCGAATATTTATAAAAATCTTCTTAATAAATGCCACGTTTTCTCTTGCTTCGCCATATTAAACCTGTATACTCTGTCGTGGCTTCCCTGTAACGTCCTAAGACTCATAGTGATGTAGCCCGCTTGTGTATAAAACAAGGAACATAATGGCTTTACCTATTTTCTATCCCACCTCAGAATAATATTTTAACTTCTCTATGGTTATGGTGTTACTACGCTGCTTTCACTTTTGAAGACATTCGCCGCATCATCTTCAACAAAGGCTCTCTCCCATTATTTCTTCATAATGTTTCATTTCTACCCTTTGTCATGATGGTGACCTATCTTCATACTGCAAAACTCATCAAAATGACTATCAGCTAATTCGGGCACCGAACAAGAGCGCCTCTTCGGACTTGATATCATAGTCTCATTCACTATGGACCAATGTCAAAACATCTCATGTTTTTCGTTATCTTCTAGATAAACACCAGAGCATCCGTCCGTATCCTCAAATCAAAACTTTTTGGTCTACGTCGTCGCTCACGGGGTTTGCCCTATCATCAGGAAACTCCATGGTGAAAAAAAACACCCACCATTTTTGCCTATAGTCTATCGTCGTGAAATCCTATTGGTTGTACTCAATCCATGGTATTGACATCGAGATCACCGATCAGGTCATATCCCTATAGCACCTTGCTCGACTACCTTCCGTGCAGAGCCCACGCAGGCTGCCAAGTCATGCCCACTTCATTTTCAACTCTTCCACCCAATCGCTGAAATGACCGTCTATATGGGTCTCTCCATTCTACTGCCCCTAGTGTTAAGCCAACTCGTCGTTATATGGTCCATCTACCACATAGGCATCGTAGCCAACCTCATCCACATGTCTACCTAATTTGTCGAACATACCAATTCAGTTATCCACCTATCATTGCTATCAAATCCTCAAGATACGTGTTGTCCACGGTGTCCCTTCACTCCTCCGTCTTCATTGCATATGGGTCTCATTGTGCTGCTTCAAGCTCACCCATCGATGGTGGGTGTCTATTCCATAGCCTTTGATGCATAGTTAACCTACTCTCCACTGCATCGACCAATCGCTGCTCTCAAGCTCCTCTTTGCCATCGTTGCGTTGTATTCCACACTCGGTCCTTCATTAGCTGGTGAATGTCTTGTATATGACCAAATATTAGAATTTCAAATCCAATTTTAAGGCAAAAATAACATAGCCCATGAGCTTGTTTTAATCACGTATTTTTTTTTTTTTTAGTTTTAATATATATTGTTATCTTTTTGTTATATATATATATATATATATAAATATATATATAATTTTGTTTTATTATTTTAAACATCTCAGTAAAAGTAGGCACAAAACTTGACAATAAAAATTGCTAACACAACATAATGATAAAAATCATCGATAAGATATTGATGATAAAAATCGTCAACGACAAAATGATGACAAAAAGTCATCGACAAAAATTGACGGTAAAAGTTGTCAACGAAAAATTGATGACAAAAGTTGTCGACAATAATTTAACAATAAAATGTTGTCGACAATAATTTAACAATAAAAGGTTGTCGAAAAGAATTTGATGATAAAAAATCATCGACAACAATTTGGCGATAAAAAACCATCGACAATAAATTGAAAACAATTTGAAGATAAAAAATCGTCAACAAGAATTTGCAAACCCAAAACAAAGTGAAGAATTAGACACTAAAAATGAAATGCAAACACCCAGATACCAAAACGAAAAGGTGGGTCCCCAATTTTGGGGTATGTTGTGGAACAGCCACAACACCCCCTTTCTAATGGGGGTACCCCATCCAATGATATTATGTAATGTTTTGTAATAGTTTATGGAACTTCACGCACCTAGACAAGTGGTATTGTTTAATGCAACTATTATAAAGAATGTAACTATTTTTTTTGTAGAATATTCTAGCTCAAGTGGTAACTTGCATTTGAGCCAAGTATTGAGTGTCAGGTTTAGGGTTATGCAGAGTCTTAAAAAATGAGGGATATAGATTGATGTATATTTTTTTGCATATTGAATCAAAGTTCTATTTATGATTTTTCCTTCTCTAAGAGACCAGTGATTATGTATTGTGATTCTATGATATTAGTATAGATTTCTACATTTCTATTTCTTATTGCAATATTTTTTCTTTCATGATTTACTACTTTTATTGCAATATTTATGTGGATGTGTTTATTTTAACTAGAAGGTTTCTAAGTGGTATCAAAGAACTTTCCAAGGATGTGTTCCACTATGACTGCAACAATTCCTACCCTACCATTTCAACTTGTTAGGTAAAAAAAAATTATGTTTTCATTTTTTAACTTATTTTCCTATAATAAAAAATACTGAGTCATTTTTTTCCTTTTTTATAGGCTATAAAACTTGTGTCGGGGGTTTTAAAATATCATGGATAAGTTATTATTGGCTAAGACAGATTACCTGGAAAGCATCTAGTGAAGTGAGAGGTGATTAGACTCCAACACCCAAGCCTTAAACAACACCCATATATAGACTTGAGCTCCCATGCATCTTTGGGTATATCGAGAGATCCCCTAATATTAGGATAAACCTTTGGATATAGGAATATTTTTGACCATGTATCTATCCATAGTGCACTAAGAAAAACACTCAAGAATATCACCCTCCTGTATTGTTAGAGAGGTGGGTAGTGCACTCAAGGGTATGCATGGAATCCTCCTTGAGTAGTGGATTGAAATATTAGTTCAAGAATTATCATTCATTATTGTGGTATAACATAGGGCTATGGATAGTGTATACACCTTGGCCTAGAGTACCCTCTTTCTATTGAATGTTAAACCCAAACCCAAGAACCCTACCACAAAAATTGAGCATATTGAAGAGACTACACTATCATAGAATTGATTGTACTAAAACATCCAAAAGAACTTGTGGTGAAAGTAACAATCAAGAAAAGGTCTATCAGGGAAGAATTCAATAATGATCAAGTAAAAAATCTAGACAAGGCCATAGTCAGTAACAATCAAGATAGATTTTGACCATGCAGTTGTCAATTACAGTTGGAAATCATATAAGTTAGGGCAATTTTTAGTAAGTCTTCCAAGACAATTGTTAGAAATTGAGTTACAAATTCAAATAGGATACTTGTCAGTAACGGACACTACAAGGCCTGTTAAAGGGGTTATCAAATAAAAAATACTTTTTTGGGTAAACAAAGATTCCAAGAGAAATATAGACAACAATTGATTTTAAAAAAATTAGAATCTCAAAAACATCATCTAGAGGCCTAGTCCATTTAGATCATCTTTTCAAGGTGATCATTTTGATATATAGCACCCAAACACTTTTTTGGGACCATTAATTAAAATAATAACAATAAAAATAGTGTTCCTATTTTTAGTAAGCAACCTTAGAAGGTCAAAAATCATCGAGTATGGCTATAAGCACTAGGGAATGACACACAAGAAATGGATCAAAAAATTACTACTCAAATAACTCAATGGGGGGGTCATTTTGTAGGTATATTAAACTACTTAAGGGATGAAATCAAATATTTACATGACTCCCTAGCCTATGTGATTAGGAAACATAAGTAAATGAGGGAGGAATTATATAGAAAAATTATAGACTTGGAAGCTCGATTAACTAGTAACACCCACACATATGGTCGATTTGGTTCTTATGACCTGAAGGTCAAAGGACCCAAAAATTAGGAGCAAGAAGTACACAATAATAATAATGGATTTGAACTCCCCAAATTAGACTTTCAATTTTTTTATGAAAAGGATCTAGACGGATGGTTGTGTCAAGCAAAACAATATTTTAGTCTTCATAATAGTCCTTAGTATATGCATCTCATAATTGGCTCTTTTAATCTTGAATTGGATGCCCTACAATGATATCATTCGCTTAGAAATGCACGCCCCAAGCTTAATTGGCATGAATTTGAGAAAATACTATTCACTTGATTTGGTCCTAGTGAGTATCAATATTTTATAGGAGCTCTTTTTAAACTCAAAAAAACTTCAACTATTCAAGACTATCAATCTTGATTTGAAAATTTGATCAATCATACCACTACTTGAGTCCTTAATTCTTCCAAGGTTGTTTTATGATTTGTTTCAAGAATGACATTAAATTTGAAGTTAAAATGTTAAGGCCACAAACATTACAACATGCAATAGAATTGACTAGATTTACAAAAGAAAAATTTAAGGCTCATAGATGCACCTCTAAATTCTCTCAATCTCATCCACATTTTTCATCCAAGCCACCATCAAATCCTACCAAAATATCTCCTACCATCAAATATTTTGCATGAGAAGATATGGAAGTTGTATACACCTAAAACACGTCATGTCGAGGCGACTACTCATAGAGGACATGCTAGAGGACCATATGGAAAACCTTGTACATATTCCAAGATATAGCAGTGGTTTTTACCACTCAATTTTGACACCTTTGCCTAGTCAGTGCTAGCTACTGCTGACACCCATGGTTAGTAGTGCTGACTGTGCCTGTCAGCCATGGTCAGGAATTTGAGTTAGTTGGCCTTAATATGACCCAAAATTGGTTGTAACAACCAATTGGTTGTGGATTGGAGTGGTTTGAGTGAGTAAGGTTTTGGATCCTTCCATATAACAAGCTCAACCACCCAATATTGATCTAGGATTCCTCATGAAGCCACTCCTAGCCCTTGGTGATTATTATATAATCCCCCTCCAAATTGGGAAAAATATAGAGAAGCCTAATCAATTGAGTAGTGAAGCCCTGTCGAATTGTATACTCATTCACATGCATTGATAGGAATACTTTTGCTACACAATTGGATATCACATTGCCATGGAGGTCCTAGGAGGATAGGAGAGACTAGAAATGCTAATCCATTCAATCCGTGCACTCATTGAGTAATTCAACCACTAAATCTATCAGAGGACACAAAGGCAACCCTTGAACATCAATTTGGCAAGGAAAATCAGAGAAATTGGACCTTATTTGGAGGGTAAACTTACTTCAAGCTCAGCCGCGGCTATCAACCATGATGAAAAGTGCTCACCGCTTGAAGGAACCAGGATCAGAGGGTAAACCCTAATTTCCTTATTCTTTGTTTTGTAATTTGTTTAACTAGGTTAGATTAATCATGTTGTAGGTTTAATTCAGCATTCTAGAGACTTTTGATAGATAGATTAGGAGCTAAATGCAATTTTCCTTCATTATTGTAGTGTAGGTATAACGAATATTTTTCATGCATTCATGTCTTCAATTGAGTAATTAGGAGCTTAGATAGATTCATATTAGTTTATTTCATGTTTCTAATGGTAGATCGTCATGATTTAGATTAATTTACATGCATTAAATCACTTTCTTGATTTCTTGATTATCATGTTATCTTTTGTGCAAGTACCCTTTAAAAGCCTCATCAAGAGAGGCCTCCTTTGATTTTAATGTTTCTTGTTGTTTATTGCACACAGGACAAACAAGGTTTTGGGATGCAAGGCAACAAATACCTCTAATCATGAATAAGAGGGTCATCGACACCCTAGAGCAGTTTGTGTCATCCTAAAAAGGCACTTGGAAATCACACCTACCCTTGAGAGGGAAACATTACATCCTATTGTAACAATTGTATCAAAGTAATTATCCCTAAGAGAGATGTACTTGTAATTTGACTTTGGATTCAAATATAATGGAATAAAATGTATTTCTTATTGTCAAATTATTGTCAATTTCTTGTTCTTGTATGCATTTTATGTATCTTTCAATTCTTGAAATAGGAACCGATAGGTGTGAGCCCTTTTTGGATTAGACAGAAGGTGATCGCAATGGAACTCTGCATTTCATGCCTCAAATTTGTAACTTCTATTATTTTTTTTATGACAAGTGCTCAACACGGTTGATAACTATGGTAAAAAATTTTCATCGTGGGTGACATTCGTGGGCAACATTGGTCACCGCACCATAGACTCGTGGTCAGAATCTAAAAAACCATACAATAGGGAGAGAAAGCTTGATCAAATGAGGATCTAAGGTAGGTCCCACTATCATTATATTTTTTCTATTCTCTATCTATGTTTTTCCAGAGAGTGCAAAATATTAGCATAATTAGGGAAGGCAATGAAAAGATGTTAAATGCATTGAGTCCTTATGTATTTTGATTAGGATATACTAGTCATTGCTAGGAAAATTGGATCTCTAAGTGTAGTCCAACCTAGTACCCAGTGATCTAGGCCCCTATTGTATGTTATTTTTGCTTGCATGAGGCATTATGAGTGGCCATACCATCGTTAGTGTGCATTACTTGAATATCATTTAGCATAGCCATGAATACTTCTGAAATCAAACATTCCTTTTTCATATCATGTAGAATCATTTTAATGATGTATTATGCATATTTATTTTCATGCAAATTAAAAGGAACCACACACACCATGTTTCATAGTAAATGCTAGTGATTTGGGAGTCACATCCAACCACTAGTAATGTTTCAATTATGGTGGAGGTGATTTCCATCCATTGGCTTGACTCCCTCATACCTTTTTGTTACTAGACCAATACCAAATCCAAGAACCTTTCATAGCCTAGAAAATTTGTACATATTCCTCTTCGGAGGGTATGATGCTGACTGGGTAAAACGGGTGAGGATCTGGGAGGACATGTGCTCCCTGTCTAGGTGTGGAATTTCACTGCCACACTTTGGGGGAATTACATGACGTGGAGTTCATAGCTAGGTTTTTGAGCTATGAGCATACATGTGAAAGCCATTAAACAATTGATAAAATCATCAACATATTGTAAACATGGCAAGAGTTACTTTACTGATACAACAAATTTGAAAAAAACACATCAAATAGTTTAGGGCTCATTTTAAAACTTTAAAAAGAGATAATCATCATTGTATTCTTTGTGTTAATAAAAGATAAATCTAGACATAGGATACACAATGGTGCAAACATAGAGAGGATGACCTGGCATAGGCCTGATATTGAAGCCCAAGCTCCACCTAGTGCACATCATGATGTAGAACACCCTCAATCATAGAATCCTCCTGGAAATATTTCAGTGAGTATTAGAGGGGATAATTCTACATGAGAGTATTATGTTGAGAACACCCTAGTTAGAGGAAGTACTAGACATACCTCTAGACACATATTAAAGCATGAGACTTCCAAACATGGGGGTTCCACATATGGTAGCATTTACCATGATCGCATCTCATGTGGATCCATGGGTTCTACAAAAGAATATGTCATCGAGGGATCCAGATTGGTACCCCTTCAACCTATATCTAAGGGAGGCTCACGACCTTCACCATTTGAGTATAGACAAACTCGAGATCCACCCATTCATGGGTAGGTATATGGGATCACTTTTGAGCATATGCCTATGTAGACTCCCCATAGGGGTGAACATACTAAGTTCACCATAGATATATCCAAAGTGGGAGCTAATGGTATGCCACCTCATTATCCATGGCATAGCAAACAATTAGACATTCTATATAGAGTCCTAGGGCATCTAGGATATAAGCCTACACTCGCACCCTCTCGACCTATGAGCATGTGTAGTGGAAGCACCATTAGGATCATCCAAAAACCTAGAGAGTGCTCCAAGTGTTCTCATGACATATATGCTCCTGCATCCCATGTAAGGGCAGAGTATAGGAGACAACCTGACATGAATGTCATATTTATAGACAGAGGCAAGAGTGTGGAAAATCAGTCCATTGGAGGACATACCCATAAAGTCGCTCGAATAGAGCATAGTCCCTAGAGTCCTCATACGTCTGATCATGTTGATAGATATCATAGACTGATTTTGGAGTAGAGATGATAGATTCTCCAAGACCAACTAGAGGATGTTTGCGTAGAGAAATAATGCCTCAAAAATTAGAACTCTCAGAGGTAAAGGTTCATAAGACAAAAATTATATGAACAGTGCATGCATGAACAACACATCCTTAATCAAAAGGAACATGTAGAGAGAGAGGATCAATTGGCTAGCATCGATTTACCTCCTCATAGTGATATCAGGGGGCATGTCGATATAAAAGTGGCTTCACAGACTAAGTTACACCCTAAGAAAATAGACACACATACTCACCATGTAGCTCAACACAGATATCGACGTCCAGCATTCGAACAACGTGATCATAGGTGGTATGAGGAAGAAGTGGGAGAGGAATTAGAACAAGAATATCTTGAAATATCCCAATTCAAGGATGAGGGTGAGCCTAGTCCCCCACCTCAACTAAGGAAGAATCTACCTTTGAAAGCACCCCCCAAGCAATCTCAAGAAGAGGAGTTTCTTTCCTCATAGGCCTATAAGGCCTTAGTAGAGAAGGTTTAATACATAGAGAAGCAAGGAATGGCTTATCAAAAGCCTACCTTGAAAAAAATTTATTATGAACCTCTATGCACATAAGTACCTATTCCACCCTATCCAAAGCATTTCAAGATGCCTAGGTTGGAAAATTTTCAAGGAGAGGAAGATGCATAGGAGCATGTGACTAGTTTTCTAGATATGTGCTTTCAGATAGAGAGCAATGATGCTTTGCTCCTATGCACCTTCATTACGACTCTCTTAGGCCCAACTCAAGAGTGGTTCAACCAATTAAAGAGGCACAACATCACTAGTTTTAAACAACTAGCTGATGCATTTATTGAATGCTTCTCCTTCAACATCAAGAAGAAGGTAAACTTATTCGACCTGACCACTTTAGCACAAAATGATGATGAGCTAATGATGGATTATAAAAAATTATGGAGGAATATGATGGTAAAGCTACCATTCTCCATCCCATCCTTCGAATTAATGTGAATTTTCATGAATATTTGTGCCAAGAACATTTTTTTATTGATATAGTTGCAGAAATACCAAATATTCAAAGAGGCTTTGGCGTAGGCCAAGGTGATTGAGGATATCAAGATATAGGAGGGTAACTTGAAGCTCAAGAATAAGAAGGATTAGAATAAGAGAATCACTGAGATATAGCAGGCCAAGCCATCCCATTTTAATCAGGTGGTGTTGAACCTTCAAAAAGGAGAAAAAGGGTAGCAAAAGCAAAACTATCAAGCCCAACCTCCGCCTGTGCAATATGATCAGCACAAAAAAAATTAGAGGGGTAAATATAAGGAACAATGTCCGCCTCACATTTTTACATAGTTATTAGAGTCGTTGGATTTGATTTTTTATTAGTTATGCAAGGCCATAAACTTACCTGAAGTCAAGATGTTGAATCCTAAACAACCTAAACCTAAGGACTACAAGGATAATCATTATTGCATCTTTCATTGATCGAAAGGCCATGACATTGAAGTATGTTGGTATTTCAAACATCTTGTGCAAAATATTATCGAAATAGGTATGCTTCTTATGAATAACCCACAAGTGCCTGATAACCACAATATAGGGATTTACAAAAATCCTCTACCAAATCATGAGGCACCAAGTGATGCAGGAGCATCCAGGGCAGCACAGCAATCTTGCATCACCAAAAAGAAAAAAAGTTTGAAGTTTGCAAAAATTTTCTAAGTATAAAAATGGTCGCGATATCGCGACACAAAAGTCGTCGTGATATCGTGACGTATTTAGAACCGTGGCAAGCGCAAAATAAATGGTCGCGATATCGCGACATCAAAGTTGTTGCGATATCGCGACACTTTGGCAGCCAAAGCCAAAAGCCAAAGAAGTGTCGCGATATCGTGACACTTTGGCAAGCAAAGCCAAAAGCCGAAGAAGTGTCACGAAATCGCGACACTTTGGCAAGCAAAGCCAAAAGCCGAAGAAGTGTCGCGAAATCATGACACTTTGGCAGACAAAGCCAAAAGTCGAATGTCGTGATATCGCGACACTTTGGTGAAAGAGAGCCAAAAGTAGAAAAGTGTCGCGATATCGCGACACATTGGTGAGAGAGAGCCAAAAGTAGAAAAGTGTCGTGATATCACGACACATTGGTGAGAGAGAGCCAAAAGAAAAAAAGTGTTGTGATATCGTGACACATTGGAGAAGGAGGACCAAAAGCAGAAAAACGTCGCGATATCGCGACACATTGGAGAAGGAGAGCCAAGGGCAGTAAAGTGTCACGAAATCATGACATGTCACATTTTCATGACTTGGCTAAGAAGGAGAAGACGAGTTTTTTGTGAACTATTGCAGAACGACAGGTGGCGATTCCAGAAGCCGTTAAGGCAGTTCCAAGTGGTAGTTCCAAAAGCCATTAAGGTCATTCCATGTGGCAGTTCTAGAAGTTGTTAAGACGATTACGAACGGCGGTTGCAGCAAGAAGCCTGGATTATAAAAGGGTATTTTTTTGAAGGATTTGACAGGCTAGAAAGACATAGATTGAGACTGCATTGTATTTCCCTTCTGTACTTTGTAATCTTTCCATGTTCTATGAATAAAATTGAGTTTTCTCTTGTTAATTTTGGCTCCCCATCAAGTGGTATCAGAGCAGCAAGATTCTGAGTGTGTGAGCAGAGCATCGAACATGAGGTAGCTTGCACTAGGATCTAGGGTTACGGGTTCTGAGAAACTGTGAAGTAGAATGCCATCACGAAGAAATCATGGTGCTGGAAGGAATGTGGTTCCTGAAGGAGACTTCCAAGCATTGCAGAGACAAGTGTTGGCCTTACAGGAAGAATTGTGCAGAGGAGTAGAGCCAAGAGGAGAAGACCACAATGATGATGATCGAGTTGAAGACCCGTCTGAAGAAGAAGAAGCAATGAGTGTCGCAGAATCATGAATGATTAAAGCTATTTCTCAAATTGGGAAAAGGCCAAAGCTAGATGTATCCACATATTTTGGAAATTTAAATCCAAAAGAATTAATCGACTGGATTAATGACATGGAGGAATATTTCGAATATGAGGAAGTTGAAGATCCAAATCGAATTAAATTTTCCAAAACAAAATTGAAAGGCCATGCTGGCATATGGTGGAAAGGAGTGCAACTGGAAGGAAACCAGAGAGGAAAAGAAAAGATCACCAGGTGGTATTGAATTGTGGAAAAACTAAAATGGTAGTTTATTCTGGCAGATTACGAATTAGATCTACTGAGAAAAATGCATAGTTTGTGCTAGTCCAACAAATCTGTTAAAGAGTATACAGAAGAATTTTTTAAAATTTCTATTAGAATCAGTCATACGGAAGCAAATAAAGAGAGAGTAGCCCGTTACATTAATGGGTTGAGAACCAGCGTGCAAGAAGAATTGAGTCTAGTTCAAATGAACAACATTGAAGATGCTTACCAGTTTGCTCTAAAAGTGGAAGAGAAATTGAACCGCAGATTTGACAGCAAGCAAAGAGGAAGAGGTCGTGGTGGAAGAACTCGTGGAAGAACCAGTGGAGGTAAATATGATGATCAAAAATAGACTGGTGAAACTAGCAATCGCCAGGAACAGAAGGAGGAGAATGCTTACCGACCTCGTAATCATAACAATGATTATCAAAGGGTATGAGGTAGAGGTGGACGTGAATATGGTAGAGGCAGATTTCATGGAACCTGTTTTAATTGTGGAGAAGAAGGGCATCGATCATTTGAGTGTCCCAAACACCAAGAAACACCAAACAGAAGGCCTAAAGGTAATGCCAGAGCTGCAGTTGTTGAGGATGGTGTTGAATCTGAGCATTCTAAAGAAGTAGAGCATAGATAAGTGATGATCACAAGGAGAACATTGTTGAATGAAGAGAAGGAACCAGATCAACAGAAAATCCTGTTTCGCATGAGGTGCAAATGTTCAGGTAAAATTTGTAATATTATTATTGATAATGGTAGTACAGATAATTTGGTTTCTGAGGAAATGGTAGCTAAGTTAAAGCTAGAAAGAAGATAGCACCCACATCCATATCGGATTGCGTGGTTGCAAAAGGATCATAGAGCATTTGTCAGTGAACAATGCTTGGTCAAGTTTCAAATTGGAAGATACCAGGATGAGGTCTTGTGTGATATTTTGCCAATGGATGCTTGCCATTTGTTTCTTGGAATACCATGGCAATTTTACAGACGTGCAACGCATTATGGACATGCAAATACCTATTCCCTGACAAAAGACGGAGTACGCCACAAACTGAAGCCATTGAAGGAGGTTGAGGAAAAGGTATGCAATAATGCTAGAATTTTTTTAGTAGATGGCAAAAAAAAATTGGATGGTTTAAAAAGGGATTCAATGTGTTATGCATTAATTCCTATTGTAAAAAGAGAAGATACTACTGACATTCCAGCAAAAGTTGAACATCTGTTAGCAGAATTTCTTGATATTATATCAGACAATGTGCCTAAGGGTTTGTTGCCAATGAGGAAGATTAGTCATCAGATTGACTTAATGCCAAGATATAGCTTACCCAATAAGGCAGCCCATAGAATTTCTCCTGTTGAAAATGAAGAGTTGAACCGACAAGTTCAGGAATTATTGAGGAAGGGTTTGATTCGAGCAAGTTTGAGCCCTTGTGCAGTGCCAGCAGTACTTGCACCAAAGAAGAATGGTGAATGGCGAATGTGCACTGATTCCCGAGCCATTAATAAAATTACCATTAAATATCGCTTTCCATTACCCAGAATGGACGATATAATGGATTGCTTGAGTGGAGCTAAATACTTCACTAAGATTGATTTGAAGAGCGGATATCATCAGATACATGTTAGATAGGGTGATGAATGGAAGACAACCTTTAAAACCAGAGAGGGTTTGAATGAGTGGTTAGTTATGCCATTTGGATTGACTAATGCACCCAGTACATTTATGAGGCTGATGAATGAGGTATTGCATGACTTCCTAGAAAAGTTCATGATAGTTTATCTAGATGATATTCTGATTTTTAGTAAAACTTTGGATGAACATTTGTTGCATGTTCGGACAGTTTTTGAAAAACCGCATGAGGAGCAGTTATTGATAAATATACAGAAGTGCAGTTTTGTACAGAAAGAGTTGATATACCTGGGATTTGTCATCTCAAAGGAGGGTCTGAAAATGGATCCTGAGAAAGTGAAGGCTATCCTTGAATGGCCTGCCCTAAGGAATGTAACAGAGGTAAGATCATTTCATGGTCTTGCTAGTTTCTATAGAAAGTTTATTAGAGACTTTAGCAATATTTGTGCACCCCTAATAGAAACTATGAGAGGGGATAAGAGAGAATTTAAATGGACTGCCAAGGAAGATACCAGTATGAACATATTGAAGAAGAAAGTGACAGAACAGCCCATTCTGGCACTTCCATATTTTAATAAAGTGTTTCAGGTTGACTGTGATGCCAATGGCAGTGCCATTGGAGCTGTGTTGAGCCAAGAAGGTAAACCTGTTGCATACTTTAGTGAAAAATTGAATGATGCTAGAAAGAAATACTCTGTTTATGATCAATAATTCTATGCTATAATTTAGGCTCTTAAGAAATGGAGACATTATTTGCTAACCAAAGAGTTTGTTTTATATACTGACCATCAAGCTTTGTAGTATATAAATAGTCAAGGTAAACTTAACCAACGACATTTGAAGTGGGTTGAATTCCTACAGAGTTATACCTTTGTACTAAAGCATAGAAGTGGCAAATCTAATAGAGTTGTAGATGCCTTGAGTAGAAGGCATAATTTGTTGATAGAAATGAGAGTGCAGGTTGTTGGGTTTGATGAACTCAAGAGTTTATACCCAGCAGATCCAAATTTTGTAGAGGCATGGACAGCATGTGTCTCCTACTACTGTGGATCGCACTAAGTGGTTGGATTTCATGATCCAATATGGGATGTTGTTTTAGTAGAATCAGTTGTGCATTCCACGAAGTTCCATGAGGGAAAATTTGATCAAAGAGAAACATAGCGGAGGACTAGCAAGGCATTTTGGCCATGATAAGACCATTGCTCTTGTTAGTGAGAATTACCATTGGCCGTAGTTGCAGCAATATGTGACCAGATTTATGCAGGGTTGCAGAGTGTGCCAGATGGCAAAAGGTGTCAGTCAGAATACAGGAATGTACTAGCCATTGCCTGTACCAAAGAGACCGTGGGAGGACATCAGCATGGATTTTGTTCTTGGTCTGCCAAGAACACAACATGGAAATGACACCATTTTTGTTTTGTTGATAGGTTTTTGAAAATGGCCCATTTTATTCCATGTCAGAAGACAAGTGATGCGGTTCACATTGTCGGCTTTTTCTTCAAGGAGGTAGTTCGACTTCATGGTCTACCCCAAAGCATTGTCTCGAATAGAGATACCAAATTTGTGGGGTATTTCTGGAGAACCCTATGGAAGAAGCTAAAAATAGACTTGAAATTCAGTTCTGCGTACCACCCGTAGACTGATGGATAGACCGAAGTAGTCAACAAAAGTTTGGGTAATCTTCTATGATGTCTAGTAGGAGATAAACCTAAGGGATGGGATCTGATTTTACCACAGGCAGAGTTTGCTTACAACAATTCTATCAATCGCAGTACTGGTAAATCACCATTCCAGATTGTGCATGGGTACAGCCCTAGAAATGCTTTTGAGTTAAGACCGATGGATAAAGTAGACAAGTGCAGTGCTGAAGCTGAAGACTTTGCAGCACACATGAAGACTTTACATGAAGAGGTACAACAGCATATCAGTCAAATGAATGCTACTTACAAAGCCAGAGTAGATCAGAAGCGACGTTTCAAAGAATTCTAGGTGGGGGATGAAGTCATGGTTCATTTGCGTAAGGAACGTTTTCCTCGCAAAACATACAATAAGTTGAAGATGAAGAAGTTTGGACCATGTCGGATCATAGGTAAACGAGATTCAGGCAATGCCTATGAAGTTGATCTACCAAGTGAACTGAATATTTCACCTATCTTCAATATTTCAGACTTGGTTGAATATCATGTAGGAAGTTGTAGTGAACCACCCAGTCCGGATCTGTGGAACATTCCTGCATCCACTCCAGACAAAGAAGAAGTTGAAGACATACTCGACACTCGTGAAGGCAGAAGTACCCAAAACAGGCAATATTCGGAGTATTTGGTCAAGTGGAAGAACCGACCTATCGAAGATGCCACATGGTTGTCCAAATCAGAGGTTGATCGTTTGGGTTTTCCTCTGACCACCCAGAAGTGAGGATCACTTCTAAAAATCTACCCCGAGTGTCTGATGTAGGAGCATCTAGGGTAGCACAACAATCTTGCATCACCAAAAAGAAAAAAAGTTTGAAGTTTGCAAAATTTTTCTAAGTATAAAAATGGTCGCGATATCGCAACAAAAAAGGCGTCATGATATCGCGACGTATTTAAAACTGTGGAAAGTGCAAAATAAATGGTCGCGATATCGTGACATCAAAGTTGTCACGATATCGCGACACTTTGGTAGCCAAAGCCAAAATCCAAAGAAGTGTCGCGATATCACGACACTTTGGTAGCCAAAGCCAAAAGCCGAAGAAGTGTTGCAATATCACGACACTTTGGCAAGCAAAGCCAAAAGTCGAAGAAGTGTCACAAAATCGTGACACTTTGGCAAGCAAATCCAAAAGCCGAAGAAGTGTCACGATATCGCGACACTTTGGCAGACAAAGCCAAAAGTCGAAGAAGTGTCACGATATCGCGACACTTTGGCGAAAGAGAGCCAAAAGCAAAAAAGTGTCGCGATATCGTGACACATTGGTGAGAGAGAGCCAAAAGCAGAAAAGTGTCATGATATCGCGACACATTGGCGAGAGAGAGCCAAAAGCAGAAAAGTGTCGCGATATCGTGACACATTGGAGAAAGAGGACCAAAAGCAAAAAAACGTCACGATATCGTGACACATTGGAGAAAGAGGACCAAAAGCAGAAAAACGTCACGATATCATGACACATTGGAGAAGGAGAGCCAAGGGTAGTAAAGTGTCACGAAATCATGACATGTCGTGTTTTCGTGACCTGGCTAAGAAGTTGAAGACGGGTTTTTTGCAGACTATTGCAGAACGATAGGTGGCGATTCCAGAAGCCGTTAAGGCAGTTCCAAGTGGTAGTTCCAGAAGCCATTAAGGCCATTCCATGTGGCAGTTCTAGAAGCCGTTAAGACGGTTACGAATGGTGGTTGCAGCAAGAAGCCTGGATTATAAAAGGGGATTTTTTCGAAGGATTCAACAGGCTGGAAAGACGTAGATTGAGACTGCATTGTATTTCCTTTCTGTACTTTGTAATCTTTCCATGTTCTCTAAATAAAATTGAGTTTTCTCTTGTTGTTAATTTTTGCTCCCCATCACCAAGGAACAATGTTGGCCAAATCAACCAAGTGTGAATCGAACCACTAACCCATGGGTTCGTCGGTATGGTCAACGTTGTTATAGGAAATGTGAGGTATGAATGATCGAATCAACCTTTAGCACCTATTAGAGTTCAAGCTATGCCTCCTCCAAGGCCAGTATAGTATATTCTTGGACCACCAACTAGATTGGTGGTGACCATCATAAGTAGGTTGGTTCAAAACCTATAGACAACTCTAATGAAGTTGTCAATTTATGAACTACTATAGTAGTCTCCCAAGCACAGGGATATGCTTATGGACATATTAATGTCCTTATAAGTGCAGCCTTAGTATCCTAAAGTATTTACACACTTCATGGGGCACATGTAATTGTTTCAGGAACCGGTCATTCAATTCCATGACCATGAAGTCAAGACGGTTTCCACTATTATAACAGACCCGACATTGCATATCATTGCATGTGTGAATCATAAACCATTCAAGCGGGTTTTTATCGACACAATGTCATTGATAAATATCATAACTACCAAGGCATTAAATCACTTGAAATTACCCAAGATGCATATCATCCCTTCTACCTTCACATTGAAAGCGTTTAATGATGCATTATGCTCAACAGTTGATACTATAGTTTTACCTATTCAGGTAGGGCTGAAGACCATCCTGGTGATGTGTCATATAATAAAAGGTGCTATGAATTATAACATACTTCTATGGAGGCCTTGGATCATAGAAATGCATTGCATCCCTTTTATTCTACACTAGTGTATCAAATACATTTATGAGGGATAGGTTCATGTGGTGCATTCAGATGAAGAACCATTTAAATACATGAATCTAGAAAATTTTCCAAGGGAATTTGTGATCCCCTCAACACACCTGGATGTGTAGCTAGCATCACCAATAAAATATCTAGGAGGTAAAATAAAAAATGTGTGTGCTAAACCTACAATGTTCGTATCTCAATGATCGAAGCACATGATAGCTACTTCTACCAGACCGTCTGCATCTATGGTGCATCGAGATGATAGGAAGTTGAAATAAAAGGAGGTAAAAAATAATAAAAAGAAAACACCCAAGCTAGTTATCATTGAAGAACCTACTCCCATGGAAGTAGAGGAAATTCAAGGAGAATTCAAAGAGGTACCTCAACTTGATTTACCTGCATCTTCAGTAGGTTCATCTGCACCGAAGGTAACCATCCACTTGGTTAATCCCAAATTAGGGAAATATATTATGCATAACATGATGTTCACACCAATCATAAAAATTGCATAGGACATGGGCCGACAATGAGCCCATTGCCTTCCCATAGGGATAGTGGAACCATTAGGGGTGCCACCTAACCAAACCAACTTCATCTATGGAGGGCAAGACTATATTGCATCTCCCATGCCCCTGGATGAGAATGATAATAAACCATTCATCATAAAAATTCATTATCTATCCAACCTAGAATACACCATGTGATACTTCAAGCATTACCATTGGTATGGTTATGGCCTAGGACCATTCGAACAAGGGCGTAGAAGGCCATATGAATCGTAGTATCAGTTGCCAACTGACAGGTTCAGGTTAGGATACTATATTCGAGGATAGGATGAACTTATCATAGCATATTTAGACTACTTGTACCTTAGTCTAGGAGGTGAAGTTGACTACAATCCTTATCACCCTAATCCTTCAGCATTTCAGAGGGATAATCGGCTAGTGACCTATATCACTATGGAGCCACCCAAGATATATCATGTGAAAATCTTGGTGGAGACCGGTCTAGAACACATTCCAAGATCTTACTTGGACAATCAAAGCCATGGAGCTACTGACGATATTGGTATGCACATCCAAAATCTAGACTCAGCTATCAACACCGAATTAGAAGTTGCTTCTGAGGATGTTCATACAATGTCCATCATAGAAAGAGATGGACCAAATTATTATTATGGAACAGATGACACTGAGTTATCCTAAAACAACGAGTAATTCGAGGATGAAACTGAGTTGGCCTACTTGGGTCCTACACTCTTGCATCACATTTTACCTTTGGAATCAATGCATACGAGTGAAGAGCCCTTGAAAAATGATGATGACTATCAAGAGATATCCTACATGGGGCATCATGTAGAACATCATCTGATTCCATTAGTTAGAGGTGAGAGTACTTATTATAACTATGATGATGAGGATGAGATGGAGAGAGCCTATTTAGGACCTCCCTACTTACACCATTGCAATATGCCATATATTGTTGAGGTGATGTACGAAGAGATCAATCTCCATCCTTGCCTTACGGGAAGATCATCGAATTTTAATGTGATTTATCACATGGTGTTTCCTGATCTACCAACATATGTGGAGCTCCTTGAGCCCAGTTATCCCATCCGACAGTCTATTCATAGACCGGCTTCGAAGATCCCCATACCCCTAGAACCACATATTGGGGATGGAAGTTTTTCTAATGTTGAGTCACTTGAACATGGTCCTTGAGACATGATCCATTTCATCAATATGATCTCCATTTATTTGACCACTCCACTCTATAATATAGCAAATTCATCCAAATCGTTGCATCTAAATGTAGATTCTATTGATTGGGATCATGTTGATTCACCCCTAGAGCTTGAATATTTCTTCCCTAATGAATATATGTTGCAACCTTTCCATTTTTCACCAGGCTATGCACATGATGTTTATCATGCTAAGGATGCTTTCAATGAGGAACCTATAAACCTAGCAGATGATATCCACTTGATCCCTATGCATCATTAGCTTTAGGAGGGATCCCACATGTTAGTAGAGGAAACCTTCAAAGTGGATATCAGTAATGATCCCACCAATCCAAGGAAGGTTAAATTTGGATAAATTTTAACTCCTAATAATCTTGCCAACATCATCCCTCTACTGATATAGAGACCTACTCTCTTTGCTTGGACTTATAAGGATATGTCAGGTCTAGATCCAAAATTGGTTACTCATAACCTTTCACTAGATCTATCAAAGAAGCCAGTCAAGCAAAAACTCAAGAAGATGCACCCAAAAGTAGCCTTAATGGTTAAGGACAAATTGGAAAATTTGTTGTACATAGAGTTTATCATTTCCATTGACTATTCAGAATGGGTATCAAACATGGTGCCTGCATGAAAACCTGATGGAAGGATCCATATCTGTACAGATTTTAGAGACCTAAATAAGGTAACACCAAAAGATTCATTTGTGTTGCTGAATATCGATGCTCTTGTAGATGCAACTGTAGGTCATGAAATGCTCTCCTTAATGGATGGTTTTTTTTGTTATAATTAAATTTGGATTAATCCTGAAGACCACCATAAAATCATGTTCATAATTTCATGGGGACATTATGTTACAAATTTATGTCATTCATCCTGAATAATACTAGTGCTACATATCAATAGGCTATGATATATATCTTTCATGACTACATGCATAAGATCTTAGAATATTACATTGATGACTTATTGGCAAAGTCATTATTGCATTCTGATCATGCGGAGGTCCTGAGGAAGGTCTTCGATCGCCTGATAGAGCACAATTTTAGGTTGAATCCTAAGAAGTATGTATTTGGCATAACTTCAAGAAAGCTCTTAGGATTCGTCATTTCAAAATAAGGCATCGAAGTTGATCCAGAAAAGATCAAGGCTATTTTAGAAATGTGTCCTCCCATGAGTATCAAGAAATTAATAAGCCTTCAGGGTAAAGTAGCATCAACAAAGCAATTTATCGCACAATTATCAGATAAATTTCAATCCATGAATCAACTGCTACATAAGGAGGTCCCATTCAACTAGGACGAGGACTGTCAAGCAACCTTTGCTGAGATTAAGCAATACCTGGTGATGGCGCTAGTCCTAGCTCCACTAAGGCTATATGTGCTATTTTTGCTATATATATCAGTGATGGCCTTTGCACTAGGGACCATGTTAGCCTAAAATAATGTGCAAGACAAATAACAAGCCATATATTATATCAGCAGAACCTTGGTGAGTTATGAGCTAGGATATGCATATGTGGAAAATCTATGTTTAGCAGTAGTGTTTGCTACCAATAACACTATATGTTGAGTCATACGATGTATGTTATATCAAAATAAAATCCTTTGTATTATATGATGAGCAAGATGTATCATAATACATGTACTGCAAAGTGGATCATGCCATTTACGAAATTTGATTTGGAATTCATAAGTCAAAAGTCTATTAAGGGACAATTCATAGTTGATCAATTGGTTGAGGCACATCTTGAATATAGTATGCCCCTCACCATAGAGCTTCCTGATGATGAAGTATTTGTCTTATCAGAAACACCTAAACCTAAGGAATCGGATAACAAAGCCAATATGACCTTGCTCTTCGATGGTTCAAAGTGTGAGCAAGAGGGTGGTGCAGGAATAGTGGTGTTCATGCCACAAGAAGCTCAAATGTCCTTTTGGACTTTCCTTGCACTAAAAATAATGCTGAATACGAAGTCCTAATTTTGGATCTCCAAATAGCTATCACCGTGAAGATAAAAAAACTAAATATATTTGGTGATTCCCTTCTCATTGTTAACCAAGTTAAGGGATTATTTCAATGTTGATATCTGATATTAAAATCTTACAAGGATATTATTGACATTTATATAGTTCAAATGGACTAGTACGACATCGATGAAATCCCTTATTCATCTAATAGATTTGCAAATGCAATGGCATCTTTGGGATCTCTAATCCCTCAAAATCTCTCTCCTGATTTTACTACCATCCATGTAAAAATGTTGTCACATTCTGTTGTGCAGTGTGAAGCATTGGATAAAAAAGAATAAATCAACATTATTCATATAGAAACAAACCATGAATGGTTCTATAGAGCTAGGTACTTTCTCAATAGAGCATCCTAGGGTCTATGATCTCATAGGATCCAATGGGGATTGGCATTACCATTCACCATAGAGTTGTTTCCCAGTCTGTATTTGCAAATGTGGAACCGTAGGGGGAGCATGCTATCTTTTCAGTCAAGGCCAAAGCTTATCATAACTAGATGTCACAGATACATGAATTCCTTAGACTTGGTTTAATCCCTTAGGGATTGTTGCATGTCATAAAATGTACATTTAAATAGAAAGCAACAAAGTATGTCTTGTTAGCAGACATCCTGTATCGTAGAAGCTATGATGGAGTTCTCCTTCATTGTATTGAGCCCCAAGAGTCATCTTGGGTAATTTTAGAAGCTCACGATGGTACGTGCGATGGCCATTTTAGCAGCATGGCTATCATCAAGCGCATCCTTCACATGGGTTATTATTGTCCCACTATGGATAAGGACAGCAATGTGTATCAGGAAATGTGTCAAATTCCATCATCATGCTAATATTTTGCACCTACCATCACAAGCCTTACAGCCCATTCAAGTGACTTTATCATTTGCTCAATGGGGACTTGATCTCATTGGTAAGATCTATCCTTTGTCATCGGGTCGACATACTTTTATTATTATGGCTACTGAGTATTTTACTAAATGGGTGGAAGCCATTCACTGAACAACAACAACTGGAGCACGTATTGCTGAGTTTATACTCACCAATATCATTAGTCATTTTGAGATACCATCCAAGATAATTTTAGATAATGGAACATCATTTAAGAAAACAACTATGAGATCTTTGACATCTAAGTATAGAATCAAACATAGTTTTGTGACTCCATATTATCCGCAAGCAAATGGACAAGCTGAAGCTTCAAATAAGACAGTGGTTTCCATCTCAAAAAATATGGTACAAGAACACCATAAATATTGGCACATCCAGCTGCCCCTTGCATTATGGGATTACAGTACTAGTATTTGGACACCCATTAGGGAAACTCCATTTTCACTAGTATATGGAACTGAGACCATTATGCCTCTAGAGTTGGAGATTCCAATGCTACACCTCACATTGAAATATTTCATCGATGATGACACTGCGTGGCAAGCTCGCCTAGATCAACTAATACCACTTGATGAACATCACATGAATACCCTTGAGCACCTGCACATTTATCAATAATGTTTAAAATAAGCTTACAATAACAAAGTCCATCTAAGAGAATTTGAGGTTGGTGATCTTGTGCTAAAATAAAACCAATAGAACTCAAATTTACTGCTAGAAATATGAGATAAATTCATGACTAACTGGTTGGGTCCTTATATGATCTCAGAGAAGATTGGACCTGGGACATATCGTTTGATATCACTCAAAGGAGTTGAAGAACCTAAGTATCAAAATATCCTTCATCTTAAAGTGTTCTATTCCTAGAACCAAAAAAGGCTCCAAAGGCATCTGTAAACCCTTTTGTCAATTCAAAAATTCTCCAAGGGCATCTGTAAGCCCCATAGTCATCCCAAAAAAAGCTCCAAAGGCATCTATAAGCTCTTTGGTCAATCATAAAAGTCTCCAAGGGCATTTTTAAGTCCATTGGTCATCCCATTAAAGGTTCTAAAGGCGTATGTAAGCCCTTTGGTCAAATTAAATTTTTAAAATCCATAAAAATTAAAAAAGTAATAAAAATATAAAAAATATATAGAAATATCAAAAATAAAAAAAAACATTGTGCATCATTGCATTTTCAATTATATGTTGCATTTCATTTTGCATCATTGCATTTCATTTTGTATTTCATTTCATTGCATTGCATTAGGCATTTCCATTCGTTGCCCTTACATTAGAATAGGTTGTGTTTGCAATCTTACAAACAACACCACGTTTGTGTTTTAATCATGCATCTATGCATTACATTACCATATATCATTCAACCTTGTGAGTAATTGTGTTTTTCAACACAACCCATTTTGTTGCTATGAAAAATATACTGGGGTTTTTTGGTCATTCAACCATACCTAGTGGTCTTCTCAGGAGTTGGTAAGAAATCCTACTTTGCTTTTGTAGATGAGGTCTAGTTAGTATATCCCTTAGCATATCATAATCCTATCACTTATCAATAAAATAAATAATCATAATTAGGACTAGGGGAAGATGAACGCCACAAAGCGGGACTAGGTATCCTAAAGTGAAAAGTTTATTCTTGATTACCTCCCTGTGCGAACAGTTTGGGACATGTGGGAAGTTGGCAAAAGGACAATTTTACTCCCTACCCATATAAATCTCTTGCTTACAAATGAAGGAGCAATATCCCAGAGTGATATCCTATATCAATATCAAATATTGATATCCCCTATCGATATCCTAGATCAATACCCCAATTTGATATCTCATAGTCAAAATCCCCATTATTCAAATCAAAGTTTAAATCAATATCAAATGAAGATCAAAATCAAGTTTAGATTCAAATCAGTATAAAATGCATTGCTCAAAAATAAAGTATAAAATAAACAGTGATTCTTATCACTATAGTACAAAATAAATAGTGATTTTTATCACTTTATATGAGCAAGTATCCCAAAAATTGAAGAAAAGAAGGGGGTGAGCTTGAATCCCTAGGATTTCCTGCACTACTATACCTTATGCATGATGATATGTCTGATGCATTAGAATTTTTCTTGTGTGCAGACAAATGTTTGAATGTAGAATATGTAGCTTCAGGTGTCGTGTATCGCCTAGTGGTCTAGTCCAACTGAAATCTAAACCTAGGATTGGATAGACATTTGTGGATCCCCAATCTTAGCAATGGGTTGAAATAATCCCGCCTAACATCGGGGTATGCTTATGCCTAATAAAATATACTCACTTGCACACATAAGGGTAATGAATAGTTAGGACCTATCCTAGGGAAAGCCTTATGTTTCAGAAGTCTTGTATGGTTAGTATACAACTTTTGATTAAACAACTAGGGTGTTTGAGTCTCATGGAAAACCTCAACAATTCCCAACTAGCAACAATCATTCAAATCATAATAATAAAAAATCAATTTATTTTATAGGATTTTGTTTATTAGAATTATTTGTACTATATAATTAGATACCGGATGGATGTCAAAAATGATATTTAGATGGCCACTGATTATATTTTCCATATCCTTTTAATTTACAAAAATCGATAAATAGAAACCATATACCATTGCATCTCACAAACGAGTGTACAATTTATCAAACATTCATAAATATATATCAATTACTATGCATGATTGTTATAAATTATGTGTTGTCATCCATTAGATTGTTTAAATTCATATTACATTCATACATTATGTTTTAATGATTAAAGCATACATTTTCATTTACATGGCATTCATCATAGAAAAATATGCAAAACATACATGGTATAAATTATGTCATAATAGGATGGAAGAGGGAAGAAAGTAGAGAGGGGAGGGCTCTGGTCCCTCCCCTGCTCCCCCTCCCATGGCTCCTGGTTCCTGCCCAGTCCCTGGCTCAACCTAGGTCATCCCTCCCGGGGAGTGGTTGTTTGCAGATGATCTCCTGGGGGGAGATCCTTCTCCACTATCTGTGCCCCTCTCAGCCGGCTAGGGTTTCCTTGGTTTTTTTTTCGGACTGGTGCTTCCCAGGGATCCCTGTTTGGTTGGGGATCCCTTCCCTTTTTCCCTTAGGCTTCCCCCTGGGGTTTTTTGTAGGTTATTCGTGTGGATCTGGTCCCCTACGTTTCTCGGTGCAGTGGAGGTGACGGTTTAGGGTTTGGACAGCTTCCCCCTTTTTCTTGTGAATCCTCGGCGGGATCTGTGCTTGGACGGGATTCTTGGTCCCTGCTACTGGGATCCTCTTCTATTTTCCCAGGGCGGGTTCCTTGTGGTACAACTCTTTGGTCACTTCCTGATGGGCTGGATCCTCTCTGTGCTGTCTGTCGACTTCCTACAGGATGGCTCTCGCTGAACGGAATGTTTTCCCGATGGGCGACTGGTTTTTCCACAGGGCGGGATCTGCCAAATCCTCCGGTTTTCCCACGAGGCGGGATCCTTTCTTTTCTGCTGGTTTCCAGGATGGCAGGATTTCCCTGTTGCTTCCCGCTAGGCGGGACTGTTTGTGGTGGTTTTGACTGCTTCCCGTGAGGCGGGATTTTATTGTAACGGTTTTTCTTTGCTTCCTGCTGGGTGGGATCTTCTCGATGGTGGTTTTTGGCTACTCCCCGTTGGGCGGGATCTCCAAAACTACTTTCTTTCTTATTTGTTTGTTTCCCACTGAGAGGGATTGTTTCATGCTTACTGTTATCACTGGCGGGATTTCTGCTTTTAGTGTTCAGTTTCAAGGGATTGATGCCCTAGGCCCATTGCTTATGTAATCAGGTTTTGGAATCCTTGTTAAAACCCGCTGTAAATACAAACACTACTTACCAAAAAAAAAAAATTATGTCATAATAGCATAAATTAAATGCATACAAGTATAGAAAGTTACACATGCATTTAAAATAAACATCGCATCCATATGCATCCATCATAATTAGTCCATATACACATATATTTCATAGTTTATAATCATATATATCATATCCAGCTAGTGCATGTTATCCATACATCACATCGTATAGCATTAAATCAACATATCATATAAGCATCGCATCCATTTGCATCTCTTAAAACATAAACAATAAAACACATAAAACCGCACATGTATTGAGTCTCAAATGTTATATCATATATATATGTGTGTGTGTGTGTGTGTGTGTGTGTGTGTGTGTGTGTGTGTGTGTGTGTGTGTACGTCTGTGTTTGTGTGTGTGTGTGCCAAACATAATAATAATGTATAGTACATAGGCATGGTATAAAATTCTCATAGGCTACATTAGTGTAGGTCCTCGACCTTACACTCAAAATGGTACAATGACATCTATAATATCTATACTAGCCAAGGCTTGTACCCCCAGTATATGAGGTGCCACCATAACCTCCACCCTCCCAGTGGGTCCTCCGTAACCTGGAACCTAAAGATCTCTCAGACCTATGAGTCTTGCGACTTGAGCTAGCTAAATATTATCCTATCTCCTGAGTGTGAGTCCTCTGAGACCTTGTAGCCATGGGAATATCTAGAATCTCACCCCCAAGAATTACAATATACCCTCTCAAGGTGGTAATGTATGCATATCTAAGTGAGACCTCCTTAATGTGCTTCTAAACAAGAGCTTGAATCCTCCTGATCTCAACTTCCTGAGCCACTGGTACTGCTAGTATTGCTAGAATAGCTAGGGACACTAAAGCAACCATAGAATATGGAGGAGTTGATCCCCCATCCTGGTAAGTAGCAAGTAATATTGTATAAGTATCATCCTGAGACTGTAAAAGAGTACGTTGCCTTGTGAGCTTCTGTATCTCCACCTCCATTATGGTAATTCTCACTTGTAGAGTGGACCTCTCTCTCTCATAGTCACATCACTAGCTCTAGCCATGAGATATATTTACCTCTAAAATGGTGATAGTGGTGTCCCTATGCATGATCTAAGTCTCCCAACCTAGCTCTAGAGGTCATCAACTTGTGCTCTCAGCTACCCTACCTCATTTTTAAGAGGTGCCTCACCCTCCTCGAATGCCTCCTCATCTTCTTCTACATGTGGGCCCTCCTCTGTAGTGGCCCCTGTACCCCATGTGCCCTTTGTCCTTTGGAGGGTTATACATCTATGAGGGTCCACCTCTATGCCCTCTACACCCTATGCTGCAAAGTCATCTATTGGTCGACCTAGAGGTCCCTCTTCGTGCCACTAGAATTTAGTCCACCACTTGTCATAATTATTAGTAGTGCCTACATCCACCAGGCCTAACTCTTGGAAGTCATCATCATCATCCCCCAGTGGAGTCACCTAGGACTAGGTCAAGTCCCTCTCTAGGACAAGGTGTCTGTAGATGGTAGGTACCTCTAGGACATCCTTCTGGATTCCGAACTACCTCAAGATGTGATAATAGTACTAGTACTCATGTATCGGTCTTCTGATCGATAACCCACTTGTATTTACACACCGAATGCAGGTATTTGTCTACCTCTATCTAGGCTATGCAGTCCATGTATGGTCACCACCGTATGTGTTGTGGGTAGAGCTATGCAAATTAACCAATTTAGTGGTCTAGATATCCTACATGAGACCTACTCTTGAAGCCCTCCTACTCCCAGGGCTAGCAAGCTACGTAGCATTGATGATCCTCAGGGATAGTAATGATCTCTAGCAGTAATTTAATGGGGTGATCTATCAAAATGTGCTGCTAGCTCCAAATATATAGGAGTATACTAAAGCCGATATCCACTCTATTGTGGCATGTGATCCGATACAGCTCATGGTAGAGTTGTGCTAAGAGAGTACTCTCCCATGCTATAATGAGAGGCCACATGGTCGAGGTAACCATAACCTCCCTAGTCCTAGCCAGGAGGTTCTAGGGGAACCTCATGCCAGATGATTCTAGAAGGACTATCTAGATGATCAGATGCATGAACACAACCTCCCACTATGAAAAGAGTCTAGCCTGAAACCACTCCTCGATGTGGATGCCTCCATGATCGATGCGTCCCTATGCCTTAGTGCTTCATCCACTAAATATAACATCAAAAATAGCCTTCCTCACCATTAATAGGTAGGTGGAAGATGTGGTAGACATCCTCTAGAGTAACAGTCATTTCACCCATCGACAGGTGAAATGTGTTGGTTTGCGCATCCCAGTGATGGGCCAAGGCAGTCATGTATGACTAGTCAACTCTAATGGTGGGGAGATTCAAGATGTAGCCAAACCCTATGGTAGTAAACCACTCCTACTCCCTGTCGGTGAGAGTGTGGCATATGTTATGAAGGATATCAGTCTCCCTCACTCTATTCATCAGGGCCTAAGTGAAAGCAATAAAATAAAAACAAGAAGAATACAAATTAAAAATGACAAACAAATTAGAAAATCTCATGAAAAATAAAAAACATGCACACACATAATCAAAACTTTTAAAAAAATTAAAATAGTACTTCAAAAAAGCATTAAATGGCATTAATTGGTAAGAAATTTAAAAAAAAATTAAAAATTTTGAAAAAATTTCATAAAGTTTGTGCACCGTGGGTCAAAACCATTGTCAGTGTGATGGTCAAAAATATGATCGTTGGGATTTAAATCCTACTATGGCTAATAGTCACAGTCCCTAATATTTCAATTGGGAACCACGTCTACCACTTGCGGCTAAGGAGCATGACCTTTTTAGGATCACGTCCTTCCCAAATGAACCCCAAAATTAAAACCCTCCCCTCTAACCTAACCTATGCTAAACCTAACTAGGGTGAGGTTTGTTATCGATAGTTTAGTGTCATTTGTTAACCCATTTTTTAGTGTGGTTAATTTTAATTCGGTAATTAGATTGTGTGGTCTTGATTTTTGAGTTACCTTAGCAGCACCGACTCCTCCACTGGTCGAAGCCTTTGGTTGGTCAGCCATCTGGATGGGTGTAAAGCAAGCAAGTCAATTTTACGATAGCGTTCCATGTCAGATTTCACTATTTACTACTTAGAGCTCTCAGTTTTTACTGTCAGTATCAGGTAAATAATGAAATATTTTAAATTTCAAAACCTTATATTTTTTGAATTCAGTTTAGACCATGGCTGACAACCGCGGTCCCCAGATTAGGGTTTTGTGACCACAGCTTAGAGCCACAATCAAGGAAATTAGACTTTTCGACCACTTCTGACATACATAGTTAGCAAATTGTAATAAATGTTCTCAATTCCCACTATGGAGAGCCTCAAAAGGTCAAAGTAAAATTTTTCATCACAACAAAACTACCATAGGAAACATAAAATAAGCATATTTGGTTATGCTGAATCATTAGAATGAGCCAAAAAAAGCACAACGACATTAAAAAATGTCATCATAAGGTAAAAATAGAATAGCTAGATGATATTATAAAGTACATTCAATCAAGGTCATCACTATGGAAATCCTTTCTTTGAGCGCTACACCTCCCAACCAATAATTCAAAAATATTCAAATAATTTCAAAATATAAAAAAATCAGATAACATTAAAAGCCAAATGTGCCTCGTATTTAGTTATTTACCCTATACACTTAGTGGTTGGAGCGACTTGTGATCCATGTAATCCAGCAAGATGAATAAATTACCATAAGGATGTTTGGGGTAAATTAGTCATCCTAAATTGTATGCTTCATTTCAATCCCTAAGAAGGCCTTGATGGTTAGACTTCTCCAGGGGAACGATACATTCATTGCAATTCTTCTATGAAATTTTCAACATATCATCGAACAATATGATTCAACACATGCCTAATTGGAATTTCTATCATCTTGATTCCCTAATAAGGCCATCGAGGCAAGACCGCTCCATGGGATAGAGATGTACAATTACTATTAACGGTTGTACTCATAGCTGATTAGGCCTTGCCAAGTATTTAAATGCTAAATCTTACTTTTTTCAAGATCACTCATAGTGGTCAAAAGACCTCATTGCTTCATTTAATTTTCATTACTCTCATTGACTCATCGCTTGAGGAGGTAGTCATAATATCAAATCATAATCAAATTCAATAGAAAAACCTTTGATCTTGTCAAAATTGCATTCGTCTTATGAATAATTGCCAAAGACTATCATAAGCTTACCCCTACTAGTGAAAAAATCAAATATGATAGTTTGGTTTGTAGCTCTCATCCTTTCGATTATATAGGCCTAACTCCTATTGTAGCACCAAATCTACTTGAATGTTTGATGACGAGTGCAAACTCCTTCAAATTTAAGCCTTCCATCTAGTTGGAAGCAATGATTCTAGGATGTGCGTCCTCCTTGTAGGACCTGGGGCATCTATTTTTTATCAGATCAATGATCATCATCCAACCTACGATATAATTTTAGGAGGTCTATTTTTGCTCTGATTTTATCTATCTCACAACGTATCTCAAAAGGGGTATCTATAGACACCTAAAATGCATCATGGCAAGGTGACTACTCATATGGGACATGCTAGAGGACCATATGGAAGACCTTGGATAGATTCCAAGGTATAGTAGTGTTTTTTACCACTCAATTTTGGCACCTTTCCCTAGTTAGTCCTAGCCACTACTGACACCCATGGTTAGAAGTGTTGATCATGCCTGTCAACCGCGATTAGGACTCATAGTCAGTTGGCCTTCATTCAACTCAAAATTATTTGCAATGGCCAATTAATTATGGATTGGAGTGTTTTGAGTGAGGAAGGTTCTGGATCCTTCCATCCAACAAGCTCAACCACCCAATATTGATCTAGAATTCCTCATGAAGCCACTCCTAGCCCTTGGTAATTGTTATATAATCCCACTTCTAATTGGGGAAAATAGAGAGAGAAGCATAATAAATTGAGCAATGAAGCCCTGTCGAATTGCATACTCATTCACATGCATTAATAGGAATACTTTTGCTACCCAATTGGATATCACATTTCCATGTAGGTCCTATGAGGATAGGAGAGCCAAGAAACGCTAATCCATGCAATCCATGCACTCATTGAACAATTCAATCACTAAATCTATTAAAGGACATAGAGGTGAACCTTGAGCATCAATTTGGTAAGGAGAATCAGAGAAATTGGCCCTGATTTGGAGGGTAGACTTACTTCAGGCTCAACCGTGACTGTTAGTTGTGGTGAATAGTGCTCACCGCTTGAAGGAACCGTGGTCAAAGGGTAATCCCTGATTTCCTTGTTATATTTTTTGCAATTTGTTTAACTAGGTTAGATTAATCATGTTGTAGGTTTAATTCAGTATTATAGAGACTTTTTACTGACATATTAGGAGCTAAATGCAATTTTACTTCATTATTGTAGTGTAGGTATAACGAATATTTTTCATGCTTTCATGTCTTCAATTGAGTAATTAGGAGCTTAGATAGATTCATATTAGTTTCTTTCATGTTTCTAATGGTAGATCATCATGATTTAGATCAATTTACATGCATTGAATCACTTTCTTCATTTCTTGATTATCATGTTATCTTTTATGCAAGTACCCTTTAAAAGCCTCATCAAGAGAGGCCTCATTTGCTTTTAATATTTCTTATTGTTTATTGCACGTAGGACTAATAGGGTTTTGGGATGCAATGCAAAAAATGCCTCTAATCATGGAGAAGAGGGTCATCGACACCCTAGAGCAGTTTGTGTCATCTTGAAAAGGCACTTGGAAATCACACCTACCCTTGAGAGGGAAACATTACATCCTATTGTAACAATTGTATCAAAGTGATTATACCTAAGAGGGATGTACTTGTAATTTGACTTTGGATTCAAATATAATGGAATAAAGTGTATTTCTTATTGTCAATTTGTTGTCAATTTCTTATTCTTGTATGCATTTTGTGTATCTTTCAATTCTTGCAATAGGAACCGATAGGTGTAATTATATTTGCTCAATGTAGATGGGGCAACAACCATGGAATATTTAAATGTGGAAGAGGAACATAAAAAATAGCCAAAATCCCCAAAATACACCCAACCAAAAAATTTGGTGCATGACTTAGCAGGTATATCAACTCCCCAAACTATGAAGGTGATAGGACACTTTAAGGAAAAATGAGTAATAATTCTCATTGACTCTAGGAGCACAAATAATTTTACTAACCCAAGAGTGGAAAATAGGGGAATTGTTATATAAAAAGTTATAACTACTTTGAATTTGTGATTTTCGATAGAGGAACTTTACCTTGTAAAGAAAAGTGTCAAAATGACAAGAAATAAATAGGGAAATATAATCTTAAGGCAGATATGTTTTCCTTACCCCTAGGTGGGTGTGATGTTGTTTTAAAAGCATAGTGGCTGAGAATGTTGGGCCCAATATTATGGGATTTTTTTAGTTGTGGATGAAATTCAACCAACAAGGAATAGAGTACACCTTATGAGGCATGAATATTGAGGCTACTCAACTAGTTTCATCTCATAGGATGGAGAAACCACTAAAATGTCATCCTATGGTTTTGTTGCCCAACTATTGACTATACAAGCTCCAAATAATATAGATAAATACTAGTAGGAAATATTATAGCTTTTATTGCAAAAACATGCTTCAATATTTGATGAACCCAAAGGACTAACCCCTTGCCATACTCATGACCGTGTAGTTCAACTTATTCCAAGTAGTCTTCCTCCAAAATGTCTATCCTTATAAATATCCATATGTCCAAAAATAAAAAACTGAGAAGGTGTAGGAAATGCTCGCTATAAGGGTTATTTTCCCTAGCATTAGTCCCTATTCTTCCCTAGTTTTATTAGTGCAAAAAAAATATTGGTCTTGGTGTTTGTGTGTGTATTTTAGAAAACTCAATAAAATAACTATTAGAGATAATTTTTCTATTATGGTTATTGATGAACTGTTATATGAGTTATATGGTGCTCAATTTTTCTCAAAATTACTATATTTGACTCAATGGAGATGATATTCCTAAATCTACTTTTAGGACTCATGGAGGACATTATGAGTTTTTGGTTATCCCATTTGGTCTGACCAATGTACCATCCACTTTTTAGAGTTTGATGAATGTCATTTGTTTGCCCTTTATTCACAAGTTTATTCTAGTCTTATTTGATGATATTCTAATTTATAGTCACACTTAGGAGGAGCATCTCCAACATTTGGATCGGACCTTGTAGTTTTGTTAGAAAATAAACTTTATTCCAAATGATCCAAGTGTTCTTTTAATCTACATAAAGTAGAATATTTTTGTCACATTATCTCCAAAGGATTTAAATTAGATCCTAAAAATATTCAAGCTATTAGAGATAGGCCAAAGCCTCAATGCTCAAGGACTTCAAGGATTTTTAGGACTCATTAAGTATTACCAAAAATTTATGCATAACTATGGAAAGATAATGACTTCTTTAATGAACATGTTGAGAAATAATTCCTTTAAATGGTCAGAACCAGTGGAGCAAGCTTTCAAGGAATTAAATTACTCTATGATAACCACTTCAGTGTTAGCAATGCCTAATGTTTCTAAACATTTTATCATTAAAAGTGATTCTTTGGGTAACAAAATTGGAGTAGTTTTGATGCAATAAGGACAACTATTGACTTTCATTGATAGAACACTATTAGGTAGATTTTTGTGCAAATCCACTTATGAAAAGGAAATGTTATCCAATTTACATGTTGTTAATCATTGGAGTCCATATATCATTGGGCTTAATTTTTCAATAAAAAGTTACCATCAAAGTCTTAAGTATTTCTTCTCGCAAAGGGTAGTCGCACTTGAACAAAAAATGTGAGTATCTAAATTTTTGGGCTATGATTATGAAATCACATATAAAAAAGGAAAGGAGAATGCAGTGGTTGATGCACTATCTCAATCATATGAATAATAGGGTATGTTAAATGTAATATCTACACCACTTTCTCAATGGATCAATCAGCTCAAAGAATAAAAGGCTAAGGGTTCCAATTTGCATACTTTGATCCACAAAATCCAAGAGGAGGCCAACTCATGTGTTGGATACATTTGGGATGGTAAATAATTGATATACCATGACCAACTAGTTATTCCACAAAATTTTTAAATGCAAGAATTTAGCTTGTGGTAAATGCATGCATCACCAACAATAGGACATTCTAGGTTTCTAAAAAACCTATGAAAGGACCAAAAAAAACTTCTTTTGAAAAGGAATGAAAAGTTGTATTCAAGTTTTTATGGAAGAATGTGATAGGTGCCAAAGGAGAAAGATAAAATCCTGTGCTCCCCAAGAAACCTTCGACCCCTACTAATTTCAAAACAAGTGTGAACTAACATTTCCATGGATTTCATTGAAAGGCTACACAAATCAAGAGTAAAATTAGTCATTCTAGTGGTAGTGGATTATCTCATAAATTTTTCTCATTTTTATTCCTTATCCCATACTTACACAACCTTTGTACTTGCTCAAATATTTTTATATCCCATATTTCACCTTCATGGAATACCCAAATCTATTATGTCAGATAGGGGTCCTACTTTTATCAATCACATTTAGCATGAATTATTTAGGTTACAAGGTAATAAACTCAAAATGAGTTTGTCTTATCATCCTCAAAGCGATGTCCAAACCAAAATTTTAAACAAGTGCTTGGAAATATACTTCCATTCCTTTGCATCTAAACATCATACACAATGGGCTAAATGGCTCCTTATAGATAAATGGTGGTATAATAATTCAAATAATATTTCTACAAATGTTACCCCATTTGAAGCATTATATGGTCTTCCTCCACCAACACTCTCCTATATTCCAATAAGCTCCAAGGTTCACGTTGTCGATTCCACTCTTAGTCATGATGCTACCATCCTTCAACAACTTAAGGAAAATCTTGAATTAGACCAAAATCATGTGTTAGAAAGCTAATCAACATCATTTTAAGTGTAGCTTTGAAGTGGGGGATATGTTCTTTCTCATTCTATAGCCGTACAAGCAATTATATCTCCAAATTTATGGATGTCAAAAATTTATAGCCAAATACTATGGTCCCTACAAAATATTACAATGGATTGGTTCAATAGCCTATAAATTGGCCCTTCCAACCATTTCTAATATCCATCCAGTATTTCATGTCTCCTCACTAAAGAAGGTTGTTAGAAACAAGGTATAGGTTTAATCATTATTACCAAATATGGATGAAGAAGGATCCATAATTCTCAATTTGGAATGCATTTTGGGTCATAGATTGTGCTCCCTTCACCACCATGTCATCATTGATGTTCTTGTTCAGTGGAAAGTATTACAACCTAAAGATGCCACATGGGAGTCCCTTCGACAACTCTAGTAGTAGTTTCCTCATCTTCAACTTTGAGGACAAATATTTTGAAGAAAAAGGGTATGTTAGGACCCCATATTAACAATATTAAGCAATAAGCCCCTTTATAACATGGGCACCCTATCCTAATGATATTGTGTAATCTTTTGTAATAGTTTATGGCACTAGAGGCTCCTAGACAAGAGGTTTTATTTAATTTAATGGTCATAAATAATGTAATTGTTTGTTTGGTAGAATATTCTAGCTTAAGTGGCAACTTGCATGTGATCCAACTCTTAAGCATTAGGTTTAAAGTTATGAAGAGTCTTAAAAAAAATGAGGGGCATATATGGATGTAATTTCTTCTTTTACATATTGAATAAAAGTTCTATTTAGGAGGTTGTCCCCTCAAAGAGGCCAATGATTCTATATTGTGATTCTAAGAGATCTACATTTCCATTTCATATTGTAATATTTTTTTCTTTCATGATTTATTGCTTTTATTGTAATATGTATATGGATGTATTTATTTTATCTAGAAGGTTTCTAATGGCTAATTCCTTGAAGGAATTAGAAGGTAGTAACCATTTTACTATAGTGGCCTTCTCATCTTGCAAGATATAATGGATTTATTCCTTCCTTACAAAAAATTTCTACTTGATTTTACTATTTTTTTGTTTGGTTCTTTCCATTGATTCCATAGTTAAATGTACCCTTTGTGATAACAAGCTAGTATATCTTTAGATCATTGTTCACTTCCAATTTTATACATAATTTATAATTGTTTAAAATATAGTAAAATACATAATATAACTAACAAAAAAATTAAAATTAAAAAGTGAATATAGTAATTAAAAAACAATGAAAATACTTATCAGCAATATAAATCTGGTCCATAGGATGGTCTGTATAGCATAGTAATTAATATGGTTCATTTTGTATTTTAACAAAAAAATTCTTCTATTTTTATTTCCAAAAAGATTATTTTTTATGAGGAATTTTATAGTATGTTCTATAACAATGTTATTATAATAGTATTTTAGAATTAAGAGAAATTATATGCCTTCAATAAATGCATAAGTAAAATAATTACTATCAACAAATATTATAAAAAAAATTAATTATAATACATAAAAAAATATTACCACAATATTTTCACATCAAATTGTCACAATATTTACTTTTCATTTTTGTCCATTGAAATATTTTCATCATCATTTACTCAAATCTAGCACCCCAAGGAGACCTCAAATAAATTCTTAAACTCTAAAATGGGTAAATTACTAGGGAAATATTCACTCTCTAAAGAGATCGATAAAGGTTAAAAAATATTATCTACCCATTAGTTAAGCCCACATAACATCATAAGTCATTTTTTAACATATTTTTTTCTCATGTTCAAGTCCCCATCAGATCTTTATAGTTGTCTAGGAGAGGGTATTGTAGACCTATATATGACATTATATAAAACTATATCATGTTTGAACAAGAGTAGAGGTTGAACTACACGAACAAGACCACAAAGAGTGAAAAATAGATTTAGAAGAGAGCTCTTCAACTTCCCTTAGTATCCCATCAATGTCCTTTAAAAATATTCCTTCCTATTCCCATAACTAAATAATTTAAGTATACACTATGCAAAATTAATTTTTTAGTGTAAATTATTTTTGCATAAGTAAAATAATATATTTAAATATTCAGATAACCCACTAAACATTATTTTTATAATATATTTAAATATTTTCAATTTCTAACTAAAAACCAAAATCAATTTAACATATTTTTGTAGAATCAATTTTAAAAAATAGCATTTTGAGTTTATAGCAATAATTTAATAACAAATATTTATGAAAAAATTAGGTCTTGAGTTTATTTATTTTTTGCTAGAGAACAAGGGGTTGTACTTGGGTCTATTGGAGTATATTACATTATTTAGTACAAGCTAATGTATCCCCATGGTACCTTCATGGTACATCTTGTAAGTATTTTTTTATTAGGTACAAAAAGGGGTTTTGAAAGGAACCCCAAACCTTTTACAAAAGGTGGAACATAGGGTGACCAAGAAAGAAGTTAAAAGTCTCCTAAAATATTAGTAGACCATAAAATCCCATCAAAACAACCAAATATCCAATGACCCAACCCATAGGAGATCCCAAGATCTAGCAAAATCTATAACCTCGAGACCAACATAGAAGCTAATGATCAGGACTAAACTAAAACTAAAACATCTCCTTGTATGGGCCTAAGAAGCCAACATAGGTCGGGATAAAAGCACCAACCAAATATTAGCTCCTATAAGGAGCCTCTCCCATATTCCATAGATCTAACTTGGAAGCCCTTAGATCACCCTAGTGCTTATGTATCATCATCTGGATATCTTTTGCATAAGAAATGACCACCTTCAAGGTCCCAAGTAGATCCTTTTGGTTATCTTCCAATGTTTTTAGGAATTTCTTTGGTGGACTGTTGAACAATTTAGAATTAAACTTCCCTTAACCATCGATTGATTCCATAAAAATTTTATCCTTTTTCTTCATAGGAGCCTGCTCCTCCAAATATGACTTTGCTACTAAAATAGGGGACATATCAAATTTGAATGAATTTTAAAAAAGGTGCTTGGACTTCCTTTATTTCCCTTCTCTAATCCCATAGGTAAAATTGAGACACCCCCAGAAGCCTTTAGGAAATTCTCCCATAGATAGGACTTAATTGGTCGTCTAACATCTTTGAATCACTAGATTTTGAGTGAGTAGACCCTAGAGAAAAATTTGTAATCGAAGCTTCCTTATGAAGTGCCACTTGATTGAAAGTAGTATCCCATGATAATCCTCTATAATTTACAACATGCTCAAATATTAAAAGGACCAACCCCTGTTGAATTGGGTCCAAGAATTTCTCTTTCTTAACATCTAACATAGATTTCTCCATAGAATTAAATAAAAAATATGGGACATTCATCAATCTCTTTTGATGTAGTTGATTTAAAAACATGACATGGTAGCTTCATAGGATGTCTCTATTTGTATCCAATGTGAAATAATCCATCACCACTAAAACTACCCTATTCCATGGGGCCTTGAGCACCTTAATCTAGTATCCATTTTAGATCTTTGGTAGATATTCATTTTCATCCAAAAAATACCCCAAATCTCTTTTCAAGGAATATTTTTCCCTATTGTGATAGTCTCCATCCAAGGGTAAGCCCTTTACCTCAGCAATTAAGGCAACAAAGACTTCAAATTCTATTCCTCAAACTTTCACCATCTCATTTTTCATGAGTACACAATTTGCCTTGATAAATATTTATTATGCCCATGAAACTTTAGAATATAGTCCAAGAGATCCCCTTTCCATAGAATCTTCCTAATACATCCTTTATCTCAAGCATGGTTTGTTATAGCACTACCCCCCCATAATCTAGAGATTCATCCATAGGCAAAGCTATTGTAATACCTAACAACCCTTGCCACCAACCAACCTATTCTAAACTTACTATTCTGAGAAAAAAACATCACCAACAGGCTTAAAAAAGTCACATGAACATTGGAGTGCGCTTAAATATATCTTAGAAAATTTGGAAAAATTACCAATCCCAGACATGGTGTAGATTTGGAAGCTCAAATTTAATACTGAGAATGGACATGTAAGTTACACCACTATTTCCAAATGCTCGAAGGACAAGGCTCAACTTCTATGCTCAAAAATACCTATAACTAGAGAACTTTTATTTTTCCACCTCAATATTTGGATCAAACAACGAGGATAGAGGGGTTGATGAATATAAAGTGAAATCCAATAGCCAACTTTCAAATAGCAATTGCTACCAAATTGGATCAATAATATAGGAATATTAATATCAATAGACCACATCAACGAAGGTGATTTCAAGAGGCAAGACATCCCATATTGCAAGTGTAAAGGATCAAACCATCTCATGAAGATCCATAATACTCCCATGATATCATAGCCCCACCTATCCCAATGATTATTGAGGCCATAAAACATGAACCAATAAAGCACAACAAAGAGGGACCGAAAGAGGGCAGACTGACCAACTAAAACTAACCATGAGGACCACCAACATAGCAAAATGGAAAATCCATGGGGGAGAAAAAGGACACAAAATATGTCGAGACAAGACGACCAACCTCAAAAGATAGCAACTAACCATTGAAAATACCACCCCAAAAAAAAAGGTGCCAAACTAAAGAAAATTAAAAATAGGAAAGGAATGTGTACATATTGTAAATATTAGATTAGGGTTGAGTCTTGGTTTAGAGTGTGAGTAATATTTTATGTAATTTTGTAATGTGTAGAAAATGCACAAGTGTTATGTAAGTGTGTATGTGCAAGAAATACACAAGTGTCATGTGAGTAAGTGTGCAAGTGTAATGTGAGTTTATGTACACAAGTATCTTATATGTAAGTGTGCACAAGTGTCTTTAGATTAGAGTGTACCAAGTGAAGAGTCATGTCTAGGTGTGCACACAAGATAGAGTCATGTGTATGCAAGTGTCAAGTATAGAAGCCAAGAGTCATGAGACTTTGCATATGGAAAGTAATATATAAGTATCCAGATATTCATTCTACTATGGTTATATAGCACTCCATAGAGAAGCATTGAATACATTCAATCAATCATACAATTGTCAAGAGTAGAAAGTCAAGTCCCATATTTGTAAGAGAAAGAGGATTAATAAAGATTGCATACATTTTGAGCAATTAATATTGTAAGTTGTGCTACATGCTTTTACATTTATGATTTAGGCTATTACATTTGTATTTTTGTTTGGTAATTAATATTAGTTGGTATATTATAAGCCTTGATTTACATGTTAATTTGCTCATATTATCCTACTTACATCATTATATTGATCTTACTATTTTGTGGCTATATAATATTTGATCATGTGGAATTTACCCTATGAGTTTTATCTTATTATTAACACTTAAAAATCCATCAGGGTCCCCCACCTTGATAAATTACAACTCTCTTTTTTAGATCTTGAGGGTATACAAACAGATTTAATTCTCATATCAATTGAGTCATTATAGATAGAAACCTACATCATTTTACATAAAATGTCTAAATTATTGGTTTTTATTTTTTGTGTGAATACAAATATTCTAGAATTCAGCATCCTTCTTGAAATTTTCCTACAATAATCTTCACAATACCAAAACTTCACCTCTATTATTTATGCATTACATCTTAGTAGAGTAATATTTCCAAAACATTGCATTATCATAGTTTGCTTTACCAAATATGGATTGCTAGTTTCCTTCCTGAAGCACAAGTGCAACCACACAAATTATAATAAATAGTTTATATGAAATCACATTAATGTTATAAAATAAAGTAGATATTACCAATGGAAAATATACTAAATCTGAATCATTATTTGAATTAGGCAGTCCATATTTTCTTATCAGCTTCAACTAAACTTAATACTTTCTCTAACCATGGAGAAGAGAATTTAACTTCATGATCCTCAATTAAAACCCCTATATTGGCTATCCTATCTGCACATTTTTTCCTTCCCTTAATATATGTGTAAACCTAATTTCTTTAAAATCTATAGCAAGGTCTTGAATTTCCACAATTATCTCTTGTATGTTCCATGGAGCCTTTGTTTTCCTCAAAAATACATTTATTACTATGATTGAATCACCTTCTATACATACTTTATTCTATTTCATTTTTTTGCATGTTTTCAACCCTTCCAAAGCATCTCAAGATTCAACTCCATTATTTGTTTTAAATCCACTATTGAAATCGTAATGGGATAAAATATCTCCTTTATTATTTCTAATCATTCCTCCTCCTCCTATTGGTCCTAGATTTCCTTTAGAGGATGCATCAAAATTTGATTTGACAAACTCCACATTTTTTGGTTTCCACTTTATATTCTTTGTCTTCTTTTTGTTTCTCCTATACCTAACACCATAATTCCATTTGATGACTTGACTCCATATATCAAGGATCTTTGCTTCCATATTAGGGATTGAGTGAGTTGATAGGGTTGGTTTAGACTCTCTATGGCTAAAAAAATCTTCCTTTTCATTACCTCTAAACTACTTTCCTTTCCTTTAAATATTCTTCTATTCCTTTCTAGCCATACAATCCAAAGGATTGTGTCTTTTGTTATATCCTAGTTTGTCAATAAAGCCTCACTTTTAAAAGTGCTTTACCATTGCTTTAACCATTATTCAGTTCTACCATGCATTTACCAAACATATTAAGAATCCATTGCCATAGTTTCCAAAATATTGAGCAGTGTCCCAAGATATGGTCTATACTCTCCTCCTTTTTACAAAGAACACATTGTGAGGGGCCATGAAAACCCCTTTTTATAATGTTATCCTAGGATAAAATTCTTCTATGACCTATTAGCCAAACAAATATTTTGAATTTAGTAATTTTTGGGCTATCCCAAATATATCTCCATATTCTTGTGATGTTCCTATTTTGTTGGTGCTTTACATTATATCCACATATTTTGTGTATTATTTTGAGCTATTCAATTCTCAAATCAACTTATCTTTGTATTCCCTTAGAATAATCATTATTGTTATCTTTCTAATAAACTGCCTCCTAGCATCAATTTCTTGTATACTTGTAAGAAAATATTCTTTCCATTTGTATCTTCCTTCCTCATCCTTATACAAAATATTTGAAACCCTATCACCATATTTATCTTGAAGTAATATCATCCAAGGTTTCAAAATTAAATCTAGATTGAGTAGTTTTTTATCACACCAAGTATCCATCCAAATAGAAATATTTTCTCTAGTTCCCACCACCCATCTTAAACCTTTAATCACTAGATCAATTAATTTTTTTAAACCATTTCATAGTGTAGAACTATTTGGTATAAATAATGTAGTAAATATTAAGCTTAGGTTAATGGGCTCAAAATACTTAGAAGAATTTATTCCCTTTGTCTTTGACTCTCTTTGTACGATATCCAAATTATTTTCCCCCAAGAGCTAAGTTTGAATTTGTAAGAACTCTTAAACCAAGACCTCCCCTAGTTTTATCATCACATACCTTCCTCCCTTTCACCAAAGGAAATTTCCTTTTATCATGTAATCCTAACCATAAAAATGATTGCATAATATAGAATAAACTTTTTCTATAAATTTTGGCATAGTATACAAGGGTATATAATATGTTTTTTTATTTTTTTCCATTGCTTATATGGGATTGAAACGGACCCCACCTGTATTACACCATCACCACATAGTTTTATTACAATAAATATTGGATATTATCCATGTATAACTTGGAAATATTTAAACCTTTATTTCCTCTTTAAATATTGAGGAATCTAACCGGTTGAGCTAATACCACTTGATTTTAAATAATTTTTTATTTTTATTGAGGTTAATGTGAGAATACCTACAACTAACACTCAATGTTGGACATACCTATCCCAACCATGCTCTTTGATAAGGTTGATATTTGAGCTTATCTATAGGGACCAAAAACATAGTCATACACATACCCACCCTCTCACACACTTGCCCATGCCACGGTTTGGACCTTGGACCTCCCAAAGAAGAGCCAAAGCCCAAACCATTGTGTTGTTTGCAAAGACAAGGACATAAAATATGTTGGAATGGTATATAAGACAAATTTAAGTTGCACTATTCCTATTAATGATACTCATATACCTTTCCATGATAGTATATTATTTTGGAACTTACTTATAACTAGATTCTATAATTCTATCCTCATTCTCCCCTCAAATAAGGGCATCCTTAGATAAGTTGCTAGTAAATTTTCCTCCTCCATTTGAAGTAACCTACATATTCCTACTTTGATTTTAGTTGGGGTGTTTAGGAAGTAAACTTTAGATTTTTTCGTATTAACTTTTTTCTTGGATGCTCTTTTGTATTCATTTAATAAGTTATTCAAATCTCTGGCCTCATTTATCCTTGTCCTCCCAAAAAGGCTTGTATCATCTACAAACTATTAATGGGTTATGTCGTCGATGTTATTACTAGAGTTAAGTCCACTTATAAACCCATATGTTTTAGCCTTCTTCAAGTTTCTACCCAAAACCTATGCCATGATAATGAACAAATATGGTGATAAAGGATCTCCCTATCTAAGACCTCTCTTGGCTTTAAATTATTATTTTACTAACCCATTGACCAACATTGAATATGAAACTATAGAGACACAACATTTAATCCATCTAACCCATTTCTTCCCAAATATAAACTTTTCTAATACTGCAAAAAGAAAATCCCATTTAACCCTATCATAGGCTTTACTCATATCAAGTTTTAAAATCATTGCTTTCTCTTTTTTGAAGCTACTAAATGCATAACTTCATGAGCTACTATGATCCCATCCAAAATTTGTCTCCCTTTTATAAATCCTCCTTACTCTTATAAAATATTTTTTTCTAACAGTGGTATTAACCAATTCACCATCACTTTTGAGATAATCTTATATGTCATATTACATAGGCTTATGGGTCTAAATGAGTCAAACAATTTGGGTAAGATATGTTGCATTTATTTTATAAGGTATGTATTGTTTTACCCTATACTATTCCACTACCACCAATAAATAATCCTTCACTATATCCCAATTATGTTGATAGAATATTATAGAAATCCCATCTAGACATGGGGATTTATCCTTATTAAAAGAGAAAATATCTAAATGAAATTCTTCTAGAGTAATAGGCTCCATCAATTTCCTATTGTCTTCATTTATTATAACTAAAGGTACTTGTAGAATTTTATCATTAAGAACTTCAAACTCCTCTGATCCTAGAATATTTTGATAAAAATACCTTACCTTGTTTTTGATTTCACTCTGGTCTTCAATCTAAACCCCTTCTCCAAAAAATAACTACTAATTCTATATGTTGATCTTTGTACTATAGCCATCATATGAAAAACCTTTGTATTTTTATCTCCTTATTTTAACCAATTTTGTCTCGATTTTAATCTCTAAATTTTCTCTTCCTTACTAAAAATATTATGATATTCACTAAGAAACTTCCTTTCCACCAAGATTAGATTATTATGAACACCTTTTTGGAATTTTAAAATTTTATCTTTTAGTTCTTTCTTCTCAAAAATATTTCCAAAAGTGTTCTTTTTCCATTCTTTTAATCTAGATGTCATTAATTTAATTTGTTTTAGAAGTGTATACATCCCACCATTTTATAAAGAAAATCATATTTGTGTTATCATATCAAAAAAATAAGGATGGTCTTCCCACATCTTATGATTTCTTATTTTAATTCACTTGCCATTATTTTAACTCTTATTGGCCAATGATATGTATCAATCATTGTCAAGATATTTGTTGGTTTATAAATCTATCTATGGAAAGGTTTTTTCCTTGGGATTCCTAGCTAACTATTCCTAAAATATGGGGGAAAAGGATTTTGAAATAAGCAAATAGAGCTGAAGCTATAATTTATAATGGTACAGATTAAGCTACATAAGGATACATGTATAACTAAATATAATACAATTGATAAAATAAGTAAATTCCCTAAAAAACCAACTAGTTCTCCACTAATAATAGAACATTCATTATTTTACTACATAGCTATCAGATTATGAATTCTAGAATCGAAGAATGAACCATGAATAGAAATCCAGATAGCAAAATTAATACCATGAGCATTCAACCTACCTAAATTAGAAATAAGCAATCATATATACATATATATTCTGGAAACAAGGTTGAACTAGAGGTTAAACAATAATTCCTTTATATTTCTCAATAAGCAATGTGCTTCATACATGCAAATTATAAAATCCTAAGAGCCGACCTTTCTTACATTCTACATTCTAGTATATATAGCCTTTTACAATGTATTCAGTTATTTAGGCATCATTTTCTTTGGAATAGATTGTCATTATGTTAGAACATTCACAAGTTTGTTTAACTACTCAAAGGTATGCTTGTTCTAACTGTTTTGTTATGGTTTGCTAACCTAAATAGATTTTGCATCATCTCAATCTTGTTGTTTGCATCCAATTCATTGATCTTGTCTGACTTTTTACTTGAGCTACCCTAACATCTACATATTGGCCTTGATGGAGACCTCACTATTAGGATTCTTTGTTAGGTGATATTTTCCTATATGTGGAAAATTACGATGGCCATATGATGTCAAATACTAGGTGTAACCTATTTGTACCCATTGATGATCATTGAATGCCTAACAAGGTTTCTGAAGTGTGATGAACATTTGATACCCTTTCAGGTTTTATTCAGGTACAAATGTTTCAACGCTTCCATGACTTAGTCATTTTAGCTCATTTCTTACCTCTGGCTATGTGATGGACCTTCAACATCCCTTTGGACTCCAATAGGGTATAAATGTTTTGACACCATTGATACTTAACCAATTTTGTTTATTATCTCCTTTCAACATGGTGATAGAATTTTGATATTATTTCATGCTTTGGTCAAGTACAAATGTTCCAACACTTCAATGACAGCTATTTTTGATCATTTGAGTCCTTTACCTATGAAAAAACATTTGAAATCACTCCATACTCTAACAGGGTATAATTATTTCTATGCTTCCATGAATTAGCTATTTTTAATTATTTGAGTCCTCTGGTTGTGCGATGGACCTTCGATATTATGTTAGGCTTCATCTAGGTACTAAATTTTTGGCTATCCCAAGATCTTACTTTTGGTAGCACGATAAACTTACTACACCCCTCCAAACTCCAACTAGGTACATGAATTTTGACCAGTGTAAGAATTAGTTAAATTAGTCCATATTTTATTTTTGGCAATGTGATGGACTCTCAGTACTTCTCTGGGCTCCATCCAAGTATAAGAGTTCTAGTGCTCTTAATACTTGGCCTTTTTTTTTTTTGTTATTTTTTGGAATATGTTATATTATTTGGTACATGCTAATGTACCATCATGGGTACATATTTAGATTAGGAGTTTGTCTTAGATTAGGATTTGAGTATTTACTTCATGCAATGTAATAAATGCATAAGTGTTAGAATGTACAAAGTACTTGATGATGTAAATGTGCATGTAGTCCATGTGTACATGAGTCATAGAATAGGAATATGAAGAGTCATAGGTAGGTAAAATGCCAAGAGACACATATCATTATATATGCCTTTTATATAGAAAAAAGAAAGCATAAGTGAGAGTAGGATAGAATACAAGTTAGATACAATGTAGAACTTGTATTAAGCATGGATCATTTGGGATCTCCACATTTTGTATGAAGATCCTATTTTTATGAAATTTCATTAATGACAATTTTATGAGTTATTGCAAAATTTTCCTATGAGTTTTTCCTACTTATTATATTATCATTATCATATATTTAATAATGCATGCTTATTTTATTCTTTGTGGTTGTATTTCCTTAAATATATAGCATCAAAAGCTAACAGTGGTATTAGAGCACAAGGTAGATTGATAGGAGATAGAGAGAGCCACAAGAGTATTGAGAGGAGATAGGGAGATCTCATTTTTAGAATTTTTGAAATTATTTTTTGGCTAGAGTATTTCCATAGAGTTGTAGTAAAACTTGTGAAGACTAGGACTCAACATTGATTCCACTAGTTTGAAAAATCAACTAGTGAAGTTCATTATTTTTTAGATTTGAAGAATTTGCATTATTATCTTCTAATACTTTATTGCAAAGAATAGTTTTTTCAAATAAAGTTGATAAGCTTCCTAAAAATAATATAGGAAGAATATATTATTTGGAATTGATCTAATATTCACAGCAACAAGTTAAATATGGAAGAATTTTGAGGCCTAAGGTCCATTGCAAAATAATTGAAGATTTTAGATTGAAGATTGAGAAAAGAGGAAGAGGCCAAAGGAGCCCTATTAAAGATTTAAGCAGGATACCCAAGAGAGATATCCCATTGAATAATTTTCGTATTTGTAAGATAGAATATTGAATATATATGAGGACTAGAAAAAGTCCTATTGAATATTTGAGAAGCTGCAAAATTTGAAGATCCAAAAGAAGAGGTCTCAAGAAAAGTTGGAAGGAGAAATAAGAATAAGGCTAGAGAAACCTTATTGAATAAATTGAAGTGGTCATTGGATAATATTTGAAGAAATATCAAGGGAGAATATTGCAAGAAGGAGTAGCTCCTAAAAAGAAGAATTTGGGACAATTTTCGCCATCCGACATCAAACCTAAATGGAAGAAGGATTTGGCAAGAAGTTTGCCAAATTTTGAAAAGGTTTTTTGAAGATCTCAATACATTCATATTCTTGAGAAAGAGGCCAAATGAATAGTTCAAGTTTGAATTCATAATTAAACAAGATCTAAGGAGGAGAAAGAAGGTAGAAGAGCCCACCAATTTGAGAAATTTGAATACTATTATTAAAGGTTGATTTGCGAAGGAGAAGATCACTAATTTTCATAGCAGAATTTGAAGAGTCACGGAACAAAAATTTGAAGGTGACATAAAGCTGCATTTTGGAGAAGAGTTGGGCAGATTTTGAAGTGCCCTTGAACAGCAAAGATAAGCAGGAGAAACTAGAATTTTTGGACAGCAAACTAAAGTTTTTTGAAAAGCAATATTTAGCAGCAAATTGGAGGAGTCTTAGATTTACAAAATGGAGGAGATCCCTAGAAAATTTGAGAGAGTTAAGGAGAGCAAAATGAAAGAGGAATTGGATGCATTAGAAGCTGAAAATTACATAGTTTAGGACAGCAAGAGGGTAGAAATTTGGGCAGCACTAATAGTTGTAAATTTTAGAGTCCAAGAGAACAAATTTGGAGGAGAATTGGAGCCACAAAAATCAGATTTTTGGATAGCAAATTAAAGGCTAAAAAGGAAAAAAATGGGCATAAATTAGAGTTGTAAAATTGACAAGTTCGAGGCAACAATTAAGTAGAAAGGAGAGTTGCAAAATTTACAAATCTGGGGCAACAAATAGGTGAACCAAATCACCAAGAAAGCTTGCTACAAAGGAGGCCAAAATAAGGTTTGAAAATTGGTGTTATTAAAGTTTTTTATCCAAGTATTATTTAAGTTTTTTTAAAACACCATATTTGAGTTTTAAAGTAGCAAAAGGAAAGGTCTCAAGTTTATATCTTCAAATATCAGAGAAGATAGCATTCACAAGGGATTAGAACCTATAGAAAAGAAAGGATAAATTAGACATAATATAAGGAAAGGAGAAAGATCAATAAATAAGTCAATATATTATAGCAAAGAATAAAAGTATCATACTATTAAAAAATTCAAAGGTTTTGGCACAAATTAAAATCTTGGAATCACCAAAGAAGAAACCACCAAGCATAGAGCCAAGAAAGCTTGAAAGGAGGTGCAAAAAAGCGAAAGCAAACCAATCACAAATAAGGAAGCCCAAATACTATTTAAGAAAATGTCGAAGCTACCAAGAGGAGTGTTGCTCAAGGAAGAGCCACCGAGTTCAAGGAGGAAGCACCAAGCTCAAGAGGAAGTGCCACCATCTTGAAGGAGGAGCCACCATTCTAGAGAAGAGCCACCATATTTGGACAAAGAGGAAGATAGAGTACCATAGAAGAAAGCATTACTCAAGGAAATTTGTAATGTTGGAGAGTAGAATCTGAGCACCAAAATCAAGAAGCCACCAAAGCCAAAAGCAAACAACATTACAAAGGACTAAAGAACACCAAGAAGGAGTCATTAATAGAAAAACTAACACCATTTTTTGCTACATTGGAAAGAATACTAGGATCATTTGGTGCTAAATAAGAAGAGAATGTTACTGAGCATATATAAGAGTTATCAAGCAAGGTAAAGCGCTATGTAGAAATGGAGTGTGTTACATAACAATAATGTGCCACCACCTAGTGAAGAACACAAGCTTATACTGAGAAGGGGGGTGAACAGTATAAGACCTCTTTTTACTTTTTCCTTTATACTTCAAAACAGTAAAGCAATATACCCAAAGCAATATCAAAACAATGCACAATATCATCCACAAAGCGACACCAATTTTAACGTGGTTCACCCAGAATGGCTGGGCTACATCCACAAAACTTTTCTCTAAAAGTTATCTCAAAGTTCTCTAGGAATCCTTCCCAATTACAATGTTTATGAGCCTCAGCCCAAAGGAGATACCTTCCCCCAATCAGAATTTATGAGCCTCTACTCAAAGGAGATACCTTCCCCTAATCTGAATTTATGAGCCTCTGCTCAAATGAGATACCTTCCCCTCTACTCTGGAAATGATCCCTCAAAATATCAACTGCCTCTACCTCTTGCCGACCACGTGGAACTCCTTTCCACCGAAGACCTCCTATCCTCAATGCTTAGCCTAAGAGACCTCTGCCTTCTATGATCACGTCCACAATGGCTCAGCAACCTGTACCAAACACAGTCAGTCGGTCTAGTACAAGTCTTCCTCTATCTGTCAGATCTGTCCAAAACTTGAACAAATTAATCCTCTGCACACAAGCCTTCTCAAAGACTTCCCAAATTTGTCCTTAGGTTCTTCTCAAAGAACTAGTGCACCTTTGTCCTCATACAGCAGCCCTTCGCGTTCGTCTTTAACCTTTGTGCTCTCTACGCCCTCTGCTCTCTCAGTGCAATCATAGCCGCACTTGGTCAAACTTCAACCTTTGCACTCTCTACACAATCACAGTGGCACTTAGAACAATTCGCCATGACTCTTCGCTCACTCTACACACTTCGATCGAATTTCACACTCTGCTCTCGGTGATCGAACTTCTCACTCTACGCTCTATCTGCAAACATCGCAACTAACAACACCATGAAATCTGCAAAATAGCCTGCCTTTTATAATAACACTTTCAAGATCAAAACCTTAATCTTAGTCGACTGTAACCCTGATCTTTAGTCGACTGCACTACCCTAAACTTCATCGGCTGCAAACCCTAATCTTCGTTGGCTCACATTTAACTTTGTCGGCTTCAACTACCTTTGTAACTCTTCTGTAGCTTTTGCCACAAAACTACAACATGTCACGATATCATGAAACATTTGCAACTGTACACTTACTTTTGGCCTTTGTCATGATAACGTGACACTTCAGCCTTTGTTGACTTCAACTAAGCTCTTGTCGTGATATCGCGACACTTTTGTCTTTGTCAACATCAACTTTGTTTTTGTTGCGATATTGCGACACTTCTCCCTTCGTCGGCCTCCTTTCTGCTTTTGTCATGAAATCACAACACTTCTGCCTCTATAGACTTCATCTTCGCTTCTATCACGATATCGTGACACTTTTGTCTTCATATCCTTCCTCTCTACTTTTGTCGTGAAATCGTGACACTTCTCCTATAGAAGACCTACTTTAAGTTTTTTTCATGAAATCGTGACACTTCTACTTATGTCTGGTTTCTTTTCTACCTATCGTGAAATCGTGACACTTTCTGCATCCGTACGCATTCTTTGCAACCCGTCGCAAAATCATGATGCTTTCAGCTTTCGTACGCTTTCCTTGTAACCTGTCGTGAAATCGCGACGCTATCAACTTTCCGTACGTTTTCTTTGCAACCTATCACAAAATCGTGATGCTTTCAGCTTCCGTACGTTTTCTTTGCTCTTTGATTCGTGAAATTGTGACATGTCGCGATATCGTGACACTTTTCTAACTTGCTTTCTCTCTCCTACTTAAGTCACGAAAATGTGACATGTCGTGATATCACGACACTTTTCCTCCTTAGATCTTTTCTGTTCTTTGGGTCATGAAAACCTGACATGTCATGATATCATGACACTTTTTCTCCTTAGCGTTTTTCTTTTCTTCGGGTCACGAAAACCCGACATGTCGTGATATCGCGACACTTTTTCTCTCATGAGCTCTTTCTCTCGAACCTGTCAGCTTGGGGTTTGCAAAATATCTTTGAAAATTTTATGCCGTAACCTTCATCAAAACAAATTATTTGACATCAAATCAAATTCCTTCAAAAGCTTCTTGACATTAATGACAACTTATATACTTGAGAAAATGCAATGTACCCAAAGTACCCAAAATTGCCAACACCTAGAAGAACCTAAAGAATCATTACCAAGAAGAGGAATAAAGGTTACGTAGAAGATAAGTGCCACTTGGAAGGATAGGTCACAAGAGGAGTAAAGAAATACTTTTCCAAGTTTCACATTGCAAGGGAATTGAAATGCCTTCATTGCATGAGATACAAGTCATACAAGCCATTCATGAAATAAGAACGTAATGCAAGTGAGTAGAGCACAACATAGTTGAAGGATAGTGAAACCAGCCAGCATTAGGAGGATAGTCAATGTCTTAGAAGGTGCTAAAAGGAGGAGCATTAAATGTTGTAAGAAAGGTGTCATATTGCATTGAAGATAGTGAAGTGGACAATGCCTTAATCAGAGTGCAAGTTGCAGAATAGAGAAGTCAAGGAGAAGCAGACCGCATACACAATACACCATAATCAAGAAGGTACTAAAAGCATTTAAATTAACTTGCATTTTTATAAAGGTAAAGGAGAAATAAGGAATATTAATGCTAAGGTTAAACTTAGTTAATCTTTTATGCTTGAGATTAATTAAATAAATGGAGGTATAAGGAATTGCATTGATATATTATAACCTTAGATGCTTTATTGAAATATTTGAAAGCTTTTTGAAGCAAGAAATATTTAATTGGAAAGCATTTGGAATTACTTTATTCAAGCATAAGAAATATTTGCAAATAACTTAATTTGGAGGAATAAGGAATTCTACATAGAAATTGAAACATTAAATTTACAAATATCCATATTTTCTAAATTTCTAATTAGGGAGTTATAAGGAGTTCAACACCAACATAGATTATTGAAATTTAGAAACTATACTATTGAGAATTGAAAGATACAAGAAACAAAACATAGAGCTATTGAAAAGTTGGAAAACTACATTGGAATTAGTCTCTTGCTCAAATTAATGAGACATAAGGAATCCAACTCTAAAGTCTTGAAGATAGAAAATTTTATCAATTGAAAGTGCATCAAAAATATCTTTAGCTTTCTATTCACTAATAGGGAGAAATAAGGTGAAGAATAGAAGTTGAACATTAGGGAGACAAAAGGAATTCAACTCAAAGGAAATCTTAGAAAGCATTTTATCAAAGCCATATACAAAACACTTGATAGATACAAGATATTCTACAAAACTTGAAAATTGAAAAGATCTTATCAAATTCAATCACATACTCAAAACTAGGGAGATATAAGGTAGTCTACAAATATCATCATGGCAATGAATAAATTCATTCTTTCATAATCCCAACTTCTTAAAGGACCTAATTACACTTCATGGAAAAACAAAGTGAGGTCAATATTGATAGTTGAAAAGCTTTGGGATATTGTTAAAGGAGCAAAAACTAAACCTACTACAGATGCTAGAGAGATTCAAAATTTTGAAGAAGATGAAGAAAAATCACTCATGATAATAACATTTGCAATTACAGATGAAATACAACCATACATTAGTTCAACAACAACTTCTACAAAATCTTGGAAAACTTTAGCCAAGATATTTGAAGGAAGGAATAAAGCCACTATCTTGAATATTCAAACTCAATTGCATTCTCTAAAATTTAATAGTGGTGAAAGTATAGAATTGTTCCTAAGGAAAGTAGTAGATATAAAAGAAAAATTGTTAACCTTAGGAGAACATGTAGAAGATAAGTTTCTTGTTCAAGTAACCTTAAGAGCACTTCTAGAAAGCTACAAGCATTTAGTTACATCTTTACAAATTCTAAGTAAAGATACATCATTTGATGAGTTAGTCAATATACTACAAGAATATGAGGTAGAAAATTTAGTGAAAGATGAAATGACTAACAATGCCTTAGTCTCAAAAGATAATCCACAAGGAAATGTTGCTTCATTCTCAAAGGGTAGATAAAGATGGAATAATAGATATTGTCAAGTATGCAGAAATAAAGGACATAGCACCAATTATTGTAGATTCAATCCAAGAAATCAATATCAAGGAAATCAAACAAATTTTGGAAGCCAATCAAATAGGCCATTCCAACCAAGACAATATCAAAATCAATATAATTCACATAAGCAACAATTTCAGTGTCCATATACTTCTCAGAATCAATACAATCATCCTCAACTACAATATAGAGAAGGAAAAAAAAAGGACATTTAGTTCAAGAGATTCAAGAAATTTAGGAACTGGAAGAACCTACAGATGAACATGAAGTTAAAGCTCTTTTAGCTAAAATAGTATTTCATGAAGATACTAATTATTTACTTGATCAAGATACAAACAGGGAGCAAAATGAAGAAAGCAAAAAAGAAGAGCTCAAATTCCAGAACCAAGATGAAGACCATATTGAAGACTAAAGTCTTCAATAACCAAATAATATAATACAGGGGATGTTGGAATATATTACATTATTTGGTACATGCTAATGTACCATCATGGGTACATCTTTAGATTAGGAGTTTGTCTTAGATTAGGATTTGAGTATTTACTTTATGCAATGTAATAAATGCACAAGTGTTAGAATGTGCAAAGTACTTGATGATGTAAATGTGCATGTAGTCCATGTGTACATGAGTCATAGAATAGAAATATGAAGAGTCATAGGTAGGTGAAATACCAAGAGACACATCTCATTATATATAGGCCTTTGATAGATAAGAAAAAGGGAAAGAAAGCATAAGTGAGAGTAGAGTAGAATACAAGTTAGATACAATGTAGAACTTGTATGAAGCATGGAGCATTTGAGATCTCCACATTTTGTATGAAGATATTATTTTTATGAGCTTTCATTAATGGAAGTTTTATGAGTTATTGCAAAATTTTCTTATGAGTTTTTCCTACTTAGTATATTGCCATTATCATATATTTAATATTGCATGCTCATTTTAGTCCTTGTGGTTGCATTTCCTTAAATATATAGCATCAAAAACTAACATTATTTCCTCCCGATAAGACGATGGAATTTTGGCATCCCTTCGAGTTTCAATCAAGTACAAATATTTTGGCCAGTGCAGGAGTTAGTCAAATTAGCCCATTTTTTGTTTTTGGTAATGTCATGGACTCTCTACTACTTCAGGATCTAACCAAGTATAGGAGTTCCAATGCTCTTGACTTAACCACTTTTCTCATCCTTTTGCTTTTAGCAGTGTGTCAGACTCTTAGTATTGCTCCAGGTTCTTACTAGGTGCAAAGGTATCGGTGTTCTCATGACTTAGTCATTTTTCTTCCATTTGCAAATTGTCATTTGCATTTGATCTTCTTTTATTTAGATGCAAAAATTCTAGCAATGATTGTTGTATCCATTTGACTCTAGTATGATATTAGTTCATTCGAGACAACACTTTTAGACCAGTTCAACTTCAAAATCAAGCATGCAACCCTCTATTGGTTCCATATACTTATCAGGAAGTTTTGAAAACTTTCGTAGCTCACATACTCATCCAAAAATTATTGTTCTTGATTTTTTATCATCTTATCATAAAAAGAGTTATGTGGGTGACGCAATAACAAAATTCACCCACATTCGTGGTGATTCAGAGGGGATTTTTACTTGTGGAAATAAAGAACCCATATGACCACTTTTGATTTTAGCACTTTCTAATGAGATAGAAGGGGAAGAATGAGGTAGAAGAAAATATGGAGGAAATATAGCTGGTATTTTTTGCAAGATAAATAAGGATGGAAGGTGATCGGATGGAGGGTGCATGCACAAAAATGTGGGAAGTAATGGTGAAGAGAAGAAAAGGATGGAGAGGAAAAAAAGCTAGAAGAAATAAAAAATTACATGTAGTAGGAAAAAGAGAGGAGGAGAAAGAAGAAACAATAAAAAATACCAATAACCAAAGAAGTTTGTGGCAAATTGTTTTTGGCAAGCAGAAGAAAAGAAATTTTTGAACAAAATAAAGAAATAAAAGGGAAGGTAGTTCTAGAATTATCCTATCAAAATGGTAATAAGAATTACCTGGTCCATGGGACATCCCCACAAACTAAACCTCTATGAACATACACCGTTATAGCCACCATCTGCTTCAAGAATAGATAGATTTTCATGAGTAATTGATGTCCTTGCATCTTGTTTTCTTCCTTATGTAGTCTAGCAAGAAACTTCTCTATTGATAATTCGCTATGAGAACCTTTAGTTGTGCTTTTGAGTTTACCTTTATCTTAAGAATACTTCCTTTTAATTTAGGTTGCATATGAAGTCTTAAATATATATCAATTTCAAATTATGGTTCCCCCAACTAGCATCTCTTGATTGAGTGTTTTTTATCGAGAATTTCAACCTTTCATGAACTGTTTAATCATATTTCCATTTCATTTTAACTAATTTTCTTATTTTTTGGTGGTGTTGTGCTTGGTTTAAATCATTTCCTTTTATGGCATGATGTGTCATTAAGCTCACCAGTTGCAATAGTCCTTGCTCTATATCATGGCAAGTTTTCAGGTGCATCTTATACAAATATTGTATTCTACTTTCATCCATTAGGGTGCATAGTCAATATATTAAAAGTGGGAATAAAATAAAATGGAAGAGGATAGAAAGTGCTTGATGAATATAATTGATGGTCATAAAATTTGCTTTGTATTTATTTTTTCCACACCTTCTATCATACTTTACATTCGAATGATTTTGTAATCAATTTCTAAAATGATACCCATGCTTGATTTTACATTCTTAAAATAAGATGATGTAACCTACTAAGCAAATATGTGCCTATCGTATCTATTTATTTACTCACCATCCATGTACACAAAATTATGGCATGCTTGTCATGTCTGATTTAGGATATCTCTAGCAAATTATCCTATGAATCTACAATGTTTAGATAATATGATACCAAACTTGAGCTACTCTTTGTATTTAGTTTGACATAGTTTCAAATTATCATCAACCCCAGTGAGGTTCCATTCTGATTTTGCTTCTTTTTCTAAAATTTTTGTATGAGTGGTCAAAAAATTGTTTGATCTTGTTCTTCTAGATCTATAACTGAAAATTGGTTCTTCTGGTATTGTAAGCAGGTATTCTCTCTCTCAAAATATCATCTAGTTTGTCACCCATATCTTATATTTTTTCTACCCTTAGGTTCTAAGTTACTACCCAAAGGCAATAATGACTATAGCCTTTTGTATCCCATTGGATTTGAAAATCAATGATTAAGTCATTATGGTGTGCTTGGTTGGAGGACATAAGATATAGTAAATATTGTATCGACCATACTTTTGGTGGACCATCAAAACCTACCCTAATTTTGCATATGGGCTCCTTGAAATAGCTCATATGTTGATCTTTATAAACTTCAATACAAAAATGGTAAAAGCCCTAGTTTGGTACCATGATGATCTTCTCAATAAATGGTATTAGCATTTGATCTTGTTTTTGGATTGTGTATCCTTCAATATATATTAGGAAATCCCTAGATAATCATATCTCGAACAAAGGGGGTACATAAACTACCACTATATCTTGAGTCATAGCCAAATCTAGATGACCACAAATCATAATTAAGACATTGGGTAGTGCCCCACCTACTTTAATTGGTTTCCCTTAAAATGAAACATCTATGGCTCCTATGCATCTGGCTTCAAACTAAAACTTATACAAACTTCCATTAGCATTATTGATACCCAAGCCTCTAAATCCACTACACAATTATGCGATAATATTTCTCCAAGAAAAGAGATAGGCAGAATGAAGAAGGATGGCCTTCTATAAAACTAGGAAAGGAGCTTCCAAAATATGCATGTACATTATTGACCATTGATTTATTTCCAAGAAAAATATCAATCAAGTTAACCTTCTCTGATGCCAACAAATCTTCCCTAAACCTCATTGGCACTATTATAGAGCTTTTGAAAAGGCTATAAAATTGATTCACCCTTTTTGTCCTTTGCTCATTATTGATGTCTAGGAAATATTATTTTTTGTAAGCCTCCAACCTTTTCTAATTAAGTGATTAATCTGGTGAGAAGGGGATTCATGTAAATAATTGGTCCCTTAAAATGGTACTTTGAGCTAGTGAGGATAGAATATCATCATACTCATGTTCTCCAGGATGAAATACTATAGGGATTGCATCTTCCCAATGTTTATAACCTTGTACTGAATTATAAGAAATCATGTAATCTCCCATAGGAAATCCTCTCATTTTCTTTTAGTGATTCCCATATTCCTCAATATGAAGTTCACCATGGGGTTGAGGATTGATTAGGACTAAGGTTTGATTAACTTCACATTATTTATCATGGTCCTGCTACACCCCTTCTTCCAAAATTATTCTTGCATATATTTTTAGCTAAATATGAAAGAGATGGTGGATTTTTTGTGTGATTGGTCCACAATTATTTGAATTAGGTCCTTTATCTCTTAATAATAGCCTCTCCAAAGCTCTATATTCTTTAACTATTTTTTGAATCTTTACCCTTAATTCTTGCTACATTTGGTATCTATTCATATAGGGATTAGTAGGAACCTTACCCTTTGTTATTTGATACGGAAGTGATTTGACCTCCTCAACGGATGAGGCATGACATGAACTTATGAAATATTGTAGAGGATGATTAATTTCCCTAGGGGGTATTTTTATTGCTTGGATTAATATATATAGTATGTATGGCCTATATAAAAATTTACGGGAATCCTTTTTCTCCATATTGCTAAATAAGAATGCTTATATTATAGTGGAAGGCATAGATATAATATAGGTATGTTTGAGTAGGGGATGGTTGGACTTCATAGGGAATTTTTCTCCATATTCTTTTAAATTTGACACTGAAGTCAACAATACTTTCATTAGGTTCCCGCTTAATGAATGAGAGCTGAATGAGTAACAAGAAAGGGTATATGGATTCATAAAATGTATCAATAAGAGCTTCCACAAAATCAACCCATGTACAAATAATTTTTTTCCTAAAGATCTATACCACAACAATGACTTCCCTTTGAGATAAAGAGAGTGAGCAGCCTGATCATCACATCTTTAGATATAATGTTATGAATAATATCTAGGTAAGCTACATCCTAACAATGCTTAAATATAGTCTTTTTGTACCATCAAAACTTGGTAAAGTCTTTAGAGTAGCCTTTGGAATCAAATGTAAATGTGTAACATTAAGGGGATCCATTTAATTCCATAGGATATAATGCTACTAGGCCATAGATCTTATGAAACTGATTCTTCAAAATTCATGGATTCTTTCTTTAGGCAGGAATCGATAGATTAGCATAATTTCTTATTATGGAATTGGGTTTTGTATTTGCATATATTCACTAGGTTATTACAAAAAAATTATTATATAAAACAAGGTATCACCAAACCTTGATTTATCCAAAGTATGGGACCTTAGGTCCCATTGGGTATGCCAAAAATTGTTGGTAGCATGGTGTGTTTATGCTTTATGATATGAGGTATTAGGAGTACAAAGGTAACTTATCATGGATCTAGTTTTTGCATTTGCACAGAGTTGCCAAGTGATTACAAAAAAATGATTACATAAAATAGGGTATCATCAAACCTTGATTTATCCAAACTATGGGACCTTGGGTCCCACAACGCATGCTAAAAACTATTGGTAGCATGGTGGGTTTATACTTTATGAGCTAAGGTCTTAGGATTACAAAGGCAACTTATCATGGATATGGATTTTACATTCGTAGAGAGTCACCAGATGATTACAAAAAAAGATAAATTAAAACGGGGTATCACCAAACCTTGATTTATCCAAACTATGGGACCTCAAGTCCCACTAGGTATACTAAAAACTATTGGTAGCATGGTGGATTTATGCTTTATGATATGAGGTATTAGTATTACAAAGGTAATTTATCATGGATCTAGGTTTTTCATTCACACAGAGTTATGAGGTGACTGCAAAAAAATTATTATATACAATAGCATATCACCAAACCCTGATTTATCCAAACTACGAGATCTTGGGTCCCATCAGGCATGCCAAAAATTGTTGGTTTGTAAATATTTCTATGGAAAGGTTTGTGCACCCATAAAACTTGACCAACATTGAATTACCTTGAAGTTGTGAGACTTAAATAGTCAATATTCAGAGGAGGTCGATTCCTTGGAAGCCCTAGCTAATTATTCCTAAAATGCAGGGGAAAATCATGTTGAATAAAGTAAATAGAGCTGAATCTAGAACTTACAATGGTATAGAGTAAACCACATAAATATACATGTTTAACTAAAGACTACAATTGATAAAATAAGTAAACTACCTAACATACCAACCAGTTCTCCACTGATCATAGAATATTCATTCTTTTACTACATAGCTATCAGATTATGAATACCAAAACTAGAGAATGAATCATGAATAGAAATATAGATAGTATAATTAATACCATGAGCATTCAACCTACCTAAATTAGAAATAATAAATCATCTATACATACATGTTCTAGTGACAAGGTTGAACCAGAGGTTAAACAACAATTCCTTTATATTTCTCAATAATCAATGTGCCTCATACATACAAATTGTAAAATACTAAGAGTCGATCTTTCTTACATTCTACATTCTAGTATATATAGCCTTTTATAATGTATTATTTATTTAGGAATAATTGTATTTGGAATAGATTTCCATTATGTCATAAGATTCATTATTTTTTTCAACTACTCGAAGGTATGATTGTTCTAATTGCCTAGTTATGTTTTGCAAACCGAGCTAGATTTAGCATCATCTCAACCTTGTTGTTTGCATCTAGTTTATTGATCTTGTATAAATTTTTAGTTGATATGCCCTAACATATACATGTTGGTATTTATGAAGAAATTGTTGTTAGGGCTATCTATCATATGATATTTACCTATAGGTGTAAAAGGATGATGGCCATCTGATGCCAAATACCGAGTGTAACCTATTTGTGTCTATTGATGGTTGTTGGGTGCCTAAAAAGGTTACTAAAGTGTGACCAAAATTTGGCACCATTTCGGGTTCTATCTAGGTATAAATGTTCTAGCACTTCCATGACTTAGTTGTTTCAACTCATTTCTTACCTCCAACTATGTGACAAACCTTAAACATCCCTCCAAACTTTGGTAGGATACAAATATTTCACTATCATCGAGACTTAACCAATTTTTTTCATTATCTCCTTTTGACGTGGTGATAAACGTTTGATATTATTTCATGTTTTGACTAGGTATAAATGTTCTGATACTTCCATGACTTAGCCATTCTTATGATATGGGTCATTCAACTGTGCAACAGACCTTCAACATCCCTTTAGACTCTAACATGATACAAATATTTCAACACTTCTATGACTTAGCTATTTTTAATAACTTGAGTCCTTCGACTGTGTGATGGACCTTTGGTATTACACGATGCTCCATATAGGTACTAAATTTGTAGCCAACCCAAGATCTTACTTCCATTAGCATGATGGAATTCCTACACCCCTCCAAAATTTGATAGGATATATGAGTTCTGGTCATGCAAGAGTTAGTTTAATTAGCCCATATTTTGTTTTTGGCAATATGATAGACTCTCAGTACTACTTTAGGCTTCTACCAGGTACAAGAGTTCTAACACTCTCAAGACTTGGCCATTTTTTACCTGTTATTTCCTCTCGGTAGGATGATAGCCTTTTGGCATCCCTTTGGGTTTTGATTGGGTGCAAATATTCTAGCCAATGCAAGAGTTAGTTGAATTAGTGCATCTTTATTTCTAGCAATGTGACAAACTCTCTACTACTATAGGCTCCGATCAAGTATAGGATTTTTGACACTCTCAAGACTTAGCCATTTTTCTCATTATTTTTGTTCTGAAAGTGTGTCAAAATCTTAGTATTGCTATGGGTTATGATTGGGTGTTGTTAGGTACCCAAGATAGGTACTTAATATTTAATAATTTAATATTGTATTTTATAATGGTTCAAGCCATAAATTAATTATTGAGTAAGAAAAACCAAATGACAAATCAAAAATATGTATGTCATAGAATAAAATATGTAACTATGGATGAAATTTTGTGCTTCTTCACCTACTTTTCCTTTCTAAATATAAGGACATATTAGAGCTTACCTATTTTGAGGTGCTAATAGTTGAAGAATATTTCAATGGGTGGACAAGAAAATAGGTAGGGGCTTGCTGAAAAGTAGAAACACCACCCCACTTGGATGAAGGATTGGGACCTCAAATTCTTGGGTGAAAATATCAAACTGGGACAAGGAGATCACAAGTCCCAAGTTTCCATACTTAAAAATAGATGGAACTTTGGGAAGACAACATTAGGGGTCCAAGCCCAATCTTCCATCCACATCAAGATTTGATAAGCGAATGACTAGAAGGTTGATGCAAAAGGTAGTGTGACCAAAGGTCTATCCAAAGCTAATATCACCATGAAAAAGATGTAAGCTATGATGATCCCTAAGAGTAAGCATTAATGACCTCATATGCCTAATGTAGATAGCTTATAGGTGCGAAGAAGAAGATTTTGAAAGTGCACAACTTCAGAGGTAATTAATCTCTAACCTCTATACAACATGAAGGGACATAGTAGATCAGAATTTAAGAGGCTATAAAAATAACCAAAGGTCCATATCTATGCAATAACCACAAAAACCCTTATGAATGACCATAATTCCTCCTGGAGCAGAGCATCATCAAAATTTTTAGTCATTCTAGTTTGATCTTTCCCATCGAATGCCATTAATTATTTAATTTGAATCTATTGTAAAAACCTCTATAAATAGTGATATGCTTGGCATTCCAAAGGGTAGCTTTGTGGCCTTTACAATTCATATGTAATTCTTATTCACTTGTAAATAATAGTGAATCACTATTTGGTCTCTCAATCTATCTTTCATTCTACTTTTGCCTTTGTGTGAATGTTTATTTCTATGATGGTCATCTGAGTTGGTTCACTTAATTTTGTTGTCTAGCTTTCATGGGTTTAACTATGTGGTTTTGGAATTCACATTCACCATTGGAAGTTGGGGTTTATTTTTGTTAAATCCAATCAGGTGGGAGTGCTCTAATTTTGCTACCTAGATTTCATGCACCTTCCTACTAGTTCTAGAATTTACCCATACACATCGAGCCAAAGGAGAAGTGATGGGTAGGGCAGGCTGATCTATTAGGTCGCTCACTATTTTTTATGTTGGTGATGTCATAGGAGTGTGTGTTGATGTAGCCATACACCATCCTTATTAATTTTGGCTACAACCTCCTTTAATTTTACCCCTTTTCCCTTTGTAGCATAGGTAGCTAGAACCTCAAGAGTCAGCCTTCTTTGGAGATTGATCACCTCTGCATCTCCTAGGTTAGGTGATAGTTCAATGCTAGTCAAGAACCTATGGGTGCACCTTCCACTCATTCAATGTCAATTTTTATTCCAACACTTTTTGGTGACTCTAGTAGGGAAATCTATGAGTTTCTGTGTTTGAGGAAATCAGTGTTTGGTGATACTCTGGTTTACCCACATATTTGCAAATCACTTGGCAACTTTGATTGTGCAACATATCTACATCATAAGATCATTTGTATTATTATTCTAATAAGTTTTCATCTCTCAAAGGATCCAAGGTTTTTATGAGTAGCCTTGACCTCATAAATGGTGATAGTATGTTCATCTGGTGACTTTGAATTTGATGCATTAACTAGGACCTTTGAAGTTCAAGTAACTTAATGGCTTATCTTAGCTACCCATAATATAATGATCTTGGTCTTCTAGACCTCCAATGTTGGTATGATATTCCTAAAAGTGCCTTAAAGCATCTGAGAAAATATGATGGCACTTTAGGAACTACTTAAGAACACATCGAAGATGTCACTACAATGGCACCCCTACATGATATATCACATAAAGACATTATGATCAGGATCTTGTTCTTGTCTCTAGAAGGGAAGGTGTTATTGGATGGACAATTATCTGCTCATGGATAGATTTGGTGAGAGCCTTGGTGGATGCATTTTTTGGCTCTATGGATCCCTTCTAGCTCTTAATGATCTTCTCTCTCATCAAGAGAACATCTTCTTAATCAATCGTATATTTTTAATATATGATTCAAAAGGATTTGGTAAAGGATTCATTTCTAGTTCCAACTGTCCCCCACCCAGGATCACCTATATTATATTCAAACTTTCATTTTAGATATTAGCCTCCTCTTATATCAATATAGGGAAATAATATTCCCTCAAATATTTCAAGAGGCTATATGGATAGAGCAAATCCTACTTCATGAAGAAAAGACATCTTTAGGTGACTCCACCCTCTCATATCCCTTCCCAACTATTGTTGCTTCCTTCTCCACTATACAATATCTACCATGAATTTCATCTCAATATGTGTAGGATCTAAGGCTATATTCTAGTAGAACGTAAGGGGTGGATATCTTCTCAGGATCATGCACAAGAGATGCAAGCACTCTTTCCATAGTGAACAATTTTATTACTTACAACTTCTCATAGTAGACAAAGGACCCAAGCCAAATGGGAAACACTCAGCAGGAGTTAAACCATCTATGAGAGAGTTTGTTTAATCAGCAGGTAATTCTCGAAGATGTATAGTTTGCAATACAACCAATCAATTATCCTTGTCCACACATACATGTAGATGCATCAAAAGTACATACAATTGAGATACTATAGTAGATGGATGCCAAGGACTGAAAATACTTGAACTTATTTCTAGATGAGCCAGTACCTAAAAGGGGCTCCAACATAGTAAGATCCATTGCCACAATATTTATTGATTGCATAGGTACTAGAAAAAATAATGACTGGTCAAGTGGTAATATTAGTAAAACTTGGAAAACCTAGGGAAAATACTAGATGGACCATGAAGAATGCTTGAAGTACAATATAATATGGTTTAGCCACTATAGATTTATCAAATAAATTTCCAAGGTAAGCCGGTTGGCGATGGTGTGCCAATCACATCATATTTTTGTATATATAAGTTGGAAGCTAAATAAAAGTGTGATAGAATGGTGAAACTTAGGATAAAAGAGAAATTTCCAGTAGGCTCTAATCACTTTTTCCCTCTAGCACTTATTTATTCCTTTATTTCCTTTTTTTAATTTTGTATCTCTAAACTTCACAACCCAATGGATAAGTACAAGATAGTACAAAAGGTGGCACAAATCAACAACTCACACTTGCCAATTCTTTCAGAAAATGTGCCTATTCCACCACACCTCCTCCTATATATGCATTCCAAGCAACGATCTAAAAGAAGGAATGAATGCATAAAAGTAGTAGAATGGTATCATGGCATACTTACGGTGGAGTAAGTTACTATCAAAACCTACATGGTGGAAAGCCAATTCAAGAATAGGTATATTTCCCAAATTTGTTTTAAACTTTAGGGATCATAATTTTTGGCAACCTGTATGTTATTGAATCAATTTTGGACTACAGTGGAGTATGTTTACAAGTGTACAATTCTTGGGGATATATGGCAAACCAAGAGAGTTAGTCTACTACTCTAGGGAAGTATCCCACGGATCTCGTAGTTTTGCTTTTCTTCTTCTTAGGTTTTCTTCAACATTATGTCCCCTCTTGTTATCTCCTTCTATCTCATACTTCATGTTTGGCTGCTATTGTTCTGATGATTACTTGATCTTATAGTCATCTTACAACCACCTCTTACCCTCCTCTCTTCCATCTAGTGTTTTCTCATCCTTATTCCCAGGGAGCTCTCTTCCTTTTCACTTGTCCTCCCCTTGGTGCTTTTCTTCTTTCTTCCCTTTTCGCTACATTCTATCCTATTACTTTCCATGTATTCTTCCCCATTATCCACCCTCCCTTGTTCTCTTTTATTTTTCCTTATTTGTTCTTTCTTTCTTCATACCCTTGTTAGAAAGTGTTTTTTCTAATAAAGGTCTTGTTGGGTTATTTTTTTTCACAAGATAAAAAACCCATGTAAGTCACCAAGAGTGTGGGTGATATTTTGTGCTTCATCACCCACTTTTTCTTTTTGAAGATAAGGATATATTAGAGCTGGCCAATTTTTAGGCGCTAATGGTTGAAGCAGATTTCAATGAACAAATGGGAAAATATGTAGGGGCTTGCTAAAAAGTAAAATTCCAAAACCCCATCCTTCTTGGATAGAGGATTGGGACCTCAAATCCTCGAGCGAAAGGATTGAATTAGGACAAGTAGATCACAAGTCCCAAGTTTTTATCCTAAAAAATGGATGGAACTTTGGGAAGATAGCATTAGGGATCCGATCCCAATATTCTTTCCACATCAAGATTTGATAAGTGGAAGACCAGGAGGTTGATGCAAAAGGGAGTGTACCCAAAGGTCCATACAAAGCTAAAATCACCATGAAAAATATGGAAGATATGATTATCCCCAAGAGTAAACATTAATGACCTCAATTGCCTAATGTAGATAGTCGATGGGGAGGAAGAAGAATATTTTTAAAGTGTACAACTTTAGAGGTAATTAATATTTGACCTCTCTACAGTACCAAAGGACAAAGTAGATCAAAATTTAAGAGGCTTTCAAAATAACCAAAGGTCCAGATTTGTGCAGAACCACCTAACCCCTTATAAATGATCATAATTCTTCTTGGAGCAGAGCATCGTCAAATTTTTTAGTAATTCTATTTTGATATTTCTTGTTGAACGCCATGAATGCTTAATATTGAATCTATTATAAAAATATCTATAAATAGTGAGAAGCTTGGCATTCTAAAGGGTGGCTATGTGGCCTTTACAATTCATATATAATTATTTATCACTTGTAAATAATAGTGAATCACTCTTTGGTCTCTCAATCTATTTTTTTTTTCAATTTTTCCTTTGTGTAAATTTTTATTTTTGTGATGGCCATATAATTTCGTTCACTTAATTCTGTTATCTGAATTTTGTGGGTTTAACTGGGTGGTTCTAGAATTTGCATTCATCACTGGGCATCAGGGTTTTTTTTTGTTAAATCCAATTAGGTAGGAGCACTCTAATTTTTTTTTTTGGATTTCATGCATCTTCCTACTAGTTTTAGAATTCACCCTTGCGTATTGAGCCAAACAATAAGTGATAGGCGAGGTGAGCTGATCTGTTAGGTGGTTCATTGTTATTTGTGTTGATGATGTCGAAGGAGTGTGTCTTGATGTGGCCATAAACCATCCTCCTCAAATTTATCTATGGCTTCCTTTACTTTATTTCTCGTTCTCTTTTCCCTCCTTTTCCATTTATGGCATAGGTAGCTAAAACCTCGATAGCCGACCTTCTCTGGATATCGATCACCTTTATCTCTCTCTAGTTGAGCGGCCATTCAATGTTGGTCAAGAACATTTGGGTGCACCTCCCACTCATTCGATGCTAGTTTTCATGCCAATAGTAACTGTTAGGTAATATTATCATATATAATTGCAAGGAATATTATCATAACATTATCCACTTTATAACTCATGGAAGGTGAACCACCACATGGGTGATCTTGTAACTCATGGAAGGTGAACCACCACATGGGTGATCTTGTAACTCATGGAAGGTGAACCACCACATGGGTGATCTTGTAACTCATGGAAGGTGAACCATCACACTCTTGTATAAAGAGAGATGTACCCCCATTGTAAAAGGTATCTATGATGTATTCTTGGAGAAGTCTTGGCTCCTAGAGCTAGAGATATTGTGGAGTGGCTTCCTTCCAAAAGGAGTATTGTATGGTGTTGCCTACCTCAAGGGTATAATCAATATCTATTTTATTGAGCAATTTATCATGCAAATAATTTATTTATGGATGCATGTTGAATATTTCTTCATATTAATGAATTATTTATGGTATAAGAAAAGAGGTTCACAATATTTTGTATCAGAGCAGCAATTTTGGAAAAGTGGGTTTGTTTTTGCAGAGCTATGGAATGTTTTTTCAGAAAAAATATCACATTTTGTGGAGGTCATATTTTTTATTTTAGCAGTCATTTTTAGGTGTTAGTATATTTTCTAGACCTCTTTGAGTACTAAAAAATGACTACTAATTTTTTAAATTATAATTAGTATTGATAAATTTATGTTCATTTGAAGTTGTGTTATTTGTGCTATTTTTTATCGCACGATTTAAAAAAAAAACAATTGTATTATTGTTTAGTAATCATTTTCAAAATATTTTTACACTAGCATGTACATTATTTTGAGTACTATAAAAATAATTGCTCACTTGTGAAATTTTGATACATATTGAAAGAGTTACAACTATTTTTTGGTAAGTAGTGTTTGTATTTACAGCGGGTTTTAACAAGGATCCCAAAACCTGATTACATAAGCAATGGGCCTAGGGCATCAATCCCTTGAAACTGAACACCAAAACAGAAATCCCGCCTAGCGGTAACAGTAAGCATGAAACAATCCCTCTCAGCGGGAAACAAAAAAATAAGAAAGAAAGTAGTTTTGGAGATCCCGCCCAGTGGGGAGTAGCCAAAAACCACCATCGAGAAGATCTCGCCCAGCAGGAAGCAAAGAAAAACTGTTACAATAAAATCCCGCCTCATGGGAAGCAGTCAAAACCACCACAAACAGTCCCGCCTAGCGGGAAGCAACAGGGAAATCCCACCATCCGGGAAACCAGTAGAAAAGAAAGGATCCCGCCTCGTAGGAAAACCGGTGGATTTGGCGGATCCTACCCTATGGAGAAACCAGCCGCCCACCGGGAAAACATTCTGTTTAGCGAGAGCCATCCTGCAGGAAGCCGACAGCCAGCACAGAGAGGATCCAACCCATCAGAAAGTGACCAGAGAGTTGCACCACAAGGAACCCGCCCTGGGAAAACAGAAGAGGATCCCAGCAGCAGGGACCAAGAATCTCGTCCAAGCACAGAGCCTGTCGAGGATTCACAAGAAAAAATGGGGAAGATGTCCAAACCCTAAACCGTCACCTCCACCACACTGAGAAATGCAGGGGACCATATCCACGCGAATAACCTACAAAAAAACCCCAGGGGGAAGCCTGAGGGAAAAGGGAAGGGATCCCCAACCAAACAGGGATCCCTGGGAAGCACCAGTCCGAAAAAACAACCAAGGAAACCCTAGCCGGTTGGGAGGGACGCAGATAGTGGAGAAGGATCTCCCCCCAGGAGATCATCTGCAAACAACCACTCCCCGGGAGGGATGACCTGGGTTGAGCCAGGGACTGGGAAGTAACCAAGAGCCATGGGAGGGGGAGCAGTGGAGGGACCAGAGCCCTCCCCTCTCTCACAAAAGATCTTATTCGAGTTACAACTATTTGAAGTTGGACTGTTGAGGTTGTTTTTGGGCTACACGAATTGTTTTATCAAAAAGAAAAAATTGCATTAAATTTTTATTAGTTATTTTTAGAATATTTTTGCACCATCATGTAGATTATTTTGAGTACTATAAAAATTACTGCTCACTTGTGAAATTATGATACATATTGAGAGAGTTATAACTGTTTGAAGTTGGGTAGTTGATGTCATTTTTTGATTGCACAATTTTTCTTTTAAAAGATAAATTCGTATTAAATTTTTTAGCAGTCATTTTCAAAATTTTCTTGCACTAGCTTACAAGTTATTTTGAGTACTACAAAAATTATATTCATTTGTTAAATTTTGATAAGTATCAAGAGAGTTACGATTGTTGCAAGTTGGACTTTTGGTGTTGTTTTTGGGCTGCATGGAAAATGGAAAAAATTCATATCTTTCAATATGGGTTTACAAATCAGTTGTCGTTTGTTTTATTTTGAGGAAAATATGTAGATTTAATTTTTTGAAAAAAGAAATAGATGAGATCTCAAAATTTTAATTTTTGAGAAATTTTGGTTATTTCAAACCCTAGCTATTTAAAAAAAAGGAGTTGCCAATTTTTTTTGGCAAAGATGATATTGATGCTAAGGAATGGTGGGAAAATTTTAAGTCTTTATATTCTTCTAAATATTTTTGGAGATTTCAAATTTGCATTTCCTTGCAAGGGGAAGCTTCATCTTGGTATTCCAACTTTGTTGATTCTCGTGATTTTCTACACACATGGGAAGAATTTGAAGTTGCATTTTTAAGCAAATGGGGATCAAAAGAAAAGGATAATAATATGTAGGCTAAGGAAACTATAATTATTATGTTAGATCCATACAATGGCCACAAAGATTGAACATCAGGCTAAGATTGGAGTATATCGTCATCCACACCACCATGAGAGGCAACCATCATGGAGATAGGACTTGAGGAAGAATAAGAACAATGAGGGACATACAAGGAGCCAAAATTTTGGATATGATACAAGTCATAAGTACAAGCAAGTATGGATGAAAATCTTAAATTTATGCTTCCAACACATAAACTTGGCATCAATGAAGACCACCACCAATCATAGTTTCAGTAGGATGGATAGATGATCATGATTGGTACTAGTATTCAGGATGACTCAGAAGATCATATTATTTAGCCTCTTCTAATATTTTGAGGATGAAATATTTTGTAAGGGGGATGGAATGTTAGGTACCCAAGATAGGTACTTAATATTTAATAATTTAATATTGTATTGTATAATGGTATGAGCCATAAATTAATTATTAAGGAAAATCACATGTCAAATTAGAAAAAAGGCATGTCATAAAATCATCTATGTAACCATTGATGAATATTTTTATATGTAACCACAAGGAATATTGTTATATCATTATGCACTTTGTAACTCATGGAAGATGATCCACCACATTGGTGATCTTGTAACTCATATAAGGTGAACCATAACACTCTTGTATAAAGAGATATGTACACCCATTGTAAAAGGTATCTATGATGTGTTCTTCAATGATTTTGGGCTCCTAGAGCTAGATATCTTGTGGAGTTGCTTCCTTCCAAAAGGAGCATTGTACGGTGTTGCCCTACCTCAAGGGTATAATCAATATCTATTTTATTGTGAGCAATTTATTATGCAATTAATTTATTTGTGAATGCTTCTTGAATATTTAGTATATTATTGAATGATTTATGGTTATAATAAGGGAGGTACACAACAGGTGCAAAGGTTCTAACATTCTCATGACTTAGTTATTTTTCTTCCATTTGCAAAATATAATTTGCATTTGATTTTCTTTTCTTCAAATGCAAAAAAAATAGACGATGAATATTGTATCCATTTGAATTTGGTATGAGAGCAATTTATTCAAGACAACACCCTTGGACCAGGTCAACTTCAAAATCAAGTATGCAACCCTCTACTAGTTCCATCTACTTATCAAAAATTTGTGAAAACTTTGGCACCTCACATACTCACCCAAAAAATGTTGTTCTTGTTTTTTGATCATCTTGTCACAAAAAAAATTATGTGGGTGAGGCAAAGACAAAAATCATCCATGGTATTAATTTTAGCACAAGTCCCTTCATATAGACAATAATATAAGAGTTATTTTGCTATTAGGTTTTATCCTCTCCTATTGTTGGTCCATGTATAGTTGTGTTCTTCAAAGTCAACCTCCCATAGATTGTTGTTTTGAATAAAAGCTAAGAAATTTCTCATACTTTGGGTTAATTTCCTAATTCCTCCAAATTTTTTATCTAGCTTTGTTATGGCATTAAAAACTCCTATGATCATGAATTAGATTTCTTGGTCTTTATTTCTCATAAAGGTTTCAATCCCACTCCAAACTTCTAATCTTCCTGAATGAGTTGTAGGTCCATATATATTGATAAGGATGAAACAAATATCTACAAATTAACATGTGACTAAAGAGGCTATCCAATTCCTAGTGTTGTGAATGGTTAGATAAGAGGTTATAATAGGCTTCTAAAATGTTAGAATTCCCACTACTACTCTTTTAGAATCCATACCATCCCATTCACATCTCATCTATACTACTTTCATAGTTTTGGAAACTTCTTCTTTTGTCATTTTAGTTTTTTGGATACAAATAATATCAAGCTTATTACTTAAAAAAAGGTCCTTGATACACCTTTTCTTTGAGGGGGTATTAGCACCCCTTATATTCCATGGGATGATAATCATATCTCATTAGGGGCTATTGGTTCCACCTACAAATTACCAATATCATTTTGTTGTTGGTAAAGATAAATTTAACCAATTGAGTTTATGTTCCTTTATCTATGTTTTCTCTTGCTTCCCTGGATCTCGCTTGATAATTTAAGGGTTTTCAGCTTTTTACCTTGCATGTATCAAGAGTAGGTCTTATTATTATATTCCTTAATATTCTTTCACAACTTTATTTTTCATTAGATTTATCTTCTCATGGCTCTACTACATAAGCTTTGACTTGTCCTACTCATTTTTTGGTATTTTCTTATTAATGGTAGAGGTATTAACATCTAACATTGCATTTTCTTTATAATTTTTTTTCTCTTGAATGGTGCATGGTACTTCAAAATATTCTTTAAAATCTGATGAGACACATTCCTTATGTTCATTGAGAATGTTTGTCCCTAAATCAAGATCATACTAAATAGACAATATTTGTTTAAATGTTGAACCTATTGTACTGTGTCCTCTAAGCTTTGATCTATTTTTTATTCATAGGATAAAGCCTCAAAAGATTTGGTATCTCTTCCAATATTTTTTTATTGGTGGAAGGGGTTTTGAAAGGGTCCCAAATATTTTACAATGAGAGACTCAAATGAGACGAGATCCATAAGGAATACAAATTTGAAGATTCTTTCCCAAGAAAGTATATTTCTCAAACAAGAAGTTCAGAAAAGGAAAAAATCCCACCGAAGTAGGGGATTCTTGCTCAAACTAGAAAAATTAATAATTTAAAAAAATCCTTGAGGGGTCACTCCAAGATGAGCAAATAGGGCAAGGGATCTCCTGGTCCCTGTTGAAATTATTTAAAATACGAACAAAAATTAGATTAAAGAAAGTCTCTACATAGTAAATTCCCATGTAGGGGTAGGAAATACGATGGGATTCAAATAGGAGAAATACTTTAATGAAGAAATATTTCCCCACTTACAAATAAATTTCAAATTTAAAATAAAATTCTTGCTCAAGAGAAAGAAATAGAGTTTTCCACTCGATAAAACTAAACAGACAAGGAAAGCTCACATAAAGGAACCTTTCAAAGACCTATAATTGGAACGACATCACAAGGTCTCCATAGGCCATGAAATATACTTACAAAAGTAAAAGGAATGAACTAACTAAAAAATGGATAAAGCCAATAAAACCATAGTACCCCCAAAACTAGAAGAAGATCTGGTCCAATGATAGTCTTCAATAACCCATCCTCTATAGCTATTGAGTATGCACATGTTGTTCCTTTAAAGACCATAAAAACTACAAATAGTACCCATCAAACAATCACCTGCAATAGACCAACAAGAAATCCCAGCCCCACCAACTATTTGACTATGAAGTAATCACTAGAAACCTTCTACTACAATTGAATGAGAAAGCATAAGGTCCCTCCCAAAGACCATAAAAAACTATAGATAAATGTTCCACCAAAAAACCCTTGAAATAGACAAGCAAATAACCTTTTGAAATCTAGAGCAAAATACCCAGGACCTGCCATTGAAATCCCAACCTAGAAGCAGTTGCAAGAGTATCTCATTTGTAAATATTCAAAAATATAGTCCTTCATCCAAATACCATAAAGACACAAAGAAAGGATCCCCTGAGCCATTTTACATATCAGACTAATAAGAATCCAAACCCTCAACTGGAAGCCAATTTTTGGAGAAGGAAAGATAAAGCCACCACTACAAACAATTATGAAGCACAAGATCCCCTATTCAAAGACCATAAAATAGGAAACCCACCAACACCAACCCATGCTGAAGAAAGAAATGCCATTTCCACCCAATCAAGCAACAACATACATGGAGAAAAATGAAAAAAACACTTATTGGGAGCCTCCAATAAGACACAAAGAAGGTCTCAAAAACACACCATGCACTAGGGAGAAAAGGTAAAGGCCTGATAAGCCTAGAAAGATAAGAAATCCACCAAAAAATCCTTTGATCTGGAGCCAAGGAAGGAGCAAAAAAAATTGAAACGATGACCTCCCACCTAGAATAGGAGGTCTCCTACTCCCCTCTGTATCCAAATTGTTGGCTTCACCAATATCTCTTCCAATATCCTTCCTTACTGGTTTCCACTAATTAATTTCTTTAGTTTATCTAGATCTATTTTTTGGAAGTTGAAAACCATCCTCATCCATATCAATTTGTAATTTTCTCTTGTGGTTTTCTACATATGATCTATTGGACTCTTCTTAGAGCATGCTCTTTCAATATGCCTCACCTCATGACATCTTCTACATCTAAAAGATATGTTTTCATAATCTATGGTTTGGATCCAAATCTTATCCCCATACTTAAGAATGATTGACTCTAGTAATTTTACTTATATCAATCATGACCAATATCTGAGCATAAATAGCCAAGAATCCATCATTTGTAGTTTTTGAAATCTCAAGAAACTATCCTAGAGTATTTCCTATTTCTTTGAAGGTATTCATATCCTAAAATTGAATGGGAAATCCATACATCCTAACCCAAAATGGTATTAGGGATAGATTTACATTTTCAAGTGAAAATATTTCATACCAGTGGGTAAGGAAGAGTCCTTCTCTTCCCATAAACTAAGGACCCCCTTTAGTATTCTATCTCTTTCTTCCCTAGAACAAAAATGGCTAGGAAGAAACCTTTGGGAAGAAAGGATATAATCACTCCTGGAGACTTCCAACTCCTATCAATCCATTTTCTCAAGGCTAAATACCCTAGCCAATACCTGTTAAATCTACCAAAAACAACCCTATATTTGAGCAACAAGGATCAATCCTCTATGGTGTGCTCACTAAAATCTACTACTAGATATGATTCTAAGGATTTATCTATAAATCAATCCATGAGAAGGAAACTAAAACTCAAAATCTATTGAAATTTACCAAAATATCTTATAGCAAATATAATATTTAATAAAAAATTTATAATAATTTGCATGCAAAATTTCTAAGGAAAAAAAATGTAGCTAATGGGAGTTGCTAAATACTTGAGTTATCTTTACAAAAACCATATTTTTAATTTAAGGTTAATATTTTAGATAAAATATTCAAAAACCATATTAAATATAACAAATTTGAGAAAATATGTTAGAGAATATATTACATTATTGGGTACATATCATTTTACCACCTTTGGTACATTACTAGAATAGAAGTTTACTTTAAAGTAAATATAAGTAGTTACTTCAGCATGTAATAAATGCACAAGTGTTAAAATGTACAATGATGTAAATGTGCATGTAGTCTACATGTACATGAGTCATAGAATAGAGTCAAAGGTAGAGTGAGAGCCAAGGAATTTATCTTCCTATATAAAGGCCTTATAGTGAGTGAAATAGGAGAGAATATAGAGAGTGCATAGTATATATATGTAGAAGAGAAAAATGTTGTACCTTTAAATATAGTTTGTAGAGTGTTCATGTCCTCCATTATACTGCATTGTACTATTTTTGTAAGCTTTCATATGTCATTTTTTTGAGTTATTGTAAATTTTATCTTTATTTTCCTGCATATTATAGTATCATTATCATATAGATATCATAGCTTACTTATCTTGCATCTTGTGGTTGCATTTTATATATTATATGCTCATAAAAATCTAACAGTGGTATCAGAGCACATGATAGATCAATAGGAAATAGGAAGAGCCACAAGTGAGATTGAGAGGAATCCAAAAAAATTATCTTTATATTTTTTGAGATTGCATTTGGCTAGAGTCTTTCCACAAGGTTGTAGAAAAACTCATGAATACTACGACTCAACATTAATACCACTAGATTGACAAATCGACTAGTGAATATTGATTATCTCTAGATTTATATTTTCTTCCATTACATTCCTAATACTTTATTGCAGGAAAAATGAAATTCAAAGAAATTTTGGAAGCTTCCTACAAAAGATCTAGGAAAAATATTTTCTTTAGAATCAATCCAAATGTTAGGATATTATTCCACCATTGGGATAATTATGTAGTGCATATTGTTAAGTGCTTAGGTAGTTAAGTGGGTTGTTTAATTGGTTAGGTTGGTTTATTCGACCACCTCCGCTATCACATGCAATATATATATTTGCACTATGTCATAATACAATCAATGCTCGTGCAATTCCTAATATGGTATCAGAGCAGGTTGTGTAATAGCCTGTAGTTTAGACATATTTTTCAAGGTGGGCATTGAATATGATGTTGCCAGTCCTCTAAATATACATGGTGAAAGCAACCAATAGACCACCTAGTGCACGAAAACTTTGACCCTAACTCTGGTAGATCCCTACACAGAAACCCTATAGGCGCTAAAATTAACCGCATAGTCGATGGATCTGATGACCATCTAAGGCACACAATCTAAGGAACTCATCAAACGAGATGACCATCTGAGGTATGCAATCTAAGAAACTCATAGAATTATGCTGGCACCCTATGTATGTAAATTGATTCAAATAACCAGGGTAGTGATGTTACGGGTATGTGAACCAAGATGATGATGTGGCAAGTACTAACTGGGCTAGACACATGGTAGACAATCCACCTAGATAATACTAATGCTAACTAGATATGACATGTGGTAGATGAGACACTTGGACCAGAATGACGTAGACTGGATGAGACACATGGCAAATGAGCTACCTGGACCAGACTAGCACTGACTGGACAAGACATGTGGTAGACAAGCCACCTAGCTCGATGTGGACTAGACATGTGGTGGACATGTGGCAAAAACACCACATTCCCCTAGATGATGTGGACCCCTTCGGCTATACCACATGGATGGTAGCAAAATGAGCTTGAGTTACTTCCTGAAGGCAATCAACAGTTATACTAACCTTTGGTACTTTTAAAGGGTAAAATTGTAGTAACATTCTACATGTGGGATAAACATCCCAGATTTTATTTAAAAACAAAAAACAAATTTGGATGCCTTAAAATAGCGGTAGCCTCCTCTTTTTTCCCATATGGAGTAGTAGCCAAGACGGTCAGCAAGTAGTTGCTAAGACTTTGCATAGCAGGAGGTCTCAGGATCCAACCCCGTGCACACCAGAAGTCTCTTTTTGCTAAATACATTTTGTTTTGACATATTTTTGCTAAAGAAAACAATGAATTTTTTATACCCCTTCATTCTCGTTTGATGTTGTAGTCAGGATGGTTGGGCGTCCAAATTTAAGGTGCTCAACTTGTGACAGGTCGAGTAATCAAATCTCATCGGTACCCAAAGCAATTTTCCCAAAGCAATTTGTCTTTGCTAAAAAACAACATTTTTTTTTGCCAACGGAGGGCAATTTTTGGCTATTTTTTGCCAATGGAGAGCCATTTTCTACTAAAGGAAGAGGAGGAACACCTTAAGAGGTATTTTTTTTAAGATACTTTACAAATTCATTTGAAAGGTTGCATAAAATGTTTTCACCCCTTGTTTATTCTACAACCAAAAGGGGATTATTTTTTGTTTTTGCACTAAAAGGGGGGGAAGTGTTTTTTCTCCATCCCAGAACATTTTGCAACAAGGAGGGGGGGGGACTTGTAAGGGTGCATTTTCGACAGAGACCAACACCTTAGTCAAAATTCTTATAAAATTCCATTGTAACAAGTGCATTTTCGATAGATACCAACACCTTAAAAATGGGCAAATTAAAGAAGAAAAATGTCACAAAATCAAATGATGATGTTGCACAATCAGTTAAAGATCATTACTTTCTAGTAGGATGGGAAGGAATGGATTTTTTTGAAGATGGAAAATATCTTACACTACGTAGTGGTGTAAAATCCATTCTCAAAGATTCTAAATATTCAGAAGACCTTTAGATGAATGGTGCTTAAATCCCTTTAGGTGTTGTAAGGGCAGTCTACATGACATTTATTTCAATAGATGGCCCAGCATCAATAGAAAATGGAAATCAGTGAGGAATCAGAGGTTAAACTCCTAATGGAATATGCTTGTTGTGACACCGGTGATCTTCAGCCCATGGTGGTGAATTTTTGTTGTGACACAAGTAACCTTGAGACCTTGATGGCCAATGGTTGTTGTGATAAAGGTGACCTCTTGCATACAAGGGCAGATATCAGTTGTAGCACAGGTGATTTTGTCACAAGAGCAAATTTTGCTTACGGCACCAGTTACTTAACAACTGAACCTCCTAAAAATAATCTTGATGATCTCATAAATAGTAACAAATGCCATATTGTTAAAAACATTGATGAAGATGAAGAACTTGGGTGTTTTGAAAAACACACGAAAGGCATTGTATACAAACTGATGAAGAAAATGGGATTCAATGGAGAAATATTAGATGAACATGGAAAAGGTATTAAAACTCCTATAATGTTAAATTTCTATCCAAAGAATGAAGGCCTTGGCTATTCTGGACAAGAAAGTACCAGTAAAACCATGTTTGGAAAACCTAAATCTCCTTCAAATCCTACAAAGTATTATTGCAGTCATTATGGACGAACATGACATGTAGCAGCTAGGTGTTAGAAACCACATCTTTGTGACTCATGTGGATGTACAAATCACTCCTCTTCACATTGTTGGTACAAAGTGAAAATGGCCAACATGGTTCATATTGATTGTGGATGGAAAGATCTCACCCAATGGACCAAAATGAAAGAAATTTTGTTTCGATTCTATAGAAAATGTAAAACCTATGGTAGACCTAGAGGAAAATCTAGTGACATATTGAGTGGCAGTCCCATAGTAATGAGCTAGTGATAAACCTAAAGGTAGACTCAGCAACAATGATCTAGAGGCAGACCTAAAGGCAAATTCAAAGGCAATGATCTAGAGGTAGATCCATAGGTAGCTCCAGAGATAGATCCAAAGATCATATTCCAGCGGTAACCTTAGTGCCAGAGCAAAAGATAGAACCAACACAAAAATATCTTTCATATCTTTTATCCCACATAATGGAAAAATGGGGTGTGTTAGGATATTATTCCATCATTGGGATAATTACGTAGTACATATTTTTAAGCGCCTAGGTGGTTAAGTGGGTTGGTTAATTGGTTAGGTTGGTTTATTCAACCACCTCCACTCTCGCATGTATTATATATTGGCACTATGTCATAATACAATAAATTCTCATGCAATTCCCAATACCAACACCATAAGCAATAAAAAAAATAACAAAGATTTGGAGTCCTAAAGAAAATATCCTATTTCTAGAGATTGCAGACCTATAGAGTGCAAAAGAATAAAAGGCCATAGAAGTCTTGTTTCATATTCAAGAAATAGACTCCAAATACAAGTCTAGGAGAATATTGGAGGTTGGTGATCTCTCTTGAATATTGCAAATAGCAGATTGAAGAGACTCCAGAGAATATTCCAAGAGAAGATTGGATGTTGGTGATCTCCACTGAAGACTACAAGTAGCAGATTGAAGAGACTCCAAAGAAGAGTCCTAGTGAAGATAGGATATTGGTGATCTCCATTGAATATTGAAGACTTCACCTTGAAGGAGTAGAAGAAATCATCCTAAGAAGCTAAAGATACCTATAAGAGGTCTCGTTTAAGAACTTCCAATTTTGGAAGAGATAAAGAAGGACTAGCAAAAGTCTTGTTCCTAAAGCATAAAATTTTAGAGATCCGAGAGGAAGATATCATTACCAAACTTTAGTAGAAGGTTGAAAAAAAAATCTCATTGAGAATACCAGAGAAGCTACGAGAGTGAAGACCCTAAAGAAGAGGTCCCAAGGAGAAATAAGGAGAAATCTTGGAGAGCCTCATTGAAGGAGATTCAAATAAGGCCATTACAAAATTTTCTAGAAGAACTCATTGGAGAAATTTACCACCAAGGAGAAGTTCTTGATAGAGGAAGAACTTGGGACAATTATCACCATTTGACAACAAGCCCAAGGGAGAAGGATTTGACAAGAAGATTGTCAAATTTACATGGAGATTGGTGAAGACCTCAATACTTTTAGATTCTTCAGAGGAATGCCTAGATTGAAGTAAAAATTTGATAAGGAGATTGAAAGAAAAATATCCAGATATTACTACCAAACTTGAGAGGTTTGAAGATTTCCTTTGAAGGCTATAAGGCTCACTTAGAGAAAGGAGATCTATTGGTTTCTACAATAGAAAAATGAAGGGTTCTTCAAGAAAAATATCAGATGCAATTTGGAGGTGTTCTAATAAGGAAACTTAGACCTAGGGGCTAATTATTTTTTTAGAACTAGGATATGTTAATTAGGACTTAGTAATCGAAATAATCAATGTGAGTTGTTTTATTTCCTCTGTTGAATGGTCTAGGTCCAGGTGTCTTTCTTTTAAGAATTTTAGGGCTTTCATATTTAGCCTTTCCTTGATTTTGTACGTAAATCCTTGGGCAGTCGATGATTTCTAGGATTACGATTGTATTTTTGGACTTATTTAAAGTCCTATGTTTTCAATAATACGTAACTTCAATTATTCCATATCTGTTGGTATCAGAGCGAAGTAGTTTTGGAGGTTTTTGGTTATTTCTGATATCCATAGTGTGGTTTGGAAATTTTTCCACCACCTTCATTCCTATTTGAAGCTCAGGAAAAGTTATTGCAATTTTGCTGGCAAATTTTGCAGCAAATTGATGACAATTTCATTTGTTGTCAGAACTTGCTAACAATTTTGCTACAATAAAAATTTTATTGACAACTTTTGAAGCAATAAAATTTTGCATGTGGCGATTCATATTTGCGCAGGATTTTGTCTTCATTTGAGGGCAGCGTGCAGCGGCTACGTTGAACTTTTGCAAATCTTGAAGCGTGCAGCGACTATGTTGACCTTCTACGATTTTCGAAGCTGCGACGTCATCCTATATTTCCTACAAATCTTAAAATTGTGAGACGTCCACACTGTATTTTTCTTGATGTCTCTGGAGATCATGCGTCAATCAGCCCGATTTTTTTTGGGAATGTGGCCACTACGTTTTTCGATGCCTCTATGACCTACGACTTCCTGATGCCACCGGATAAACCATCCTCAACCTGCATTTCCTGTAGCCCCCGAAAACGATTGTCCAATTTAAAACAAACATAAATTTATTGCAGAACCGGTGCCCGACGCTACTACTGTTAGGGCACCTACATTTTTTGGCCCTACTAGATTTAGTTTTGGGAACACGCAACAAAAAAAAAATGGTGTTTCCTGAATCTGATTGGATGAGGTTAGGAGGAGGTTCTCATAGCTATTGGCATTTTCTTGAAGCTATTTTTACTGCAACAATGTGTGGAGGATATTTTGCCAATTTTTATCGTGTCAGTGTGTGGAGGAGGTTCTGTTTGCCACCACGCGCTTAGCTAACATAAAACTACGACTGTCAGAACTCTACCGACTGTGGGATATCACATTCCTTGGCCCGTAAGCCCAACATTATTTTTTTGGCCACTGTGAATGACAGTGCATGGCTCGAAATAGATTACGTGTAGCATGTGATTCAGAGTGTTTGATCCACATATGTCGAGCTTCCCATTCAAGGTCATCGGTGATAGGTTCTGATTTCCTATGTTTCGGGTGCGATCGTCGGTGACATATCGTCGTCCAGCAATTTTGAGGTGACGCAAGCCAGACGTATTTGCTTGGTCCCTTATGGGTTTAATCCCACATTTCATGCAGGCTGACCCGCTTGCACTTTAACTTAGGCACTTTAGCTATTTTCATCCAATGATATTGTCGGTGCTCTCTGCATGAATTTGGTTGTTGATTTTGTCAAATGATTTTTGACGTGTGATTGAATTAGCATAGTCTGTATTTGACCTTGGTGAGCTTGCATTCAATTAAATCAAAACCCACATTTTTTGATTAAAAAAAAAAACAACAAAGATTTACTTTTTGTTTTTACCACTAAGTCAAATTTTGACTTTTTAAGCATTGTGCAGATTTTGCCCTTATATGTTAATAATTTGTAATTTTTGCAAATTAAATTGGGCACCTTATATTTTGCACATTTTTGTAACTTTGTCTTTTTGTGACAATTTTTGCTAGTGCTCACTCGGGGTCAAATGGCTTCTGAATTAGCCGACAAATTGGCTCAAGTAACCCAACTTGTTAGTGTTTTGGTTGAAGGTTACTTCTAATCAAGTGCAACAACAGTGTGAGGTTCCCCTTTACACTAGCTCGCGAGATCCATAGGTCCTCAATAGCTAGATTTTGGACATGGATAGTTGGTTTGAGTATACCAAGATATCAAAGGATCACCAAGTTAAATTTGCTAAGTTGAAGCTTTCTGGCATTGCCAAGGTCCTTGTCACTGATCAACAATGGACCCAAAATCCCATTGACACATGGGATGAATTGCAAAGAGTTTTGAAGAATAATTTTTATCCTTCAAACTATGCCACTGAGCTTGAGATCAAGTGGCTTCGTCTTCAACAAACCTCCAATATGACTATTCATGATTATATTTTTAAATTTAACAAGTTGTGGATTTTGAATTCTATACAAGATAATGTAGCACAACTTGTTACCAAATTCAAAAGTGGTTTGCAAGAGCCCATTTACAGGAAGATGAAATACAAGTTGATTGTAAACATTGACATGGCTTTCAATCAAGCCCTTCTTGCTAAGGAGGAAATGAGGGAGCAATCGCGTGGGACTCGCTCTTCTACGTCGGGAGGAAATCAGAATGCTTCTCCTCAACCTTCCAAGGGAGATAAATCTTCTTCTTCTCCTTCTCCCTCTTCTTCATCTTCCCCTTCTTCTTCACAAAAATCTACTTCTTCTAAATCACCTTTGATTTGTAATTATTGTAAAAAGCTAGGACATACTCAAAAGAGGTGTTTTAAGTTGCAAAATGTGAAGAAAAAATCCCTAGTTGTAAAGCCTTCCAATGAGGACTCATAAGAAAATCCCATTGAGGCTACAGGGGAACGTAAGCCTTATAAGGAATTGGCAGGGTTAAACAAATTGACCCTTATGAATACTTCACAAGGTGATAGCGAGAATTTGTTTGTGACTACGGTCCATCTTAGTGACACCTTTATGGTTGATTGTATAATCGATAGCGGCTCGTAGAAAAATCTAATTGCGAGGTTCATTGTTGACAAACTAAAGTTATCAATGAATCCCCATCCTCATCCTTATCATTTGGGATGGAAGGACAATGGGATTACATCCGACATCACACACACTTGCACTATGAATTTTGATTTCATTCCTTCTTTTGTGGACTCGGTTGTGTGCGATGTAACTCCAATGGATTGTTGTGGCTTTTTGCTTGGAAGACCCTATCAATACGATAGGAGGTCTATACATGATGGGTACAAAAATACATACGCTTTGCACAAAGACAATAAAAATTTCATAATCATAAGTACACAACAAACTCCACATAATTTGATGTTGAGTTTTAGACAAGCACGCAAAGCTGTAAACCAAGCAAAGGAATTAGCACTCATCTTCATTAGACCAATTCAAGAAGAAAAGCAAGCACCTAAGCACACTAATAATAGGAGTTCTTCAGTTCATTCAATACTTCAATCATTTTTTGATGTTTTTCAAGAACCCACAAGTCTTCCTCATGAAAGACAGATTAATCATAGTATTGAGATTGTTCCTGCATATTCTCTTCCTAATTCTTCAATGTATAGACAATCAATAGTGCAAATGGAATAAATTAAGAAACAAATTCAATCATTGTTGACTAAAGTGTTCATCAAACCCAGTACTTCCCCTTGTGCTTCTCCTATCTTGTTTGTGTTGAAAAAGGATGGCACATGGAGATTATGCATTGATTTCAAGGCACTCAATAAGATTACAATCAAGAATCGTTGTCCACTTCCTCGCATTGATGATATCTTGGACCAATTGCAAGGTGCAAAATTCTTCTCCAAGATTGATCTCAAAAGTGGGTATCATCAGGTGAGAATTCAAGCAGAAGACACTTGAAAAATAGCATTTAAGACAAAAATGGGGCTCTTTGAATGGCTTGTCATGCCCTTTGGCCTTACAAATGCTCCAGCTACATTCATGCGGCTGATGATTGAAGTATTTAGAGATTGTTTGGATCAATTTGTAATCATCTATTTGGATGACATTCTTATATATTCTTCTACTTGGGAGAATCATTTGGAACATTTGAAAATGGTTCTTCAAACTCTTCAAAAGAACCAATTGTATGCAAACTTTCCTAAATGTTCCTTTGGGCAAACATTCATTGCCTATCTTGGATTTGTAATTAGTGAGAAAGGTGTGCAAGTAGATCCTTCCAAAGTTGAAGTTATCTTCTCTTGGCAAACTCTTACTTCAGTCACGAAGTTAAGGAGTTTTCTTGGACTTGCTAATTTCTATCGCAAGTTCATTGGAGGATATTCTTCAATTGCTGCCCCTTTACACTATTTGAAAAAGATCAAAGTTCAGTTTTAGTGGACAAAGGATCAACAAAAAGCCTTTGACACATTGAAACACAAATTGAGTACTGCACCAGTTCTTGTTCTTCCTGATTTGTCTCAACCATTTGAGATAGAAATCGATGCTTCGCAAGTTGCACTTGGAGATGTGCTCATGCAGAATGGCCATCCAGTGGCTTACCATTCAGAAACATTTTCAGAGGCCAAGAAGAACTGTTCTACATATGATAAGGAATTCTATCCTTTGGTTCAAGAAATTAAGTATTGGAGGCATTATCTTTTGGGAAAGGAAACAATTGTTCATACAGATCACATGCCCCTTAAGTTTCTTCAATCTCAAACAAAAATTGAGGAAGCTAGGCACATGAAATGGGCATCGTACTTGCAACAATTCCATTTGGTAATCAAGTACAAGAAAGGACAAAACAATGCAGTGGCTGATTGTTTGAGTCGTCCTCCTTTTACTCTTGTTTTGACAATTGTCACTACTTCTAATCTTGGCTTCCAAACTTGGCCTACACAGTATCCTATGGATCCAGATTTTGGAAAATTTTTCCACCAACTTTCCAATCCTTCTTCTTCAAATTTGAGAGCTCTTCAGGACTTTCATATTCAGGATGGAATGTTGTACAAATTGGACAAACTTTGTGTTCCTCATGGGAACAGGGAGTCTTTTCTAAAGGAGGCTCATTCCAAACTCTATGGGCAAAAAAATCTTCATCATCTTCAGCAGTTTTTCTTTTGGCCACACATGCAAAGAGATGTTCTTTGCTTCTTGCAATAATGTGCAGTCTGTAATCGCTCCAAATCAGCCAATAGGACATTGGGAATGAGCATGCCTTTACCCATTCCTTCTCATCCATGGGAAAGCATTTCCATGGATCTCTTGAGCGGTTTTCCAATGACAGTATGCAAGCATGATTGTGTCTTTGTTGTGGTGGACAAATTCAACAAAATGGCCAAATTCATTCCTTGTCGCAAGACAAGTACTGCACAGGATCTTGCCCAAATCTTCTTTGAGGTGGTATGGCGTTCTTTTGGTCTTCCTACCAACATTGTCTTTGATCGTGACTCACGCTTTGTGGGTCACTTTTGGCGATCACTTTGGAAGATTTTGGGAGTATCTCTTAACTTCTCTATTGCTTATCATCCTCAATCCGATGGGCAGATAGAGGTAGTTAATCGTACTCTAGTGCAAATTTTGAGGATTTACCATCATTCCACTCCAGCCAAGTGGGACTTAAGCCTCACTCACATTGAGCATGCCTACAATAGGGCCATCCACAGTTCTACCGGGCACTCTCCATTTGAAGTGTGTTTTGGTTTTCAACCACTTGCTCCTTATGAGTTACCTTTGTCTTTGCCTTCTTTAGCCATAATGCACATTTAGAAGGAACAAGACAAGGCCAACTCTTTTGTGCAACATTTGTAGAGTCTTCAAGCCAAAGTGGTTCAAATTCTTCAGAAGACTCAGCAAAAGCAGAAACAACATATGGACAAGCACCGCACTCCTCATTCCTTTCAATTTGGTGACAAAGTATGGTTTCATCTTGACAAACGATGATTTGCAGATAAGGCACATAGCAAAATCAAGCCTCTTCATTATGGGCCTTATACTATTCTTCAACAAATCTCTAAGAATGCCTTTCGCTTGGACCTTCCAGCTCATATTGGCATTCACGATGTCGTCAATGTTGATCTTCTCAAACCATACTATGATTCGACATTGGAAACAGTTCCAGCCATCATACATCCAGTTGATGTGGTTCCTAATGCTCAGCTTTCACTTGACGTCGATATAGTATTTGATACGAAGACCCGAAAAACATGCCAAGGTTTTTCTACTTCATATCTTGTGGCCCGACATGACCAATTTCCACATCAGGCTCACTGGATTTTTGCTCACATTATGTCCTAGGATTTTCCCTCTTTGTTAAAAGCATTGGAGTCCAATGCTTCTTTTGTTGGGATGAATGATAAGGAAACTTAGACCTAGGGGCTAATTATTTTTTTAGACCTAGGATATGTTAATTAGGACTTAGTAATCGGAATAATCAACGTGAGTTGTTTTCTTTCCTCCATTGAATGTTCTATGTCCAGGTTTCTTTCTTTTCGGCATTTTAGGGCTTTCATATTTAGCCTTTCCTTGATTTTGTACATAAATCCTTGGCTAGTTGATGATTTCCAAGATTACGGTTGTATTTTTGGACTTATTTAAATTCCTATGTTTTCCATAATACGTAGCTTCAATTATTCCATATCATGTTCCCTACCAAATTTTATAGATTCAAGGACAACATTTCAGTGGAGAAATTGATTGCTTTGCAATCTAAAAATTTTAGATTTCAGGATAGTAAGAAAGTAGCAACTTAGGCAGCATCAATAGCTTCTAATTTTTAGATTTCTAGGATACATCCTGAAGGTTAAAGCAACCAAACTATAGTGTCAGGAAGCAATATATAAGGAGGTACAAAGCTACAAATTGGCATGTTGAGAAGCTATTTTGGATAACAAAGAATAGCTACAAGTTCATCTAGTAAAAGGTAGCAATAAGGTGAATCTAATCACCTTGTAATTCTTCATCTACAGGGTTCGTTAAGGTAAGCAACTTAGGTGAAATAAATTCATTAGTTGAACTTTAGATTTTTAGTTCATTATTAAGATTTGTTAATTACCATAGTAGAGTTAAAATTTGTAAATATAATATTTCATATTAGAGTCTTGAACAGAGTGCAGAAGATAGTTTCTTATAAATTTAATACTTGCATATTAATAGGAGTTAGATATATTTTGACAGAAATAAAAATATCATCTTCCTATTGTTTAGTTGAAGCAAAGAAGACTACATTAAGTTTGCATAGATTATAGTGTATATTTCAAGTGACTTTAAGAGTTCATTTACAGGAGTAATAAGGAGATATTACCATTGCACTATATTAGTTTCTCTTAAATCTTATTAAAGGTGCACTAAGGATTTTAGTGAAGGTGAAAATTAGTGCAATATTAAGCCACTCTAAAGGTCATATTACTTGCATGATTAAGAGTTTTTATTCATTATCAAGTTAACAAATAAAATAAGATAGTTGTCTAGTAAGAAATACAACATTAGATCATATCTTATCTTCAAGAAGTAGTGCAAAGTAGCCACCTCATCAAAAGAAGAAATAAAGTTTACAAAAGGACATTTAAAGATCTCAAATATAGGTGCAAATTTAAGGTATTCTATTTTAACTATTATAAAAATATTTACAATAGTTTCTTGCACCATAATCTTCTTGGCCTATACCACTTTAATAGCCAGCAAGACACATCTACAAAGTGGCCAAAAAAAGTGTAAACTTCAAGCAAGGTAGAGAGCCAATGAAGGGCTAATATTATTCAAGTCTCAAGGTGTCTAAAGACACCACATCCACCATCGAATTGAGCATCCATAATAGCATATACCTATAGTATCAAATCCAATGTAAGGAGCCCATTATCCAATGCATATCCACGTAAGAAGGACAACATTATAGGATCTATGTAAGAAGCCATCTATCTATTGCACTTCTACGTAAAATATAGCATAACAAGGTCTACTTAAAGTGGCTATCATCTATTGTATATCAATATATAAGGAACAATGCTAAAGGATAGGTAATTGCAACGAAAATAAGAAAGTTACAATGAAAATGAAAGGTGCATTACCAAGCCATATTGTGGCTGAACTTATAGCTCAAAGCAGTATCTATAGTCATCATCGGAGTTCCATAGAACCACTAGTACAACACCCTATAATCACTATTGAACTGGAGCCAACTTCTTGCTAAAATAATAGCATCATCGTTCACCTAAAGGAAGCGTTGAATACAAGATACAATAGTGCATCCATTGGCAAGAAGAATATAAGGTTTAATAGACATTTAGGAGAGTCATACATGCAATCTAAAGGGTTTCCACATGGTACAATAGATAAATAATCCATATATTCCATAACATCTATGCAAAAAAAAAGAGTTCATGAAATAGTAACGTCTATTCTTTGAGCATTAGAAAATCAGCATTTGGAAGTTAGAGAGAATATTCATCATAACTCAGCATTCGATAAAGGAATGAGCATTGATATCATCTTAAAAAATTCCATTCAATAACGTAACACCATGTGGGTATAATCTCAAGGAGCATCAAATCTATTTATGCACCCAAACATGTATGAGAACATGGTAAAGTGAAAACACACAGTGAAGCATCATGATCGAAGTCAAAGTGTAGCAAGAGATTACCATATACCAGCACCATTCAAAATAGAGCATTGAATGCTCGTATCCCATAGTAAATATTAATGTCTAAACTTAGAAGCCTCACTGTAGGTCAATCAGGTCACTCGCTATACGTTGAAGGGAGGTAAAAGATGTATATCATTTAATACTTACTTTCCTTTAATTTAGGAGTTATAAGGTGTTTAGTATAAGGTTGAAATTTGATTATTATTGCATTGAAATATCAACCTTAGAATTAAGAAAGCAATTTTAGCAAAGGTTGAAGATATTATAAATTGCTTGATATTCAAACATTGAGATATTTGCAAATAATTAAGTAGGAGACAAGGTTTTCAACCTTGGTAAATTGGAATATTAATTTGCAAATATTATTATTTTCTAAAATTCCAAATTAGGGAGTTATAAGGTATACCACATCAAACCTTAGTTTATTGGAATTTAGAAAATTGAACTATTAAAGGTTGAATAAGGAAGTTCATTAAATATTCAAAAGAGTTGGAATTAATTGGTTATACTTGTCTCATACTCACATTAAAGGGACAATAATATTATGCATTACTTGGCCATATACACACTAAAGAAGAAGAATAAGAACTATAAAAAGATACTCATCTAAATTCATACAAAGAAGACAATGAAGGAAGCAAGAGAGAAGAGATCAAATTCTATAACCAATACGAAGATCCATATTGAAGACTAAAGTCTTCAATACCCAAATAATATAATACAGGGGATGTTAGAGAATATATTACATTATTGGGTACATATAAATATACCACCTTTGGTACATTACTAGAGTAAGATTTTACTTTAGAGTAAAGTTAAGTAGCTACTTCAGCATGTAATAAATGTATAAGTGTTAGAATTTGCAATGATGTAAATGTGCATGTAGTCCACATGTACATGAGTCATAGGATAGATTCAAAGGTAGAGTGAGGACCAAGGAACTTATCTTCCTATATAAAGGCCTTATAGTGAGTGAAATAAGAGGAGAGAATATAGAGAGTGCATAGTATAGATTGGTAGAGTACAATGTAGTTCCTTTAAAAATAGTTTATGGAGTGTTCATGTCCTCCATTATACTGCATTGTATTATTTTACAAGCTTTCATTAATGGTATATTTCGAAGTTATTGCGGAATTTTATCTCCATTTTCCTACATATTATAGTGTTATAATCATGTAAATATCATATCTTGCTTATTTTGCATCTTGTGGTTGCATTTCCTATATCATATACTCATAAAAAGCTAACAAAATGCACTTCTTTTGAATATTATAATCTTCCTTCTTTGTTGTTTCCTTCTCCTATATATCTTCCATTTGATATTCTCCCCATGTCAATATCCTTAATATATCATTGATATTTGATCACTTAGACACAATATTTGCTTGTTTATTTTCTTTTCCTCTCTATATTCTTGTGCCCCTCTTTGTCTTCTTTAGATAAATTGAAAAGTGATCATTTTCATTTTATTTTAATTTTTGCTTGTTGGGGTTTAAATTTCAATATGGTGATACTAGAGAAACAATAATTGGTGTTATATAGCATTAATTTAATTTCAAGTCATTTGTTAAAAAGTGTTATCTTAGTGCCTTTATATTACTATATTAACAATTCAAATGTGTAATGCTATGTATACACTAAAATTGTGCAAATTTTTTGTGTATCCAAAAAAAATAAATTGGGCTTATAACACTAGCTCAATATAAATCATGATGCTATGACATAAAAATATAATAGCAAATACTTTTAACTAAAATTTCAAAAATATTTTAACAAATATTAATCTATTTCACTTGTTACACCAACTTTCCTATAGGGATTTGAGACATAGTGGTCTTAACTTAGGAAAGCATATCAAATTTGAAAAGAAAGAGTGACTACATTAATGTTACTAAAACATATCCATGCTAAAAAATACTAGTTTCTCAAAAAATAATTCTTGTTGAGTCTAACATGGATCCACTAATTATAACTAAGATATTTCGAGTGGTGAACATGGCACACAAGCTTGGATGGATGACTAAATTTTCAATTGATTTTTTCATATACCTTAATCAAGCATTGAAATCATGTATGTGGTTAGCACGTCATATTCTACTTCAGATGGTATGCAAAGGCCTTTCCTTGGTTTAATAGATTTTGATGTGGATAGATGTCATTTGCATACTTATTTATTTGATTCTATAAAGTCAACCAAAAAGAGAAAAATAGAAGTATCAATAATTATATATTTAGAACCTACATATGATCCAAATGGTTAGTGTTGCCATATTTATTGCAATAATTCATTGTAGTGGCTAGATGCACTTGAAACTCATGCCTTGTATAGAGTAGCACAATAATAAGTCCATAGAGCATGGAACGTGACACATAGGACAACCTCCAAGATTGTTTACAAGGTTTTATCCTTATAATATGTGATATTCATTGTTCACTTACTCAAGCTAACCTAAATTGCTTTCCTTCTTCAAATAAAAATGGAAGACAGAGATAATAGAAAATAAAATTATATGCCATAGAATGTGATGCACCAAGATCAAGATATTATTTTGCATACTAGTGGGATGAATAAACGCATGTATCATCTACTAATAGCTATAAATGGAACATGGTTATGATCTAGCAAAACATTCACACAAATTTATACATAGAAAATAAGGCAAAAAGAGATTATCCATAGCTTTATATATATATAATCCATACATGCATGCTATAACAAAGAGACTCAATGCTAAAAATTGAATGACTCACAGCTCAGGTGCAAACTGAAATACAAAAGAAAATAAAAGGAAATATATACAAGGTCAGGTATTAGGTAATAATACAACACTTTAGATATCTTACAATGAAGAATATATTACTATTTATAGATAAAATTTAAGGACCATTTTCCTCCAAAAATTGTGCAAGAGATTCAAAATTCCTCCTTTATTGATTGTCAAGCCATACATGCATTCAATTTGTTGATGGTCTCGAGGTATTTGAATCTGAAATCATCAATGCAAAACAGTTCTATATATTTGGATGTCTATTTATAATTACTATTGTCAACTATCCCTTCAAGGGATACCTAAAGACTAGACATAGGGATATTTGTAATTAATTTCTAGACATAAGGTTATTCCCATTATGGCTTCCACATTATTGTCTTTATGATGTCAACTAATTTCATGACTACCACACCCAAGTTGTGCTAGTAGGTGGGTTTGGAGCCTTTCGTAGATACTACCTTAATAAGTTCAACTATTTTTTTTGGGAGGTTGTGCATTGGGGTTACCTATAATAAATTCCTTGACAATTTCTTATTATCAAATCTAAAATAACTCTAATTGGTCATTGTTTTCACCTTTTTTGGCCTTGATTTTTTTCATGTTTTACTATCTTAACCTATGTTGTAGATGACTCGTACATTTTTTAAGTGTCTTAATTTTGGCTATTAGTGAAGTTCCTCTCTAATAGCTTCATTAGCATATTTTTGGCATGACGTGGGTAATTGATCTTAAATATAACAATCTAAAAAAAATTGCTTCCTTTATCTTCATTAGGATCTTCTTGGAATAACATGAACTATTTATCATGGATTGGATGGTCTTCTAAGTTCTCTAATTTTACATCTCCTCTAGTATTATTTTCTACTCAAAATATAGTATGTACTTGACCTCCTCTAAGATCCAATTAGCACCCTTTATGTGTTGTCTCTTATTCATTAATCATCACAATTCTATTCTACATTGTTTTGCATGCAATGCCACCTTGAACTATTTTTTAATTTTTTGCTTTTTGCCTTTTGCATATTTTAGGACTTCACTCTATGCTCTTTTGCATTTGAATTTGCCTTGGCTTTCCTTGAGGGTCCTGGTTATCATTATCAAACCATATTTTTCAAACATTTCAAAATTGTAGTTGCACGTAAGTATTTTCCCCTTTTGATTCTATACAACCTACTCCTTTACTTCCTTACCATTGATTTATCAAAACAATGCCCACCATCAATCAAGAATATTAAAAGACCTATAGAGATTTGTGACTTGAAGTGCTCCAATATACTTCTATATTTTTTTGAACCATTGGTTATTTGGCTTACTCTCTATCCATTTATCTCCTGTTCATGGAAATATTGCTCAATCACTACATTTTAGTGGGTTTTGGTGGATGTGGACAAGCTTAATCTTCCACACTCTTGATCCAATGTTGAAGAGCTATTTAAAATAGTGATCATAAAAGTCATAAAATGCTATTATCAATCAATCCATGAAGTTTATATGTTCCAAGTGCTTCAAGGTCTCTTTCTATCTTCCATATGTGTTAGATTATTCTTACCTCGATCTTACACTAATGGTATCTAGTAAATTCAATGGGAATAATGGAAACCACATGGATAGCCACTATGAAACCAATCAGATGTGAAATATAATTAGGTCTATGAGCTCATATATATTGAGATAGAGTTAATTCATAGACATTGTTTGGGTTGAACCTCATCCAATGGTATAGTCATATTAGTTATCACTGAAATGGCTTTAATACTCTAGCCAATATCAGGGTTTGACTTAGTTATCATCAAAAAGGTTATTAAAAATTAGTGCAGGTCATTGACTATTGGAATCATATGGTCAGTACAACCTTGTGGTTCAAGGAGATCCATATCCTCTTCTATTATTTGACAAATATTTTCTCCTAATAGTCTCTTTGAAAATTTTACATCATGATTTACTTGACAGATCACAAAGCTTCAAGGATATTTCATCTTGTTCTTCTTCCAAATCAATACTGGTCGATGACTAGATGGCCAACCATAGTTATCCTCCTCGACAAGGTTTTCCAAGTGTAATGACTTTTCACTACAAATTTGGTAACTCATAGGGGATCTTATACTTACAAAATATGCAAAGCCCAAATAAAAATAACCTTTTCTATTGAGAATAGAGTCAAGGAAGGTAATTATAGGAGGTTTGGAGAGCTAAGAGAAAGGTAACTTTGCTTTCCATTTCACTTGAGAATTTGTGAGAAAAATGAAGGGTAGGAGATCCTTTAATAGACTTTTTTTCCTTAGGGAGAGGTGCATTGGCTTGTATTGGATTTGCCTTATGTGAACTCATTCCTTCTTTGTCCACCACCTTTATCTCTTAGATTTGCTTGATTTAAATTAATATTTTTCTAGTATGAGTAACATAGAAAAATTTCCAACCCCTTCCCAAGTATTGGATTCACATCATGAAAATTTACTTCTTATTTGTGCTAGGTAGAGGGGAAGAAAATTACCACCTTTTGCATTAAATCCATTCTATGTGAACTCAAGTATCCATATTTTTTCACTATGCATGCTTTTTCATTGATGTGTAATTGTTGCAACATCACATTTGCTTGAAACTTCTTTATGCACATATAGATTTCCTTGTCTATTGAATCCTTCATGGCTTAGAAATTTTTCCAACTCTTCAAGGCCAAAACCTGTAAAATAAACAAAGTAAAAATAAAGAAATATATACATATATATATATATATATATATATATATATATATATATATATATATATTCAAATATTAAGGATAACTCTTCGGATAGATATTGTTTATTGAGAAAGGTAGAGCATCACCATCCATTGCAGAGAGCTCAAAAAAATTATTCTTTATAAGATAATATGTTGTAAGGATCACTCCAAATAGAATCCAAGTTTGTGTGATGACCCAAATTTCTTCTATCTTCATCCCATTTCAACATCAAATCTTCCACCTTAAAGCTTTTAAGGATGGCTCTCTTATCAAACCAATTCTTAATGACTTTTGGATGTCTTATTATTTTCTCTCTAGTTGGGTATCTCTATTCCTAAAGCTTGATTAGTTCACCCATCCTTACTATTATAGCATTGTTCTCCTAAAGTTCTAGCTAGTGTAATAGCTAAAGTGTAGAGATCTCTATTGATACATGTAGTTTAGCCTCTTTTTCATATACCAAAGTATAAGAAGAACATCCTAAAGCCTTATTTAGAGTGATGTGGTCTACCTATAAAGCTCTCCTAATATAAATAAACTATTGTTGCAAATGTTTCAAACCAATCCTTTTTAGGATTCACATCAAGTTCTTGTTTATGGATTTTACCAAACTATTACCCTATGGATAGTTATTTGAAGAGGCCTTTAGATAGATGTCATACTAAAAGAAAAAATGAGTAATCTTGTTCACCATAAATGCCTTGGCATTATCTATGTTGAGTATGTTTAGGATGCTAAACCTAGTGATGATTTCTTCTATAAGCTCTATGATCACCTTCTCAATGGCCTCTTTTAGTGGGACTACCTCCACCCACATTGTGGAATGATCTACAGCAATAAGAATCCATTTTTGTCCTTTGCTCAATGGTGGGTTAATCATTCTAATGAAGTCCAACCCCCATTGGTACAATGGTTCATCTGCTGGTATGGGCTTTAGGGGCATGCGTGTGTTATTCCTTATGATAAAGAACTTACAATCATCACATCTTATCACCCATTGATGTGCATCTACAAATAATATTGGTGAATAGTAGCCCATATTCATGATCTTGGTGGTAATTATCTAAGCTAAAAAAATGTTCTCCTAAGAATCCTTTATGGAATTGTTGGAGAGACTAAGTTTTCTCCTTTATAACACACCTTAGGATAACTCCATCAAAATTCCTTTAGAATAGAACATCCTACATGAGTAGATAATGGATATTTTATAAACGAAAATCTCTCCTTGAGCCTTGTCTGGGCCAAGTGGATATTTTTCTATTTCCATAAATTCAATCCTCTGATCTACCCAATATATATCCTCACTGTATTGACCCAAATTTTTTGTGCCCTTACCTTCAGGCTAAAGGATCCATGCCCGAAAGGGGGATGCGAGAAGGATGGAACAATACCTCGGACTGAGAGGCCCTTTGAAGGTCGTGCCTCTCAGGGGAGGGGTATAAGGGTGAATTTTTGATGGATGGTGGGGTTCACCAGGAAACTTTGAGTGGCAGTTTCCACGCCTAGGTTGAGAATGGTTTTGATGTGTTCATTTTATACTCGATCATTCATAATCCTAGGTTGGCCAAAATGAATCTAAGCTATTCTATATGAAATGCCAATTTATATGAATACAGAAAGCGTGAATGAATCCTAAATACCAGGAATATACTTAAATAAGAAAGAATGCACCTGATTTCGGATGTCTGATGAAGATTCTGAAGCTTGTAGGAGTCCAGATCATCCCAAAAATGATAGGATCGTCTGCAATTGTACAGAATCATCCCAGATTACAGTCGATCATCTGAGATCAGACAAGATCATCGTCGATCTGACGAATTCATCAGATGAATTCGTTAGAAACCTGCAATCACAAAAGCAGACACCAAAAACCGAAAATGCAACTGCAAGAATAATACAAAATGATAAAAATGATAGTATAAATGCCTAACTGATAAATCTGGATAGCAAATTAAAGGAAATGCATTGTTTTAATAACTTATTTTAACTTTATCATGCAGTTATTTTAAAATGAGGTGAACTCCAGGATGCAGAATAAAAATAATCAAGCTAATGCATAATAAAATAAGGAAGAAAGATGAGAAATGCAAACTCAGGGCTCTGATTGCCCCCAATCTGAACTACAGTCGAGATCGCCTCCAATCGTACGAGATCATCGCCGATCTATGATAGGATCATCTGAAATCATCGAGAATCGCCTACGACGATCCGAGCTTCCTCCAGCTGAAGCACAGTGAAAACTTGCAATGAAAACCTAAAACTACGAGTGCAAAACTTCAATGGTAGGGAAAACCAATCAAGGAAAGGGTTAGGAGGAAAGCCAGGTAGGGGATCCAAAGAGTCAGGGGGATAAACTGAGAAAATCCTAGTTTATATAGGATTAGGGGGAGGTTAGGAGGTTGGGGATCATCCCAATCTGGGAGATCTCACAATCGGTACCGTGCAGCACATGCTTCTCGCCCAAGTTGGAGAGGTTGTTGAAACAGAAGCTAATTATGAAAATTTGGTTTTGGGACGAAATCGTCTGGACGTTCTGTTCCAGATGAATTCGTCCGATCTGGGACGATTTCGTCTGATCGGCGACGATATCGTCCAACGGTCAAAACAACTCCTAAAAATGGCACGAAAAATGGGGTGAGCGGTTAACGGGCGGTTTCGAGGTTAAAATTCAAATTTTATCTTTTTACTAAGGGTTTAACTACGCCAATTTTAGGGTGCTACATTTTGCCCCCTCTTTAGCGAATTTTCTGAAGAAAATGCGTTAAAGACGAGTTCTTCACGCTTTACGAGAAAGCAAAAATTTACTCAATTTTCTAGACGACGATTCTAGGTCGAATCGTACAACTGGTTGCTATGGTGCCCCCTCCGTGTTTTTACCCAAATCGAACGTTTGAGGTAAAAGCGCGAAAAAGCAAAATTTAAAAAAAGTTTTTTTTTTAAATAAAATTAAAAAAATAGGGTAAAACCCTAATTCATTGTTACTGTTCACTTTCACTATTTTTAGAGCTCTGCAGGCAAAATGGTAGAAACAGCGCACAGATCGACAGAGGTCCGACGCGGGTTGCGGGTAAGGATCTAAACTTGATGAATTATGTTTTTAATTTGATTTGTGTGGTTTTTAATTTTAAATTTTGACTATTTTTGGGGCATCGTGGCCATTTTTAGGCCGTCGACGACGTCGGGATGAAATCGTCCCAATTTCATCGAAATCGTCCCCAGATCGTCGATTTCGTCTAAGGGCAAAATCGATGAAATAGGGGCGATCCCGTCCAACAAGGGGTGATCCCCAAGTTGAGAAATCGGAGATGATTTCATCCTACAAAGGATGATTTGACTCAATTTAGTACGATATCGTCCAATAGTGGATGATATCATCATTTTTTTATAAGATGAAATTGATTTTAATGATTATCTATTAATGATTTTTGTTGTTTGATTGTTTATCTTGCAGAGGGGATTACTAAAAAGTTGGGAGTGGAAATACGGGGGCTAAGAGATGATGTAGCCATGCTCGATCAGGCGGAGCGAGACCGACTATCAGAGGTTGGGCTACAACATGTGGCAGAGATGCCACAAATACCTATAGACATGGGGCTACTGACAACCCTAGCAGAGAGGTGGTATCCGGGGTCGTCCTATTTTTGGTTACCGATAGGGGAGATGGCTCCCACTCTAGAGGATGTATGGAGGATTTTGAGGATCCCCATACATGGACGGTTGATGACTCCTATGGCCAATCAGGGCCATGCCATGATGCGACTGTGCGGAGACCCTAGCTTCGCCCTGGAGAAGGGCGGAGTGAACATCGAGACATTGCGACAGATGCCTGGGGCATCTCGATTGACTCAAGTTTTGGTAGGGGTAGTGGGTGGCTTACTGCTATGCCACCAGAGTGGATGCAGGTTACCATGGCTACTCTCAGATGTGGTCTACGATATGAGAGACCACGACTATAGATTTGCTTGGGGTAGCTTTGTGCTATGCCGCTTGTATAGGATCCTGCACGGGGTCATATACAAGGGAGGTCGATGTCTAGTTTTGACATCGCTACTACAAGTTTGGTGTTGGGAGCACATTGCGATGCAGAGGCCAGTAGGGCTTCCACTGATAAGGGTTGATCGGGAGAGACCCTGGGTTTTCTATTGGTGGCTCCAGAGAGGGTCACAATGATGGATAGATCTGCCAATGTCCCGGAGGTTGCTAGATGACCTCATCCCTGACCAGATCACCTGGAGGCCATGGAGAGAGCACCCAGGGTGGGGAGAGGATGGACAGGAGTTGGCTCACATCAGGTGAGTCTTTTGGCTGAGGATGGAGTGGGGAGAGGTAGAGCTCCACCGCTATGACCGAGTTTTGTGGTAGTTCGGTCTACAATAGGGGATCCCTTCTCTCAAGGATTACGAGTACTCCCAGACTATCCGGGATAGTACTACACTGAGCGGGGCTCCAGATATGCAGTGATTCTAGAGTCAAGACATGGATGATGCCCCCATTCAGCCAGTGGATGAGGACGACACTGGGGTGACAGATGGATATGATGCCTGGTATGCAGGCATCCACCCTCCTCGGATGATGAGGGCATAGGGTCCGATGCATGCCATGGTGCGACGGATGGGGAGGCGGTGCCAGGCTGCTATCGATGCAGTGAGGGGTCATGAGGGGAGGGAGCAGTGATGGTCTCCTCAGGAGAGACATCAGAGAGTGCCACAGGCTCCGGAGAGACCACAGTAGCCAGAGAGGAGGGAGGAGGGGCTCCCTTCTCAGCAGAGGGAGAGGCCACCATCGCCCGATAAGGGCAAGGGTATCGAGGTGGGGGAGAGCAATGAGATGGTGGCTCTTCGGGCTGAGAATGCCCACCTCTGGGCTTAGGTGCAGATGCTACAGGATGAGGCTACATGACTCAGGGCTCGGAGTGGAGGGGCGAGCACTCGAGATCTGGCATGGTCTATTGCTCAGGCCATGTTCTACCAGGGATTATACTATCACGTGGTTCTAGAGGGGCAGAGGATACCACTGCCAGCTAGCATTACAGAGTCGGTCATGATGGGGTCATCGAGGACATCATCATGATCGACGTCGAGGACCCACGATACAGCATGGACCTCGATGGGACCACCTCCTCCATGCCAGGGCGGGAGAGGAGATGAGGCTGAGAGCTCGAGGGCTTCTCGAGACTAGCTGCTCTTTGGATGGACTGTATATGTTTGAGAGGATTGAGTATGCCAGGGTATAGATTGTGGCATACCAATCCAGTTTGATATGATGTACATATATTTTTGATATATATATATGATATTTTTGTGATATGACTTGTCCACATGTTTTATGATGCTTTAAGTTTTGAATTGTTGATTGATTATTCATGTAATTATGTCATTGGAAATAGTATAAGTTTAGGTCATGCTATAAAATTTAAATGAAATAATCTGATGTAAACAAATTGGTTGTTGTGGTATGATTTGATGAAAAATAAAGGGACTTCTAACAATAATTTCAAAGGACATTGTCGTTGTTATAGACCATTTCATGGAGTCGCCGCTCGCTAGGTCGTCAAGCTAATCCCAGTATAGAAATATTGCTAAAAGTAAAAGAGTGCTTAAGAGACTGTCTTAAGACTTTGTGTTGTGATGATGAAAAAATGATGATGGTGATGATTTGTTTTCAGATTTTCATGAAAATATTATGCATGAAATATTAAAAATATGATTTTTTCTAGGCATAAAATTCCTAAGTATGATAAAATTTTGAACAATTCCTTAGGAATTATACCATCGTTGCAAAATTGAATGGGTGACATAATGAAATGAATATAGAAAACTTTGTGTTCTTTTTAAAGCACAATTGTGTAACATAATGATGTAAGCCATATGTTTTTATGAATTTAAAATTTAAAACAATGGTTTGCGCTAGGCATAGAATTATAGGTATAGACTTATACCATCATCGTGAAATCCAAAGAAGAAATTGATATAATAATTGTATTGCATAGTTGATTTTTAATTTTGAGATAAACAGAAAAAATATATAAACGTGACTTTATTGCTAGATCTTTGAATATGTTGTTGAAAGAAATTTTGGATTTTTGAAAAAAAAACATGTATTGAATTGTTTTTATACTAAACAGATGTTCTTAAATAAGAAGATGAAATTATTCCAAAAAGAGTTGCAGAAATATTTTAAATTATCTCAAAGACAAAATGTAGATTTATAAGGAACCCTCATGTGCATATGTGAGTTCATTGCCGATCTTGATTTATCATAATGATACAAAATCTCTCAAATACAAATGTGTGTGCAATTGTATTGTTCATTTACCAATTTTGAGCAAGATAATTTGATACAAGTAATTTGAATTAACCAAATAAGTGTTCGTTGTCCATGATTTATATGCATGTAACCGTACCAGACTACTATGTAAGTCGGGTCATCAAGAGCTAGCTGATCCATAAGCGGACATAGGTCTATACAAAAGAAGGTCGCTAATGTGACAGACATATCACCACGCTAGGAGTTACCCAAGGCCAAGCGGGTTGGGCACAAACCACTTGTTATGGGGCTTACCTCACAGTTTTTGAATAATTGAGAATTCCAGGGATTCAAGCTCATTCACCCTTCTTTTCTTTTCAAGGGGTAGGGAAGGGATTTTGTTGCTTTTGCTTTTGCTTTTCTTTTTCTCTCTCTTTTTTTTTTTTGTATTTTTGCTTGGAACTTGAGATAATGCTGAAATATTGTTGCGATGGTACAAAATGATATTTTTCTTTTTCTCATTTTTTTTTGACTTTTCTTTTTTTCTTCCTATACTAGGGATACTTGCTCGGATTGGCTGTAGAGCAAGGGAATTTTATTCTGGGCAGGGGTGAGCTTGTCCTTTTGTCAATTCTCAAAGATTCTAGACCATGTGCATGATAGGATAGCAGGGGAAACTTTTCGCTCAAGAAACCACTTCTACTATGTAGCATCATATTGAATTTGCAATGAAATCATTTTAATGTGAAGAGATATACTTGGTTCAAGTAAATAACAAGATCAATTCTCTATGCTCAAAACTTTATTTAATTCAACTGTGGACTTTGATATAAGAGAGATTAATAATCATACCAAATAAAATCAAGATATTTATTCATGTGAGTGTGAAAGTGCGAGATTCCAAATAAGCGCTAATTTATCCAAAATAATTGAAAATATGACTGCAATACTTCAAGAATTGATGGGTGCAAAAATAGAAAATGTTTTTGAAGATTTTGATGATTTTGATTTTTTTATGTTTTTTATATTTTGGTTTTAATTTATGAATTGAAAAAATAAATAATATTACTGTTTTTTGAAATTTTTATATGGATGACTAAAATGAAACAATATGCAAAATAACAATATATACAATGATGAAATGACCAGATTTTATGCATAATAGCGTTTAAGATGCATAATGTTCATAGGTTCTTTAAGATCTTTACCATCTAAGGTAGCTAATCTGTATGCTCCCGAGCCGAATTTGGCAGTAATAATATACGGTCCAAGCCAGTTGGGCTCGAATTTACCTTTAAGATCTTTAGTTGCATTAGTATTTTTTTGATTTTCTTTTAAGACAAGGTCATCGATCTCAAAGGATCGATGATGAACTTTCTTGAGGTATGCTCGTTTAAGCTTGTTTTGATAGGCTCGAAGATGTTCCAAAGCATTGATGCGCTTCTCATCTAGGAGTTCCAGATGACTAAATCTGCCAGCATGATATTCATCTCCTACTTCAGTATCTTGAAGTAGCAGAGCCAACGAAGGAACTTCTAATTCAAAGGGAAAAATAGCTTCAGCGCCATAAACCAAAACAAAAGGTGAAGTGCCCGTGGGAGTACGAACACTAGTTCGATAAGCCCACAAAGCAGGATATAATTGAATGTGCCAATCTCGGCCAGATTTATTGACCAGTATTTTGAGGATTTTAATTAATGTTTTATTAGATGCTTCTGCTTGGCCATTACCCTGAGGATAATAGGGAGTGGACCAACGATGTTGAATTTTATATTTTTGACATAATTTCTTGACATCTTTATTTTTGAAACAAGTTCCATTATCCGAGATGAGATTTGCAGGAATTTCGAACCTACAAATAATTTGATTAAAAATAAATTTGGAAACTTGGGTTCCAGTGCAAGAAGCTAAGGGCATAGCTTCAACCCACTTCATGAAATACTCGATGGTGGTTATGATGAATTTGTGTCCATCAGATGACACAAGATTGATTTTTCCAATGATGTCTAAGCCCCATTTTGAAAAGGGCCAAGGGGATGAAATAGCCTGCAGCTCTTGTGCAGGTGCATGGACAAGGTCAGCATGTTTCTGGCACTTGTCGCAATGGCGCACATAATCATGTGCATCATTCTCCATGGTAGGCCAAAAATATCCTATCCTAAGGAGCTTCTTAGCAATGGTGCTACCACTGAAGTGTCCCCCACAAGATCCATCATGGGCTTCACTCAAAGCTGATCTAGATTCTTCTAGATTCAAACATCTCAGTAGGATACCTTCAAAAGATCTCCTATATAACGTATTGCCAATTATTACGAAGTGACTTGCTCGTCTACGCAATAACCGGCGTTGGTTTCTGTTAAAATCTTCAGGGAAGGTCCCATTTTGAAGAAAATTGAATATATCAGTGTACCAAAGTTTAGGAGTAGTTTCATTGATTAGAAACACATCCAAAGGTTCTAAGCATGATTTATTTGAAGCGGGTTCCTAGAGTCGATGAATAATGATGGTAGCATATTCGTCATCTAACTCCAAGGGTAAAAGAGATGCAATTGTAGCCATAGCGTCAACCGCACGATTGCTAGTTCGAGGAATAGCTTCCAAGGTAACTTGATCAAATAAAGATAATAATTGTAATACATATGCTTTATATGGATGCAATTTATCATCTTTGGTCTGATAAACATCATTAATTTGATTTATGACAAGTTGAGAATCATCGAAAACTAATAGATTTTTAATTTTTAGTGCCAAGGCAGCTCGTAATCCAAGGATTAGAGCCTCATATTCAGCAGTGTTATTAGTACAGGCAAACATTAATTTAAAGGATAGAGGTATAAGATGTTTCTATGGAGATATTAAAATAATACCTGCACCAGCCCCACTCATGCATCGAGCTCCATCAAAGTATAAGGACCATTGCTCTGGATGGTCTGCCTCTAGTTTAAGGCATTCATCAGGAAACTCAATGATGAGGGGATGGGTAGACTCTAAGGGTGCAGCAACTAATTGATCTACTATGATTTGACCCTTAACAGACTTTTGTCCTATAAACATGAGTTCAAACTCGCTTAGCGCAAGAACCCACTTTGTTGTGCGACCAGATAAATAAGGTCGACTCATGAGATACCGCAAAGGATCGGATTTAGCAATAACATAGGTTTTTTGATTGAGCATGTAATGGCATAATTTTTGTGTAGAAAATATGACTGCTAGACATAACTTCTCTAATACTGTGTAGCGGGTTTCATAACTAATTAATGTTCTGCTAATGTAATAATTAGCACGCTCTCTTTTCTCATCATCAAGTTGAGCTAGCATAGCTCCTAAGGCAAAATCTGAAGCAGAAATATACAAGATAAATGGGTGATCAGGTCGAGGTGGTGAAAGCACAGGTGGGTTAAGAAGATATTGTTTGAGGAGTTCAAATGCTTCCTGACATTCGTTGTCCCAATGGAAAAAGACATCCTTCTTAAGAAGCTTAAGAAAGGGTCCGGTTTTATCCGCCAGCTTATCGATGAAGCGACGGATGGCTTGAAGTTTACCTTGTAAACTTCGTAATTCAGATATGTTTGTGGGTGTGGGCATATCAGTGATAGCCGCAATCTTGAGAGGGTCAATTTTGATGCCACGTAAAGAAACTATAACCCCCAATAATTTATCGGACTTAACTCTGAATATACATTTAGCTGGATTCAATCGGATAAGATATTCCCTTAACCGATTAAATACTTTTCTCAAATCATCTAAATGGTCATCTTCATCAGTAGAACGAGCTATAATGTCATCTACATAATCATGTAGTATATCATGCATCATATCATGAAAGATATAAGTCATGGCTCGTTGATAGGTTGCACCTGCATTCTTCAAACCGAATGGCATCACTTTCCAACAAAAGGTTCCCCAAGGGGTAATAAAGGTTGTTTTAGCCTGATCTTCAGGAGCTATCCTGATCTGATTATAACCATAAAATCCATCCATTAAGGATATCATTCCACTCCCAATAGTAAAATCAATGATCTGATCCATATTGGGAAGAGGAAAATCATCTTTAGGGCATGCAACATTAATATCTCTAAAGTCTGTGCAAACCCTAACCTTAGTAGCTTCTTTCTTAGTTACTGGAACTACATTCGAGATCCATTCAGCATAATCAATGGCTTGTATAAAAATGACATTCAGGAGTTTTTCTAACTCCCCTTTGACCAATAAGGCCACTTTAGGATGCATTTTTCTAAGTTTTTGTTTAACAGGTTTAGCATCCGGATGGACTACTAGGTGATGCATAACTACAGAAGGGTCTAATCCTGGCATATCTTCATATGTCCAAGCAAAGACATCTTCATATTCTTTAAGAAATGCAATATATTTATCCTATTTTTCTTGACTCAATTCTGATCCAATGTTGATTATGTGAGGATTATCCTCAGTTCCAATGTTAATTTTTATGACATTCTCTACTTCCATGTGTAGATTTTTCTCAAAATTAGGTGGGGCGGGTGAAATGCCCAATTCTTGTAATTCTTCCAAGGTTAGCTTGGATAATTCATCTTGAGGAGTCGTGGCCTCAAGCCGGGCTATACTAGGTATAGAGCCATCAAAATAAAATTCATGATGTAATAATTCCTCAACGGAGACATCATGGAAGATATCTCCCTCCAACTCATCGTCGGATTCGGCGATCATCTCAGGGTAGGCTATAGATAGCATATTACATGTAAATGGCTTATTCATTAAATGCAAAGCATCACGTTGATCCAAATAATCTTGGTAACATATGAGATGGTCATCATCCTTAAATGGGAAAGGCTGACCCTTACTAGGAAATAGGCCCACACCACATCGGGAAGGCCATGGTTCTACCTCAAAAGGTTCTTTCATACCATTTTGGAAAGGTCCCAAACCTTTCCCTTTATATCCCAATTTAAGCATTATAGATTTGGCTTTAATATACTCATTAGTAAAATAACATCGAGCATATCCATCATAATGAGTCTTGATGTTTCTGGGTATTCTACCCCAGTCATATCCCTTGTAAATAAAAGCACAGCTCCCGACTTGGTAAGTACTTCCCATAGGCTGTGGGAGGCCCAAGGTATGAGGAGATGGTGGCAAATTATTTAAAATAAGGGAATCTTGCATAGCAGCATTCATTTTCTCTGATATAAGAATTTTAGATAAATCGGGCAAAAGCTCGTCAATAAGAGCATAAGAGGTAGAAGGAACATTTCCTACATCTTCTGATGTGGAAACTATGCCTTTGGTGGATGTAGATGTTGTAGAGATGTCAATGGATGAGTCTTTTATAGGTATAGAAGTGATAGGAGTAGAACAAGAGACATTGGTTGTGGGATTAGGATCTTTCGAGGTCCTAATGTGGTTTGTTTAGAGGATGGTTGAGCTGTATGTAGAGGTGGAACTAATGGAGAAGAAGTAGATGGCATTGTGGGTGTGTGTTTCACATGTTTAGATGGGTAATGAGAATTAGGATGTGTGGATGATAGCGTAGGGCAAAATTGAACTCCGATAGGTTCTACCAAAGCACACATATCAAAGGGTCTAGGATCACCATGGATGGTAACCAACTGATTCTTAAATTTGAATTTAACACATTGATGTAAAGTTGAGGGAACAGCTCGCATCGCGTTGATCCAAGGATGACCCAAGAGTATATTGTATGATGCAGGGCAATGTACAATAAACACGGTCGTATCCAAGGTTCTCGGACCAACCTGCAATGGAATGGTAATAACTCCACACGTTTCTTGTGTTTCGTCATTGAAGGCTTTTATGATCATATCAGTTCTTTTCATTTCATCGCTTCTAAACCCAAATATTTGGTAGAAGTCAAAAGTGCATATGTTTAAAGATGAACCATTATCAATCAAGACTCGTTTAACTGCTACATCTCCGATTAAGGCAGTAATATATAAGGGGTTATCCTTATGTAAACTATGTTGAGGTATGTCTCTATCCCGGAAGTCAATACAATCAACTTCACGAGTTATTATAGTATTAGCCATGGCTTCAGGTTGAATGTCTTGTGGTACCATCATCTGGCTTAATGTGAGCATTAATTCATCTCTATGTGTAGGGGAAGATCTTAAAAGGTCCAAAAGAGAAATTCTAGCTGTAATATTTGATAGTTGCTCATTAATATTATAAGGTGGTTTAGGTTGAACATTAGGTGCCTGATTCCCTTTATTAGGAACTTTCAAAACAAATGGGGCTGATCCATCATTCTGCATTTGATCTTGTTGAGAGTTTTGAGCCTGTTGTCTAGTAACAGCTCCGATGGTACCCACAATATTATTCTACGGATGATGAATGGGTCTTGGTCTAGCATTTATGGCTTTCTCATTAGAAAGTAATTGGTGAGACGATGGTCTAGTAGTGACTCTTCTTGGAAATGGTTCTTCTGGAACCATATAACTTGTGATAGGGAGAATAGGATCCGATTCATCCTCGAAGCTATTCGATTGATTTGATGTGATTTCCATATCACTCTCAGTCTCGTATTCTGTACCACTGAGATCAGGTGTCTGGATATTGTATAGAGGCCTAGTTGTAACCACAGATAAGGTTGTGTCAAATATTTTTGGCTCATGAGCAGGTAAATGCCCACTAATAGTTCCTACATATCGGGTAGGAGGGGGAACATTATGATGTTCAATTTGATTAGCCACTTCCTTGCCATGTTTTGGTAAAGGATGTTGAAATATGTCCAATGACTGATTGGAATTCTGATTCTGGTTTTGGGGGATGTTCTTTTGAGCATTATTAGGAGGATTTTGCTTAGGTTGAAAGGCTTGCACCTCCATCTCATTGTTATCAATCAAGTCCTGTATTTTATGTTTTAATATTTTACAAGAGTTGGTAGTGTGTCCGGGTCCTCTATGGAAGTCACAGTGTAAATCAGCTTATGTATCCGGGTATAGTTGGATCAGGTTCCTGGATAGTTGGTAATTGAATCAAACCTCATTCTAATAATTGTGGTAGAATGGTTGATAAAGGTTGATTTAACTTAGTAAATTCTCGAGGAGGTTTATCAGGAGGTTTCAGTATAAACTTCTTCGTTGTCTTCGCAACATTAACATTAGCGATATTTCTACTATCGATGACTCCATCACCCACAACTTGTTTATTTTTATATTGATTTCTGGATGTTTTCTCATCGTCTTTCTTTTTAAGTTGTCCTCTCCGAATGAGAGCATCTTCCACTCGTCTGGCTAAGTCTATAGCCTGATCGAAGGTGGTCAAGGTAGCAATTGATAATTCGTAGGATAGTTGTTCTTGTAAATTATTAATAAAGATGTCCAACATCTCCCTATAAGGCAACACAAAGTGCAATTTTCCTATCAATTGTCTCCACCTAGCTAGGAAATCGGCAAAGCATTCATCTTTGTCTTGTTTTAAGTTGTACAAGTCTTTAATGGTCACATGCCTTTCGATGTAGGCACTAAACTGATGAACAAAAGACTCAGTAGTTTCTTCGAAGTTCCTCAAAGAATTAGTGGGTAATTGATAATACCACTCTAATGCCATTCCTCCTAAACTTTTTGGGAACATTTTTAGTAATAACAAGTCATCATGTGATATATCATGACATGCTATCCTAAACATACGAAGATGCTCTATGGGATCTTCGGTTCCTTTATATATGGGCAAGACAGGCATAGGAAAATGTTTAGGATATGGTTGTGCTACAACTATAGGATCTAACGGCTGACTACACATCTCTCGATAATTGTACGAGGGACGGTAGGGATCTATCTGGTCCATGCGGGAAACTAACTGTTTCACCACAGTTTCAAGATTACTAGTTTGTCCACCATATTGGTTCGATGGGACATAAGCATGGGATTTATGAGTGTATGACGGTGTGACATAAGGATTAGATGCTATATTGCTATTATGCAAAGCATTGGTAGGAAGAGTATTATGAAGAGGATTTGTAGTAGTATTATGTTGTATCCCAGATTGTTGGTAATTGGTGTTTGGTTTTGTTTTGGGTTTTTGCTGATTTGAGGTATATTGCTCAATAGCTTGGCGAAATAGAGCAGTAAATGATGGTTTCTTTTGTGCGGGAATGACCCTAGGCTTGCTAACAGGCACTTTAGATGGTTGGGTAACCTGTTGTTGTTGCATGTTCTGGATTATAGCTGCCATATCCAAATTGGATGGTCCAACTTGATCACTCTCTTGATCGATAAAGGACAAGGGATTAGTGCGTGTGTGAAATACGTCTTCTAGAGTTGCTTGAGTGTCACTAATTCGATCCTTGTCCATATGGACTGCTCTATTAAGAACACCAATATTAGTATTAATGAACTTCCAGAATTGTTCCATGTTTTCAAAAGTAATGGCTCCTCCCGGAGACATTTTAGGGGATGAGGATCCTTCCTCTCTAACATTTTCTTCTTGTTCATTTCTTACAGCAAGCTCTTCTTCTTGCTGGTCTAGGATTTCTTCTTCCTGGACTTGGTCTTCAGGAAGGATATCTGGGTTATTTAATGGTTTTCCTAACCAATCTTCTTCTTCTTCAGTTTGTTTTCCATTCCTAAGTCTAGGCATTGTGCTTAAACTTAGATTTCAGCAAATATATATACTTATATATATATGCGCTAGGTTTGAGAGGTATATATTTTAATTATATACCTACTATAAAAAGGAAATGTTTTGATTTTTTGTTTTGTTTTGTTTTTTTTTTTTTATTGTTTTTGTGTTTTATAATATTATTATAAAGATAACAAATAGCATTCTAGTTACAAAAGGAATAACAATAATAAGAATAATGATTTAGTTTTCTATAAATAGTTTATGGATATCGTTGATAGGATCAAGTTCATCAAGAGTCATGAAATGCTCCTCTTCAAATTGGAAATGGTTTTTCAAAAATTTGACAAAGTGTGCTATGGTAATATGATCTGTCTCGGATTTTGACCTGTAGAAATAAAGCTCATGGCAATACTCTCGATATAACACAGCTCTAGGAACTCTATTCCATATTTTTCTATCCGTAAGAACGACTTCTTGATCCTCTATACGAGATAGAAACTTATGTACTACAACTGCATTCTCAAGGTATTCCTCAAAGGTGTACAATTCTGAAGACACAAGTGCTCTTTTATCTGCTAACCACCTATGGCAAGCTCTCTGAAGTTCATGATATAAGGTTACCTGATCAGGATCCAGGATTCTATCTAGGACAAACCTCTTAATTTGCCTAAGTTCTGTAGATCTGGATTCAATGATACCCAATCTCCTATCAAGTTCGTCCCACAAAGGTTGAACCCTATTTGTTTGAGGTACTCTAAGTACAGAAGTAATCTCTATGGCCGTTAATTGATTTTCAACATTTATGGTGACAACTCATCTTTTATTATAATCTACCATCTAAATATGATATGCAACTTTAATTGTTTGTCTGATGATTCTAGATGTTACTTAATAATATTTTTTTTTTTTGGATTGTTTTCAAAAGGTTTTTAGTTTCACGTCGGGTTCACCAAAATGTACTGACCCAAATTTTTCGTGCCCTTACCTTCAAGCTAAAGGATCCATGCCCAGAAGGGGGATGCGAGAAGGATGGAACAATACCTCGGACTGAGAGGCCCTTTGAAGGTCGCGCCTCTCGGGGGAGGGGTATAAGGGTGAATTTTTGATGGATGGTGGGGTTCACCAGGAAACTTTGAGTGGCAGTTTCCATGCCTAGGTTGAGAATGGTTTTGATGTGTTCATTTTATACTCGATCATTCATAATCCTAGGTTGGCCAGAATGAATCTAAGCTATTCTATATGAAATGCCAATTTATATGAATACAAAAAGCGTGAATGAATCCTAAATACCAGGAATATACTTAAATAAGAAAGAATGCACCTGATTTCGGATGTCTGATGAAGATTCTGAAGCTTGTAGGAGTCCAGATCATCCCAAAAATGATAGGATCATCTGCAATTGTACAGAATCATCCCAGATTATAGTCGATCATCTGAGATCAGACAAGATCATCGTCGATCTGACGAATTCATTAGACGAATTCGTCAGAAACCTGCAATCACAAAAGCAGACACCAAAAACCAAAAATGCAACTCGCAAGAATAATACAAAATGATAGAAATGATAGTATAAATGCCTAACTTGATAAATCTGGATAGCAAATTAAAGGAAATGCATTGTTTTAATAACTTATTTTAACTTTATCATGCAGTTATTTTAAAATGAGGTGAACTCCAGGATGCAGAATAAAAATAATCAAGCTAATGCATAATAAAATAAGGAAGAAAGATGAGAAATGCAAACTCAGGGCTCTGATTTCCCCCAATATGAACTGCAATCGAGATCACCTCCAATCGTACGAGATCATCGCCGATCTACGATAGGATCGTTCGAAATCATCTGGAATCGCCTACGACGATCCGAGCTTCCTCCAGCTGAAGCACAGTGAAAACCTGCAATGAAAACCTAAAACTACGAGTGCAAAACTTCAATGGTAGGGAAAACCAATCAGGGAAAGGGTTAGGAGGAAATCCAGGTAGGGGATCCAAAGAGTCAGGGGGATAAACTGAGAAAATCCTAGTTTATATAGGATTAGGGGGAGGTTAGGAGGTTGGGGATCATCCCAATCTGGGAGATCTCCAACGGAGGAATCTCCAACTGCGTAGACACGCTTCTGCCCAAGTTGGAGAGGCTGTTGAAACAGAAGCTAATTATGAAAATTTGGTTTTGGGACGAAATCGTCTGGACGTTCTGTTCCAGATGAATTCGTCCGATCTGGGATGATTTCGTCTGATCGACGACGATATCGTCCAACGGTCAAAACAACTCCTAAAAATGGCATGAAAAATGGGGTGAGCGGTTAACGGGCGGTTTCGGGGTTAAAATTCAAATTTTATCTTTTTACTAAGGGTTTAACTGCGCCAATTTTAGGGTGCTACACTCACCATATAAATTGATCAAGCATGTGTCTATACAAGTTTCTTCCTTAGCTACATCTTTATCCAATCTAGCACAATCTTCTTCTTTTTATCAGCATTATGGGCTTGATTTCAATATGATATTATTATATCTTAGTGACCCATCTAGCCCTTTTCTCCTTGATTTTGCCACCCACTATGAATTATCTAACACTTGAATGGATGACATATGCAGTGATATTTTTGTTTGAGAACAAATATCTAAACTTTTTTTGGCCTCTAATTAGAGCATACACTTATTTTTCAATAAATGTGTATTTCTCATATTCTTTTAGAGTTTTACTAAAGAAGGCAATTGGGCACTCATGTTGATGTTCATCCTTCTATGTAAGAAAGGCCACAATACTAAGTTCTTTGCCATACACATAGATGATGAAGTCTATCAAATTTTGTATTTATTAGCACTAGAACCTATATAATAGCCCTTTTTATTTCTTCAAAGGCCTTCTTCCTCTCCTCTATCCAATTGAATGGTTGGTCCTGCTTCAACATGAGGGTAATTGGCCTAACAATAACCATGAAATATGGGATGAATATACTAACAAAATTAATATGGAAAAATAAGGATCGTAGGGCCCTTTTATGTTGTGGTAATGAAAGGCTAGTAATAGCCTTTACTCTATTAGGGTCTTTGGCAATACCCTCCTTTGATATAATGTAGCCTAAAAACTTACCCTAAGGTACATAAAAGATATATTCATTGGGATTAAGATAGACTCCAAATTCCTAATATTGCTTAAAGACCCTCTCTAAGTGCATAAAGTTATCCTCCTTCCACTTAGAGAATATAGTGAGGTCATCCAAGTAGATCAATATTATATCATTGATCGAGCCTTTAAATGCAATGTCCATAGCTCTTTGCAATATGGCTCTAGCATTAACCATACCAAAAGGAATCAGCTGATAGATAAAGTTTACTCATTTAGTGATGAAGGTTTTTTTCTATTGGTTATCTTCCCTTACCAAATTTGATTGAAGCCAGAAGATCCATCTAGTAGAGAAAATATATATGAGCCTACAATAATTTGTAGAATTTTATCCATGGAAGGAAAGGGGTAATGATATTTTAGTGAGGTTTTATTTAGATCTGTGAAGTCAACACACAATTTGATTTCTTAGTTCTTCTTCCATATAGGTATCAAGTTGGAGATCAATGTGGTGTTCTTCAATGGATATATGATATTCTATTAAATTAGTTTGCATAATTCCTATCTCATAAGAGGATTGATTTTGGGGTTAACCAACCTCTATTTATACCTTATGACCTTGGCCTTAGGATTTAGATCAATTATGTGATGAATAATACCTTTATTGTAGTTTTTTAGGTCCTTTTATATCCATGCCATCACTTCCTTGTATTTTTGGCATAGGTGGATGAGAGACTCATCCACTTGGGTAGACAATTTGCCTATTTTAAACATGTGTCCTAGGGAAAATTCTATTTCTTGATAATATTCCTTGTCAAAATTGATTCCATTATTCCCTTTGAATTGATATTTTGATTTGAACAAGATTTCCAATGTTATTTTTCCCTTTGGAAGCTTATTGGTCCTTAATTATATAATCTAATATTCATACAATTCTTCAATTTTAGAGGTCATCTCTTCTATGAATTTATCTACCTATTGAAGAAAACAAACAATGTGCTCATTAATTTTAAACACTTTCCAATGTGTTTCATTATTAGGAATGGTTGAACTACTTATTATCTTTTATGTGTTGCTTTATTTTGAATTAGATCACTCATTATGTCAAATAGTGACCTAATAACTACCATTTGGTTAATGTCAATATTCTGAGTCCTTGGGAGGACATTGAAGTTTATGATATCAAATACTTTAAGTCCCAAATCCTATACCTATAATATTTCATCAATCTGTTTTTTCCTAAACAATGATATCTTACCTGCTTCATTATCAATTTAATATCACCAAAGACATATCAATTTAATGTCCCTTTTCTCTATTAGTTGGAGGCCAAGCACCAAGATCTCATATTTAGTAACATTGTTTGAGAAATTAAACTATAGTCTATATGATTGTAATATCTTTATCTATTTTGGTGAAATTATACAAACAACAACTCCAACTCGCTTTATGCTTTTGGTCCTATCATAGAATAACTTCCACAAGCTAGTGCAGTCCTCTTCTACCCTCATTATTTGAGGGACAAGAAAATTTTCTTCTTGAATTAAGTAGTTTCCCACACCTATTTGTTCAAATATTTCATAAGGATCTGAATTCCATATGTTAGCAAACCACTAACCCATTTTATCATTAAGCACATAAGAGTAGACTTCATCTATAGATGCTTTTGACCCAGATTTTTCTTCTTATACAACATAGGTCTCCTCAGTATACAACTTGATCACAGGCACATGCTCCACATGATGAACAAGAGGGGTTCCAATGAGATATTCAACTTAGTGCCATATCAAGTTATAAGTAGCATATGTTTCCAGTATAGGGATAAGTACCCTCCTATATTTGTAGTGAAATATCTTAATAATAGATGCTAAAAGTGATTGATGGCTCAACAATTTATATGTCCTAATGGACAATCAGATTTGGGCATTGTTGAAGTTTTTGAGAAAGGTTTTTTATCAGAAAATATTTGGATAGGAGTTCCATCTATTTGGACTAATCCTTGGTTAATATGATTATAGAGTAATCCTAATGCATCTGCCACCCTTCTAGGCATGACCGAAGTACTTACCCTAGAATTTATCAAACAATTATGAATTAATTTATCATCGTAGATTAAGGCTAAGTAGAATGACATTGGTTTATCCTTTATTTCATTGGGACTAGAGACCTGAAGGATTGAAAGTGCCTTTTTTTTAACCAATATCCTTTGCTTTTACAATGCTTTCTTTAGGTACTTCATCTACTCTAGCATAGAGATAATGTCCCATAGAGGCATAGCTATAGCAAAAATCTTCAAGTATTCTACTACATTGAATGATTCCAGAGAGTTAACCCCCTAAGTCAAACTAGGATCCCATTGTGGTTGGGGTATCTCTATTGTATTTGGTTGGGGATTAGTAGCTTGTACCAAGGTTAACTCTCATTGCCTAGAGATTTTAGGAAGGTTTCTTTTAGCATTCATCGAAGTATTTTGCACACCCTAGGTTGTGTTTATTGGGAAGACATTCTTCCTAGAATATAGTGGTTTATTTTGTGCATTATAACCCATTATATTAGTATTTCCTTGTTCCTCCAATACTTTCATCTTATCCCTTGTCATATAATCTAATTGAACTTGTGGCCTGGTAGGTGCCAAGGTGTTAGCTCCATATAATATGGTATATACTTCCTCCTTGTCCTAGGTTAACAAATTTTATTCAAGGAAGGTGGGAATTGTGATTGGGAGAGATATTTATGATGGGGTTTGAGGAGATTGAGTATCCATATATGGATCTACTACTAGGTAGGAGGTATATAGTTGCACATACACAACCTCATATCTGATGCTTGAAATGTCTACTATTGATTATCCTTAGAGTAAGCACTAGGAGGATATATTTGGACAATGCCATGTTCCTACGCCCAACATAATTATTTTGTATAGCAATTATATACCTAAAATTATTAGGTGGAGTTTATTACAATGGGTCTAGAACAAGCACAATCTACTGATTCAAATTTTATGGTTGTCTTGGTTTCCTATTAGGGTAGAAAATGAAAGTTTGATAACCATTAGAAGGAGGTCTATAGTCTTGACCATTTTTTTGAAAGAAAGTTCTAGGGTTGTTCTAATACTGAAAATTCTAAGCGTTATGTTGTCTCATAAGGGTTGTGACCTTGTTAAAAATAATTTTGAGCAAATTTTTCATTTCATCTAGCTCAAAGGAATAGATACTTGCAATAACATGTTCAGGATTAGGGAGAGGAGTTTGGATCAGGACTGGATTCACAACCAAAGTGGGTTGAAAGGTCTTATGATACACAATTGGAGGATGTTGAAATGGAGTTTGGATGTTTGGAAATAGTAGCATAGGAGGTATAGGGGCTAGCCTTCCTATATAAATGATACAATTTTTCATATTGAATGGCTATCATGTAGGTCGTTGGTAAGGAATTCGTCCATAGACTTGATCATCATAGCTATTTCTAAATTGATAGCTTTCAAATAATAAATATATGTCATACCTATAAGGGGATGAATTTCATCAAGGATTCTATACCAAATTTTATAAAATCAAGTATTGAATTCATCCATGGCCTCCATAGGTGCTCTTTTAATAGCTATCAATTACTCTAAGATAGATACACTATCTTCCTTTTTTCTCAAATCTATCAACTATTAGTTCAACGAGTTGATCCTAATTATTTATTGATTTAGGAGCAAGGCTTATGTACCATTCTTGCACTTTACCTCTAAAATATACCACCAACAATATCAAAGCTATTTTATATTCTCCAATGTTGTGCATTGCACATAGGTTGGCCATGTGATGTAGTTGTTCTATTGGTATAGTTGTATCTTCCTTGATAAAGTATAGCAGTTATTTGAGGGTTGAAACCATAATGGGGTCCTATGTAGTTGAAGGGATTTATAGAATTAAGGAGCCTTTATCATTCTATGCTAGGTATCTTCTTGAAAGTTTATTTTTTTGTGTCATGTTCTGATGTCAACCTCTCCTTATTCTTCTCAGATTTGGGTTGAGGGTTTATACTTATGCTTGAGGATTGATAGCTATAAAGGACCTAGTGGAAATTCTTGCACTCATAAGTTTTTGGGTCCTTCATCATCAGAGTAACCAAGTGAAGTTTCAATATGATTTAGCAAGCTGAGAGACTGATATTTTTAATAGAATCGTAATCCAATATCTCACTAGGTGGTTGCTTCTGGGTATTCTTCTTTAGTGGAGTCACTGGGTGAATTTTTTAGATGCTTTAAAAAGTAAATAAACTAAGATATTTATGAGAATATCGACCTAACATTTCTTGTTAGTGTGACAAATCAATGTGATTTGTCCCACTGGGTGTATCATTAAATTGTTATTGTCTTATAATATCGTAGTCATCTATTGAAATGGTCAGATACACCTGACACTCATGCCTTAAATAGAGTTACATACTTGAAAGTCTAAAGAGCATGGGAAACAACTCAGAGGACAACCTCTATGATTTTTTACAAGGTTGGATTCAATGTGATATTCAATGCTTACCTACTCAAGTTAACCTAACCACTTGCCTTCTTCAAAGAAAAAGAAAAAGAGAGATAATAGAAAATAAAATCTTATGCTATAGTAGGCGATGCACCAAGATCAAGAGATTCTTCTACATACCAATGGGTTGAAGAAACACATACATCATCTACTGATGCAGGAGCATCCGGAGGCAAAGCTGGCAATCTTGCGTCACCCAAAATGTATTTTTTTTCTTAAGTACTAAAACTGTTGCGATATCGCGACGCTTTTTGAAGAAGGGCACCAACGGGCCAAACCGTCGCGATATCGCGACGTTTTTTTGAAAAGCACGGTCGGGACACCAAACTGTCGCGAAATCATGACATTTCTAAAGCAGCACAGTCGGGACGCCAAACTATCGTGAAATCGTGACATTTCTAAAGCAGCGCAGTCGGGACGCCAAACTGTCATGAAATCGTGACATTTCTAAAGAAGCACAGTCGGGACACCAAACTATCGCAAAATCGTGACATTTCTGTTGCAACGTGGTCTGGACGCACAATGGTCGTGAAATCGTGACACTTTCAAAAGCAAGATTTGAAAGCATAGGGACATCTTTGACAAAAAGGCTCTAAGCCACAAGAATGGTCGTGAAATCATGACACCTTCAAAGGCAAGCTTAAAGGACATCGTGAAATTGTGACACCTTCAAAGATAAAGTTTAAAAGACGTCGTGAAATCGTGACACTTCTGGGAGGCAAGACTTGGAAGCATAAAGACATCGCAACACCTTCGAAGGCAGAGCTCAAAGATGTCACAAAATCGTGACATATCCGGAGGCAAGGTTCCACAATGCAAAGATGTCACAAAATCGTGACACTTCCGAGCCAAGGACGTACGGAATGCAAAGATGTCGCGAAATCATGACATATGCGGGAGCAAGGTTCCATAATGCAAAGATGTCACGAAATCGTGACATATCCGGGAGCAAGGTTCCATAATGCAAAGATGTCACGAAATCGTGACACTTTCGAGCCAAGATGTACGAAATGCAAAGATGTCGCGAAATTGCGACATGTCACGGTTTTACGGCCCAAGGGAGGAAAGCGAGTAAGAAAGGCCTAGACATCGCGATTTCATGACGTGTAGCAGAATCATGGCCCCAAGGAGGAGAGAGAAGCCTAACGCAAAAATGTCGTGATATCACGACCAAAGAGGAGAGGGAAAGTGCTATGGCAAAAATGTCATGATATCGCGATAGGGCGCTCACGACGTTGACCAACCGATGACTGCAGGGACCAGTGCAGAGGGACACGTGGCGTGAAGTTACAGGTGGCCCGAGAGTATGAAGCGGTTACAAGAAGCATGGCAACAGGACACGTGGCATCAACTGCAAACGGCCATGGTGCATTCTTATGAATGATTGACTTGGCGGTGGATTGATAGGCGGTTGTAGGGCATATCGCCACTATATGCTATGATGTTTCAATGCATCTGACAGCATTTGTCAATGGGACAGAGCATTCGTGCATGGGAGTCTCGCATTCAAGTAATGATGGTCCAAAGAGGGTCGGGCCAGGGGAGAAAGAAAGAGGCCCACACTTTGCATAATGGAAAGAAGGAGGTGGCGGTCGAGAATAAAAGGCGCGCATGCATTGTATTGAAGGACTCTTGGCCATTTATTTTTGGGGAATAGCTGTGTATCGGGAGGGGAGACCTCTGTTTTTAATAAATCTTGCTAGAATTTTGCCTGTGCATTGTTAATTTATGCATTCTTGCTGTGTGTTGTGTGTAGCTCTATATCAAGTGGTATCAGAGCAGGTTGGTTCTGAGAGTGCAAACCGATCACCGAATAGAGAGGTAGTTTGCGCTAGGACCATGGTTGTGGGGTTGTGAAGAAGAAGCAAGATGCCTCCACGAAGATACCATGGTGGTATAAGGCACAGACGAGCAAGAAGGGAGGAGGTCGATCTAAGAACCTTGTAGAGGCAAGTTGAGGCCCTATAAGAGGAAATTAGAAGAGGAGTCGAGCCGAGAAGGGAAGAACCTAGCGAAGATGAAGTGTGGGAAGAATAAGTTCCATCTGATGATGAAGAGGCCTTGGACCCAGTAGAGGCTAGGCTGTACATGGCTATCTCCCAGATTGGGAAGAAGCCAAAATATGACGTCTCGACTTACTCGGGAAACCTCAACCCTGAGGAATTAATAGACTGGATCAACGACATGGAGGAGTACTTCGAATACAAAGAGATTGAAGATCCAAATCGGATCAAATTCACAAAAACCAAGCTAAAGGGGCATGCTAGCATCTGGTGGAAAGGAGTGCAGTTAGAAAGAAACAGGAGGGGAAAGGAAAGGATCACCAGATGGGATAGGATGGTAGAGAAACTAAAGAGGCAGTTCATCCCTGCAGATTATGAGCTGGATTTATTGAAGAAAATGCAGAGTCTTCGATAGGCTAGTAAGTCTGTCAAGGAATATACTGAAGAGTTCTATCAAATCTCTATCAGAATCGGCCATTCGAAGGCGAACAAAGATAAGGTCGCACGTTACATAAATGGATTGCGAACCAGCATTCAAGAAGAGTTTGGGCTGGTTAGAATGAGCACAGTGGAGGATGCATATCAGTTTGCATTAAAAGTGGAATAGAAACTAAATAGAAGGTTTGATGGAAAGCAGAGAGGGAAGGACAGGGGTGGAAGAGCTGGTGGAAGAGGCAGTGGTGGAAGATACAAAGATTTTGGGAAAACTAGTGAAGCTAGTAGCAGCCAAAAACAGAAAGAGGTGAAAGAGGAGGATGATCGACGCCCATGTAATCAGAGCAATAACTACCCAAGAGGAAGAGGTAGGTTTGGGCAAGGGTTTGGAAGAGGTGTTTTTAGAGGAACCTGCTTCAACTGCGGAGAGGAAAGACACATGGCATACAACTGCCCGTAGCATCAAGAGAGGCCAAATCGAAGACCTGAAGGTCAGGCCCGAGCTGCTATAGCAGACGAAGGTGTAGAGTCTGAGCATTCAGAGGAGGCAGAAAGAGGGGAAACCATGATTATCAGAAGAGTCTTGTTGAATGAAGAAGAAAAGGCGGACCAAAGGAACAGCCTATTTCGAACAAGATGCAAGTGCGCAGGCAAGGTCTGTAATATCATCATTGATAATGGAAGCACTGACAATTTGGTTTCCGAGGAAATGGTTTCCAAGCTACGGTTGGAAAGGAGAAAACACCCGCACCCTTATCGGATTGCATGGCTACAAAAGGACCATCGGGCACTAGTAAGCGAGCAATGTCTGGTGAAGTTCAATATTGGAACTTACCGAGATGAGGTTTTATGTGACATCTTACCTATGGATGCATGTCACTTGCTGCTTGGGAGACCTTGGCAGTTTGATCGAAGTGTTGTTCATGATGGTCGAGCCAACACATATTCTCTGTCAAAGAATGGAGTTCGCCATAAGTTAAAACCCCTGAAAGATGCGGATGAGAAAGTATGCAGCAGTGCACGAGTCTGTCTAGTTGATGGCAGAATATTCTTGGAAGGCCTGAAGCCGGATCATGTGTGTTATGCTATAATCCCCGGGGTTAGGGAAGAAGGATGCAAGGAGATTCCAATGGAAGTCATGGGACCGTTAGAAGAATTCCCTGATATCATTTCTGACAATGTTCTTGAAGGTTTACCACATGTTAGGAAGATCAGTCACCACATAGATCTGGTGCCTGGATCGAGCTTGCCAAACAAGGCTGCACATCGAATGACACCGATGGAAACTGAAGAATTAAATCAGCAAGTTCAAGATCTATTGAAGAAATGCCTGATAATGGAGATTCTTAGTCCATGTGCTGTACCAGCAGTATTAGCACCCAAGAAGGATGGAGAATGGAGGATGTACACCGACTCTCGGGCAATTAACAAGATCACCATTAAATACAGGTTCCCCCTATAGAGAATGGATGATATCATGGAATGCTTGAGTGGAGCTGAGTACTTCACAAAAATTGATTTGAAAAGTGGATACCATCAGATCCGCATTAGAGAAGGGGATGAGTGGAAGACAGCCTTCAAAACCAGATAAGGGTTGTATGAGTGGCTGGTTATGCCATTTGGATTAACCAATGCACCTAGTACATTTATGAGGTTAATGAATGAAGTTCTGAAGGAATTTTTGGGCAAATTTGTTATTGTTTACTTGGATGATATACTAATTTTTAGCGGAACCTTAGAGGAGCACCTGATGCACATCAAGAAGGTTCTTGAGAAACTGCGGGAGGAGCAGTTATTGATCAATCTGAAGAAGTGCAACTTTGTGAAGAAGGAGCTGGTATACATGGGATTTTTCATATCAGCAAATGGTCTCAAGATGGACCCCAAAAAGGTGAAGGCTATCCTAGAATGGCCTGTCCCAAGGAGTGTGACCGAGGTTAGATCATTTCATGGTCTGGCCAGTTTCTACAAAAAATTTATTAGAAACTTCAGCAGTATTTGTGCATCTCTTACTGAGACAATGAAGGGAAACAAGAAGGAATTCCAGTGGACAGTTGGAGCAGATAAAAGCTTTGCTATGCTGAAGAAGAAGGTCACTGAGCAACCCATCTTAGCACTTCCAAATTTCAATAAGGTGTTTCAGGTAGACTGCGATGCGAGTGGCAGTGCGATAGGAGCCGTCTTCAGCCAAGAAGGTAGGCCTGTAGCTTATTTCAGCGAGAAGCTCAATGATGCCAGGAGAAAGTATTTGGTATATGATCAAGAGTTCTACGCCATAGTTCAAGCACTCAATAAATGGAGGCACTATCTATTGCCGAAAGAGTTTGTTCTCTATACCGACCATCAAGCGCTGCAGTTTATTAACAGTCAGGGAAAATTGAATTAGAGACACCTAAAATGGGTGGAGTTCCTGCAGAGCTATACCTTTGTGCTGAAGCATCGAAGTGGAAGATCCAATAGGGTGGCAGATGCACTGAGTAGAAGGAAATGTCTGATGACAGAATTGAGAGTGGAGGTTGTAGGGTTTGCTGAGCTCAAGAACTTATACCCTGTAGACCCCGATTTCGTAGAAGCTTGGAAAGCCTGCACTGCGCCTGTTGTGTTGGACAGGACTAGATGGTTGGATTACCTGATTCAAGATGGAATGTTTTTTAAAGGGAATCAATTGTGCATTTCGAGGAGCTCAATGAGAGAGAACCTCATTAAATAAAAGCACAGTGGGGGTTTAGCTGGACACTTTTGTCGTGACAAGACCATCTCACTGGTTTGTGAAAACTATTACTAGCCACAATTGCAGCAGGATGTGGCAAAGTTTGTGCTGAGTTGCAGGATTTGCCAGATGGCAAAGGGCGTGAGGCAGCCTACTAGTTTGTATCAACCGCTACCTATACCTGAGCGGTCGTGGGAAGATATTAGTATGGATTTTGTGCTCGGTTTACCCAGGACACAGAGGGGGCACGATTCCATATTTGTGGTAGTGGATATATTTTTGAAAATGGCACATTTTATTCCATGCTAGAAGACTAGCGATGCGGTCCATGTAGCTGGTCTGTTCTTTAAGGAAGTGGTACGCCTTCATGGGCTGCCAAGAAGCATTGTGTCGGACAGGGATACCAAGTTTGTAGGTTATTTTTGGAAGACCCTCTAGAAGAAATTAAAGACGGAGTTAAAGTTCAGTTCTGCTTACCACCCGCAAACAGATGGCCAAACATAGGTGGTTAATCGGAGTTTGGGCAACCTACTACGATGCTTGGTAGGGGACAAGCCCAAGGGATGGGATCTAATTCTGTCGCAAGCTGAGTTTGCGTATAACAGCTCGGTCAATCGGAGTACCAACAAGTCACCATTCTAGATTATCTATGGGAGCAGCCCACAAAATGCTTCAGAGTTAAGAAGGCTGGAGACAAGGGATAAATGCAGTGCTGAGGTAGAATACTTTGCCGAACACTTGAAAGGAGTGCATGAGGAAGTGACAAGACACATTGCCAAGATGAATGCTCAATATAAGATGAGGGCGGATAAAAAATGCAGAGCTAAGGAGTTCCAAGTAGGAGATTCTGTCATGGTCCATCTCACGAAAGGAACGGTTCCCTGCCAAGACATACAACAAACTCAAAATGAAGAAATTTGGGCCATGCAAAATCATTGGCAAACGGGATTCGAGTAATGCCTACGAGGTGGAGTTACCAAGTGAACTCAACATCTCCCCCGTGTTTAACATCTTAGATTTGGTTGAGTATCATGAATGAGAAAGCAGTGAGATACCCAATCCAGATTTATGGAGCATTCTAGCAGCCATCCCAGTTGTGGACGAGATAGAAGAAGTTTTGGATATGCGTGAGGGTCGGAGTACTCGGAACAGGAGTTATTCTGAGTATTTAATCAAATGGAAGGGCCAACCCATAGAATATGTGACTTGGCTATCCAAGGCGGAGGTTGATCGTTTGGGTCTACCTCAGTCAAATCAGAAGTGAGGTCACTTCTCAAACCCACCCCGGTGTCTGATGCAGGAGCATCCGGAGGCAAAGCTGGCAATCTTGCGTCACCCAAAATGTATTTTTTTCTTAAGTACTAAAACTGTCATGATATCGCGACGCTTTTTGAAGAAGGGCACCAGCGGGCCAAACCATCGTGATATCACGACGTTTTTTTGAAAAGCACGGTTGGGATGCCAAACTGTCACGAAATCATGACATTTCTAAAGCAGCACAGTCGGGACACCAAACTGTCGTGAAATCGTGACATTTCTAAAGCAGCGCAGTCGGGACGCCAAACTGTCACGAAATCATGACATTTCTGAAGCAGCGCAGTCGGGATGCCAAACTGTCATGAAATCATGACATTTCTGTTGCAACATGGTCTGGACACACAATGGTCGCGAAATCATGACACTTTCAGAAGCAGGATTTGAAAGCACAGGGACATCTTTGACAAAAAGGCTCTAAGGCACAAGAATGGTCGCGAAATCGTGACACCTTCAAAGGCAAGCTTAAAGGACGTCGCAAAATCGTGACACCTTCAAATATAAAGTTTAAAAGACGTCGCGAAATTGTGACACTTCTGGGAGGCAAGACTTGGAAGCATAAAGACATCGCAACACCTTCGAAGGCAGAGCTCAAAGATGTCGCGAAATCACGACATATCCGGAGGCAAGGTTCCACAATGCAAAGATGTCACGAAATCATGACACTTTCGAGCCAAGGACGTACGAAATGCAAATATGTCATGAAATCGTGACATATCCGGAAGCAAGGTTCCACAATGCAAAGATGTCACGAAATCGTGACACTTCCGAGCCAAGACGTACGAAATGCAAAGATGTCGTGAAATCATGACATGTCACGGTTTCACGGCCCAAGGGAGGAAAGCGAGTAAGAAAGGCCTAGACGTCACGATTTCGTGACGTGTAGTGGAATCGCGGCCCCAAGGAGGAGAGAGAAGCCTAACGCCAAAACGTCGCGATATCACGACCAAAGAGGAGATGGAAAGTGCTGTGGCAAAAACGTTGTGATATCGCGACAGGGCGCTCACGACGTTGACCAGCCGACGACTGCAAGGACCAGTGCAGAGGGACACATGGCGTGAAGTTACAGGTGGCCCGAGAGTATGAAGCGGTTACAGGAAGCATGGCAACAGGACACGTGGCATCAACTGCAAACGACCATGGCATATTCTTATGAATGATTGACTTGGCAGTGGATCGACAGGCGGCTGCAGGGCATACCGCCACTACAGGCTATGATGTTTCGATGCATCTGATAGCATTTTCCGGTGTGACAGAGCATTCGTGCATGGGAGTCTCGCATTCAAGTAATGATGGTCCAAAGAGGGTCGGGCCAGGGGAGAAAGAAAGAGGCCCGCACTTTGTGTAATGGAAAGAAGGAGGTGGCGGCCGAGAATAAAAGGTGCGCATGCATTGTATTGAAGGACTCTTGGCCATTTATTTTTGGGGAATAGCTGTGTATCGGGAGGGGAGACCTCTATTTTTAATAAAGCTTGCTGGAATTTTGCCTGTGCATTGTTAATTTCTGCATTCTTGCTGTGTGTTGTGCGTAGCTCTATATCATCTACTAACAACTAGAAATTGAACACAATTCTAATTAAACATGGCATTTCACATAATTTTTTACACAAGAAATAGGACAAAAAGATATTAGCCACAACTTCTTATATATATATATATATATATCATAATAATTCATCCATGCATGCCAAAACAAAAGAGTTGATTTTGAAAATAGAATGACTCAAGGCTTGAGTCTAGACTAATATACAAAATAAAATGAAAGGAAATGTATACAAGGTCATGTATTAGGCATGAATAAGACACTTTTGTTGGCTTACAATGAAGAATACATAACTATTTATAGCCAAATTTGAGGGAGCATTTTCTCTCCCAAAATTATGTTGAGGGCCTTGAGCTCTCTAGCCTCGAGCTTTATGCATCTAGAATCATCAATGCTAAATATTTATACACCTCTATACGTGTAGTTATCACCACTATTGTTAACTACCTCTCCTATGGATCCCTAAAGATTGAAAACAAGACTCTCTGTAATCAATGTTCTAGACTTGAAGTTGTTCCCATTGCATCTCCTATGTTATTGTCTTTAAGATGTCAACTTCTTCCTTGGAATGTCTCATCCAAGTGGTTCTAGTAATTGGGTTTGGAGCATTTTTTAGTTGATACCTTAATAAATTTAATTATTTTTTGGGATTTTTTCCATAGGGGTTACCTATAATAAACTCCTTGGTTGTTACTTGTTATGGAAGGTAAAATAGGAACTTTGATTGGTCATTGTTGTCATCTTTTCATCCTTGAGTTTTGTCAATTCAAACTAGCTTAACCTATTTTATGGATCATTGATGCATTTTTCAAGTTTCTTAAGTTTGGCTATTAGCAGAGTTTCTCTCTACTAAGTTCATTAGCATATTTTGATATGATGTGGGTAGTTTATATTAAATATGAAGGTCTATAAAGTTTTGCTTCCTTTATCTTTATCAAGATCTCCTTTAAACAATGTGAGTGACTAATCATGGATTGGACAGTCGACTTAGTTATCAACTTTTCCATCTTCTTGGGCTTCTTTTCTCCTTGGAATGTAGTATGTATTTGACCTTATTTGGGATTTTGCCTTAATTTTCCTTTGGGGTTTTGCTTAGAACTTTTAAACCATACTTTTTAGATGTTTCAAAATTGAGGGTGTGCTTAAGTGTTTTCCCCTTTTGATTCTAGTTGACCTGCACCTTTGCTTCCTTGCCACTAATTTCCCAATATAATGTCTACCATCAATCAACAAGATTAGAAGGCTTGTTGGGAAAAATTACTACACCCTTAAGATATTTGTCACGTTGCAAGACTTCCCTAATCCAATAAAAACTATGGATTTTGGTGGATCCACCTCTTTAACTTAGAAAAATATTATCACAATACTATAAACAAATTGAGTAAGGTAAGGAAACCCTTGAGGTGAGCCTATAATATTTCTCATATGCTCATGCTCATCTAGATTTACAAAAATGAAATAAAAATGTAATATAAAAGTTGACCAAGCTTCAAAGTAACTCCAGCTAATTCTTAGAGCAGTAGACATATACCTTATCCATTGGTAAATTATAGCTAGAATTAAAATATGGTGAAGAGAGATAAGGGAGGAGATAAAACTGAGCCAATCACATCCATTCAAATAATATAACAAAAAATATTGAACATGTCAGTGAAATAATATGCCATTTACACATTCAAAATATGAAACATGTAATTAGGATAACACAAAATTTTACATAGAACTTCTAAAAGGAGAAAGTAGGATTGTATTAATCAATAGATTATTACAATTGGAGTTTTATCAAGGTAATCAGATCTCACTAAGAAAATACACATGAGTTCTCCATTCAAATGATGCAATAGAGAATTGCAACTCTTCATTCAAATTATGCAACGAAGAGCCTCCTAGATTCTGACCTTAGCCACTAGAAATTATCTCAATAAACTAGGCACCTCCTTAAAAAAAATCTACACAATTATGAGGAGGAAAAATAGGTGACTAGACAAGACACAAAAAGGAAAATACAACTAACAAGGATGGGCACTCTGGTATACCTCTTGCAGAATTTTACTATGCAAAAACTTGATGATCTTTCCTATTGCAAAAACTCTCTTAAATAGCTTGATCAAAAACTACAACTATCTTCATGATGGCCCATATTATTAATTGTGCTTGTAGTGGTTCTTATTTTTAGTGTGGTAGTGGTCTCAGTTGGTCAAAAATACCTATTACATAAAGCTTGATAATAATCATATTTTATAACTACAATTATCGAAGTTGAATTATGGCCTCTCACTATATCTTAATTGGATCTTGGAAATGGCCCATAATAGCCACTATCTCCATCACCTTCGATTTCTTTTTTTTAATTACTATTTTTGGGCAATTTGTCATTTTTGGCCAAAAACTACCCTATTTTTAGTAAGTCACCAAAAAATCCCATATAATCCTCTAAATTAATACACATTATTATATCACCCATATTAAGCCTTCTAGAAAATCTCAACACATACTCATGTCTAAGAAGTTATTAAATTCCAAATATTCTTTCTTCCAATTTTCTAAAAAAACACTAAATTCCATTTTCGAGGCACTAGATGAAGGAATTAGGGCTTGATAAAATCTTTAAAAATAATTTAGGCTTCTAGAGAACCTATCCATGACATTATCCTCTTTATCTAGCTCCACATAAAATTTCAAGTCGATCAAACGGTTGTATCAAAAGTTATGCCCTTCAAAATATAGGCTCTTGCATCAACCTTATTTAGATCAAACATTTACTGACAAAAGACCTTAGGAAAACCAAAACAAAGGCCTAACCTTGGTGATATAAAATATTTCATTGCTCTTGGAGGGTGAGACAAGACTTCAAAAAGACCAAAAATTTGCAATAATTAGAAAGGACTCAGGGGGGTATTTCAAATTTGAAAAGACCACAAGACACCAAAAATTAAAAAATTTGGGGTAAACCCAAGTTGGATTTTGAGGATCCAACACAGGATCTGACTAGTATAGTTGATGAAAAATACTCTTTGACAATGAATCACTTGAGAACTATAGAATATCCAAAAAACCACAAGGACTCAAAAACCTAAATTAATCACCTAAAGAGAACACCTTAATCACCTAGAAAGGACTCCTTAATCACCTAAAGAGAACACCTTAATCACCTACAAAGGAATCCTTAATCACCTAAAAACTAAAATATTTTTTTGTGAGGCTTATCAAACCCTCTGTGTAGAATTATATAATTTCAAATGTTGTCCTTTGATAGAAATTGAAAATTCTATCCATCTAGAGTCTATAATTTGTAAGTATGCTAGCCTAAATTCTAAAGGATTTGATAGGGCCCAAGCCATTTGGGTTCCCACTTTCCCTTCTCACCATGCTTCTCAATTTGGGATCCAAATACAATACTATATCTCCTCCCTAAAAATATTTACCTTTGAATTTCTTATTTAACAACAACATTGTTTTGTGAGCCTGCTCAGTTGTCTTCATTAATGCATCCTTTCTATCTTTCTACAACTTCACAATTTGATCAAATATTCTTTGCAATACATTTGGATTTTCATGGTCCTGAAGAAGCCAAGATAAAGTATGACTTTCCACCTGAGGGGGTAACAAAGCATTCTCACCATATACTAGTTCATAAGGAGATTTTCTTGTGCTTCTTTTGATAGATATTTTGTCAACCTATAAAGCAAGCTTTAGCTCACCATCCCAACTTCTTTTTTTTTTGCCTAATTCTCTTTTGATTCTTGTGATAAAATTCTTATTCAAATATTCTGCTAAACCATTCCCTTAAGGATAGTAATTCATAGAATGATAAATATCTATGATGTACCCATCACACAATTTAATCATCTCAAAAGAAGTGAAATAGTTACCATTGTCTATGGCTATCTTCCTGGGAACCCCAAATATTATCAATATGTGCTCTTCTAAAAGCTTGATGACCACTTCTATAGAGGATTTATTGAAATTTGATGCTTCTACCCACTTGGTAAAATAGTATATTGTTGTAATGATCCACATTTGACCTCCTAAATAATTAGGGTTAATCTCACCTATGAGATCTATTCTCCATTAGGTAAAAGGAGCTTCCACAATTACTAGCCTTAGGGGCATGGCTGGAAAATTATTTTTCCCTACAAAAATTTGATAGTTATGACAACTTATAACAAACTTATAGACATCCTTAAATAGGTAGGGCCAATAAGAACTAGATCTCATGATCTTATGATTAGTAGCATTTCAGCACTTGAGGTATCTCTTTCTCAAACAATGATAGGAGCAACTCACCATTGGAATACCTCCAATACAGTTTGCCTTCATGAATGTAGTATTCTTTGTCCAACTGCTTGATATATATCCTTTTATTTTTGGATATATCTTCTGGAAATGATAATTTTTGAAGGTAAAACATAATGTCATCATACCACTGGCAATAAAAATTATCAATTGCTCTAGCTTCTTACTACTCATCCACTACAATAGTGTTATTCATAGCCTCTCCTTCTTTTTCAACCAAATACTTTGCCAGTCCCTATAATTTAACAATCTACACTACTTTGAATTCTACATCATACTGTAATAACTTAGCCATCCATCTTGTAGGACTACCTAAGTTTCAGGCTGAGTAAAACATCTTTAACAACAATGTAAGGAATACAGGCTATTACCTTGTTGGATACAAAAATACATTTGAAATTATCTAATGCTCTAATTAATGCATAAGCCTATTTTTCTAGCATAGAGTATTTCAATTTAGTACCCTTCAATCCTATACTCATAAAGGCTATAGGCCTTTTATTTTTCTCTTCATCCTTTTAAGCTAGAACTACAAAAATAGTGTGTTATGAGGTAAATGAGTAGATTTTGAAATCTTTGAAATAATCAGGGCATTTTAATACTGGAGCTTGAGTAATTACATATTTTATATTCTAAAAAGTTAAAGTATTTTCCTTTGTTCATATTATTTCCTCACTTTTCTTGATCATGTAATTTATTGGCTTGGCAATCTAAGCAAAATTAGGGACAAAGCTCCTAACAAAGTTAATCTTCCTAAAGAATGAAATAACTCCCTTAATATTTTTAGGGGTAAATTTTAGCAATTGCTTCAATTATTTGTGGATCAATGCTAATCCCATCATTTGAAATAATATGCCCAAGCAATTTACTTTATGTAGCCCCAAACACACATTTCCTATAATTCAAGGATATTTCAAACTCCTTGCACCTATCAAATACTTGAGTCAGATATTCAAAATGATCTTTAGGATTTTTGTAAAAGACTATAATGTCATAAAGATATACTACCACTATCTTGAACATCAACTCCTTAAATACAACATCCATTACTCTCTTGAATATTGCCCCTGCATTCATCAATCCAAAGGGCATCCTGAGATATTCAAATGTTCCCTATGATGTGGTGAAAGTTGTATTGTGTTTGTCTTCTGGATTCACTATAATTTGATTGTAACCTAAAAATCCATCCAATAAAGACATTTTTGATGGCCCAACCACTGCTTGAAGCAACTTTTCCATATTCAAAAATAGATAATTATCTTTAAGAGAGATCTTATTCAAATTTCTAAAATATACACAACGCCTGATCTCACCATTCTTTTTTCTAACTAGAACCAAGTTTGCTAACAAAGAAGAAAATCTCACCTTCCTGATTATCTTAGTATCCAATAACTTCTACACTTATTTCTACATAATTGGATGTAAAATGGGATTGAACTTTCTATGTTTATGCTTGAAATTCTTGGTATCCTTCTAAATGGGCATTATTTTAGTAATCACCTTTGGGTTGAAGATCTTCAGATCCTCATAACTCTAGGTAAAAGTAACAATTTTCTTTTTTAGGAAAATATATTGTTGGTTCTCTTTTCCTAACAAAGATTTATTGATCCTAAAAATTTTGGGCTCTTCCTTTGTTCCAATATTAACTTTATCTATGTTAGACTCTTGAACCAAAGGTTTATATGCTCTATCAAAGTCATAAAACAAGTTATCTAAAGATACCAACCTGTTGGCATTCAGTTGTATGACTTCTATAGGTTCTCCAAAAACATATTTTAGTTTTTCTTCATCACTTTCATCACAAATAACATCATAAAATTAATTTTGCATAGTCATAAATTAAGAAACACATACTTATACTTAGAGGGGGGTGAATAGTATAAGATAGAAAATTTATTTCGAACCAATAACTGCAATAATATTAATGTAATAATGAAACAATACACAAATCACTACACACACAAGAGATAAATATTTACGTGGAAACACCCTTTTAAGAGAAAACCACGATAAAATATTGCTTATATTTTTTTCAACAAATTTTGTTAGCACCAACCCACAGGAGACATTGATCCCCTAGTACAATTTTATGGGCACCAACCCAAAGGAGACACCAATCCTCTAGTACAATTTCATGGGAACCAATGCACAAGAGACACCAATCCCCTAGTACAAGTTCATGGGCACCAACCCACAAGAGACACCAATATGTTACACAATTTTGTGGGCACCAACCTAGATATGAAGAAACCAATCTTCTACTTACAAATCTGGACCAAAATCTTCTCAAGTCTACTCAAAAAATGATCTAAAACTCGGCTTTGGTTTGCTCAAAAATCTGATCCAAAACTCTACTTTGGTCTACTCAAAAAAAATTCTATTCATTATAATCCCTGCATTACCTTGCCTTTACTCTTTTAAATTATTCCCTTTTCTTGAGTTTTCTTCTTCAACTTGCTAAAGCACTTGGATATCAAAATTGCAATATAGTAGCATTCATTCTTTCTTAGACAATAAATATTTCACTTATATCCCCTATCTAAGAGTTACAAGATATTATGCAAAGTGTTACTTTACTTTTGACAAATCATGGACAAATTGTACCACTTAAAAACATGCACTCTTTGTCACTTTGTTCCATAATATCTATTAAATTCCATCTCTATTCAAAACAACAAAATCTTTTCTAACATATTTTTTTCCAGAAATTTCATCTTCAAAATATTTTTTTAGGTGTGGTCAATGGGTGCTTGAGATGTCAATGATATTTGAACTCAAAAATTACACCAGATGCTGCCAAGTGTCACTTTCACCACAACTATGGTAGGGCCACCAACTGGCCCCTCTGCTGCCTAAAGAATCACATGCCCAAACCATTTTGTGCCTCTTGTGAGTGGGTGCAATATTACCACCCTAGGTGGTCATAATCACCTTAGTGCTTGTTAGTGCTTATAAACATTGTTGTGCTTCATAGCATGATTAGTATGGGATGATATCCCACTTTATTTTTTAAAGCGCAACCCTACTAAAGAAACCCACTTGTCGATAAAATCATAATCTATCGGTGTTTGCATCGTGGTCCTTCGAGTAATCTTTGAGCCCTGTCAATGCAAATCCTTTTTACCTACGACTTGGATGCTATGTTCCAATATGCCAACAACTTGTTTGCACAACAAAGAGCATGTTCTAATGATACCTTCAACACATGTGCTCATGCACCTTGTGAACCTTCAACTTCTCTTGACACCAAAAATCTTCTCCTCGGATCATCGTGCTATGAGATAGATTTATATGCTCCCTTTTGTCGAAGATATTCATCAGTACCATAAAACTCCCCTTTGTACCTTCATATAAACTCCAATATCTAGCTTTGTTCTTCTCTCCTCTTTGTATCTGGTGCAACACATATATCTCGAACGTATTTCCCTTCTTCAACATTGTTTAAATGAACTCTTGGCCTTTAATTTATATGTAAACGTTCATTTTCTTGCTATTTGCGCTAAGGGGTCAACCCACACTATTTGAATTCTTAAACTTGAAATATTTAATTAAAATATTTAAATATTTTGATTTAAATATTTAATCATTACTCATATTATAACATCACTTTAATATTTAAATTTTTAATTTAAATATTAAAGCATACTCATATAATTAAATCATTCTTGGAGATATATTTGATTTGAATACTTTCTTTGATATTTTCCAAACTCATAATCAACCAAATCAACCTTTGACATCAATGATAACTCAATAATTCCAACAATTTCTCCCTTTGTCATTGATGGAAATATTGCAAATAAATTGTCCTTTATTACAATTGAGTCACAAGCTGCTCCCCCTGATAAGTTGCTCCTCCTTACTAAAATTCTCCCTCTTGGACATCAATGGCAAATGCTTCTTGGGGCTAAATGATAAGACACTTGACAACACCCCATTAATAGGGCTCTTACTGAGATATGCAATGATGAGATGAGAGTGAAACTACTCCCAACTTACTTCTAAGATACTCAAAGGTCTCCTTTGGAAGTGGCTTGGTGAAGATATTAGCAGTCTATTCCTTTGTAGCAATGTATTCAAACTTGAATTTTTGATCAGTCACTTGCTCTCTCAAAAAGTGATACTTGATCGGAATATTCTTGGTCCTTGAATGTTTCATCGGATTATTTAAAATATTTATGGCACTTGTATTATCACAAAGTATGGAAATAGGATGATCATGCTCTACTTTGAAATCACTTAAGGTTTGTTTCATCCATAAACATGTGTGCAACAAGCAGCTTCTGCAATGTACTCCACATTTGTATTAGATAAGGACACTGATGCTTATTTCTTACTTAGCCAAGATACCAAACAGTCTCCAAGAAAAAATGCTCCTCCACTTATGCTTTTCCTATCATCCACACTACCTACCCAATATGCATATGTATATGCAGTGAGAGTGAAATTATCGCATCTGGGATACCACAGTCCAAAATCCATAGTTCCTTTCAAATACTTAAAAATTCTTTTAATTGCCTATGCATGTGTTTACTTTGGTGCAGCTTGAAATATTACCACCAATCTGACTACTTGCATTATATCTGGCCTTGTAGCTATGACATACAGTAAACTTCCAATCATGGATCTATACAAATTTTGATTAGCCTCAGGAGACTCATCATATTTACTTAACTTACATCCTGTAATCATGGGGGTACTCACAAGATTGAAATCCTTCATCCTAAATTTTTTCAAAGTTTCTTTTACATACTTGGTTCAAGAGAGAAATATACCTTTATCTGACTATAAAATTTGCAAACCAAGAAAGAAGGATAGATCACCAAGCATTGACATCTCAAATTCACTTTGCATACTTTTGCAAATTCCTAATATATCTTGTTATTACTACCTTCGAAAATGATGTCATCCACATAAGACCACTTTAATTAAATGGTTATTTCCTTCATTCTTGATGTGCAGGTTGCTATCAGCTATACCTTTTTTGAAACCTTGTTCTTGGAGGTATTTATCCAACCTTGAGTACCAAGCCCTAGGGGCTTTCTTTAGTCCATAGAGAGCCTTCTTCAATTTGTATTCATAGTCCAGCTTGTCTTTCAGGATAAAACCATCTGGTTGCTTAATGTACACCTCTTCCTCTAAGTAACCATTAAGAAATGTTGATTTTACATCCATTTGGTAAACTCTAAAGTTTTTAAAACTTTAAAATGCCAAGAACATTCGTATGGCCTCAAGACGATCAACAGGAGTAAAATCAATTCCCTTAACTTGTGCATAGCCTTTGCACACAAGTATTGCTTTATTTCTAAAAACCTGACCATCTTCATTTAACTTATTTTTTTAGATCTATTTTGTGATGATTATGTTCTTCTCTTTTGGACATGGTACAAGTTTCCAAGTTTCACTCTTCTCTATTTGATCTAACTCTTCTTCCATTGCCTTAATCCAAAATTTATCTTCACTTTCTTCATTGAAATTCTTTGGCTCAACTTTAGATAGTAAAGACAAGTTGGCATGTTCACTTGTGGTGTAAACTCAACTACAAGAGACCAAAAAAACGGACTCCAATCACATAACACAAATGCAATAATGGAATAAAACTGCCAATTGATATTCTTCTCATTCCTGAATTCACACCCCTTCTACAAAAGATTACAATCCATCATATAGCAACCGAAAACCAAAGAAACCCTAAAAATATTTTTTTTCTAAAAACTGCTAAAACTAGATATTTTTTCTAAAAACTACTACAAATATAAATGAGTCGGATTGCATCCAAATTCAGTGCACACATCCCTCTTACAATAATGAACCTTAATTTAAAATATTAGGTCTCAACTTAAGGTATAACAAACTATAATAAACTTCTACTAGCCAAAAAAACCCGAGAACCTATTCTAAAAGCTAATTTTGGGGCACTAGATGTCGGATATAGATCCCGAAAATATGATTTTTGGAGGTTCAAGTGGATCAAAGATCATCCTAATGCAGAACATGCACACAGAACCACTTGTTAAATTTCAAGGTAAACGGGCGTACGATTCACAAGTTATGGCTTCGACAAGGTGCATCATTCTCTTCTGGTGAAAAAGAACTAAGCTCCTGCGAGTTCAGCTGAATTGAAATCATGTAGCTTCTGGTTATCAATTTTCTTCAGCTCTAACTCTGAAACCCAAGTGTTATCTAACTGTGGTAATCCTTCCCACTAAACCAGGAATTTGTTGTAGCTCCAATATCTGGTGGTGATCACCTTCTTATTGAGCACCTGTGCAACTCTATATTTTTTCTTCTTAGGCATCTGTCATGACCAATTTATTGTCTCCTATAATTCACCATCCTTGATAGCACTAGGATACTGAAATAAATTAAAAACATTAAAATGGACAAAATATCAAATTCATCGGGTAGCTCCACTTTATAGGCATTATCAATGATCTTCTTCAAAATCTTGCATGGCCCAATTTTCTTAAGTGTCAATTTGTTATAGTTCCCTTAGGAAATATTTATTTCCTAAGATGAACCATGAGCATATCACCCTCTTCAAACACTTCCACCCTTCTGTGTGCATTAGCAGACTCTTTGTAGTGAGCATTACTACTCAGCAATTTTTCCCTCACTAACTCTTGCACTTTCTGGATATGCTCAACAAATGCTTTTGCATCATCACTAACTTGTTCCCCAATTGGTAACTCAACAAAATCTAATACACCTCTAGGATTTTGACCATAAATAATTTGAAAAGGAGATTTACCTGTTGACCTATTCACTGAACTATTGTATGCAAATTCAGCTTGTGACAAGGCTAAATTCCATTGTTTTGGTTTTTCTCCAACTATGCATCGTAAGAGGTTTCCCAAGATTTTGTTCACTACCTCTATTTTCCCATAGGTCTATGGGTGGTAAGCACTATTTAAATTCAACCTGGTATTCAAATTTTTCCACAACGTCCTCCAAAAGTGACTCAAGAACTTAGTATCCCGATCAAAAGTAATAGTCTTTGGAAAACCATGCAACCGTACAATCTCATCAAATAATAAGACTGTAGTCCTAGTTGCATCATTATTTTTTTGACAAGCAATGAAATGCACCATTTTTGAAAATCTGTCTACCACAAAAAAAACTGAATCCTTACCCCTCTATGCCTTGAGCAACCCCAACATGAAATCCATACTCAGATCAGTCCATGGTCTTGTAGGAACTAGCAATGGCATATACAACCCTATATTTTGTGCATGGCCCTTAGCCATTTGACATAATCTACATCTAGAGACAAACTTGATTATATCTCTCTTCATTTTTGGCCAATAGTACTTCTCCTCTACAAGAGTGGTAGTTTTGGCTACTCCAAAATGACCAGCCAAACCCCCACTATGTAATTCCCTCAAGATTTTCTCTCTCATAGAGCCATTGGGAATGCATAATTGATTACCCTTAAACAAGTAACCATTTTATAAAATATACTCTTCAAAAATAGTATGAGACTCACCCCCTACTGCACTTTTGCACTGTTGCACAATATTCCCAAAATCTGCATCAGATTCATACAGATATTTAAACCCCTCAAATCCTACCACTTCATTCTCCATAGTGGTGAACAACAAGACTCTCCTACTCAATGCATCAACAACCTTATTTTGTTTTCCTAACTTGTGTTTCAGGACAAATGTATATTTTTGCAAAAATGAAACCCATTTGGCATGCCTGCTATTTAAATTTTTCTGAGAATTGACATACCTCAATGCTTCATGATCAGTAAACAACACAAACTCCTTTGATATTAAGTAGTGTCTCCAATGTTGCAATGCTTTCACAATTGCATAAAATTCCACATCATATGTAGAATAATTATTCCTTGCATCATCCATATTCTCACTAAAAAATACTATAGGTCAGCCCTCTTGACTTAAGACACCACTAATTCCAACAAATGAGGCATCACAATAACCTCAAACACCTTACTGAATATGGTAACACTAGAATAGGGGCTTCCGACACCTTCTTATTTAAGAATTCAAAAATCTATGTTGTTGTCGTAGTCCATACAAACTCTTTCCCCTTCGTGCACTCAGTTATAGGGGCAACTATACTACTAAAGTTCCTGATGAACTTCCTGTAAAAGGTAGCTAGTCCATGAAATCTCCTTACTTCTGTTATAGATCGTGGAAGAGGCCATTCTAGAATCACCTTCACTTTCTCATCATCCATCCTCATGCCATCTCTCAATATTACAAATCCCAAAAACACTAATTTTAGGTGTAACAAATGGTCTTCTTCACTTTTACTATAAATCAAAATATCATAAAAATACACAACCACAAACTTACCATTATATTCCCATAGTATTATGTTCATAAATTGCATAAATGTACTGGGTGCATTAGATAACCCAAATGGCATCACCATCCACTTGTACAATCCATATTTTGTCTTAAAATTTTTCTTCCATTCATCCCCTTCTTGAATTTTGATCTGGTAGTAGCCACTCCGCAGATCAATTTTACTAAAGTATTTAGCTCCAACAAATCCATCCATCATGTCATCCACTCTCGGTATAGGATATCAATACTTTATTATGATTTTTTTTATGGCTCTACAGTCTACACACATTCACTAATAACCATCTTTCTTCAGGGTTAGAAATGTTGGAGTCACACATGGACTCATAATCTCCCTAACTAATCCCTTATTTATCAACTCTATCACTTGCCTACTCAACTCTCCATTATGTGTCGGGTTCAACCAATAAGCTACCTTATTTGGGAGCGCTGATCCTGGAATCAAATCCATGTGATTTTGGATATCCCTTTTTGGTGGTAGCCCGTCTGGTAACTCCTCTGGTGTCATATCTTTATATTCACTTAGCAACTTAGCTGCTACTGTAGGCATAACCACTTCCTCTGTTTCTAGCTTCCTAGTTGTTAAGGCATAACAGAAGCTAGCATCCTGATCTCTAAAAGAAACTCCTTCATCATCAATAAGTTCTCACTCGGTCTATCCTCCTTCAGAGATACAAGAACTACCTTTACACCATCCTTCCAGAATGTGTAAGTATTCTTTCTCCCATTATGGTTAGTATCCCTATCTTACTGCCAAGGTCTTCCCAATAGAATGTGACATGCATCCATCGAGATCACATCACACCACACTTCATCATTGTAAGTGCTTCTAATTGAAAATTTAATTAAACACTTCTGATCTACTATTACCTCATTCCCCTTATTAACCCATGAGATGTGATATGGATAAGGATTTTTTTCACATTTCAAGTGCATTTTATCAACCATGACATTTGACACCATATTCTCATAGCTACCACCATCAATGATAATTTTACATACCTTCCCTCTTGATGTACACCTTGTTTGAAATATGTTCATTCATAGCCAAGAATCTTCACCATATATGGTCTGTCCCTTTGCTTTGCTCTACACCATCTCTTTCTTAGGAGCAATCAACGTCCTCCTTATCATAAGTGCTTCCCCCATGTCAAGAACAACTTCATCCTCATCCTGCTCTTCCATCTCAACCAGATTGACCCTTCCTTGTCCTCCTTGAACCCTTTCTTGGACATCACTTTGGGGAAACTCAAATGCTCTGTGCCCCTCACCACATCCATAACAGGTATACAACCTCCTTGGATCATTCCCATTTCATCCACCACTATAAACTCTACCTCATTGGTATCCTCTTCCTCTCATATTTTTCCCATCTTCTTCTTGTTTAGTAGGTATTGAGGATTCTCCCTTGAGAAAATTAGATCCACTTCAAACCCAACTTGAAGAGGTTGTGAATCCCTTCTTACCTCTTCTATTAATCCTTTTCAATTTCTCCTCCACCTTGAGGGCCATTTGATATGCATCCTCCACTATAAGAGTGCGATGCATGCTCATCTCATCTTGAATAGCAAAACTTAGGCCATTTACATACCTGGCAGCCTTTTGGTCCTTCGTCTCATTATGCTCCACTCAAATGGATATCTTGTAGAATTAATTAGTATAGTCCTCAATGCTTTGATACTTCTATCGGAGATTCTAAAATCTATGAAATAGGGTTTGGGAGTAGTCTACAGGTATAAATTTTTCCTGTAATTTCTTCTTCATCTTTGTCCAATCCCTAATATTTTTCTTTCCATTCCTCTATTTTTTAGTCTATAAATGATCCCTCCAAATCAATGCATGTCCCTTCAACTTTGTGCATGCAAGCTTAACCTTCTTCTCTTCAGCAAGGTTACTCCATTAAAAATATTTTTCTAGGTTATTGATCCAATCGATCAACTCCTCTGGTTTCAACCCACCAGCATACTCGGGAATCTCGATCTTGATACCATATTGATTCCCATTAAGCCCCTATATATCTCGTATTAGTTAATTTTCAAAATTGTGCCATTCTTCCTCTGGGCCCTCTGGTTCTACTTCTACGTGGACCTCAGATCCACATTCCTTAGGTATGTTTTCATCATCATATCCTTGATCTACATGCACCCTGAGATGTCTCTCTCCCATGCGATCAACCACACTAGTCAGCCATGCTATTTCTACATTTATATCCTCAATTTGCTTATTCATCTGGGTATATATTATAGGTGGCATCTTCCCTTCACTAGCGATATCACACCCACTCTGATACCAAATGGTGTAAACTCAGCTACAAGAGACCAACAAAATGGACTCCAATCACATAACACAAATGCAATATGGAAGAAAACTACCAATTGATATTCTTCTCATTTCTGAATTCACACCTCTTCTACAAAATATTACAATCCAACCGAAAACCAAAGAAATTCTAAAAATGTCTTTTTTCTAAAAAATGCTAAAAATATATCTTTTTCCTAAAAACTACTAAAAATAGAAATGAGTCGGATTGCGCCCAAATTTGGTGCACACATCCCTCTTATAATAATGAACCTTAATTTAAAATATTAGGTCTCAAATTAAGGTATAACAAAATATAATAAACTTCTAACAATCAAAAAAACCCAAAAAACTCGAGAACCTATTCTAAAAGCTAATTTTGGGGCACTAGATGTCGGAGTTAGGTCTTGAAAATATGATTTTTGGAGGGTTAGGAGGATCAGCGATCACCCTGATGTAGAACACGCACATAAAACCACTTGTTAAATTTTAAGGCAAACGGGCATACGGTTCACAAGTTATGGCTTCGGTAAGGTGCACCAACTTGTACCTATTATTTTCCTCCTTGTTTGTCTCTCATCTAGATTCCCAATAATCAGATCTTTCGGGTGGTATTTTGTACATATCTGTATGGTATTTTAGATGGTTCTTTGAATGGTATTTTTGGGGGTGTTCTTGAGGGTGTCTTCTAATTCTCAGCTTCTTCAGTTTCTTCATCTTCCCAATATTCTCCTTGATACACGATCTCTTTAGCTGATTATCTTAGATATATTTCTTCATCAACTCTTACATTTGTGATTTCCACAAATTTATGTGATCTTTTATTATATCATCTATAGGCTTTTCTCTTTGAAGAGTATCCAAGGAAGATACCCTCATCTTACCTAGAATTAAAATTACCCAAATCTTTTTCATCTCGTTTAATGTAGCATTTGCTTCCAAATATTCTAAAATACTTCATAGTAGTTGGTATTCCCTTCCAAATATCATATGGATTTTTGTGATGATTTACTCTTACTTGAGCTCTATTGATGATATAAATAGTGTTATGGACCACCTCTCTCCAAAAAGAATTAGAAATCTTAGACTCATTTAGGATGGCTCTGGACATGCCTTGAATAGTTCTATTCTTCCTTTCAACTACTTCATTCTATTATGGAGTTCTTGTTGTTGAGTATTATATTTTGATTCCATGTTGTTCACAAAATTCTACAAATTCATTTGAAGTGAATTCACCTCCTCTATCTGATCTTAGACACTTGATATTTTTACCTATTTCATCTTCTACAAGTACCTTCAATGCTTTGAACCTTTCAAAGGCTTCTGATTTTGCTCTTAATAATATTACCCAAGTCATTCTAGAATAATCATCAATAAATAACATGAAATAATTCCCACCTTGTAAGCTCTTTGTCATTGTAGGGCTACATAGATCGGTTTGAATTAGCTCTTGTAGACACCTAAAACACATCGTGTTTAGGAGAACTACTCATATGGGCATCCATAGACCATGTGACTAAACCTTGGGACCTTCCAAGTGCCAAAAGTGGTTTTCACCACTCATCTGGGGTAGTCTTAGCCCATCCAAGCCTGGCCGCTATGAACCAGAGTGGCTGAATCTTGGTCACTGAAGCTCAGAGCGGCCAATCCCTAGCCACTGTAGATGACAACGGCTAAGCTTTAAAATGCAATTTGCCACCAAAATAGCCTAATATCGGGTGGAAGTGGTAGTTTGCATGCAATAAGGCCGAGCGGGGATAACTTTGCATTCCTCCTCACAGCCAGTTTACATGAGAGACTCAAGTCTAGGTTTAGACATCAGTTTAACTAGCCTTCAAACATAGAAAAGACAAAACTTCTCATGCTAACCTCTAGTGTGCATGCAGAATTCAGTCCTAGGGTTGGACATTGACCTAGGGTTTCAAAGACATTATAAGGTGCAAACCTAAGAGCACCAAGGGAGAATTTAGAGACTTTTTGTAGAGATACAACCGAGGAGAGATTTTTGAGACTTGGAGAGCTTTTCTTGTAGTGAAGCCCTATCGGATCGGAGAGCAAATTGGAGCACCTTTTAGGAGCAACGAAGTGCTAGGCCGACTGAGGGGTTATCATCTCACAGGATATTCAATACATCGGACAAAAATGACAATCATTTCAACATCAGCAACAAGCCTAGATCCATAGCCTTGGAGCAATAGAGATAGGTTTTCATCTTAGCGGCCACTATCTTGGACAGTGGCCCATAAGCCTAGTCTAGGGTTCTTAGCATTAGTTTCTTTCATTTAGCTTATTACATGTTTTTATGCCATTAGCATAGATCTGATTTATTGCATTCATAGCATTAGTTTCTATTATCATTGAGCATATTCCTATTTATCATTAGGGTAATTGCTAACAACCTCATCCGAGGAGGCAATCTCGGATAACTGAGCATTTGTTATTGTTTTCATGCTTGTAGGACTACAGGTTCACTAGATAGGTTATCAACATACGAAAGCAAGAGGATCCCTCTAGGAGCCAGACCTAGAGAAGGAGGCATCTGTAAGCCCTCATATAGTTCTATGTGCATCACTAGGAAGCCTATGAGAGTGCATCACCCCTTGCAAGGGGATATTATACATCTGCTACCCTATTTTGTAAAATATATATCAAATGAAGGGAATCCCTCAGAGGGATCTATATGTAACCAAACTTGAGAAAAAGCAATAAAAAGCATTATCTATTCATTTCTTCATATTTTGGTTGTATCTTTCATTTTAATGCATGATTAAGTAAATAATATTCGCAAATAGAGTAGTGGACGGTGCACCGCTTCCTAGGGTCGCTACAGATGGTGATCATGATGGGACCCCCACCAAGTTTTTATTTTCTACCACTTTACTGATCCATATTTTTGTGTGCAGGTTTAGCCACTCTAGTCTATAGTGGCCAAAAATTAGCCACTCTAGTCTACAACATCCAGAAATTAGTCGCTCCTACTAATAGCGACCAAAAATCAATCACTTTTGTCAACAAGTCAAAACTAGAGTGTAGTAGAGGACTAAATATTGGTTCTCTGAGCTAGATTAGAGGTTGGTACAACTTTTATGATGATTTATGGTTCTCTATCTGCTTATATTTTCCTAAAATAATGAAATTAAGACACATTTTGATTTGGAAACTAAGGAATAGAAAGGAAAGAACTTGCATCTTGCATATTTTAGGGTTTTCTTAGATTTCCACTAGGCATTGCTAGGAACAATGGCTTATGCTTGTAAAGTCTACCCTAGAATCCAACGTGCTAGAAATCATGTGTTGGTTTGCTTGCTTTGAGGCCCTGCTAGAGGCCATATTTGCACAAAATAGAGTGCATCCATGAAACTCATACTAGTTATGCATATTTCTAAAAAGTGAAACATCATTTATATCAGGCATATAGGAAAGAGTCATTGTTGTTGTATGATGCATTTTACTTTATGTAAACTTAAAATGAACCCCACACATGCACACATATTTTAAACATTGGGGAGTTGGATTTCATCACCAACCCTCAATTCAGTCCGATGACATTGGCATTCATCTCCTTCCATCGGCTTGCCCCCTAGATCTTTCTAGAATGGAATAAGGAACTTATTTATAGTGGTACTAAGTTACTCATGTTCAAACTATCTCCCACTATTGGAACAATCATTGGTTCAGAGTGGAAGAGCTAGGCGAACCCCCCACTAGGACTTCAATGGTGTACCCTAGTTTCTTTTGAGAAAATCATGTTTGGCATGGGTGTTCTTGATTCCCACTATGGATGAGTCTCCTCATTCTAAATCCAAAACAAGAGCAAGAAAACAAGAACAACAACACATCAAAATGTAGCAAATAGTTTAGGGCACACATAAATTGGTAATCAAGATAAACACTTGCTTGATATTGTTTGGCTATCTCTAATTGCAACATAAAAGACTAATTCACAAGCACAATGGTCAAAACCAGAAGTAAACATCCTCGGTCCAACATCGAGGTAGAATCTGAAGCAACACATACCCATAGGTGAAGTCATAGTAACATTGAAACACCTACTCATAAGACCGTGGGACGTAGTTCCATGAGCCTAAGGGGTGATAACTCAACCCTTGGGGGTTCTCCTCGAGAAACCCCACCTAGGGAGTCACATCATGGAACTAAGTCACAAAAACACAAAGAGGCTTCATGACCATCATCATCAAGAAGACACGGGGAGGCCTCAAGGCCCTCCTCTCAACACACAAAAACTTCTCAAAGACATGAGGAGGCTTCAAGAGCTTCCTCCCCACATGGACATAAAAGGGGTTCTAGACCCAAATCTTCACATAGGGATGATGAGGTTTCCCCACCTCCATCCTCATGGAGAAAAGGTGGGGCCACAAAGCCTTCATCACCAAAAAGACACACAAGAGTCACAACATCTCAAACTTCACATGAGACATTGAGAATAGGTCTACCCACTGAAGGGCAAGAAACTAGAGCTACATCCAGTCATAGACATCAAATAGAAGATACCCTTCACACAAGAGGAAGGATTCCAATATATCATGACCTCATTGGAGTAAATGGCACCCCATAGGATCAGCCATGGAAAACAAGATAGTTAGATGAGTTGGATCGGTTTCATTCAAGAACAACTCCCAGAACTATAGCCACAAAAAATTTTGCATCTAGAAGTTCACAAAGTGTAACTTCTAAATGCACCACTCAACCTAGGGATGCTTCAAAGTGACCCCATAGTACACATACAGAGTCTGATCATAGAGGCACTTATCAACACACTAAACAAGTTACATTAACTAGCAAGAGCAAAGAAATAGTAGAAACCCCTTCGAGGAATCTATGAGTCAGAACCACAAGAACAGAATTAGACAAACATGAATCTTCTTTGATAGTGCAATCTGACCGCATGTGATGGTTAGAAAATGTATTGCACAAAGAGTGAGAGCTAGTGGAAGCTCTCGAGCATGATAAACAAAGAGAAAGGATTTTGTACCAACATGAGCAGCATTTAAGGGAACAAGCTGAGCAACTAGCTCATATAAACCTACAAGAAAATGGTAGTGATCACCCAAGAAATGAATGCATTGACTCACAACAAGAAGGGTGCATTAGGCAAGAAGACAGCCCACAATGAAACCACCACTCAAATCATGAACAAAATCAAACTGGTGGAGAAAGGGTAAACATGATAAATCAGGATCAAACACATCCTAAATCCCCTCATAGGAGGGAAGAGAATAGAACAAGTCAAGTGGATAAAGGGTTACCTCCATTACCACCATGAGTGGGCCTACAAGAAGAGGAACTCCTCACCTCAAAGGCATTCTAGGCACTCATAGAGAAAATGAAATCCTTTGAGAAGCAAGATACGGCTAGGAACCAACCAACATTGAGTAAAATACACAACCAACCATTGTGCCCATCAGTTCCTAGCCCTGCATATCCTAAGCACTTTGAGATGCCTAGGTTAGAAAAATTCAAGGGTGAAGAGGATGCACAAGAGCATGTTACCAATTTTATCAATGCATGTTTTCATCTTGAAGACAATGATGCTCTTATGCTAAGAACTTTCATTATGACATTTTTAGGGTGCTGCCACTCAATGGTTCAACCAACTTCCTAAGCACAACATATCCACTTTTGAACAACTAGTAAATGCTTTCCTAAAATATTTCTCCTTTGGTGCTAAAAATAAGGTGAACCTTTCAGACCTAGCCAAATTAAAACATTATGATGATGAGCCAGTAATGGAGTATGGGGATAGATGGAGAAAATTCATGGTAAAGTTATCATTCTTCATCCCCATAGAAGAGATTGTTTGCATGTTCACCAAGAGTTGTTCTAAACACATTTCCCTCTTGCTACAACTTCAACAATATCCTTCATTTGAGGAAGCCTTGGCACAGGCCAAACTCATTGAGGACATAAAAGTAGATGAGGGAACCATTAAGCTCCGAACCAAGAAGGAGTGGAACAAGAATGGCAAGAATGACAAATACAAGTGGAAGTAGGGCAACCCTACTCTAGTTAATCAAGTCGTATTGGTTGCACCTAAGGATGGGGCTGCACAGCAACCCCAGAATTATCAAGCACAACCCCCACCAGCCAATTACGATCAAAAGAACAATCAAGGGATGAAACAGAGAATGTAAGCCACCTCGCTACTTTACACCTCTATTAGAGTCAATGCAATCAATTTTCAACCAGTTGAGCGAGGTTGGGAAGATCAAATTTCTTGATGTACCTCTTTTAGATCCCAACCATCCTAAGCCAAAAGGATATAGGGAAGATCAATTTTACCCTTATCATAGAATACTAGGGCATGACATTGAAGTATGCATGGGTTTCAAGAACCAAGTGCAAAATATGATTGAAGTGGGAGAACTTAAAGTTGACAACCCATTGGCTCTCGATAACAGAGATATGGGCATATACAAAAACCCACTACCAAACCATGAGGTCCCTAGAGGGCAAGGTGCCCAAGTCAATCAGGTCTGAATCGATACACCTACCCATGGATGCATTGGGATGGTTGAAATTGTCAATATAGCCACCAGGACTAGATGATATGGTCAACCATAGCCTCCTGTAGCTCCCATTAATGTCCTAGCTACACCTAGGTAGAGGTAGGGGTAAAACAACCTTCCAGGTCCACCAACCCGACCTGTGGTGACTGTTCAGAGTAGACTAGAACAAAACTTACAAATGAATTCGACCAAGTTATCTATCTATGAGCTCATACAATAGTCCCCAAAGCATAGGGAGACTTTGATGGAGATTTTGAGATCAATTGAGCTCCAACCACAAGACCCCAATGCATTCACGCATTTTGTGGGACAAGTACAACAATGCCAAGAACCTATAATTCGATTTTATGATCATGAGATTAAGATAGTACCTACTGCCTTACCAGACCCTCCATTGCACATTGTTGCTTCAGTCAATGATTTACCTTTCAAGTGGGTCTTGATCGATATAGGTTCATCAATCAACATCATCACAACAACAGCAATAGGGCACCTTAAGATCCCCAAATCCAATATCATTCCAGGAGCCTACACGTTAAGAGCTTTCAATGATGCTTTATGCTCTACTATGGGAATGATAGTCCTACCCATTAAGGTGGGGCATAAGACCATCCCTATGATGTGTCATGTCTTGGAAGGGGCTATGCAATACAACATCCTCCTAGGGCATCCCTGGATAAGAGATATGAAGTGTGTTCCTTCGATTTTACACCAATGTGTCAAGTATGTGCATGATGACAAAGTCTATGTAGTTATGGCTGATGAAGAGCCATTTAAATATGTCCATCAGGTGGATTTTCTAGGATATTTTATGATTCCTTCCACCCACCTATATGTAAGACCTTCATATCCAACTACACAACTAGATGACATAAACAAAGGGGTACGAAAAGACCCATCCACATCAACACCTCCTCTTGCACCCAAAACAACTGATGCTTCTAAGAGACCATCAACATCAAAACCTAAAGACAATCAGAAGCTAAAGGTACCCTTAATCGAGGAAGGAAATCCCAAGGAATTTCTAACTATAGCCATTATAGAAATCCCAAGTCCCATGGAAGAAGAAGATTTCCAGAATCAAGCCGAGGAAATACTAGAACCCACTTCACCAGTGTCATCTGTAGGGTCATCCACATCACATGCGATAATACACTTGGCAAGTACAGGGATAGGAGAGTACCTTGTGTAGAACATAACATTCACACCCATCATTGAGTCTACACGAGACATGGGATGACCAAAAGACCTGAGACCACCAATGGGAATAGTGGTTCCACTTGGAATCCCTCCCAACCAGACCAACTTTATCTATGCTAGCCTAGACTACACCCATAAGTCTTCAGACATAGAAGAGGACAATGATGAACTATTCATCATTAATGTTTATTACCTCTCTAATCCTGAGTTTTCTCTAAGCTACTTTGAACGTTGCCATTGGCATGGCTACGGTCTTGGTATATATGAGTAGGGGCGTAGGCATCCATGCGAGCCACAATACCAGCTTCCCACTGACAAGTTTGGGTTAGGCTACCACATCAGAGGTCAAGATGACTCTCTAGAAGCATCCTTGGATAGATTAAGCTTGGGGTTAGGAGAAGACATCGATTTTATTCCTTATCACCCACCAAGTACAAGACATCTGATCAACAGACAAGTGGTCATGGTAAACATACCACCACCAGAGATTTATCATCCAAACTTCTCAATTGATGCCACCCCTACAGGTTGCATCTTGTGGGATGAAGAGTGAGAAGAAAATGGATATGGGGCAAGCGATGATGAAGTACAGATAAGCTTAGCCTATCATGGGCCTCGCTATTTACAAAGCCTTGCCTGGTCCAGCCACAATGAGAGTGGGTACATATCAGATGAAAGTGGCTATGAGTTAGAGGACTCAATAGAAAGAGCCCTATATAGTGGCCCCATAGCTTGGGGCAAGACACTAATGCAAATGGCATCTTCATAAGTGATGAAGAATATGAGGATGAAATAGAGATGGCCTACTTGGGGCCAAGACATGTGCCCCTTGTCTTGGGGCCACATACCAATGCTAATGGTTTTTGGATAAGTGATGATGACTTTGAAGATGAGACTGAGATGGCTTATCTTGGGCCTCACCACTTGTGACAAGTCAACATGCTGGTAGAAAGAGAAGTGGCATTTCATGCCATAGACCCTAGCTTGCAATTTTTGGGAAGACCTATCGACTTAAATGCCATTTACCATGTAATCAATCCCCCTCCACCTACATTCAGAGAGCTCTTGGAACCCAATGATCCTATTATCTAGCCTACTCATGGGCCAGATCCAGAGATTCCTTTTCCTCTAGAGCCTCATCATGAGCATGAGGGAGAAACCTATGAGACAAGATTTCACCCATGTGGTCCTAGAGATTTCATTCCATCCATCAATACAATCTCCATTGATTTGACCACTCCACTTCATAACCCAATAGATCCTACCAAACCATTGTATCTTGATATAGATGCTATTGATTGGGATCACGTTGATTCACCTATAGAGCCTGAGGATATTTTCCCTAATGAAGAGATGTTACAACCATTTCATTTTGCATCAGGCTATGCATATGATGTATTCCATGCTAGTTTGGATCCTGAGTCAGTAGGACCTATAAATCCTATCGATGACATTCATTTAATACCCATACCTCACCAGCTAGAGGATGGGTCACATATGGCTATAGAAGTGACTTTCGAGGTGGACATCAATGATGATCCTACTCAACCAAAGAAATTCAAGTTCGGAGAAAGTCTATCTCTAGAGGAACAAGCCATCATAATCCCTCTCCTCAAGGAGAGGCCAAACCTTTTTACTTGGACTTACAAAGACATGCCAGGGCTTGATCCAAAGTTAGTTGTTCACAACCTTTCATTGGATCCCATGAAGAAGCCAGTCAAGCAAAAGCTGAGGAAAATGCATCCAACCATCACTTTGATGGTGAAGAATGAGTTACAAAAATTATTGGATGTGATTTTTATCATTCCTATCGACTATCCTGAATGGGTCTCGAACATGGTGCCCATGGGAAAACCCGATGGAAGAGTCCATATTTGCATAGACTTTAGAGACTTGAATAGGGCAACTCCAAAGGATTCATTCCCATTGCCTAACATAGATGCTCTTGTTGATGCCACTATAGGTCATGAGATGCTCTCCCTAATGGATGGTTTTTCTGGGTACAATCAAATCAGAATTAAACCCGAAGACCAACACAAAACCACTTTTATTACTCCATGGGGAACATTTTGTTACAAGGTGATGCCATTCGGCCTTAAAAATGTTGGTGCCACATATCAGGGGCCATGACATACATCTTTCATGACTATATGCATAAAATATTAGAGGACTACATGGATGACTTACTAGCTAAGTCTTTATTGCGACAAGAGCACGCTGAGATCCTTAAGAAAGTCTTCAATCGCCTCATTGAGCACAATGTCAGATTGAATCCTAAGAAGTGCATATTTGGCATAACTTCTGGTAAGCTCTTGGGGTTCATCATTTCTAAGAGAGGCATTGAAGTCGATCCTACAAAGGTAAAGGCTATATTGGAAATGGCCACCCCTACCAACATTAGGGAGTTGAGAAGCCTACAAGGCAAGGTAGCATCCATCAAATGATTCATTGCACAATTATCAGATAAATGTCGACCCATGAATCGGCTACTATGCAAAGGAGTCCTTTTTCATTGGGATGAAGAGTGCCAACAAGCCTTTGCAGAGATCAAAACTTACCTAGCAACACCACCAGTATTGGCTCCACCAAGGCCAGACGTACCATTTTTACTATACATATCAGCTACTAATTTTGCTTTGGGCACCATGTTGGCCCAAAAGAATGCACAAGATAAAGAGCAAGTCATATATTACATCAGTCGCACCTTGGTGAGTTATGAGCTAGGGTATGCGTATGTAGAAAAGTTGTGTTTAGTAGTGGTCTTTGCAACCAAAAAGTTGTGACACTACATGTTGAGCCATACGACCTACGTTATATCAAAACAAAATCCTTTGTAGTACATGATGAACAAGACCTATCACAATACACGTACTACAAAGTGGATCATGCTATTGATAGAGTTTGATCTAGAGTTCATAAGCCAAAATTCCATCAAGGGACAAGTCATAGCAGATCAATTAGCAGAGGCACCTCTTCAAGATAGCAAGCCTCTCACCATAGAATTGCCTAATGATGCAGTCTTTGCATTATCAGATCCATCAAAACTCGAAGAACCTAAGAAAGAAAGAGACATGGCATTGTTCTTCGATGGTTCGAAGTGTGAGCAAGGGGGTGGAGTAGGGATTGTATTTATCACACCGTAGGGTGCTCCATTACCCTTATCATTCAAACTAGACTTCCCTTGCACAAACAATAACACCGAGTATGAGACCCTGATCTTAGGACTCCAAACAACCATCACAATGGGCATTAAAATATTGAATATCTTTGGTGACTCCTTGCTCATAGTTAATCAAGTCAAAGGTTTGTTCCAATGTAGATGCCCAATCCTAAAATCTTACAAGGAGCTTGTTGACACCTACCTAGCCCGACTAGAATGGTATGACATCGAGGCAATCCCTCATACATCAAATAGATTTGTAGACACCATGGCATATTTGGGATCCTTAATCCCTTAGAATCCATCTATGGATTTCACAACCATTCACGTTAAAGTGCTCTCACACTCAATGATACAACATGAGGCTTTTGATAATCAAGAATCAGTCAACATGATCAATATTGAACCAAATCAGGATTGGTCCTTCAGAGCTAGAGATTTCTTGTGAATGGCACCTTGGGGGTCTTTGATCTCTCAAGGTCCTATGGAGTGTGGTACAACCATTCACCATAGGGTTGTTTCTCAATATATATTCACAAGTTCTAGAAAGCAGGAGGAACAGGTCATATTTTCTATAGAAGTTGTGGCTTATCAAGATTGGATTTCCCAGTTATAGGATTTCCTAAAGCTTGGAATGGTACCACAAGGCCTATCACATGTTGAAATATGAACATTTAAATAGAAGGCAACAAGGTACATCTTATTGGGAGAGATCCTTTATAGATGAGGTTATGATGGAATGCTCCTTCATTGTCTTGAGCCACAGGAAGCATCTTGGGCAATTTTGTAGGCTCACGATGGTACGTGTGGTGGTCACTTCAGTGGCATGGCCATCATTAAGTGCATATTGAGAATGGGTTACTATTGGCCCACTATGGAAAAATACTATTGTGAGTATGTCAAGAAATGCATTAAATGCTAGCATCACATGAACCTCACACATTTGCCATCACAAGCCTTGCAACCCATCCAGGAAGCATGGCCCTTCTCATAGTGGGGACTAGACTTAGTAGGGAAGATCTCACCCCCATCCTCAGGCTGACACACGTTCATCATAATGGCCACTGAGTATTTCACCAAATGGGTCGAAGCGATCCCCTTGACATCGACAACTGGACCAAGGATTGTGGAGTTTATACTCCATAATATCATAAGTCATTTTGGGGTCCCTTCAAAAATAATATCGGATAATGGGCCATATTTCAAGAACAAAAATGTGCATGCTTTGATGAAAAAATACCATATTCAACATAGTTTTTCAACACCCTATTATCCACAAGCAAATGGGCAAGCAGAAGCCTCAAACAAAACAATAGTCTCCATCTTGAGGAAGACGGTGAAAGATAATCATAAGGATTGGCATCTACAATTACCTCTTGCATTATGGGCATACAGGACTAGTGTGTGGATGCCCACTAGGGCAACACCATTTTCACTTGTATATGGCATTGAGGCCATCATGCCCCTAGAGTTGGAAATTCCAACCCTACGCATAGCATTGAAGGACTTCATAGATGATGACACCGCGTGACAAGGCCACCTTGATCAATTAACGCTTCTTGATGAACGTCGAGTCAATGCCTTGGAGCATCTCCATGTTTATCAGTATCGCCTTGCATGAGCCTACAATAGTAAAGTCCACTTAAGAGAATTCAAAGTTGGAGATCTTGTGCTCAAAGAAAACCAACAAAACTCAAATCTACCACCGCACCTACGAGACAAATTTATGGTAAATTGGATAGGTCCATACATAATCTCGAAAAGGGTTGGGCTTGGAGCATATCACCTCACATCATTGGATGGTGTTGAAGAGCCTGAGCCTCTCAATATCATCCATTTGAAGGAATTCTATACATAAAATACAAAAACATTCAAATATACATAAAATACAAAAACATTCAAATATGTCATAAAATTACAAACAAATCATAAAAACATAAAATATTCAAAAACAAAAATGCTCCAAGGGTATCTTCATTCGCTTGGTCAAAATCAATCAAAATGCTCCAAGGGTATCTTCATGCCACTTGGTCAAATTCAATCAAAATGCTCCAAGGGTATCTTCATGCCACTTGGTCACCTCAATCAAAAATGCTCCAAGGGTATCTTCATGCCGCTTGGTCACCTCAATCAAAAATGCTCCAAGGGTATCCTCATGCCATTTGGTCAACCCCTAAAATCCCCAAAGGCACAATAAGCCCTTTGGTAAAAAAATAATCAAAAGCACAAAAACAATACAAAATAATCAAAAGCACAAAAACAATGCAAAATAATCAAAAATACAAAAACATTTGCATCCACATAGTTGCATTACATTCATATCCATTGCATTTGCACATGTTATGATCACAATCTTGCAAATGATGCCACAGTTTGTATCACAACCACAAATACTCAAATCCATCTTCATCCATTCATCCATGTGTGTAACTGTGTTTTTCAACACAACCATTCTTGTTGCTATAAAGAATAGGCTAAGGTTTTTCGGTCATTCAACCATATCTAGTGGTCTTATCAACTTTTGTGGAAAGCCATATTGATTAGTAGAGGGTAAGGTCTAGTCATGATAATGCCTCAGATATTCAAGATCCCATCACTAATTAAAAACACTAAAATCCTAGTTGGTACAAGGGAAAGATGAAAGCTGCAAAAGTGGTCTAGGTTACCTTAAGAAAAAAGGGTCTTCCTTGCTTATCCCCCTGTGCGACCGGTTCAAAGGTGCTGAGAATTGAAAAAAGGACAAGTTCCGCCCTACCCAGAAACAAGTGATTATCATCACTACATAAATCCCTTGCTTTCATTAAAACAAGCAAAAATCCCAAAATCAAGCAAAATTCAAAGTCAAAACAAACAAGTGATTATCATCCCTACATAAGTCCCTTGCTCAAGAGAAAAATCAATAAAAAATAAATAGTGATTTTCATCACTAAGCATGAGCAAGTATCCCAAATAAAATGAAGAAAATAAGGGAATGGAGCTTGAATCCCTGGAATTCTTAGCATTGTACAAAATTGGAAGGTGATCCCCATTACAGGTTTGGTGTACAACCATGCCTGGCAATGGTGATACCCTTACGCATGATGATATGTCTATCACAATAGCATCTTGCATTTGTGTAGACCAATGTTTGCATGTGGATGAGCTAGCTTTGGGTAACTCAATACTGCCTAGTGGTATAGTCCAACTAAGTCCAACATAGGATCAGATGAACAATTGAGGATCCTCGATCTTAGCAATGGGCTGAAATAATCCTGCCTGACATCGAAGGAAATGCTTGAGTTCTATCTAAATATATTCATTTGCACACATAGGGATAATGAATCTCTAGGTCCATGATGAAAGCCTTGCTTTTCAAAAGTCTTGTATGGTCAATACGCAACTATTGATAGGGTAACTAGAGTGTTTGAGTCTCAAGAAAAGCCTCAAAACTTCCTATATGGCAACAAATCATATCATCAATCGCATCATCAATTTTCTTTATGAGGTTTTGTGAATTAAAAGGTATTAACAAAGTAGGCTAGATACCAGATGGATGTCAAAAATGATATTTAGATGACCACTGACTATTTTGTATCTTTTAAATTACAGAAGCTTATCAAGAAACTACACACATTCCATGCCATTACATTTCACATATGGATGTTTAAACAATTAGTTCTTGTAATAAGAATGATTGTTTACATTCATAACTAATATACTTTCTGTGGTGTCACCCATTAGATCATTAAAATCATATCATATGCATTCCTTATGTTTTAAGTGATTAAAGCATATAGGTTCATTTACATTAGATCAAAAACCATGTAGATAATGCATTCCACACATTGCATTTGCCACATCATAACATAAGTCGAATGCATACAACTAAAAGCAAAATTAAACATGCATTTAACAAATAAAGTTGCATCCATAAATACATAGATCATCAATCATCCATCTACACCTAATATCAGATCATTGCATCCACATACATTACATCATATAGCCATAATCAAAGCACATAAATCCATATAAGTATCCATATATGCATACATCATAAACCTATGCATACAATCATAAATCCATCATTAAGTCAACTCATGATACATCACATCATGTCACAGTAATCAGATCATAAAAGCATCTACATAAGCATCCGTATAAATATCCACATCATCATAAATATCACCTATCATCTAACACATACATCAATACATCATAACGCCATCATCACATCGCATAAATAAAACAAAAACATAAGCAATAAATGACACACATAATGAATCATAATGCAAATATCTCATATAAATATGTGTCTCAAATACATGGATGTACAAAAATGCCCATGGGCTATAGTCATATAGGTCAGCTGACCTCAAAAATAAAAGTCAAAGTGCATCATGAATCAAACTAGGCTTGCACCCCCTATAGCACCACCCCCTATGGTGGGATCCCTAGGAGAGTGATGTGAGCTAGATCCTATTGGTCTCTCTATATGAGTCCAGGTCCTCTACCTAGGCCGGATGGAAGACTACCCTGATGTGGAGCACCCACTAACCTGTGATCCACCGACACCTACCCTCTCCCTAGGAGTGGCTCCTAGCCTCCTAATATGCATCGAGAGAGTAGCAATGTAGGTTGCATCATCAAAAATATTTACCTCATACTCATCTAGCAAGGCCAATACACCTACCTAGCACCCCCCCCCTCCCCCCCCCTATAGGAGGATCAACAAAAATCTACATCCTAGTAGCACCTCCCCTGATAGTATCCTGTAATACCTATATCTATGTCATGAGCTGTGCTATAGTGGCATCTCATTGTACTATAGTGGCATCACATTATTGTACCTAGATCTTGGCCGACTAGAGCTCGACCTCTACCTCATGCAACTATGCCCTAAGAGGAGAATCTCTCTCCTTAAGATCCAACTCCTCCTCCTCCTCCTCAGGAGCCTCCTACTCCTCACTACCACCTACTCTACTAGCTAGCCCCATCCCTCAGTCCTAGCTTAGACTCTATGCCCTACTAGATCTGCACCTCCATCACCATCATCCTCATGGCCTAGACTACCATCACCATGCCACATCTGATCCCCCCACCACTATGCAAAGGCATCTATCACTCCCCCATCGACACCTACATCAACTATTGGGGCATCCTCATCATCAGTAAGCTCTATAATCCATGGTGGGGGAAGGTCTCTCTCTATGTAATGTACCTATACAGGACTGGGACAAATGGCACATCCTACTACAATCCATACTAAGAAGGACACGAGAGTAGAAGAAATACTCTCTGATGCCAACCTTATGGCCAATGATCCATCACTCATACCGCATCCTAGCTATAAATCTGGTTAGATCATCCCATGTCGGGAATCATGATATGGGTGCCATATGATATCTCCGACCTACAACCCAATGAAAGTAGCAATGTAATGGGGAATCTCCCCTACATGTGTATGGCTCTTGCACTCCTCACACTCTCAAGCCCATATGGTAGCATAACACTACATCCGACCATCTATAGTTATAATCTCCATAGGGAGCCCTCTGGGATGATCTACATGGATATGCTCCCATCCCCATATCTACAAGAGCAAGCTGCAAGTGATGCTGACATGACCCCACCGATGGATGTGATACAACTCATCATAGCACTACGCTAGCAAAGACCTCCCCCATGCATAGATGATAGGCTCCTCACTATCCATCAAATCTTGAACCATCACAAGGAGGTTCCATGAGAACCTCAAGCCTAAGCAGTCTGGGATAAGAACATTGTTGATGACCATCAACAACACTACATGCCTCATAGAGAAGACCCTCTCCCTATACCATCATAGAATAGATACACCACTAGATTTGGTGTCCTGGAAGGCAGCCACAACATGCCTCTCGAACACCCTAGCAAATACTACCTCATGGTCATTAGTGGTCGAAGAGACGATGGCCACTCCATCAAAAGGAATCCAGAAAATCCTATATACATCCTCTAGTGTGATAGTCATCTCACCGGTAGGAAGGTGGAAGGTATTAGTCCGAGGATCCCATCGGTGAGCCAAGGCCATGAGGTAGGCCTGATCCGACATAATCTAGGGAAGCCTGGTCACATACTATAATCCATGGGCCTTAAACCATGCCTAGTCCATATCATCCATATGAGGTAGGAGGTCAAGCAAGAGCTTTGGGTCCCGAGCCCGAGTAGTAAGAATCTAAGGACAAAAATCAAGGTATAACTATAGTGCATCTAAGGCATAAAACACAATAAAACATGGAAAATGATGCAAATAATGATAGACTATCCTAAGTCTAAGTAAAAGAGGAATAAATGCACCTAATCATGCAACAAATTTTAGAAAATCAACTCAAAAAAAATCAATTAATCATCTCAAAAAAAAAATAAAAAATATCCTAAGGTTTTCTGGTCGCTCTCACCTACAATGACCAAAAATCGGTCATTGAGGCTACAGCCAAATCCCAATGGTCATAATTTTGACCATTGAGTTTTGAACTAGCCATGCATCGACAATGACCAAGCCATAGGCGAAATGGCCACTCTGAGCGGCAGCGACCGATGAGCGACATGACAAACATGTACACCCTAGGCCAAAAATACCAAAAAAATTGAAAAAACATAAAATGGGGACAAGCCCACCAAATTAAAACCTAAACTAGACCTATCTATGGGTTCGGTTCATTGCCAGCAAGTTTAGTGAGGTTCATTTACCGGTTACTTAGTGAGGTTCATTTTTACTAAAAAACAAAGTAAGGTTAAGGTTTGACAGAATACCCGATGCTTCGCCATGCATAGCCATAATATTTGACAAAAAATGCTCCAAGTTGCAAACTATCACTTTCTCTCTAGAGCTCTAAAAAGTGAATCGCCAACTAGAAGAATGAAAATTCAAAACCCTAGGCTACTTTTATATTTCCCAAGTTATGCCTCGGCCACTACTATCATCAGTGGCCCAAACTTCTTGGCCGCTTAGGTCGAGAGTGGCCAGAAATAAGCATTTAGGGGTCACTGGATCTGACAATGGCCAGACAGCATAGACAAAAATAAGAAAATTCCTCCCATGAGGAATAACAAAAAAATCAAATAAACACATTTTGATGATCCATAAACATCATAATGCTCAAAATAACAAAAAAATCACATAGAAACAAAATCTCAAGTAAGCCTCGTATCCAGTTACTTACTCTATCAACTCGATGGTTGCAGCGATTTGCACTCCATGCAATTCGGTGAGATGAGTGAGCTACCATAGGGCTACTTGGGGTAAATTAATCATTTTGGAATCATGATGTGCCCCCTCAATCCCGAAGAAGACCAAGATGGTCGGACTGCTCCATGGGTACGATAGAATCATCCTAATTCTCTTATGACATAAAAACACTGAGCCAAGTGATTCAACAAAAGCCTAAATAGAATCACTCATCCTAACTCCCTAAGAAGGCCATTTATGGTCGGACCGCTCCTAGGGATAGGGATGAATGATCATCATAAATAGTTGAGATCACACTTGGATGGGGGTTTTCCCATTAAAAGAACAAGCACTAGAAAGGAACCAAATTAGTCATATTGGTCAAGTGACTTGTCACTTCATTCATTGCCCTTCCCTCATCAATTCATTATGTGAGGGGGTAGTTAGCTCTTCAAATAATCATAATCAAAGTCAACCAAAGATCACTCAATCATATCAAAATTACATTCATCCTACGAATCATTGCAGACAACTATTACAAAATTTCCCCCTATTTGTTGGGTTCATAAGCAAAATATGATATTTTTAGTTGTAGCTCTCCTCCAGTCGGATCTCATTGTAGTGACATAAGCTACCCGATTGTGTTTGAGGAATGAGTGCAAGTGAATATGTGCAAGCCCTATGCTAAATTAAGCCTTCCAGTATGTCGAAGCAATGATTCAAGGGTGTGCACCATCTTGCATGATTGGGCCATCCAGCATTGATCAGACCAATGATCATCATACACCCTACAAACATAGCAGTCTACATTTTTGCTCAGTGCTATGTTTTTCCCACACAGTGCATCCCAAAAAGGGGCATCTGTAGACACCTAAAACACATCGTGTTTAGGAGAACTACTCATATGGGCATCCATAGACCATGTGACTAAACCTTGGGACCTTCCAAGTGCCAAAAGTGGTTTTCACCACTCATCTGGGGTAGTCTTAGCCCATCCAAGCCTGGCCGCTATGAACCAGAGCGGTTGAATCTTGGCCACTGAAGCTCGGAGCGGCCAATCCCTAGCCACTGCAGATGACAACGGCTAAGATTTAAAATGCAATTTGCCACCAAAATAGCCTAATATCGGGTGGAAGTGGTAGTTTGCATGCAATAAGGCCGAGCGGGGATAACTTTGCATTCCTCCTCACAGCCAGTTTACATGAGAGACTCAAGTCTAGGTTTAGACATCAGTTTAACTGGCCTTCAAACATAGAAAAGACAAAACTTCTCATGCTAACCTCTAGTGTGCATGCAGAATTCAGTCCTAGGGTTGGACATTGACCTAGGGTTTCAAAGACATTATAAGGTGCAAACCTAAGAGCACCAAGGGAGAATTCAGAGAACTTTTTGTAGAGATACAACCGAGGAGAGCTTTTTGAGACTTGGAGAGCTTTTCTTGTAGCGAAGCCCTATCGGATCGGAGAGCAAATTGGAGCACCTTTTAGGAGCAACGAAGTGTTGGCCGACTGAGGGGTTATCATCTACAGGATATTCAATACATCGGACAAAAATGACAATCATTTCAACATCAGCAACAAGCCTAGATCCATAGCCTTGGAGCAATAGAGACAGGTTTTCATCTTAGCGGCCACTGTCTCGGATAGTGGCCCGTAGGCCTAGTCTAGGGTTCTTAGCATTAGTTTCTTTCATTTAGCTTATTACATGTTTTCACGCCATTAGCATAGATCTGATTTATTGCATTCATAGCATTAGTTTCTATTATCATTGAGCATATTTCTATTTATCATTAGGGTAATTGCTAACAACCTCATCCAGGGAGGCAATCTCGGATAGCTGAGCATTTGTTGTTGTTTTCATGCTTGTAGGACTACAGGTTCACTGGATAGGTTATCAACATATGAAAGCAAGAGGATCCCTCTAGGAGCCAGACCTAGAGAAGGAGGCATCTGTAAGCCCTCATACAGTTTCGTGTGCATCACCAGGAAGCCTGCGAAAGTGCATCACCCCTTGCAAGGGGATATCATACATCTGCTGCCCTATTTTGTAAAATTTGTATCAAATGAAGGGAATCCCTCAGAGGGATCTATATGTAACCGAACTTGAGAAAAAGCAATAAAAAGCATTATCTATTCATTTCTTCGTATTTTGGTTGTATCTTTCATTTTAATGCATGATTAAGTAAATAATATTCGCAAATAGAGTAGTGGATGGTGCATTGCTTCCTCGGGGTCGCTACTACTCCAAAGGCTTGGATGAAGACAATTCCTTTGATTTGAAATTTAAACTTGTTTGCTTACCATGTTGGCACTATGCACAAATCGTGCTTGCGGGTTTGGCTATCTTGGGAGAAATTTTGACTACCTATTTTTTGCTTATTTTACCATTTTTTCGAAGTTCAGGCGGCCCATTCTCCTATGTCATAACTAGCTCTCATCCTCTTTTGATAAAAAGTATTTTTCTCCATTAATTTTTCTCAACATGTAGAGATTGTTTGTTGTTCTATAAGCATTTGAAATAAGTTTTCCTGTCTTGGATTTCTTGATCTCACATCCATTTGGGTGAAATGTGAGTGTATGCCCTTGATCACATAGTTTACTTACACTTAGAAGGTTGTGCTTAAAAATTTCAACATATAACACATTCTATGTCCTTGATCTTCCATTATCTAGGCTCAAGGTTCCCTTTCCAACAATTTTGATAGAAGCATTATTACCAAATTTCATTGTGCCTCCATTTATTTCTTTGATAGAGAAATTGGCTTTTGTCACCCATCATATGGCTTGAACAACCACTATCAATGTACCACTAATTTCCTTTATTTTGTACATGAAGAGTTGTGTGTACAAACATAGACTTATCCTTTCCTTGTTCCATTTTTTTTTCTAAACTTTAGAGGATATATCCTTTTGACCATCCTCCATCTTACTTGATTTCGAAAGTTCAGGGAATACCATTCTACACCATTTAGTTATATTCCCAAAATTATTACATTTGTAACAAATGATGTTGTAGTCCATTTTTTTTATTAGGTTATATATTAAAAGTGGGTTTTATCAAGGATCCCAAAACCTGATTACAAAGTATCATAATGCAACATAATACATCAACTTGTAACAAAAGGAAACACTAGAGAAACATAGAAAAGAAAATGGATGCACCATCCTAAATGCCATAGGAAGGCGCAATCCTTTACAACAGAGGAAGACTACTTCCTAAGCACCAAAGGAAACATGGGTAGGAAGGGAAAGCCCACCAGAAAATCAATTTTGAATCAAAGGGCATGAAATAAGAATTTTCAAGCAAACCTAGGGTGGGAGAAAGCACCAAACCACCCCATCCACTAAAAATCAATTTGAAACTTTCCCAAGGGTGGGAAAAGGAACCAAAGCCAAGATTTTAAATTTTGAATCAACCCAATGGTGGGAAAACCAGAAACCACCATTGGGAAATAGGCTTGAGAGAAACCACCTTCCCATGCAGGGGAAAACTAGAAAGAATTAGAAAATCCACCATGAACAATAGGGTGGATCAGTGAAGCAGAATGAAACATACAGGGAAAGTGCAAGATAAAGAAAACTGAGAAGACCATTCCCTGAATGCCTTAAAAAGTGAAACAACATAAAGAGGAAAATTGTAGGCAATGAAATCCTCATGCATTGGAACACCATCCTGGAGGATGGTGCATCAGTGGAATAGGAACAAGAGGAACTTCCCAAGCTATGAAGTCCTCAAGTAGGAAAAAGGAAGTCTTCGAGAAACAATGCCCAACACAAGAAACAATAGTAGTGGAACAACACATCAGAATGAGAGGTACGAAAGTGCCACATGAATCCAAGATGAAGGTCACAAAGAGGCATAGCTACAAACAAATGAGCCTAGAATGAAAGGAAGTAGCCAGGAAACCCAGATAAAATTCAACACCAAAGCTTTAAGTATGAGAAAAATAAAAACTTGCAAGGAGTCAGTAGTAAGAAAAGTAGAGGCCCACCCTCAAGAGCCATGAAAGGAACTAAAAATATGTAGGAACAAACACCACAAACCCAAAGAGTAGAGTCACAGTAGGAAGCACACGGTCTCCTCCAAAACCAAAAGGATGCTATGCAAAACTGCTCATGAAGCCAAAATTCCTCGGACCTACCAAAATACAGCTTCAAGGAAAAAAAGGAGGAAGTCCTGAAAGGAATCAACAGTAGGAATAACAGAGGCCCATCCCTAAAGCCATGAAAGGAACTAAAAATATCCAAGAACCACCACTCCAAACCCAAAGAGCAGAGCCATAGTATAAAGCACATGGTCCCTCCAACCAAAAGGATGTTGTGCAGAACTGCTCATGAAGCCATAAATCCAAAGACCCAACAAAACCACAACTAAAGCAACCCAAAGGACAGTCGAGAGGAAGACTTCCAAAAAAATCCTAAGGAAAAAACCCTAGGAAAAGTCCTAGGGAAAACCTGAACACAACCCAGAACCCAAGCATCAAAGGATGGAATAGTGGAACAAAAATGGGACAGATTTTTCCACCTAATGATAAGGAAAGTGGTAGAACAGTGGATAAAGGATCTCCCCCTCTAAAGGATATCTTCTGCAACACCTTCCTTTTGAAAAGGATGGGAAATATGCCAGGGAAACTGGGAAAGTAATAGGGCCCTAGGACAGGGATAGGAAATAATGCAAGTAAAATGAAGGACTTCCATGGTAATTCGCTCTACAGATCCTCCCTATGATGTTGTAGTCCATGAGATGTGCAAATAAATTGAAATTTCTCTTGGTGAACCAAAATCATTCTTAGCATGGACCCTACACTTTACAGCTTTATGACCAAATTGATTACATGAAAAACAATAACCATGGAATAAGTATTGAAACCTGTATGATTACCGTGGAGGATGTGACTACATGGTTCTCTTATTGTTGTTTCTATGATGGACCTTGGTCCATGATGATGCTTCCTTTTCTTTCTTCTTGATGCTTCCACTTCTCAACACATTAGCATAGGTTTTGATCTCTTCTTTAATTATTTTCTTTGATTCCTCTGGTCCTTTTGAGCTTGACTTCACATTTTATTTCTTTTGACTTTCTTCAAAACCAAGTCTAGTATTTATAACTGAAGATATCTATGCTTTGATAATATCATCTATGATTTTTGTACTTTTCTAAAACTTATGTCGCTTATCATTGGATTCTTCCACTTACTTCCTCATAGAGAGAACCTCATGTTCCAGTTTTTCACATTCCAACTCTTTTGCCTTTATTTGCTCAGCCATACCTTCTTTAATTTGCTTTACCTCTCCAATTTTCACTTTTAAGTCGGTGAGATATTGTGAAAGCTTTGCCTTTGTCTTCTCATCCTCTTGTACTTGAGTCTTCAATATTGAGTTCTTCTTTCTAAGCCTTTTCAACTCTTCAAGAGCAAAAATAGATTCTTCTTCTATGTCAACTATGTCTTCCTCTTCATTTTTTGGATCTTTCTCCTTTTCTTGGTTTTTGACAACAGGAGCATCTTCTTTCACCTCCATAGCCATGTGTGTTCTTATAAGATTTTCCTTCAAGTTGTTAGGCTTTCATGAAGGAACCTACTTTGATACCAATTGAAGAAAAACACACTTATATTGAGAGGTGGGTGAATAGTATAAGATAAAACATTTCTTTCCAACCAATAACTACAATAATATGAATACAATAATGAAACAATCCACAAATCACCACACACACAAGAGATAAATATTTACATGGAAACACCCTTTTGGAAGAAAACCACGATAAAATATTACTTATATTTTCTTCAACAAATTTTGTGGGCACCAATCCATAAGAGACACTGATCCCCTAGTACAAGTTTGTGGGCACCAACCCAAAGGCGATACCAATCCTCTATTACAAGTTCATAGGCACCAACATTCAGGAGACACCAATCCCTTCTTCAACATCATTTAAATGAACTATTGACCTTTAAGTTATATGCAAATGTTCACTTTCTTGTTATTTGCACTAAGAGATCGGCCCACACTATTTGAATGCTTAAATTTGAAACCTTTAATTAAAATATTTAAATCTTTTGATTTAAATATTAAAGCATACTCATATAATTAAATCATTCTTGGAGATATATTTTCTTTGAATACTTTCTTTGATATCGCCCAAAATCATAAGCAACCAAATCAACATTTGACATCAATGATAACTCAATAATTCCAACAATAAAATCATTAATGTGTATATCATCATGAAAAAATTATAAATATACCACATTATTAGGGATAGATGGCTTATAAACATATATGGTTGGGAACCTATCCATAAACCAAGTTTCTATCTTAGGGTTATCTGCTCCATAAGCATTAATTACCAATAAATTAGCATTGTAATTTTGTGTTCTAGGAATGTATTGCAGATCAAAAGAAAAAATCTATCTATTCCATACAACATTACTTGCTTATATTGCTTTAATCTAGGGTGATTTATTTGATATTTCCCTTTGATCTATTTAATTATCAGCTCAACATCCCCATTAACTTTGAGGTAATTAATACCCAATTCCTTGGATTTCCTTAGCCCTAGCAATAAAGGTTCATACTCAACAACATTATTTGTACAAGAAAATTCTAACCTATATAGTATGCCATTATAACTTCCATTAATATCTGTCAATAGTACTCCATCTCCTACTCCTACTCGAGATTTTTGCCCCATCAAAGCTCATATTCTATAACTCTGAAGTCATAATTTTGTCAATTTTTATGTTCACTTTAGCCTTTAGTTTTGGATCCATATTCTTAGCATTAGGTACTTCCAATAAGAAAGGAGAGTGCCAAACAAAATAAACCCTCATATATTTTTCCTTAACAAAATTCATGAAATTAACCATATTATCATTAGGATATTTGAATTAAATTGATTACTTGTTAAAGAGTTCTCTTTTCAAGATGACTTTTTCCTTACCCTACATCAGGATAGTGGCATATGGCCAATCCAACTGAATATTACCACCTAGCTACTCTTCCCAATGCCTAGAGAGTAAGATGGAAAATAAAGGGTCTACATATACAACTGCAAGATCCATTACCACACTTTTCTTAAGATATTGTTCAATATGGACAAGAAGCCCAATGGTAATGCCTACACAAGGTACTCTCCTATTGTCCATCACATAAATAGAGGGTGCTCTTTCTAACAAATCAAACCTAATTGATCAGCTACCTGTTTTATCATTACATTCATGGAAGAACCATTATCAAGCATGCAATTATGAATAACATATTGGTCTCCATAGATTGACGTAAATCTTAGCGATATATAAAATAGTTTAACTAAATATGGGGCTCAAATTGCATTATTTTCAAGGTCTGTGGGGTTTTTAGGTTGCCCTCCTAACTGATAAATTAATTTGAAGGTTCTACATACCTAATACCTTACTTTGGTATGGTCATTAATTCTCCAAAAGTGATATTGAGCTTCTACTTGGCAACCTCTACACCCAAATCAAACTGATATTTCTTATCATCAATTATCTTTCTAGATCTCTAATTAACTAAATCATTTTGCTACTTTTGGATAATTTCCACTACCTTAGGCTCTTCAGGAATAATTTGTAGCTTCATTTGATTTACCTTTTTTTGTGAAATCACTCTTGTAATTTTCTCCTTTTGTGTAGATCCTTTATTAATTTTATCCTCAACTACTATGTTTCTGAGATTAATAGCATGTATTATCTCTAAAGACTCAACCTCTTTTCCTATAGGTATGAACTTCCCCTACTTCATTTTATCAAATTTGATATTAGAAGACTCACTTGAGGCTCTCCAAAAACTAAGGCTCTTTTTTCAAGATTATTGGCACATAAATCCATATCTCTCTCAAATTATTTTTCTTTGACTTCATCCTCTTGAGTCCAGCACACATTAATTCTAATATATTCATCTTCATATTTAGCATTTAAATCAACATTAGAATGTAAAATTAGAAAAATACCCCAATCAGCAGGGTTATATGGTGAATCATAGATAGAGCAATAAAAAGGGATGATCTAATGCTATATTGTTAGATGGCATGGGATTTGGAGCTGAATCTAAATCTCTTTTTTTTTTTTCAATTTCCATTTTGATTCTTGTTTCCCTTTTCATTTTCATTGTTATTCCTATTTCTATTGAAATTCCTCCTGAATGGAGGTCTTTTATCTTCTTGTTGTCTATTATTACCCTATGAAGTTTTTGCAATGTTATCTTGGCCAACCTGTTATTCAAAGTAGTAAACATCTCACTCAATTGATTAGCGATTTTATTTATAGGATCATTATTTGTTTTCTTAGGGACAAAGAACTCGACCTTCTTGGGATTTCTTTCAAGTTGATTGGGCTCTAAATATTATACTTTCATATTCCTACTATCAATCATATTTCTTTTATTTCAATAGCTCTTTTCATACATATGTTAATGGTGGTTGTTGCTTGTTGTCTTAGCTCATAACTAAAATATCTAGAGAAAGCATTATTGTAAAAACAAATGGACTGATCATAATTTGTCTTTAATGCTACTGGACTTTTATTTTTGATCTTAAATAATCTTCTATTGAAATCTTCCACTAATTCATTTTCTTTATTTTTCATTGTAGCCAACTCTATCAACAAGGATTGTTCATTCTTTCTCTCTTCGTATTTCCTAAGGAAAATTTGCTCTAGCTATTGAAAATTACAGATAGTACTAGCTCCAAGGTTGGTCAACCATTCTTGAGCATATTTCTCTAAAATTTGAAAGTTTAGATGCAAAATCTAACAACACCAAACAATATACTTAAATAAATGAATGAATAAACCAGAATAAACACATATGATTATACGAGAAATAAACTTTTATTCTTATTTCCAGGTGGATCTCTGATATTACAACCAAGTGTACCCCAAATAGGGGTTTACAATGCTTTATTATCCAATACAATGATTTCAATATGCCAGGGTTCTCCAAAACCCTAGCTAACAAACAAAGGGTGGTGTCTTCACGCTCGACTTGATCTCAACAGTAAGGTGAGTGGGCTTTAGATATCCATAGGTCTGGACCACTCAAGTGCTTCAGTAGCTTCCAATGAACTTGATCCCTAAACCTACAAACAACAAACAACAACAAAAGGTCAATAATATCTATGAGGGCTCCACTATGTGAGACCCTCAATAAGAAAACTACTAACCCTAGTTGCATAAATGAAGCTATAAACATATATAAAGAATAAAAATAATTGCAATAAATAAATTACCTTGTCACATTAATTCATTGTTCTCTGTTCTTCATCGTTGTTGCAGAATTTGGTGCACAGATGCCCTAGCGACACCCAAGGGATTGCTAGACTATAGAACTAGGGTTGTGAATGCCCATGGGCACTCGATGATGGTGGAAGGTACCCAGAGGTGCTCGATGATGATAGGAGGTACCCAAAGGCGCTCGGTGATGACTAAAAATTCCTAGAGGTGCTTTAGGAAACTCGAAGGAGCGTTCTAGGAGTGAAACAAAATATGCAAAAGTAGATCTGGTTCATGCAAGGTGGGCGATGATAGATATGGATACAGCGATGGTGAGCGATGAAATATGGATAATGGCAAGGGAGCTTGGATGCTTAAGGACTTAGGGAAAACTCCTTAACACCAAATACTTAGAAAACTTAGGGAACTTAGGGGTTGAGTCATCAAAATGACTCCTCTTTATAATCTCTCCTAGGGCACATTAGGGTTTCAACGACACAATTTGTGTGGTCAATATTAAAATGTGATGGAGGGTGGAGATTAAATTTGGGTATGTGGCATGGATCAAGGCGGATGAATGGTTGGGATTAGATCATGATGGATGGTTGGGATTAATTCATATAAATATACATATATTTATTAAATATATATATATAATAAATATTATTATTTAAATATATATTAAACAAATATATATAAATAATGGGTAAAAGTGGTGGGAAGCTATGGATGGATGATAAGTGGCTAGATTTTGGTGTCTATAGATACCCCTTTTTGTACCATGTTGCGTGAAACACAATATGGTGCAAAAATACAAGACACCTGGTTTGGCCTGATGCAGAAGCAGCTTTCTCTTGTTGGAATGCAAAGATGAACTTGAAGACAAAAGAATTTTGGTTGTGTAGCTTACCCCCTCAATTGGTGAATGAGTGATGGATGCATCTCACGAGCCAATTGATATATGTGTGCATATGATTGTGTAGAATGCATGGTGCAATTGTGGATGATATGAATGATGTAAATGTGATGTCATTTTTGCCCCAACGGTGGAAGGGGGTTGTTGAAAATATGCAAGTGATTGATTCTATTTTTACCCTAACAAAAAAAGGGGTTTTTGCCAAGTGTAGATGCCATGATCATGTAATATGTATCCCATTGTGGGAAAATCAAAGTCAAATGTGGTTACCCCAAGTTTGGGGTGATTCCATGCTATTGAAGAATGTACCTTTCGATGTCATTGATATGCAATGTGATGAAAATGCAAGAAAATGAGTCAACTTCAGAGGGCCAACTAGTGATTGTCAGATAATTCCTATGATCAAAACCAATCACCCTAGCTAAGGCTAGTCACCATGATGACTGTCATGAAAAAGAAATGATGAGTTATAATTTTGTCCATGTTTCAAGCCCCATGAACTAGGCCATCAATGACTACTTTTGAGAAAATTGGTCTTGGCATAGTTTCACTCGAAAGGTGAAGTACCATAGTTGATTTTATGTTCAAACAATGAGATATTAGATGATGAATATGGCCAAGTGTCCTTATGGTGGTTTACCCATCTTACCGAATTGCATGGATGCAAGTCGCTACAATCGCCAAGGAGATAGAATAAACCACTAGATACGAGGTTCACTTGAAATTTGTGAATTTGGAAAATTTATGAATGTAATGATTGGAATATGATGTGTGAATGAGTGTAATGATTTAATTGAGGATGCAAATGATGAAAATGGTCATTTTGTGAAAATTTGGACCATTTTGGAGCATTTTGTAACTTGTAATGTGATTTTTGTGACTTTTGGTCGCAAGAAAAAATTATGACTCCAAATCAATTTTGGTTTTCACAAAATATGATATTATGATGATTTTGATGTATGGATGCAATTTGGAATGATTTGGTGGAGGTAAGCTACCTTTTTGGATTAGTTTGTTCTTTTTGTCAAAATTGACACCAAACGTCGGTGGGTGCTTATTGCATATGCAAATGCCCTACCAGAGTTTGGCACTTTCCCAAATGTAGGGAGGTACCTTAGTGCACCAGGAAGCACCCATGGGAATTTTAGTGCACCTGAAATAGCTATAAAAGGCCTACAGAGGGGAAATCAAGCTCATTTGTGCATCCATGAATTTTGAAAGTTGCATCTAAGTGAGTGGAGTGAAGTGAGTGGTGTGAGCTGCGGAAGCTATGGCGGTGGATGGAGTGGATGCGACAGTAGGAGTAGGTGTGCACTTTGCCAAGGTAAATGCTTTTGACTTGCCTTTTTTTTTCATTGTGCAAAAAAATTTCTTCTATTTTTTTAAATAATGCAATGTATGTGACATTAATGCTTTGTGTTGTGTTGCAGCTAAATATTTTGGAGGCTCAGCATCGGTTCTCACCTCTCATCCCTGGGGTGAGGAAGGTGCTATGGGAGGATGAGTGGGATTGGTTGGAGGTAGTTGGGTTGGTTGGGGCAGCCAAGATAGATGTGGTGAGGGTAGATGAGGGGTATCTCTCTACCTTGGTAGAGATATGGGATCCAGATAGGGGGACATTTCTTCTCCCTACTGGTGAGGTGACTGTGACACTTGAGGATGTATACCACATCCTCAAGTTATCGATGGAGGGCTTGCATGTCGAGGTTGGACATGACAAGAAGTACGAGTTGAGATCGCATGTTTAGGGATGGATGGCAGGATGTGGAGGTGACTGGTGGAGGGATTACTTACTTGTCCATGTATGTGGACAAGAAGTTGGATGCCCTTCCCACTTTGGTGATGTTCATGTTGGCCAACATAGTGGCCTCAAATAGTACTAGCTATCGGTTCCTATGGAACCTTGTTGGGCTGGTGTGTGATATGATCGCTACACCACAGGTGTATGCATGGGCTCCTACTTTATTGGTGTAGTTGTATCAGGATCTATATGAGGTGAGGAGGCGAAAGCACCAGGGACTAGGTTGTAGTTTGCTACTACAATGTTGGGGTTAGGAGCACTTCAGTGTGGCTCATCCTGTGGGTTTATCATCTAAGGGATGGGATAGGGAGCACCCTTATGCGATGAGGTGGCCCATGGTAGAGGAGGTACAACTGAGTCATCCAGTTTAGATGAGTCAGTGGTATAGGGATTTATGGGTTGGACTGATGGTGGCTCAAGTGATATGGAGACCATGGCGAGGTGGGCCAATGGACCAATGAGGAGAGGACTATTAGGGGGAGCTAGATGGGTAGTTACAAGGTACATGAAGGAAGTGGAGCTAATCCAGTTCTCATGGGTGCTACGATAGTTTGGATTGAGGTAGGGGGTTCTTGAGGAACCAATACTCTACAAGCATCATCGATATGAGATAGGTATACCATGTGTTGAGGCATGGAGGGCCACACTTGAGTATGATGAGGAGATTGATCTCCCTGATGTGGATGATGTAGGGACTATGGAGGAGTATGATGCATGGTTTGTGACTCAGCCACCATGGGTACCAAGTTTGGTAGTGGATGGAGATGGTGATGGGGATGAGATCGAGGATGTCGATGAGGCTCCTAAGCATCGGAGACACCTTCAAGCTAGTAGTCAAAGGAGGTAGACTAGGAGGACCACAGAGTAGGCTTCAAAGTTTGGAGGAGATGGAGGTGATATGGCAGAGTAGGTTCTTGAGCTTGGGGGAGATGGAGGGAACATGGAGGATAGGGAGGATATTCTGGATGGGCCTCCTAGTTAGAGTGAGGATGATCGGGTGAGGCTAGAGCAGTTGGTGGTAGAGCGAGATGCTATGATAGTGGCTCGGGATATAGATATAGCTTGACTGTGGGATAGGGAGGTGGCTCTAGAGGTAGAGATAGCTCGGTTGTGGATGGAGCTAGAGGCATGGTCGATAGTAGGTGGAGGTGAGGATAGGATCATGAGGCTTCAAGTAGAGCTACTAGAGGGGTGTCATAGGTGGAGACATGGTGTACATCACCTTTGGACTTGGGAGGGATATGTCTGGGCATTGGAGGATTGGTTGATGGAGCATGATATTGGGCTTCCAGAATTGCCCTCCTCATCCATATCCGAGTTCAGCTAGGCCTAGTGAGTCTAGGCATAGTTCTAGGTCTAGGGCTCCTTCAGGGTCATATGGGTCCTCTCATAGGCATTAGCTTAGTTCTTAGATGCACTTTTTGTATATGAGCCTTGGTGCTCCATTGTATATAGCCTTTGGGATTTCATTGTACATGTGATATTTATATATATATATATATATATACATGGCTTTTACTTTTTGTGTTATGCTTTTGTGTGAATGTTTTTGTGTGAATGTTTTGATTAATGCAAGTGATAATGCAAATGTATATGGATGATTAATGCAAGTGGAATGTATGTGTATGGATGATTAATGCAAGTTATGGAATGCAAATGTTCTAATGATCATTCATAGTTTAGATTTTTCTTGGGTGTGTTTTAGCATTGTTGTTTAATTAGGGGCACCAATCTGGTGGTAGGTGGGGTGAAAAGACTCATGACATGGATATTTACATGAAAGAAGATATGGATGTTGATATGGAAGAAGATATGGATTTTGATATGGAAAACTGACTATTTTATGGAGACTCAGACATACTAGTGGTATCAAACAAACTCACTAAATACTGCCTAATTTTTCTAAGACCAAATGTGTGTGCAGTGAATTCATTTACCAAATCAAGAGCATGGTAATGACTCGAGGTAATCAAGAACCAATGTGTGTGCAAGTGAGTTCATTAACTCATCTTGAGTAAATTGGGTGTGACCTATTATGGATGAGACCAAGAAGCTAGCTCATCCTTATGTGCGATCAGAGGTCTCTTTAAAAGAGACGTGTCACCATGCATGAGCATACTCCATTGCCAGTCAAGCATCTATAGCTCCGGTGGAGACTAGCTCCATAGTCCAAGGATTTGACCTTTAGGCTTTGGGGATGACTACCTAACCATCTGACTAGAAATGTAGTACTATCCTTACAGCTTGAGGATCAGTGGTGTGTGATGTAAAATATTTAGAGTTTTTAGGGGTTTTGCCCTACTCTTTCTTTTATTTTGAAATTGTGATAGTGGTGAAAACCACTATTTTTGTGGACTATGTTGCATGATGGGACAAGCAAGGACTACCCTTTTCACTTTGAGGTTCAAACCAAGTATGGTGTTATCTCTCTTTGACACAAGATGTTTTTAAGATGTGAAATTGTGTTTGGTTCAAGAATGTTTTGGAGTCAATTCCCAGAACTCAAGATTTTCTTAGTGAAAATTGTGTCTTGGTCCTAAAGAAAACTCGACATGTATTTATGGTTTGCTTAAAACACTAGGATTGGCTGAGTGATCGAAAACACCTATGAATTAAGAACATGTTGCTTTGCAAATGATAATTTGACTTTATGGAATGGTGTAAATGAAAAATAAATTTAAGGGTGCCCCTAATTAAGGTAACATGACTTTATTTTGACCAATTTATATTTAAATTGAATAAATGATCCCTAATATGAAATATGAAATGTGTGAAAATGAGGGTGTGAATGCAATGTATGAAATGCAATTGTATGAAATGAGATGAGTTTTATGCAAATGTGTGTATGAAATGCAATATGTGAAATGAGATGTGTGCAATGCAATGTTGTTTTTGTGTAATAGCCATGTATATATACATATATAAATCATATTATGCATAGAATTCTCTCAAGTGTATAACATTAAGTGGTTCGAGCTCTTCAACTCCCTCTAGACTGGCAAGCCGATAAGTACCTTTACCCACTTTTTGAGTAACAATGTATGGACCTAACCAATTAGCCATGAATTTATCATGAAGGTGCGGTAATGCATTGGTGTTTTTTTGATTCTCTTTAAGGACAAGATCTCCTACTTGGAATTCACATAGATGAACTTTGGCATTATAAGCACGTTTTAGGTGGTCTTGATATACTCGTAAATGCTCTAAAGCATTGACTCACCTTTCATCAAGAAGTGTGAGTTGGTCAAGACGTGCTTGTCTAGTAGTATCGTCATCTATGAATTCCTACAATGAAATTCATAAGGAGGGGATCTCAAGCTCAAGAGGTATGATTGCTTTGACTCCATAGACCAATGAAAATGGTGTTACCCCAATAGGCGTATGAATGCTTGTTCGATAAACCCATAATGCCAAGGGAATTTGTGTATGCCAATCTCTATGATTTTCTTTAACAAGTTTCTTGAGAATAGAAATTAAGGTCTTATTGGTAGCCTCGGCTTGTCCATTTGCTTATGGGTAATAAGGAGTCGAGAAACTATGTTGGATGTTATATTTCTCACAAAGTGCTCGAACATCCTTGTTCTTGAAAGACTTACCATTATCTGAGATGATTTTTGAGGGAATACCAAAATGACAAATGATATGATGAAGTATAAACTCCACAATCTTAGGTCCTATTGTATTGGTTAGAGGAATTACCTCGACCCACTTTGTGAAGTATTTTGTGGCTGTGATGATGAATGTATGTTGTCCCAAGGAAGAAGGTGATATTTTTCCAATTAAATCTAGACCCCATTGTGAAAAGGGCCAAAGGCTTTGAATAGGCTGTAATGCTTGTGATGGCACATGAGTTAAATTAGCATGTTCTTGATATTTCTTACAATGTTTGACGTATGTGCAACAATCTCATTCCATTGTGGGCCAATAATAACCCATGCGTAGAATACTCTTTGCAATGGCTATTCCACTAAAATGACCACCACAAGTACCATCATGAGCTTTAGTTATGGCTCTTTGTGCCTCAGTAGACTCGAGACAACGAAGGAGGATTCCATCATAACCACGTCTATACAACATGTCCCCTAAGAGAGTAAAACAATCTAGAATTTGCTTGAAAGTATGTTTAGTAGTCCATGACATATCTGATGGGAGTGTTCCAAAATTGAGAAAGGCTATTATTTGGCTCGACCAAGGCTCACATGACTCCAAATGGATAAAGCAAAAATCCTTTTCATCCTTAGATTCAGCATGAATAATTGTAGATTTAGAGATCATTGTAATTATAAGGGGTTGTACCTCTCCTAAGGTATCCTTTGGAATCAATGATCCAAGAGAGGCCATCGCATCTGCAAATCTATTAGTCGAACATGGAAAACTATCAATTTCATACCAATCAAACTTAGAGAGCAATTTCATTGCTACTTCATGGTAAATCTTAATGGTAGGCTCTTTGCATTGGTATTCTCCTGTTACTTGTTTGACAACAAGTTGAGAATCACCAAATATCCTAATACACTTAATACCCATAGCTATAGTTGCTTGAAGACCTAATATTAAGGCTTCATACTCTACATTGTTGTTTGTGCATTGGAAGTCTAGTTTGAATGATAAGGGGATAGGCATCCCCTTAGGGTGTATGAAACACGACTCTAGCACCTTGACATTTTTCACACTTAGAACCATCAAAGAATAGTGTGATATCAACGTCTTCCTTCGAAATGACATCTTCTTCTTGTTTAGTGATAGTGAATACCAAATCATCTAGAAGCTCAATAATCAAAGGATGATCACTAGGTAGTGGAGCTTCCACAAGGTGTTCAGTTATAACCTGACCTTTAATGGATTTTTGACTTATGAACTCAAGATCAAATTCAGTGAGAAGCATTATCCATTTAGCGATACGAGTGTTATTATAAGTGTGAGACATCATATAACATAGAGGATTTTCTCTAGCTATGACATATGTGGTGTGACTAAGCATGTAATGTCAAAGTTTCTTAGTGGCAAAGACCACTGCTAAGCATAATTTTTCCATGTAAGCGTATCTGGTTTCATAGCTTACCAATGTTTGAATAATGTAATAGACAACTTGCTCTCAATTTTTTTCATTCTTTTGTGCAAGCATTGTCCCTAATGCAAATTTCATTGCTAAAACATACATATGGAAGGGGACCCCTAGATGAGGAGGAGCTAAGACTGGTGGAGAAGCCAAGTATTTCTTAATGTCATCAAAGGCTTTTTGACATTCATCTGTCCATGAAAATGGCACCCCCTTTTGTAGCAGGTGATTGAATGGCCTGCATTTATTAGAAAGTTGTGCAATAAAATGATGGATTGATTGAATATTTCCTTGTAAACTATGCAATTCCTTTAAATTTGTTGGGAGAGGCATCTCCATGATGACCTTGACTTTATTTGGGTCCACCTCAATGCCTCTTTTGGAGATAATGAACCCTAGTAGTTTTCCAGAGGTAACACCAAAGACACATTTCTTGGGGTTCAACCTTACATTATGCTCTAGAAGTCGATCAAAGACTTTTTCCAATACACTAATGTGTTCTTTTCAAGTTTTGGATTTTGCCAAGAGATCATCCACATAATCTTCGATGATCTTATGCATGTAATCATGGAAGATGTATGTCATGGCATGTTGATAAGTAGAACCTATATTTTTAAGGCCAAAGGGCATCACCTTGTGAAAGCACGAGATTTCGGAAGCAAAAAGGAAAACTATAACTATGCAATATAAGACGAAATGTAACGCTTTAATCCTATGCACAAAAACAAGGAAAGGAGATAAATTGGAGACGAAAGAAAAGATGTAAGGAAATCACAGCCCTCTTTATTCAAATTTCTTATCCTCGGTTACATAGACGTCTCCTCCCTTTTTAGGGGCTAGGAGCGTTAAATTGGTCTTTGTTACAATTTGTGACTTAGTCTTCCTCCTTCCGCATGCCCACGTTTGGAATGGGCGGGCCAAATGTTGCCGCCGCTTGCGTTGGTAAGGTAGACTCCTCGTCGCTCCTCTAATGCTGCAACTCTGCACTCAAAGAAACAAACAAGAAAGTCAGTAGCACCTTGTGTATGAAAAATAAAAGATGAATCTAACGATGGTTGAAATGAATCTAAATGAAATGAAAAACTTGACAAAAGCATAAACATGAAACTAAAAGAAATACCACGATTATGAAAGCACAAATCGCCCGTAAGTGAACTAGCAGCACTTCGTCGCTCAAAATGCTCCTTCTCTGTATCTCTTTTTGGGTGAGAAAACTCACCGTTTTTATAGACCCAAGGGGTCTCTTTGAATTAACATGCAAAAGTGTTTCTTTGCATGAATGCTTTTGTTTGTGAAGAGAAGACTTCTTCTTGATCAAGGGCTTCTTAACTGCCTCTGTGCATGTCTTTGCATGTTTTAGCAAAGCTCACTTGCACTCCCATGCATATGAAGGGGATAGCTATAGCTTGGTGGCAAATCGGAGTTGTTCTTAAAAGCTAGCTTACTCTTTCCTTCCCCATGCGGTGAAGGGAAAGTCCAATTGGCAGATGTGTGTTGTCAAAAGAACTCACTCGCACTCCTATGTCATGCATGAAAAGCTGAGTGGTAGTTCTGAGTTGTCATGCGCTGAGGTCTGACTTTTTGCTGGTCAAACCTGGCATTCGTCCCACCCAGAAGCGAGCGCTAGTAATCGTCCCTGGGTGAAACGAGTACAAATCCATACTCGTCCTTGGGTAGGACGAGTACAAATTCGCACTCGTCCCTGGGTGGGACGAATAAGAAATAAAGTGTCTAAAAGGTGCCAAACTGATTTTTGACTTGTAAAACTACTGTGTAAGTGGTTAGAACCACTGTTTAACCTCTGGGGGCTACCCTGGGAGCTGTGTGTGTTAATGTGATCAGTGTTTGTAGTCACATAATCGGATTGGTGCTGTTTTGGTGTCTACAGATGCCCCTTTTTGGGAAGCGTTGTGCATGGCACAGCGTCGAGCAAAAATAGATAACCAAAGCACTAATGATTAGGGTTTCTCAGTAACCTAACCAACTCTTGATGCCCCAAGCATGGAAAGGGCATGCATTCTTGAATCCTTGCTTCTGACGAGCTAAGGAATTTGATTTCAAGTATTAACCTATTTTGGTGAGGTGTGACTTGAGCTTGGACATTGATCGGTCATGAATAGGCAAAGGGCATAACCTTTTATCCACGGGGGAACCTTGTGTTCATGCTTCGGGAATGCCAAGTGTTTGATCAATTTTGTGATTATTGCTTGTTTGCTGCCCCAAGCAGGAGCGTGATTGTCTTTGTCAATGATTCTTTGAATGCATGCCATTGCCTTGATTGGGTGTGTTGTTGTTGATTGGTGACTTAAGTGTGACTACCCCCTCAAGCGACGAATCGATGAAGGAATGACTGACATGAGAAAAGCGACGAGTCGCTTGACCCAAGATGACTTAAGTGAGGGTGCCTTCAGATGTTGTCCGTTGAATGCGCGAGCAATTTCTCAATTTTTTTTTGTGGACCTATTTTTGGTGGGTGTGAACCCATTTTGGGATGCCATTTGGGGGTAACATGGGCGAAAATCCGTCTTCCCGTGGAGCGGTCCGGCTATGGTAGCCTTCTTGGGGAGTAGGATAACGACAAGGTAGACCCCGACATCAATTTTCTAATGCGAAGAGGTTAAGTGCAAGAGCACTTTTGTCCGACAATTTTTAGTGTTTTTGTTGGCATTTGTCATTTTTATATTTTGGTTGTTTTGTTGTGTTTGTTTGTTTTTTTTTTTTTATATTTTGGTTGTTTTGTTGTGTTTGTTTTTTTTTTTATATTTTGGTTGTTTTGCGTGTTTTTATGTATGTGTTTGATGTATGCAGAGGCGATTATGAATGTGATGTTTTTAATTTGTATGATGTATGGATAGGGAATGAATGAAATGAGGTGTTGATGATGTGTCGATGCACCATAGACTGTACAAGATTTGACTGACTTGCTATACTAATGGGATGACTTTGTGAAATGACTTTGCATGTGAAAACTTTGTTTTTGTATTTTGCATATATTTTGATGGTGATGTACGGAATAAAATGTGATAGTTGTTTTTAAAATGTAGTTAAGCTTTTCTTAGATTCAGATATTTTAACTAACTAGCCAAGACTGTACATTTATCTCGCAAGACTTTTGAACAAGGTATAAATTCGACTTGAATTTAACCAAGTTATTTCACATCCCTGTGTGTGCAATTGAGTTCGTTTATGTGTTATTCATCAGGATACCGCCAGTGCCAGATGGGCTTTCAACCGAACCTGTACTGAGGATCACCTAATTAGCTCCACTAACTCCTTGATTGTGTTTGGTTAGATTAATCTGCGATGCTATCTAGGATACCATAAGCTAGCTCATCCACATGCAAACATTGATCTATACACAAGTTAATGTGACAGATATATCGTCATGCGGGAGGTTTACTATCGCCAGTGACCGATAGGCTATCAACCAAACCGATACTTGAAGCTTGCCTCATGACCTGTCGAAATGCTGAGAATTCCAGGGATTCAAGTTCGACTCCCTTCTTTTCTTCAATTGTATTGGGATACTTGCTCTTTATAGTGATAAAATCACTGTTTATTTTTATGATAGTACTCGTCTTGTTTTTTTTTTTTTTTTTTGAGCAAGGGATTTGAATATGGAGTGATGAGAATCACTATTGTTTGTGCCTTTTGATGTGTGCCTTTGTAGGATGTCAAATTTTAGTGTTTTGACGTTTTGCAAATTTTTGATGTTTTTGCAACTTTTGAGAACTTGGGATTCATGGGGAATTGGGTAGGGAGGATGCTTGTCCTTTTGCCAACTCTCGGCATTCCTAGGGTCATTCGCACGGGGGGATAAGCAAGATAGCCGTTTCGCTTATGGTGACCTGGATTACGGTGCAGGTTTCATCTTTCGTTCACACAACTTAGGAATTATTTTATGTGTGTTAATTTGTGTTGGGATGCTACGTAACAAGGTGTGATCCAAGTAAAACTTTCCCGTGTAAAATCTGTTTAACTATGTACAGTTTTGGCTAGAAATTTAAAGACATCTGAATGACGAAAACCCTATATACATTAGGAGACAACTGACTATGCTAAAATAAAAGGGTGATATCTTGGATGTATGCATTTATGGAAATGGATTTGAGGTGGAAATGATGGAATTGCCAAGTAATGACAGCCTATGGTGCTTTTGACTTGTATGACCTATCGAAGTATGCAAGGGATGGATGCAATGTTTAATGCAACCTATATTTTTGTATTTTGATTTTTATGAAAATGCATGCAAATGTTTTGGTGATTTCGTTTTTTTTTTATGAGAATGTATGGAAAATGCAAATGTTTTTGTGATTTTGTTTTTTTATGAGAATGCATGTAATTGAAATGCAATTGTTTTTGTGATTTTGATTTTTGTTTTTTTTTTTTTTTTTATGAGTATGCATGGAATTGAAATGCAATTGTTTTTGTAATTTTGATGTGTTATGAGAATGCATGGAATTGAAATGCAAATGTTTTTGTGATTTTGATTTTTGTGTTGTTTTTGTTGATTTTTGAATACTTATGTTGACCAAGCAGTTATGGTAACTCTTGGAGCTTTTGGGTTGACCAAGCGATTGTGGTAATCCTTGGAGCTTTTGTCTTGACCAAAGGGTTTATAGATACCTTTGGGGCATTTAGGGTTTGACCAAGCGATTATGAAAATCCCTGGAGCTTTTAGGGTGACCAAGTGATTGTGATAATCCTTGGAGCTTTTTTGGGATGACCAAGCGATTGCGATAATCCTTGGAGCTTTTTGGGATGACCAAGCGATTGCGATAATCCTTGGAGCTTTTTGGGATGACCAAGCGATTACGATAATCCTTGGAGCTTTTGGGATGACCAAGAGATTGCGATAATCCTTGGAGCTTTTGGGGATGACCAAGAGATTACGATAATCCTTGGAGCTTTTTGGGATGACCAAGAGATTGCGATAATCCTTGGAGCTTTTTGGGATGACCAAGAGATTGCGATAATCCTTGGAGCCTTTTGGGATGACCAAGCGATTGCGATAATCCTTGGAGCTTTTTGGGATGACCAAGCGATTCGATAATCCTTGAGTGACAAGATCGATAATCCTTGAGCTTGGGTGACAAGCGATTGCGATAATCCTTGGAGCTTTTGGGATGACCAAGAGATTGCGATAATCCTTGGAGCTTTTTGGGATGACCAAGTGATTACGATAATCCTTGGAGCTTTTGGGATGACCAAGAGATTGCGATAATCCTTGGAGCTTTTGGTTTGACCAAAGGGTTTATGGACATCTTTGGAGCGTTTGGTTTGACCAAAGGGTTTATGGACACCTTTGGAGCGTTTGGTGTAACCCACTGGCTCTTCAGGGAATAGAGGTACCCCCAGCGTGATGATCTTTGTGCACCGGATCTGGCTCTGTAGGAATTGGCACGAATGGATCGGCCTTATGCACGGATAGGAGGGCAAGGTCTGCCTTCGGCACTGATGGTGCTATGATATCTCTGGGTGGAAGGTGCTCGCGATCTTCCCAAAGGAGTGGGATCAACATGTGATGCCAGTGGGCTGGGTCTATGCGCCACTCATGCCCTAGTCTTATGCCTAGTTGGGCCATTAGTTCGTCATGGGTGACGGGGTGATTGTGTCGTCGTGCATGATTGAGATAAGCCATCTCAGTTTCATCTTCGTAATCATTGTCAGTGATCCAAAGGCCCTCGTTGGCCTCGATAGCTATCTGCGACATGTTAAGCTCTTCTTGTTCGAGCAGATTGATGTGGTCCTCATGGAGTTGTTTCGCGCTTTGCGGGGGGACCTAATTTTTTGGCAATGGCACGGGCTCGATGGGAGCCTCCAAAGGGAGTAATGTTAGGAGAATTTTGTGATGCTCATCCATGGGGACCACCTGTGAATTAATGTTTGTCGAAACTCGAATGGGTCCCATGGCGCTATTGCATATGTTGACTCATCTTTGGCGAGAGAGTCGGGCTCATCAGAATCTGGTGATTCTAAGATATGGAAGACCTCATCATCAGGTAGCTCTACAACCAGGGGTTGATCCTCTTTGAGAGGAGTTTCACGTGAGTTGGGCTTTTGGGACCCCAAAATCTTGGTCTCTACCGACTCTAAGTGCTTGGGCGAATGCATTGCTTGTATCGAGGGATTTGAGCTCCTCCTCTTTGATTTGTTCCCGTTGCAAGTTGTGGGAAACTTGATGCCTTGGGAGGGATGACTGAATAGCACCCCCATGCTTTGGTATTTCATTTCAGTCCCGCTCTTCTTCTAGCTCAGGTTCCTCAGAGGCTTCTTGAAGAATTTTTGGGGGTGGTCCATGAACCTGGGTGGGCGCACGAAGAAGGCACCCGTCATTGGTCTTAGGATTGGCCTCCCGCTCAAGTCTAGGAGGCGTCGAGGGCAACGTTTGATAAGGTCGTAGAGACCTGTCTTGCACCCAATTGTGTTTCTCATAATGTTTTGTCTTATGCATGCGAGGGGTTGGAGTCTTCACCTGCATAGTGTGTTGTAACAACTCATCCTCCTGGCGCTGAAGGCACTCTTGATTTAAAAGATATTGTTGCTCTAACTGTTGTTGTTCCAGCTCAAGTATCGTGAGTTGCATCCGACGTGCAATATGCTTGGCAGATTCTAAGATAGTTGGTCCTGTCGTCTCATGTCTAGAAGGCCTAGATGCCTCTCCTAGATATCTATCTCGGTCATGGTGATCCGAGATCTCTATAGGTCGCCTCCCTCTGTTGGGGGTAGCGGCATTCCCCGAGGCTTTGGCCTCAATAGGTAATCCTGAAAGCTAGCAATTGCGGAGGCGTGTTGCTCCTGCGATGTATATTGTTCTTGAGGAAGGTAAGGGTTTTCCTCGTGCTCTCTTTTGTAAGTGAAAGAGGAACGGGAAGAGTTGGCTCGCCCCGTCTGAGGAGCCTTGTGCTCTGTATTTGTCCTTGTAGTCCCGACAACTAGAGGGGGTGAAGGAGGGATAGTGTAATCATGTGGTTCCTCCCGTCGAACCCTATGTTGACCTAGTGCTTCATTGCGTGGTGACCACTCATAGCGAGCATCTAAGGGAGCTCTCCTATGGATGTACCCCTCATGGGAGGGTGTGTGTTGGGTGCTATGTTTGAACAGGAGTGCCCCTAGAAGAGGTGCCCCTATAGTCCCTTTCCGTTAAGGTGTGTAGGGGACTGCCTTGTGTGTTAGGTCGCCAAGGTGGTATGACCAAATCCTGGGGACTATAACGGATGTGACTCGTGCTTCTTTGGACATTCTCCACAGCATCTGCCCATGAGTGGGCTTGACTACGGGTGAGCACCATGGCGATGTCTCTCTAAAAACCCTAAAAATTGAAATGAGTCAGATGGGGCCCAAAATTGGTGTGTGCATCCCTCTTATAGTAGATAAGACAAAAATGAAGTTTCAAGTCCTAACTCTAAATACATTAGGAGATATTGACATCCGAACAGCTCAAAAAGTGCAAAAAATTGCGTGCCCAATTTTAAAACCTAATTTTGGGGCACTAGATGATGGAATTTGGCCCCGAAAACTGACTTTTTTGGGAAAATAGAATTCTAGGGAATTATATTTGTTTAAAATTATCCCAACTAACTCCCTGTAAAATTTCAAGTCAATCGGAGCTACGGTTGAGAAGTTATGGCCCGGCAAGATGCACTAAAATTTAGGGAAAAATATAAAATTTCCCATATTTTGTTGGATGCTCCTGCATCACTTATGGGCACCTTTGGGGTGCTTTTGGGTTGACCAAAGGGTTCATGGACACCTTTGGGGCATTTTGGAGTGACCAAGCGATTGCGGGAATCCTTGGAGCTTTTTTGGAGCGAGTGACAAAATGCGTAGATTTTTATCTTTGTTTATGATTTTTTTGATTTTTGATTTTTTTTGTCTAAACAGAAAATAGCATACACACACAAGCAATGATTATCTCTTTTAAAGATTAATAGTGTGCCCTAAATCTGGTTTAGTGTGTTTTTGTTGTTTTGTTTTGTTTTTTTTGAAAATTTTGTGAAACTTTTAAATGCAATTATGAAGGCTCTTATAACTCCCAAAATGGTCGCCCCTTCAATATACCAGCTAGGCCGATATACCAACCTCTCTATATACCCGCCCTTACGAGAGGGAGACTATAGGTACGTGAGAGCAGATGGTACGTGGTACGTAGGCGGTACGGAAGGGGGATTGTCCTGTTAATGGCACCTACCATAGAAGACTTATCCTCGCGCGCATGGGAATCACCCCGGCGACACTCGGTCGGCTTTCGTCGGGATTTACGCCTAACAACGGTTGACAATCGGGGAATGGATGCAAAGCTAAGCCAAGGTGGTGATGAACCCACCGTTGGTCTTGCTCAAGGGTTGGGGTCTTACGACCAACGCCTTGGTTTAAAATGTAACGTGATGTGTGGGGTTCGTTTTAATTTTGCGAAATTGAAACAAGCAAACGAAAAGAAATCTTTCCCTAAGCCATACAAACTGAAAACCAGAAAATAAAAAAAAACAAAAATTTGACAGAAGCTGTAAAAACCCCTACCTCTTCTCTGCCTAATCGAAAGTTCCTGATTTGCTCTGAAAATTTGCACAGATCTATAATCGTCCCTGGGTGAGGCGAATAACAGAATCGTAATCGTCCCAGGGTGAGACGAATAGTTTATTCGTCCCGAGGTGAGACGAGTACCAATTCTGTAATCGTCACTTGCAGAGACGAATAACAGTCTGATGTTGAAAAATAGGTACCTGTAAAAAAAATAGCAATTTAGATCAGTAAGTTAACCTAAAAAAAAAATAGAGGACAGAGGTCCCACCGTGATCGCCATTGAAAGCACGAGATTTCGGAAGCAAAAGGAAAACTATAACTATGCAATATAAGACGAAATGTAACGCTTTAATCCTATGCACAAAAACAAGGAAAGGAGATAAATTGGAGACGAAAGAAAAGATGTAAGGAAATCACAGCCCTCTTTATTCAAATTTCTTATCCTCGGTTACATAGACGTCTCCTCCCTTTTTAGGGGCTAGGAGCGTTAAATTGGTCTTTGTTACAATTTGTGACTTAGTCTTCCTCCTTCCGCATGCCCACGTTTGGAATGGGCGGGCCAAATGTTGCCGCCGCTTGCGTTGGTAAGGTAGACTCCTCGTCGCTCCTCTAATGCTTCAACTCTGCACTCAAAGAAACAAACAAGAAAGTCAGTAGCACTTGTGTATGAAAAATAAAAGATGAATCTAACGATGGTTGAAATGAATCTAAATGAAATGAAAAACTTGACAAAAGCATAAACATGAAACTAAAAGAAATACCACGATTATGAAAGCACAAATCGCCCGTAAGTGAACTAGCAGCACTTCGTCGCTCAAAATGCTCCTTCTCTGTATATCTTTTTGGGTGAGAAAACTCACCGTTTTTATAGACCCAAGGGGTCTTTTTGAATTAACATGCAAAAGTGTTTCTTTGCATGAATGCTTTTGTTTGTGAAGAGAAGACTTCTTCTTGATCAAGGGCTTCTTAACTGCCTCTGTGCATGTCTTTGCATGTTTTAGAAAAGCTCACTTGCACTCCCATGCAATGAAGGGATAGCTAAGTGGCAAATCTGAGTTGTCTTAAAAAGCTTACTCTCCTTCCCATGCAGTGAAGGGAAAGTCAATTGGCAGATGTGTGTTGTCAAAAGAACTCACTCGCACTCCTATGTCATGCATGAAAAGCTGAGTGGTAGTTCTGAGTTGTCATGCGCTGAGGTCTGACTTTTTGTTGGTCAAACCTGGCATTCGTCCCACCTAGAAGCAAACCCCTACCTCTTCTCTGCCTAATCAGAAGTTCCTGATTTGCTCTGAAAATTTGCACAGATCTATAATCGTCCCTGGGTGAGGCGAATAACAGAATCATAATCGTCCCAGGGTGAGATGAATAGTTTATTCGTCTCGAGGTGAGACGAGTACCAATTCTGTAATCGTCACTTGCAGAGACGAATAACAGTCTGATGTTGAAAAATAGGTACCTGTAAAAAAAATAGCAATTTAGATCAGTAAGTTAACCTAAAAAAAAAAATAGAGGACAGAGGTCCCACCGTGATCGCCATTGAAAGCACGAGATTTCGGAAGCAAAAAGGAAAACTATAACTATGCAATATAAGACGAAATGTAACGCTTTAATCCTATGCACAAAACAAGGAAAGGAGATAAATTGGAGACGAAAGAAAAGATGTAAGGAAATCATAGCCCTCTTTATTCAAATTTCTTATCCTCGGTTACATAGACGTCTCCTCCCTTTTTAGGGGCTAGAAGCATTAAATTGGTCTTTGTTACAATTTTTGACTTAGTCTTCCTCCTTCCGCATGCCCACTTTTGGAATGGGCGGGCCAAATGTTGCCGCCACTTGCGTTGGTAAGGTAGACTCCTCGTCGCTCCTCTAATGCTGCAACTCTGCACTCAAAGAAACAAACAAGAAAGTCAGTAGCACCTGTGTATGAAAAATAAAATATGAATCTAACGATGCTTGAAATGAATCTAAATGAAATGAATAACTTGACAAAAGCATAAACATGAAACTAAAAGAAATACCACGATTATGAAAGCACAAATCACCAGTAAGTGAACTAGCAGCACTTCGTCGCTCAAAATGCTCCTTCTCTGTATCTCTTTTTGGGTGAGAAAACTCACCGTTTTTATAGACCCAAAGGGTATTTTTGAATTAACATGCAAAAGTGTTTCTTTGCATGAATGCTTTTTTTTGTGAAGAGAAGACTTCTTCTTGATCAAGGGCTTCTTAACTGCCTCTGTGCATTTCTTTGCATGTTTTAGCAAAGCTCACTTGCACTCCCATGCAATGAAGGGATAGCTAAGTGGCAAATCTGAGTTGTCTTAAAAAGCTTACTCTCCTTCCCATGCAGTGAAGGGAAAGTCAATTGGCAGATGTGTGTTGTTAAAAGAACTCACTCGCACTCCTATGTCATGCATGAAAAGCTGAGTGGTAGTTCTGAGTTGTCATGCGCTGAGGTCTGACTTTTTGCTGGTCAAACCTGGCATTCGTCCCACCCAGAAGCGAGCGCTAGTAATCTTGTTCATATTTGGATAAGCTTTTGCCAAGATTGAAAATTTGGGGATTGTCTATGTATGAACTAAGGTTCACATCAATAGTTTCTTCAATAGACATGTGAGAACCTTCCTCAAGTTGATGGGAAGTTGCGATTAGGTGTATGTTGTATATGATGTCATCAAACTCTTATAACTTATCCTCGTCTATGTCTACCTAGAAAACCTTAGGATATGAAGGTGAAGGTGAAGGTGAAGGTGAAGGTGGAGGTGATGAAGGAATGTAGTTGGTTGAAGCCCTTAATAATTCCTTGGAAATTTGGTCCATAATGGTGGTGAGGAAATTTGGTCCATATTAATAAGACTCATGTCAATAGAAATTGGCTTTGCCAAATCATATGGATTACGAGTGGGGTGAATAAGTCAACATGATTCATGTTGACTTAAAGGGAAAATGGATGGGTGGCTAAGGTGAATGGAATTCATACTTTTGACTAAAAACGATGCTAGAAATTTGTTAAACCTGGACAACAGCAACCAACACAAATAAATGCAATGTACATGCAAAATATTTTTATTTTTGTTTGTTTTTTATTTTTGAAATTTGTTTTTAAATTTTTATTTTTGAATTTTTATTTTATTTTTTTAATGTACATATATTACAAACAAAATGGTCAGTGATGTGGATTAATGGAATGGAGGTGGTGGATCACCGGTGGGGTCGTCTCACTCTTGTGGAAGAAGTAAGTGAAATATGGGTTGATGGATGGAGAACATTTTAAGGTAAAACTCATCCTGTTCAGTGTGTAGAATGATGGGTTCTAATTCCTCTTTAGGTTCATCAAAAATAATTGATATGAGGTAAAATTCCTCATAGAATTCATCTTCAGAGTCATCTATTATATGGATATCTTCTCCTAAATTTAAATTTAAACTTTGAAAAGCTTGTTCAAGAGAAGAGGTGGATGAAAGTGGACGATAATATAAACTTGAACAGTCATGCATTTCTTGATATGAAACATCGATAATATCATGCACTCCCTATTCATGCCATCCTAGGCCATGTCCTTTCCAATTAACAATATGGAAAACTGTACATATGTTGTATATTGGTCAGTGTAAGTAATTTGGATTCATCTAGGGTAATTATATTAGAAGATGAATCAAGTTCCCCATACATAAAATAAATGTCATTAGGCACTGAACCCATTTTATATACCACTCCTATAGATAAGGGTGGGTCACATGAGCGACCGTAGTCCTTAGCACTTTGAATGTTGAGCAGTGTGATTGTGATGTCTTGGACCATTCACCAATACCAAGATTAGTGAGGTGGACCTCAAATTGAGATGATGTGGATGGATTGGATGTAGAGGGAACTGACTCATGGTTGGTTGATTGTATCTCACAATCCATTATTTTGACTTGTGAGACATTGGCTAATGTGGATGAAGATGGATTTAGTTGGGTGGATGATTGAATTGGCAATGATATGGAAAGAATGGTGGAAGATTTTGACATTGATGATGTGGCTAATGTTGATTGATTTTGGACACGTGCATGTAATCAAAGGTGATGAATATGATGGTATTGAAGTGGATGCTTGATGTAAATTGGTGATGGTAATATCCTCAGGAATAAGGACTTTAGATGATGATATAGATGGGTTGTATGATGAATTGGTTGATGAAGTGAGGAATAAATGAGTGGAAGGCAACATGGACTCATAGGGGTTTGATATAAAGTTGCAATACTTAAATGGCTCAATATCCACTCATATGTAATGTACTTGTCCCTCATGTACATATTTCAAGTATTGATGTAATATAGAGGGGACACATCTCATTTTCCTCATCGAAGGTCATCCAAGGCATACATTATACACCATGGACCCGTCCAAGATGTGGAACATATTATGTAATATCTTGACCCCCATTTCAATGGGAAAAAAAATAGTGCCAACTGTGGAACAGAGAGCATCATTAAATGCTTTCAAGGTGAATGAGAATTTGGTAATGTGGTTTGGTAGAAGCTTGAGATTTGAATGGTGGATGTTGTGATGATTTTTATGGAGAAGTTGGTATCAATTAAAACTCTTTTGAAGTCTTTTGATCAATTTGAGCCATGATGTGTAATGGAGGATCCACTGATTCTGATGATATTGGATTGATTTCAAAATCATAGAAAGTAATGGAGGGCTCCATACATGTTTGAATATTATCCACAAAATTGTTAAAAGCATTAGTGTCTTGTGATTGAATTTCATTGGATTTTAGAATATCCATTAATGCTTCATGATGTGGAGGAGAATGTTGAATTATCTTATATAAGGATAGTTTGGCTAAAGCTATTTTTAAGCTTGTGGTTAACTAGCTACTCAATGAGACGATTGGCCTAGATGGATGATTGGAATGATTAATGGATTGAGATGGGTGAGCTAGAATATGGATTGGCTAAGAGGATTGGAAAAAAATTGGATGGGAGATGACAATGTGGTAGTTTGAGACACACTTGCCTATGGAGGTATGGACGGATGAGTAGACTACTTCTGAATATTTTGTTGATTGGAGCATTGTTGTTGACCTCGAGTTACTACATGAATAGCACCCACAAAACCTTAGTACTATTAAATAACATTAACCTGATTAGGAGGAGTCTTGGTATTTGACCCTCTTGTTGTTGGTTGTGCTTCCTCATGATGAGGAAGTGTTTGAAAAATCCTAAAGTTTTGAATTTGTTGAGTTAGATGATTTTCAATCTTGATAGTCCCAAAATCAATAAGGTCTTGTATTCTATCTTTGAATTGATGGTAATTATTAATGTTTTGCCCATTTTTTCTATGATAAGGACAAAAAAATGCTCCCTATAGTTTTTACCATGTTTAGCAGGATCATCAGGTCTGACCTTAGGTAATGGAAGTTGATTTGTGTCATATAACTTGTAGAAAATGGAGGTATAAGATTCATCCAATGGGGTATATTGATGGGGTTGTTGAAAAATTGTCGACATGGTTGGCTTTCCACATCTGGCACTGTGTTTTGACTTGATTTAGTAGTTGATGGAATTCCATGATATTCAATTTTTGGGGGTTGATTTTCTATGGGTTGTTGTTGAGACATTACTGGTTGGATCATGACCACTTGATTTACTTTATTAGAATTAATCGGATTAGCCTAATTGGATTTTGATTGGCCAGAATCATTTTCTTTATATTGGCCCTTGTTTTGTCATTCTTTCTTTTAGGCTTAAGAACTCCTTGGATTTTTATCTCCTCAATTATGCTAGCCTGGGTAAGAGCTTCATCAAATGATCTATTTTGTTGCAATTGTAATAACCAAGAGATGGGTTTTAAGCAACTCTTAGCAAAAAATCATGTTAGCTCTTCCATTGGTAGGATAAATGGAAATTCGATGATAACGGACCTCCAATGGTTATCAAAGTCATATATAGACTCATCATCAAATTATTTTAGATCATAGACATCGGATAATGAGACTATATTTCTTATATTGAGGGAGAATATTTCAATAAATTGGTCAACCAATTGCTCAAAAATATAAATACTATGATTGGGTAAATGGTTATACCATTCTACAAAATCTTCCCCTAATGTTTGATGGAATGTCCTAAGCATTAGAGCATAATTACTTTGAATTCTAAAATAAGAATTAACAAATGAACCCACATGTTCTTTAGGGTTCTCCAGTCCTTTAAATTTATCAAACTTTAGTATTGTGAAATATGTCGGATATGGCGGTGATGGTACCGAAGGATGAATTAGTTGATTGATTAGTTTGCATACGGTGGACTTCTCGTTTATCATACCAAGAGTATGTTGTATCAAACTATCAATCTATTTTTGCATGGCCTAGATTCGAGGGTCCTCCATAGGAAAATGGAAATCTTGAATCACTTGATGATTTTGTGATGGCGAGGTGGAAATATGTTGAGGTGTGATGAGGCGATGATGACTTTTTAGAGTTGATTAATGTTGATGATGATGTGGTTGATGAAGGAATGATTATGAATGAAGATATGGATATGATGTATAAGGGATTTGGATAGGTTGGCCAATGGGAATAGGATGGGTATAGGTTGGCGGCAGTGTTAGAATAGAAACCATAGAAGATTATGGTACCCAATATGGACTTTGACTAATGAAGATGGGCTAAGTGAAAATAGGTTGAGGCTTAGGGTTGACCTGAACTTGCTATTGAGCATTATGTTATTGTTTAAGCAATTTTTTGAGATGTTCCCATGTCTCATGTATTTCCCTATCAATGGTTGATGGAATAGATATGGATGGGGTTGATGAGGTAGGTGGGGGTAAGTTGCTATAGGAATTACAACTTGATGGGAGACACTAGATGGTATGTATATGGGCACTTGTCAAGTATCGTTAACATGTGCTTCATACAAGGGGTTACCATAAACTGAGATATATGAGGATGGGATGCGTGTGCTTTGAGTACATGATGATTGGGATATGGAAAAATATTGGGAAGGCATAGTAGATACCTCAAAAAGAGGGTTATTTTACACATGGGTAAATCTTGAAGGTTGGGAGGAGATAAATTCTTGATGTAAAGAACGATCATGTCTAGGTGAGTTGGGGACTGACTCTAAGATATAGTTAGTGGATTTTATAAGAGCTTCCACTTATGCCATGTCTATATGGGTGATGTGATGTTCAATGATTGGTGATTATGATTCTATTTGGGGCATGGCCATATGAAATTATGTGGATGACACATTTTATGAGGGACCTACAGATAAATTTGAATGGCTTGCCTGTATCACACTAGGGAGATTGATCATGGAAGTGGTGGTGAAAGGTGATGATGAACACTCCATTGCTGAAGTGGTTTGGTTGGTGGATATTTGATTCATTATTTTAGCTTGATTTCTTGTTAATACCATAAAGTAATGAACCAAATATAAAATGTGCTAAAAAAATGCATAATGAAAAAATCACAAAATCAAACAGACAATCCAATCCCACATTTATGCAACAAAATGTGTCTTACCTGATTCTTTGATTATCTTATGTTAATTTTTTTTTTTGTGTGTTTCAATGCTCTAATATAAATTAAAATGGGTGAAAACTATGGCTATGATGTGTAGGCAGCAAATCCACCTCCCAGAAGAACAATAAGTGACAAGGAGTATTTGCCTAGTTTTGAAAAATTTTATAGTTTTAGAAAAACATACAAAGCAAGAGTAAAATGTACAAAGCAGGAGCAAAACATACAAACTAGAATCTAAAATGTACAAGGTTTGATGTAATGCAATGAAATGCAGATAAAATGTATTCGAGTTGCAATTTTGAATGAATTTGATAATAAATGTAATTGGACTTAGTAAATGGTGTAATTAAGATTTTCATTATACATGAGCAATAGTAAATAATGAATTACCTCAGGAACCACTTGGAATGGCCTGGTAAAATGTTATATAAGGCCCCCTTTAAATTTCATAGATCTGGTTATTGAATGCATACATCTAATAATTGTGTAAAATTACTGGTTTATTATGTATCCTTGTGGAAGTTGTTAGTGATTGTGATTTACCATTGAAGAGTAATGAATAAAGAACCACATTGCATAGTATCCTCTCACGTTATTGTATGATTATGAAATGATGGATTAGTATTTTGTAGTACCTGACTATTGCATGTTACTTTTCTATGTCTATGGATGATGTCAATGCACTAGTATGAATAATGGAATTGAATCACCACTGGTGTGAGCCTTAGGAGTGATCTGTGAGGAATATTGCATCAAAAAATATATCTTGGAAGCTATTGTATGATTTCTATATATTTCTATTGTGAAGAACTTTCTCAAATCATAAAGATAAAACTTGCATGTTGGTAAATATGGAGTAATTGACATTCCAAAACTTGTATGAGAAATATTTGTAAAGAAAAGCATCCAATGTGGAAACTTGCTAAACTTTTGGTTCTTAAAAATCATACACCAAACGTGTTACAAATCGTACAAAATAACTTTATCCAATTTGGCAGTTAGGCGATTGAAGAGAACTTACCCGATTTGGCAATTTTGGAAAATTGAATAAATTAGTTACAAAACTATGTACGACAACTTGCAAAATCAAATCTGAAGGATTGAATGAGTGTCAAATCATACAAGCACTTACATTGTATGATTTGGGATCATGTATTTGTACGATTTGAGTTTGTACAAGCTATTTTGCAATCGCATATAAACTATTAGGAAGACTATATGATTGTACGATTTGGGTATTTGAACAAGAACAATAAATTGATCATTCTAAGACTTTGAGAATCACCTCCCCATTAGGAATACTACACCCCTATGCTACATTTGGCACCGTTGCCTTATCAAACTTGGCATTTTTGTTAAAATAGGTTAAACTGATAGAGTAAGATTACAAATTTGGAGGTGAACGATAGACACCAATGTGCAAAGACGTAGGATATAAGAAGTATGATAGAACATTCTAGTGATAAGGAGAATGAGAATTTCTCAAAGAGGGAATGCAAGTATTTCTAACCATAGTACACATGAACCAAAAATAGAGCAAGTTTAGACATCTTACGAAGGATATTTCGAGGTACTATTGATAGATATAGAAGAAGAGGTACTAGAACCACCTAACATAGAGGAGCAAGTTGACATAGAAGTAGTGCACAAGGAAGACGAGTGGATGGTGACACCTGATAAAGTGATGGAAGGGTTGTAAGGGAGTGTAAAGGATGGGAGTTAGGCACAAGGGCAACATAGCACAAGGTCTTAAGAAGAAATACCAATACCATCTCCCTCAAATCAATGAATAAATTCATGGATTGAAGATGCATGTGAGTTTGGTCAATGACTGGTGTAAGAGTACAAGATACCTCAAATATAAACTTTTAACGATGAGCATAGTAAAACACCCCCAAGAAGAAATTAGATAGATACTCCACAAGACACCTCAAGTGATGAGGATGATTCACCAAATATTGCTAATAAGGTAGCCAAGCAAATATGTCCACCCTTTATAGATTAGGTTAAGGAAGACCCCACAAGGTATATCAAAACTTGCATAACCATTTGGATGGAAAATGGTGTAGATCAGCTATATGACTGGTTGAATTATTTCCTAATACCTTTATATGATTGGTGATAGATTGGTATCTGAAAAGGAAAAATGCATTATATTTTTGGACATGGAATCAAGTTAAGAAGAAATTCATTGAATAATTTCATCCCTTGAAGGATGATGGAGACATTGTCACGAAACTTTGTATGACTAAGTAAAATCCTGATGAAGATGTAAAATCATATAACTATAGATTAAAGTAGTTAGTACACAATATGTATATGCCTTTAGTAGATGTATTTGTAAATAGGTAGTTCATATATGGATTGCTACCAAAATATAAGAAAAATATGAAGGCAATACCATCAAAAATGTATGATGAAGCTTTAAAGCATACAAAGAATTTTGAATATTATCTCATTCCAAGTCTAATGATTCATATAGTGGAGAATATGACACTATACAAAGGATAGTAGCATCATTCCATTAGGAATTTGACAAGATCATAAAAGAACAAAGAAGAAAATCTGGTAGGAATGATATTTTTTTCATAGAATGTAAAACTGAAGTCCATACAAATGTAAAGTATCCACATAATGATTACTGTTATATCTATAATGTGTTGGGATACAAGGTTATGCTATGTATATATAATGCAAGAGTGAATCTACAGGTCCTAACAATCCAAGAGCAGGAAGAGAAACCAAAGGCCCTAGGGATCACGCAACAAGCAATAAGTGGTGGTTATAGAAATATCCAGTGAGGTGGAAGATAGAACTAGGGTAATCGGCTAACTTGTTGAAAGCTATCCCATAATTACAAAAAGTGATGGTGGAAGAGATACAACCTCACAAGGTGATGGAAATTCAGATTCAACCGATTTAGGAGAAGAAACAAAAAGACCAATTTATTTACCCCACCATATTAATGATTAATGTGGGAAAGAAATGTGCATTAGTTTATATGGAGATTTTAGGGTTCAAATTGATGCAATTTATTGTAGATGGAGGATCCAGTGTCAATGTGCTACTTGAAATGACTTAGCTAGAACTTTGTGCTCCATCTCTATGGGCATCGAGATTCCAACTATATGGTGTTGACCAGTATGGTATTGATACAAAGGGATTCTTGATAGCACAATGGGTGGTGATAGCTGATCAAGAGTTCATATTGGATTTTATTGTGATTACTATCCATATTCCTGCATATGATGCTCTATTGGGAAAAATATGGCTATGTATAGCTAAAGTTAATCACAACTGGGGAAATAATCAGATCACTTTTAAAAATGGGTAACATAAGTTTATGATTAATTTGACTAATCAAAGGGTCATTGAGGATGTAGCCATGATCGATGAATCAAAAACTCTTCAGGACATGAAGGATATGAACTTGACGAAGAAGGAATGATGTACCTTGATGAATGTAGTGAAGATGAAGCTAGATTTGATAGTAGACTTCTTCATTGGCAAATGGAGTATAAAATTTTTCAACCCAACTCCCTCTATATTAACTTGGAGGAGATCAAGAAAAAACAATATGAAATAAAAGTTAGTTAGGAATCTAAAAAGGAGGTAGAAGAGAAATAGACATTTCCAAAAAGTTTTGCAAAATATACAGTAGGAGATACAGAAATTGATGCAAGACCGGTACACCCAAATAATTTGGAGAAAGCAATGAGTGAGCTAGAAAATATCAAATATGAAGGACGTCAGATAGTGGACATCAATCTAGGGATGGAGGATAAATCTAGGATGATTCACTATGATGATGATTGGAACCCTGTATTGGAAGTGGCAGGCTTTAAGATATTCTTAGAATATAAGGATATCTTTGCATGGAAATTCAATGACTTGAAGGGAGTACCACATGAGTTATGTGTCCATAAGATCACACTAATGCCTGAAGCACAACCAATAATGAGAAGACCATATAGGATGAATCCAAAATACACTACATTAGTGAATGAAGAGATAGAGAAGATGTTGGATGTAAGAATCACCTTTAGGGTTACAAACAGTGAATAGGTATCACCTATAGTGATCACTTTGAAGAATAAAGTGGACAAAATTAGAATATATGTGGACTTTATAAGTATAAACGTAGTAAGCATTAAGGATCCCTTACCTATTCCCTTCATAGATTCCATTTTGGAGGAAGTCACAGGACATGAGATCTATTCATTTCTCGATGGATTTTTGGATTACAATAAAATAAGAATCATTGAGGAAGATAAGTTGAAGACCATATTTATTATGGAGAATGGCATCTATGCATATAATCAAATGTCATTCGAGCTCTGTAATACCCCAACTACATTTCAACACATTATACTCTATATTTGATCAATTGGGTATGGGGAAATTCAAAGTATTTTTGGATGACTGTTCCATTTATGGGGAGATCAAGGAGCATCTTATTGCCCTTAGTGAATGTATGAGTAGGTGAAAAAATACACATAGCTCATTAAACCCTATAAAGTGTTACATGATAGTACCATAGGGAAATTTATTAGGGCACATAGTGTGCAGTAAGAGATTAAAAATAGATCCTGATAAGATTCATGTGATATTGCATATGGAAGAACCATATGACATGATTTCACTTCAAACCTTCCTTGGATCGATGGGGTATTACCAAAGGTTTATCAAGAATTATGCACATGTGTCTTATCCATTGTATTTATTGAAAAATAAAAATGTTCCTTTCATATGGATAGAGGAGCGCCAAGGAGCCTTTGAGGAGTTGAAGGCCAACCTTTTTAGTAGCCTAATTTTGGTGTTTCCAAATTGGGATAATAAATTCCATGTCCACATTGACGTCTCAAATTTTGCAATTGGATGTGCTTTAGCACAAGAAGGATAGTTTAGACTAAACCATCCTATTTTCTTTGCTAGTCGTCTATTGTCAAGGGTGGAAAGAAACTACATTATAACAAAAATAGAAGCCTTGGGAATAGTATATGTAGTTTATAAGTTCAGGAATTACTTACTGGTGAATCCCTTCACTTTTTATGTAGATCACCAAGCTTTGTTATACTTAATAAACAAACTGGTGATACAAGTATGGTTCAATAAGTGGCTCATGACCCGACATGAGTTTGTATTCTGTGTGGTAGTGAGACCTAGTAAGAAGCATGTAATTACAGATCAGCTATCTTGGATACAATCAAGAGATCCTGTAGGAACATGGATTTTGGATGAATTCCCTGATGCATAGTTATTCACCATCAATTTTGTTTTATCGTGGTACAATTTGATTGGTCAGTATCTATCCACATGAGAGTTACCATAAGAAATGATGGCAATTGAGAAGAAGAAAGTAATTATGAAATCAACACCATTTTAGTTGATAGCAAGATTATTGTATAAGATAGGAAGTGATGATATCTTACAAATATGCATGATGGAGGAAGAAATTAAAGTGGTATTAAAATAATATCATGAAGGCTTAATAGGAGGGCACATAGGACGAGATGCCACTATTAAAAAAATATTATTATCAGGATTATGGTGGCCCACACTGTATAACGATGCAAACGAATACTTAAAAGCATGCGATACTTTTCAAAGGATAGAGAAGCCAGTAAAGAGAGACTTTATGCCATTGCATCCATCACAACCCTAGAAACTATTTGAAATATTGGGATTGGACTTCATCAGACCATTATAAACCTCTTAAATAAGGAAGTGTGGGTACATTTTTGTAGCAATAAAGTACTTGACAAAGTGGGTCGAAGCGAGAGTGCTACCTGATAACTCATTTAAAAGTACAACAAGAATCTTGTATGAGTAGGTAATTAAAATATTTGGCATTCCACTATAAATAACAAGTGATCAGAGAGGACACTTTGTAAATTATATCATTAAGATGTTGACAACCGAATTCAAGATTGTGCATTCATTTTCTAGTTTGTATCACCCCAAAGCCAATGGGCGGGTAGAAGCAACAAATAAAGTCATGGTATCTACTTTGTACAAAACCTATGGAATAGAAGGATATAATTGAGAGGAAAGGCTACCATCTATTTTGTGGTTATACAGAACAAATTTTAAACCAACAACAGAGCATACACATCTCAGTGGTGCCAATCAAATTCTTGATACCAAGTCTGAGATTTGCAGTGGAGCATCGCTTGGGTGATCAGGAAATTTTGGAGGAGCAACTGACAATATTTATTAAGTTGGATGAAAGAAGAGTCATGGCATAATAGGAAATTGAGGTAGCCCAAAAAATAAGAAAATTATGGCATGAAAAACACCTAAGGAATCTAGAACTTAGTCTGAGTGACTTAGTTCTAAATTTTAATGGGAAGCAAGAAATCAAGCCTGGTAAGTTGAAAATTTTATGGCTTTGTCCCTAAAAAGTGGTGGAAGTAATGAATAATGGAGAAGTCAAGTTGCAAAAATTGAATGGGATTGAGGTAACCAACACTGTAAATAGCTCAAATTTGAAGCCCTATAAAGTACAATGCGTATTCATTGCTTTGGAAGATATTGAATGGAGAAGACGAACAAGAGCTCAATGGAGAACTCAAGATAAGAAAGGTTCATCTCAAGAAGAGCCTGATATGGGACTCGCACACTAATTTGTAGAAGGGGAGGAGACACGACCAACTATAGAACATTTGGATTTGGTACCTCGACCCAGAGAAATAAGAATATTACGGGTGCATGTCAGGTTTGTATATGGGACCGAACGAGTAATAGAGGAAGATGAAGAGTGGATTCCTCCAAATGAAAGAGTATATCAGGAGATAATATTGTTACCTAGAAATAGGGGAAGGTAAGAAGAAGAACCCCGAGTAAATTGAAACATGATGTATCCTTAGGTAGAACATAGATAACTACCCCAACAAGTAGAAGTACAAATAAGGATACAGTTAACAATACGATATGAAGATAGAGTGGATACTTTTGAAATGGAAGTTCTAGAGAAGAATGGGAATGAGACTATTAATGAATAATTGGTTGGACTTACATCATTAGCTCATATAGGGCTATTGCAACAAAGAATGTGACTACAAACCCAACAACTACAAGAGTAATATCTTATGATGTAAGGTCATAATGTAATGTTGAGGGAGCAAATCATCCAAGAATTGGATGGTACAATACAAAGGTTGGATGAGCAAAGAGCAGCTAAGCTACATGAACTAGAAGGGAAAATTGATGATAATGAGGGGATAACTCAAAGAAGTGGTATCAAAAATGATGGTGCAAGCACAAGTGAAGGAAGAATATCACAAGTAGAACCAATTGATCTACCAATAACAAATGAAGATGTAGAAATACTTTGGTGGGACATTGAGGAAGAAACCACGTCACCTGAACCACAAGGTAACACACAAGTAGATTTGAGTGAATCTAGTGATAAAGGAATGCCTTGGCTGGTAAGGGAACCTATCATAGAGAGCAATGGCGATTATGACTACCTAAGAAGATCCCAAGAACCTCAAGATAACCTTGATCCTCTATATTATACAATAGTCTATCAACAACTAAGAAGACAAAGGAGAGAAGTAAGAAGATTGGAGAGATTGATAAACTTACCAACGGATTGGTCAAAGCAAATAGAGGATAATCAAAATGACTCAAGTTCTAATACAAAATTTTCCAATGCATATAGAGAGATCCTGGCAACCTCATCTCCACAAAGATTCTTTGAGGAAATAATATGGAGACGTCGCTTAATACATGTAGATCTTATAATTAGAGCACTATGACAATTATCACCAAGCATAAGATGAAGTAGAAGTCCACTAGCCAATATTAAATTGGTAGATATAACTCTTGATAATCAAGCAATACGAGGAAGGAATTGACAAGGAACCCTAAGGCTTAAGCCAAGAAGAGGATGAGGTATTTGACTATGGGATGAAATAATTCAAGGTGATTTTACACCATGAGGAGGAAGAGTACAAGGAAGGTTTTGACCCCCTACTCCTATATGGCCTAGAGACACACCTTTAGCATGCTTGAATTGGATAAGGAATCTGCAAGGTATAGTAGGGATAATAGAAATCTTACCAAACCTTATCGGGTGGTATCCATTAGGATAATCACCACTAATCTGATGAGGATCTTGAAGAGTGGAATGAGGTAGAGGATTACTCCAAAGAAGGGAGGAACCACCAATTGTTCATAGAGGTTTGATATCAAGGTCAGTAGGACGTGGAATGCACTTGTAAGGTAGAGGCCTTGTTGGTAGAGGAAGAGTGTGTTTTACAAATGAATGAAACCATGGATAGCAAAGGATTCAATCACCAATCCTAGAGATAGAATTGATCCAAGGAGATAGGCAGAGAAGTCACTCAAATTATAGTAGAATATTCAAAGCACTGCCACCAAGGGATCCATCACCTGTACGACAATAGGAAGAGACACCAGGATAAGATACTCTAGCTTGCAATTGTACAATTCCAAATTGCACACATGGTAGTGGAAGGCCAAGGAATTCGGTAACATCACAAGTCAATATGAATCACCCTAGAGAGCAAGTGGCACTAGAAGATACAATCACTTGTAATATCATGGTCAAACCTCCAAGAAAAGAATCATATGGGACCACGCAAGTGAATGTCACTGTGTGATTCCCATGATGATAAGTGTAAACAGTAAAATAAAATTAAAAAGAATAATATTCCTTAGATGTGAAAATCCCTCAGGATGCAATTAAGAAGGAAGTTGGTTGAAAACCAGAAATGGTGGCCTCATCAAGAGAAAAATGGAAAATTTCTCTAAGTGACAGATCATACAAACCAGTTTGAAGGTAAAAAACTACAAGTTTTAAATCGTACAAGCAAAAATAGAAAAAGCATAGGCAAAAATTGTACAAGGGAGCATGTTTTATGATTTAGATCATACAGTGTATGATTTGATTGTACAAATGTATGATTTGCAACCACCTCAATTAATGTTTGCATGCATGGAATGATGAGTTATTGAGAAATGTGGGAAAAATATGAAATCACATGCGAAAAGTAGTGATTTGTTGATCATCCAAGAAAAATAAGATAAAAATGCATGCAAATAAGGTAAAGTGGCACAATTTTAAAAATTGAATGGTTAGAATTTTGCAGCAATTTAAATAGAGGACACTTGAAGTATTTTTGCAAATTGTACAAGGGTAAATTTGAAATTTCAAGGAGAACAAAGGTGAAAAGTGTGTAACCAGATAAAATCTTCTACATGGGCATTAAAATTCATGAGTAGAACTACAAGATTGCAAGACCCATTTTATTTTTGTACCAGGGAGACTTTTCACATTCAAATAAAATCAAATTGGAAGAGAAAAAGCGAGGGTTTTGACTCCATTAAAAGCAAATTTTGAAGTGCAACTGAAGGGAAGCAAGGGTTTGTAGTATAAGGCATCAAAGAAGGAATATATTATTGAAAAACATCCTCCTAGGGTTTAAGGAAATTTTATATTGAAGTCGGAGTGAAGAAATTACAAGAAAAAGGAGAACTTACAAGTCCTAATCAGAGAAAAAGCATCAAAAAGAAATTGTAGAAGGTAGAAGAAAAAGGGAATATGACTATATAGACCTACAACCCAACCAGGAAAGTTTATTTTTGGGAGAAATTGCACCAAGTAAAGGGAAAATTGTAGATTTACTCTGAAATTGCACTAGAAAGATAGATCGGGACATTTCAGCAACTAGGTCGATGATAAATCATGGAAAGGGAGTGAAAAATGTAAGTTTTAGGTAAATAAGGGTTTCAAAAGATGTGTTGTATGATTTGGAGGATAGATTGTACAATTTTAGGGAGAACTTGTTCGATTTCAAGCAGTTCGAAGGTTGATTTAAGCCTTTTTGAGAAAATCATACAAAATCGTACAAATTCGGTAAAGGAGAACATATGGAAAGGGATGTTGTAGGATTGGTATGGCCCCTGTATGTTTTGTTAGAGTCAGTGAATTATTTGCATTTTTTGAACGGTTTTGAAGCAGTTTGAAGTATTTTACGATTTGGAGGTTGTTGTACGAACATAAAATGTACATGAACGGTTTGGAGGGTGTATTGTATGATTTATAGTAGCATTGTACAATTTTTAGATGACTTTTGGTTGCATGATGGCTGATTTCTAGAAAGAAAATCTAACTGGAGGAATGGCAGGAAAATGATTTTGGCCAAAGAATTTGGATACCAATTAAGAATAATTGCAACCAAGAGAGTTGAACGGTCACTAGGACCTCTACACGAGAGGAAGTCACATTTGTAGCAACATAAAGGGTTGTAGCACCCTAAAATTGGCACGATTAAACCTTAGTAAAAAGATAAAAATTTGAATTTTAACCCCAAACCACCCGTTAACCACCCGTTACCCGCTTTCCTCATTTTCTGTGCCATTTTTAGGATTTGTTTTGACAATTGGATGATATCGTCGTAGATTAGACGAAATCATCCCAGATCTGACGAATTCATCTGGAATAGAACGTCCAGATGATTTCTTCCCAAAACCAAATTTTCATAATTAGCTTTTGTTTCAACAACTTCTCTAACCTGGGCAGAAAATGTGTCTGCATAGTTAGAGTCTCCCCCATTGGAGATCTCCCAAATTGGGATGATCTCCAACCTCCTAACCTCTCCCTAATCCTATATAAACTGGGATTTTCTTAGTTTATCCCCCTGAACCCCCTAGCTGATGGATTTCCCTACAGATTTAGTTCCTTATGCATTAGAGCATCCTCACACCATTGTTTGCATTCTATATTTCATGTTTTCTTGCAGGGATCTTATTGTTCTTTAGCCAAAACAAGCTGGGATCGTCGCAGGTGATTACAGATGATTTTGGACGATCCTATCGCAGATTGATGACGATCTCATATGATTGGAGGTGATCTTGACTGTAGTCCATATTGGGGGTAATCAAAGCCCAGAGTTTGCATTTCCTTATTTTTTTCTGTATTTTCTTATTATTTTTCTACATTATCTTAGTTTATTATATTTATGCATCTTGGAGTTCACCTCATTTAGTATAGATGCATGATAAAGTCAAAATAAATTGTCAAATTGATGCATTTCCTTTTAATTGCTATCTGGATCTATCATTTAGGCAAATTCATTATTATTTCTATCATTTCCCCTTGCTTTTGCAGTTGCATTTTTGGTATTTTGTATCTATTTTTGTGATTGTAGGTTTCTGACGAATTTGTCTGACAAATTCATTAGATCTACGATGATCTCATCTGATCTCAGATGACCGACTATGATCTGAGATGATTCTGTGCAATTTCAGATGATTACGTATGATTCGAGACGATTTGGACTTCTACAAACCTCAAAATATTCATTCAGACATCCGAAATTAGGTATATTCTATCCTATTTAGCATATTCTCTGTGTTTAGCATTTATTCATGTTTTTTGTATCCATAAAAATCAGCATTGGCATATAGATTAGCTTAGATTCATCTTGGCCAAACCTAGGAATTGAATGATTGAAGCACAAAATGAACACATCAAACCTACTATCAACCTAGGCATGGAAATTGCCACTCAAAAGTTTCCTGGTGAACCCACCATCCATAAAAAATTCACCCTTATACCCCCTCCCCCGAGAGGCGGGACCTTCAAAGGGCCTCTCAGTCCGAGGTATTGTCCCATCCTTCTCGCATCCCCCTTTCGGGCATGGATCCTATAGCCTGAAGGTAAGGATGCAAAAAAATTTGGAGCGATACATTTTTGGTGAACCCGACGTGAAAACTAAAAACCTTTTGAAAACAATCCAAAAAAAAAAAACAAAACATAAATGCATTTAGAACCAAATATTGCATATCATATTTAGATGGTAGATTATAATAAAAGATGAGCTGTCACCATTAATGTTGAGAATCAATTAGCAGCTATAGAGATTACTTCTGTACTTAGAGTACCTCAAACAAATAGGGTTAAACCTTTATGGGATGAACTTAATAGGAGATTGAATATCATTGAGTCTAGATCAACCGAACTTAGGCAAATCAAGAGGTTTGTCCTAGATAGAATCCTGGATCCTGATCAAGTGACCTTGTATCATGAGCTTTAGAGAGCTTGCCATAGGTGGTTAGTAGATAAAAGAGCCCTTGTGTCTTCTGAATTGTACACCTTTGAGGAATACCTCGACAATGTAGTTGTAGTACATAAATTTCTATCTCGTATAGAGGATCAAGAGGTCATTCTTATAGATAGAAAGAGATGGAATAGAGTTCCTAGAGCTGTGTTATATCGAGAGTATTGCCATGAGCTCTATTTTTACAAGACAGAGTCAGAAGTAGATAACATCACCATAGCACACTTTGTTAAGTTCCTGAAAAACCATTTCCAATTTGAAGAGGAGCATTTCATGACTCCGATGAACTTGATCCTATCAATGACATCTATAAACTATTTATAGAAAACTAAGCCATTCTTTTATTATTATTATTTCTTGCATTTAGTGTGTTGTTTGTTGTCTTTATAATCATAAAAACAAAAACAAACAAAAAATAAAAATAAAAATAAAAACAAAACAAAATCATAACAAAAATCAAAACATTTTATTTTAAGTATTATAGTAGGTATATAATTAAAATATATACCTCCCAAATTTTTTGCAAATATATTAATATATATTTTCTAAAATCTAAATTTAAACATAATGACTAGACTCAGGAATGGAAAATAGACTGAAGTAGAAGAAGATTGGTTAGGAAGACCAGTAAATAAACCAGATGTCCTTCCTGAAGACCCAATTCAAGAAGAAGGAACCCTAGACCAACAAGAAGAAGAGTTTGTTGAAGCAAATGAACAAAGAGAAATTGTTAGAGAGGAAGGATCCTCATCTCCTAGAATATCTCCGGAGGGAGCTGTTACTTTTGAGAACATGGAACATTTATGGAAGTTCCTCAATACTAATATTGGCACTCTTAATAGAGAGTCCATATGGACAAGGATCAAATTAGTGACACTCAAGCAACCCTAGAAGACATATATCACACACGCACTAATCCCTTGTCCTTCATTGATCAAGAAAGTGATCAAGCTGGACCATCCAATTTGGATATGGCCGCTATAATCCAGAACATGCAACAACAACAGGTTACCCAACCACCTAGAGTGCCTGTTACCAAGCCTAGGGTTATTCCCACACAAAAGAAACCATCATTCACTGCTCTATTTTGCCAAGTTATTGATCAACATACCTCAAATCAACAAAAGCCTAAAACAAAACCAAATACCAATTTCCAACAATCCGGGGTACAACATAATGCCACAACAAATCTTCTTCATAATACTCTTCCTACCAACCATTTGCATAACAACAATATAGCATCTAATCCTTATGTCACGCCATCCTACGCTCACAAATCCCATACTCATGTACCACCAAACCAATATGGTGGAAAAACTGGTAATCTGGAAGCCATGGTGAAACAATTAGTCTCCCGCATGGACCAGATAGATCCCTACCATCCCTCATACAATTATCGAGAGATGTGTAGTCAGCCTCTAGATCCTATAGTTGTAGCACAACCATATCCTAAACACTTTCCTATGCCTGTCCTACCTATATACAAAGGAACCGAAGATCCCATAGAGCATCTTCGTATGTTTAGGATAGCGTGTCATGATATATCACATGATGATTTGTTATTACTAAAAATGTTCCCAAAAAGTTTAGGAGGGATGGCATTAGAGTGGTATTATCAATTACCCACTCATTCTTTGAGAAATTTGGAAGAGACAGCCGAGTCTTTTGTGCATCAATTTAGTGCCTACATTGAAAGGCATGTAACCATTAAATATTTGTACAACCTAAAACAAGACAAAGATGAATGTTTTGCTGATTTCCTAGCTCAATGGAGACAGTTGATAGGAAAATTGCACTTTGTGTTACCTTATCGGGAAATGCTGGATATCTTTATCAATAATTTACAAGAACAACTATCCTATGAGTTATCAATTGCTACCTTGACCACCTTCGATCAAGCTATAGATTTAGCTCGAAGAGTGGAATATGCTCTTGTTAGGAGAGGTCAACTTAAAAAGAAAGATGATGAGAAAACATCCAAAAATCAATATAAAAATAAACAAGTTGTGGGCGATGGAGTCACTGATAGTAGAAATATCACTACTGTTAATGTTGCAAAAACAATAGAGAAATTTATATTGAAACCTCCTGATAAACCACCCCGAGAATTTACTAGGTTAAATCAACCCTTATCAACCATTCTCCCGCAATTACTAGCATGAGGATTGATCCAATTACCAAATATCCGGGAACCTGATCCAACTATACCCGGATACAAAGCTGATTTACATTGTGATTTCCATAGAGGACCTGGACACGCTACCAACTCTTGTAAAATATTAAAAAATAAAATACAAGACCTGATTGATAACAATGAGATGGAGGTGCAAGCCTTTCAACCTAAACAAAATCCTCCTAATAATGCTCAAAAGAACATCCCCCAAAATTAGAATCAGAATGCCAATCAATCATTGGACATATTTCAACATCCTTTACCAAAGCATGGTAAAGAGGTGGCTAATCAAATTGAGCATCATAATGTTCCCCCTCCTACCCGATATGTAGGAACTATTAGTGGACATTTACTTGTTCATGATCCACAAATATTTGACACAACTTTATCCATGGTTATGGCCAGACCTCTACATAATATTCGGACACTTGATCTTAGTGATACCGAATATGAGATTGAAAGTGACATGGAAATCACCTCAAATAAATCGAATAGTTTTGAAGATGAATCAGATCCTATTCAACCCATCACAAGTTCTATGATTCCAGAAGAACCATTTCCAAGAAGAGTCACTACTCGACCATCATCTCACCAATTACTTTCTAATGAACAAGCCATAAACGCTAGACCAAGACCCATTCATCATCCATAAAATAATATTGTAGGTACCATCAGAGTTGTTACTCGACAATAGGCTCAAAATTCTCAACAAGATCAAACTCAGAATGATGGATCAGCTCCATTCGTTTTGAAAAATCCCAATAAAGGGAATCATGTGCCTAATGTTCAACCTAAACCTCCTTATAATATTAATGAACAATTATCAAATACTACAGCTAGAATTTCCCTTTTGGACCTTTTAAGATCTTCTCCTACCCATAGGGATGAATTAATGCTCACATTAAGCCAAATGATGGTACCACAAAATATTCAACCTAAAGCCATGTCCAATACTATCATAACTCGAGAAGTCTATTGTATTGACTTTTGGGATAGAGATATACCACAACATAGTTTACATAAGGATAACCCCTTATATATCACTGCCCTAATTGGAGATGTAGCAGTTAAAAGAGTCTTGATTGATAATGGTTCATCTTTAAACATATGCACTTTTGAATTCTACCAAATATTTGGGTTTAGAAGTGATGAAATGAAAAGAACTAATATGATTATAAAAGCCTTCAATGATGAAACACAAGAAACATGTGGAGTTATTACTATCCCATTGCAAGTTGGTCCTTGAACCTTAGACACGATCATGTTTATTGTACATTACCCTGCATCATACAATATACTCTTGGGTCACCCTTGGATCAACGCGATGCGAGTTGTTCCCTCAACTTTACATCAGTGTGTTAAATTCAAATTTAAAAATCAGTTGGTTACCATTCATGGTGATCCTAGACCCTTTGATATGTGTGCTTTGGCAGAACCTGTTGGAGTTCAATTTTGCCCTACTCTGTCATCCACACATCCTAATTCTAATCATTGGAACCGAAGATAACACCTCAAAGTTCATCATCGATCCTTTGAGATCGATGACCTTGTCTTAAAAGAAAATAAAAAAAATACTAATGCAACTAAAGACCTTAAAGGTAAATTTGAGCCCAACTGGCTTGGACCATATGTCATCATTGCTAAATTTGGATTGGGAGCATATCGATTAGCTACCTTAGATGGTAAAGATCTTAAAGAACCTATGAACATTATGCATCTTAAGTGTTATTATGCATAACATTTGATCATTTTCATCATTTGTATATATTGTGTATTTTGCATATTGTTTCCTTTTAGTTATTTATATAAAATTTCAAAAAATAGTAATCGTATTTCTTCTTTCCATTCATCAATCAAAATCAAAATATAAAAACATCAAAATCCTCAAAATCTTCAAAAACATCTTTTATTTTCGTACCTATCAATTCTTGAAGTATTGCAGTTATATTTTCAATTATTTTGGATAAATTAGCATTTATTTGGAATCCCGCACTTTCACACTCACATACATAAATATCTTGCTTCTATTTGGTATGATTATTAATCTCTCTTATATCAAAGTCCACATTTGAATTAAATAAAGTTTTGAGCATAGAGAATTGATCTTGTTATTTACTTGAACCAAGCATATCTTTTCACATTAAAATGATTTCATTGCAAATTCAATATGATGCTACATAGTAGAAGTGGTTTCTTGAGCGAAAAGTTTCCCCTGCTATCCTATCATGCACATGGTCTAGAATCTTTGAGAATTGACAAAAGGACAAGCTCACCCCTACCCAGAATAAAAATCCCTTGCTCTACAGCCAATCCGAGCAAGTATCCCTAGCATAGACAAAAAAAAAAAAAAGTCAAAGAAAATGAGAAAAAGAAAAATATTATTTTGTACCATCGCAGCCATATTTCAGCATTGTCTCAGTTCTAAGAAAAAAAATACAAAAAAAAAGACAAGCAAAAGTGAAAAGAAAAAGCAAAAAGCAATAAAATCCCTTTCCCTACCCCTTGAAAAGAAAATAAGGGTGAATGAGCTTGAATCCCTGGAATTCTCAATTATTCGAAAACTGTGAGGTAAGCCCCATAACAGGTGGTTTGTGCCCAACCCGCTTGGCCTTGGGTAATTCCTAGCGTGGTGATATGTCTATCACATTAGCGACCTTCTTTTGTACAGACCTATGTCGGCTTATGGATTAGCTAGCTCTTGATAACCCGACTTACATAGTAGTCTGGTATGGTTACATGCATATAAATCATGGTCAAGGAACACTCATTTGGTTAAGTCAAATTACTTGTATCAAATTTTCTTGCTCAAAATTGGTGAATGAACAATACAATTGCACACACATTTGTATTTGAGAGATTTTGTATCATTATGATAAATCAAGATCGGTAATGAACTCACATTTGCACATGAGGGTTCCTTATAAATCTATATTTGTCTTTGAGATAATGTAAAATATTTCTGCAACTTTTTTTGGAATAATTTTATCTTCTTATTTCAGAACATCTGTTTTGTATAAAAACAATTACATACATTGTTTTCAAAAATCACAAAATGCTTTCACACAACATATGACACAAATATAATCAATAAAGTCATGTTCATATTATTATTTTATGTTTATCAAAAGTCAAAAATCAATCATGCAATAAAACTAAAATATCAATTTCTTCTTTGGATTTCGCGATGATGGTATAAGTCTATACCTAAAATTCTATGCCTAGCGCAAACCATTGTTCTAATTTTATTTTCCCATTTATTTAAAAAAAAAATTCATAAAAACATATGACTTACATCATTATGTTACACAATTGAGCTTTAAAAATGAACGCACACTTATTCCATTTCATGTCATTATGTCAACATTCAATTTTGCAATGATGGTATAGTTCCTAGGGACTTATTCAAAAAATTTATCACACTTAGGAATTTATGCCTAGCAAAATCATATTTCTTTAATATGTCATGCATAATATTTTTTATGAAAATCTGAAAACAAATCATCACCATCATCACTTCCATCATCACAACACAAAGTCTTAAGACAGTCTCTTAAGCACTCTTTTACTTTTAACAATATTTCTATCCTGGGATTAGCTTGACGACCTAGTGAGCGGCGACTCCATGAAATGGTCTATACCAGCGACAATGTCCTTTGAAATTATTGTTAGAAGTCCCTTTTATTTTTTCATCAAAACACACCACAAAACAACCAATTTATTTACATCAAATTATTTCATTTCCAATTTTATAGCATGGCATAAATATTTTCTTTCCAACGACATAATTACATAAATAATTAATCACAAAATTCAAAATTAAAGCATCATACAACATATACACAAGTCATATCATCAAAAATATAATCTATATATCTCAATCAATTATGTACATCATCTGGATTGGTATGCCACAATCAAAACCCTGGCATACTCAATCCCCTCAAAAACTATATATAATAATACAATCTACCCTCTATAGCAGCTAGCCTCGAGAAGCCCTCGAGCTCTCAGCCTCATCTCCTCCCTCACCCTAGCATGGAGGAGGTGGTCCCATAGAGGTCTAGGCTGTGTCCTGGGTCCTCGTCATCGATCGTGAGGATGTCCTCGATGATCCCATCATGACTAGCTCTACAATGGGGGCTGGCAGTGGTACCCTCTGTCCCTCTGGGACCATGTGATAGTATAGCCCCTGGTAGAATGTGGTCTGAGCAATAGACCGCACCAGATCCTGAGTGCTCGCCCCTCTACTCTGAGCCCTGAGCCGTGTAGCCTCATCCTGTAGTGTCTGCACCTGAGCCTAGAGGCGGGCAACCTCATCCCGGAGAGCCATCGTCTTGCTGCTCTCCCCTACCTCGACACCCTTGCCCTTATCGAGTGATGGTGGTCTCTCCCCCTGCTGAGAAGGGACTCCCCTCTCCCTCCTCCCTGTCTCCTGAGGTCTCTGTGGAGCCCGACCCATCCTCTAGCATCTCTCCTATGGAGAGCATCGCTGCTCTCTCCCATGACCACCGCTACCTCAACATGCACTGGACCCTGTGCCCTTGTCATTCGAGGAGGGCGGATGCCTGTGTACCAGGCATCATAGCCGTCTGCAACCCCAATGTCATCACCATCCATTGGCTGGATGGGGGCATCGTCTATGTCCTGACTCCAGAACCGTTGCATGTCTGGAGCCTCGCTCAGCGTGGTACTATCCCGGATAGTTCGGGAGTACTCGTAATCCTTGAGAGAAGGGATCCCCTACTATAGACCGAACTATCATAGAACCTAGTCATAGTGGTGGAGCTCTACCTCTCCTCGCTCCATCCATAGCCAACAGACTCACCTAATGCGAGCCAGCTCCTGCCCATCCTCTACCCACCTAGGGTGCTCTCGCCATGGCCTCCAGGTGATCTGGTCCAGGATGAGGTCATCTAGCAACCTCCATGACATCGACAGATCTATCCACCGCTATGACCCCCTCTGTAACCACCAGTAGAAAACTCGAGGTCTCTCTCGATCAACCCTTGTTAGTGGAAGCCCTATTGGCCTCCGCATCACGATGTGCTCCCAGCACCAAACCTGCAGTAGTGATGTCAATACCAGACATTGGCCTCCCTTGTATATGACCCCATGTAGGATCCTATACAAGCGGCATAGCACAAAGTTGCCCCATGCAAATCTGTATCCATGGTCTCTCATTTCATAGACCACATCTGAGAGGAGCCAGGGTAGCCTGCACCCACTCTTGTGGCACAACAGTAAGCCACCTTCTACCCTAGCCAAAACTCGAGTCAACCTAGATGCCCTAGGCATCTACCTCAAAGACTCGATGTTCACTCTACCCTTCTCCAGGGTGATGCTCGGGTCTCCGGTCAATCTCATCATAGCTTGGCCTTGATTGGTAGTAGGTGTCATCAACCATCCTTAAATGGGGATCCTCATGATCCTCCATATATCCTCTAGTGTGGGAGCCATCTCCCCTATCGGTAACCAGAAGCAGGATGACCCCGGATACCACCTCTCTGCTAGGGCTATCAGTAGCCCCATGTCTGTCGGTACTTGTGGCATCTCTGCCACATGCTACAAACCGACCTAAGCCAGTCTATAGTGCTCCGCCTAATCGAGCGTGGCTATGTCATCTCACAGCCCATCGTATTTCCATTCTTGACTCTTTAGTAATCCCCTCTCAAAAACAAACAATAAAACAATAAAATTCATTAATAACCAATCATTAAAATAAAATTAAAAACATTTTAATCAAGCTTAATTTTTTAAAAGTGATGATATCGTCCACCATTGGATGATATCGTCCCAAATTGGGCAAAATCATCCTTTGTAGGATGAATTCGTCTCCTATTTTGCAACTTGGGGATCGTCCCTTGTTGAACGGGATCGCCCCTAGTTCGTTGATTTTGCCCTCTGACAAAATCGACAATCTTGGGATGATTCCAACAAAATCAAGACGATTTCATCTCGACGTCGTTGATGGCCTAAAAATGGCCGCGATGCCCCAAAACAATCAAAATTTCAAACAAATAATTGCACAAATTAAATTCAAACCTAATTTACTAGGATTAGATCCTTACCCGTAGCCCACGTCGGACCTCTATCGATCGGTGTGCTGTCTCCACCATTTTTTTGTCTGTAGAGCTCTAAAACCAGTAAAACTGAATAGTAAAAATGAATTAGGGTTTACCCTATTTTTCTTAATTTTATTTAAAAACAACATTTTTTTTAATTTTGCTTTTTCGTGCTTTTACCTCAAATGTTCGATTTGGGTAAAAACACGGAGGGGGCACCATAGTAAGCAGTCGTACGATTCAACCTAGAATCATCGTCTAAAAAATTGAGTACATTTTTGCTTTCTCGTAAAACGAGAAAAACTCATCTTTAACGCATTTTCTTCGAAAAATTCGCTAAAGAGGGGGTAAAATGTAGCACCCCAAAATTGGCATAGTTAAACCTTAGTAAAAAGATAAAAATTTGAATTTTAACCCCAAATCGCCCGTTACCCACTTTCCTTGTTTTCCATGCCATTTTTAGGATTTGTTTTGACCGTTGGACAATATCGTCATAGATTAGACAAAATCGTCCCAGATCTGACGAATTCGTCTGGAATAGAACGTCCAGACGATTTCGTCCCAAAACCAAATTTTCATAATTAGCTTCTATTTCAACACCTTCTCTAACCTGGGCAGAAAGCATGTCTACGCAGTTAGAGTCTCCCCCATTGGAGATCTCCCAAATTGGGATGATCTCCAACCTCCTAACCTCTCCCTAATCCTATATAAACTAGGATTTTCTCAGTTTATCCCCCTAAACCCCCTATCTAATAGATTTCCCTGCAAATTCAGTTCCTTGTGCCTTAGAAAACCTTCATACTTTTGTTTACATTGCATATTTCAAGTTTTCTTGTAGGGATCTTACTGTTCTTCATCTGGAACAAGCTTGGATCGTCGCAGGTGATTACAGACGATTTTGGATGATCCTGTCATAGATCGACGATGATCTCGTATGATTGGAGGCGATCTCGACTGTAGTCCAGATTGGGGGCAATCAGAGCCCAGATTTTGCATTTTCTTATTATTTTTCTGTATTTTCTTATTGTTTTTCTGCATTATCTTAGTTATTATATTTATGTATCTTGGAGTTCACCTCATTTAATATAAATGCATGATAAAGTCAAAATAAATTTTTAAATTGATGCATTTCCTTTTAATTGCTATCTGGATCTATCATTTAGGAAAATTTACTATTATTCCTATCATTTCCCCTTGCTTTTGCAGTTGCATTTTTGGTATTTTGTATCTATTTTGTGATTGCAGGTTTTTGACGAATTCGTCTAATGAATTCGTCATATCTATGATGATCTCATCTGATCTCAGATGATCGACTGAGATCTGAGATGATTCTATGCAATTTCAGATGATTACGTACGATTCGAGATGATTTGGACTTCTACAAACCTTAGAATCTTCATTCAGACATCCAAAATCAGGTATGTTCTATCCTATTTAGCATATTCTCTGTTTTTAGCATTTATTCATGTTTTTTGTATTCATAAAATCAGCATTGGCATATAGAATAGTTTAGATTCATCTTGGCCAAACCTAGGAATTGAATGATTAAAGCACAAAATGAACACATCAAACCTACTATCAACCTAGGCATGGAAACTGCCACTCAAAATTTTCTTGGTGAACCCACCATCCATTGAAAATTCACCCTTATACCCCTCCCTCGAGAGGCGAGACCTTCAAAGGGCCTCTCAGTCTGAGGTATGGTCCCATCCTTCTCGCATCCCCCTTTCGGGCATGGATCCTATAGCCTGAAGGTAAGGATGCGAAAAATTTGGAGCGATACAAGGGTGATAGTTTTAGTCCCATGGTTGGTGTGGTAATTGTTCTTGGAGGAGAGAAGGATACATGTCATGGAAAGAGCAAAGTTATTAGAGGGCTAATCGAAGGACACCATCAAGGTTTTGAGAGGAAATGGCACAAGAAAGAGTCTCGAGGAGGGAACTATGCAGTGAAGTCCATTATGCAGATCCATAGGAAGATATTAGAAGTGAATATAAGGAGGACCAGGTTGATATAATAAGGATATCTATTATACAAAATGGAGGAGATACATGTCGAAAGTGGTGGAACAAAGAAGAAAATAATAACCACCCATGGAGAAAATAATTTGAGAAGACTAGTGTAGCTATGATAGCATAGGTGCCACCACACTGGAAGATCTTTTATAACTATTTGTTGTAGATTTTTCAGGTATACAATCCTACAAGCAGACTTGTCTATGTTATTATGGGCAAACGGTTGGTGAAGGTAGAGTTCACAACAAATATGTTCATAAGAAAATTTGGATTGCTAGAAAATGGCATTGAGATAGTCAATAAGTTGCTTGATCCAATTGAGACACATCACATCATTACTTCACTCACCAATGTGAAATCGTCGACTGAAGCAAATATCTCAAGTGTAGGAACTCGAGGGATTAAATAGAGTTAGTTGATAGGAAAGGATTGGTCATGCACCATGAATATTATAATGGCTCAACTATCAAGAGAAAAATGAGCTATAGATATGCCAATATGGATGGCTCAATACGTGGAAGGTATTACCAAAGGAATTCAGTATGATTGAAGAACCTATCTGGAGAGAAAAATGCATGATGTACTGAAAACAAGGCCAATGAATGTTGGGATAACTTTCCATACCATTAGATTATTATTGAATGTTGTTATACATATGGGAATTCATTTTTTGCGCTTGACAAAGTCTAGGAATATTTATGTAGTTAAGCCAACCATTCTATGGTGGGTAAAGTTAGTACCAATTCAGAAGAATACTCCAGATAAGTCTTGGACAAAGAAAGCACCTAAGCAGCAATTCATTGCAGTGCATGAGGATACTCCTTAGGATGAGGAGGTACACCATCAAATAAAAAGACCTAGGAAGTTGCAACCTAGGAAAATTAGCAAGAGGAAGGACAATCAAACTCGAAGAAGCTAGATTTACACATTTGGGATTGGGTAGATGTAGAAGATATGGTAGAATCCTTACAGATTTTCCAATCTACCAATATTAAAATTTTAGACTTATAAAATTTTGGACGATACAGAAGTGAGGCAAATAGTACAAAAAGTATTATCCACTACACATAAAGTAAGGAAAAAATCCAAGGTGATAGTGGAACCCTCAGAAGAAGATTCAAGAGAGAAAAAGAAGCCCTACTTTAGATTCGTGATGGGAGGAGACACTAATCAAACTAAATAGAGTGATACATAAGAAGATATGAATGCATCACAGGATCAATAAAATCTTATTTTTGAAGAGGTCACGGTGATGGAATTTCAGAAAAATTAGGAAGAAAAGTAGGTGATAGAAGAACAATAGGTGTACTTGCCTGAACATCAAAAGTAAGTTTAGGAAACAACAGGGAAACAACAATCTCATCCTGAGATTATTGATATTGAATATGATACGGAGGTTGAGAGACCTACAGTATAGACTCCATCGCAAGAAAATATAAATGTAAAGAAAACACTAATGGAGCTTGGGGGAAGCTCTGGTCACCACTTGGAAGAAGAGGAAGAACAAACTCCTACACAAGAAGAACTACAGAGGATGCAAAAAATCTACCTCCTAGAAATACCATAGTTCTCAAAGATTGAAACGGAAGAGGATGAGAAAAGGGTAGAGGATCAGGTGGACCATTTCTTCTCTCAGAGGGGAAATGCCATGGTCAGTGTCAAATTATATTTTTATATTGTATGCATAGGAGAATTGAAGCTATGGGAGGAACAAGTGTTTATTGAACTGGAAAAGATAACAAAATGGGTGAGTAATGAGGATCGTACAAGGAGAATTTCTTATATCCATGTACAACACCCATGGAGGTTACCCAGGGGAGAGGTAACAATGATGTTAGAAATATATGACTTACCAGACGAAGTGAGAACCAACTATAGGCAGCATTCGAGGTTGTACTTGGATAAAGCCAATTATTTGACTTGTCCCTGGAATATAGTTGTAGACACCTAAAATGCGTCATGTCGAGGCGACTACTCATATGGGACATGCTAGAAGACCATATGGAAGACCTTGGATAGATTCCAAGGTATAGCAGTGGTTTTTACCACTCATTTGGGCACCTTTGCCTAGTCAGTGTTAGCCGCTGCTGACACCCATGGTTAATAGAGCTGACCACGCTTGTCAGCCATGATCAGGACTAAAAATTAGTTGGCCTTCATCCGACCCAAAATCGGTTGCAATGGCCAATTGGTTATGGATTGGAGTGGTTTGAGTGAGGAAGGTTCTGGATCCTTCCATCCAACAAGCTCAACTACCCAATCTTGTTCTTGGCTTCCTCATGAAGCCACCCCTAGCCCTTGGCAAATGCTATAAAACCCCCCTCCAAATTGGAGAAAGATATAGACAAGTCTCGAGTTGAAATGCAGTGAAGCCCTATCGAATTGCATACTCACTTACATGCATTGAGAGGAACACTTTGGCTGCCCAATTGGAGATCACATGCCATGGAGGTCCTAGGAGGCTAGGAGATCCAAGAAACATGAATTCATGCAATCCATGCACCAACTGAGCAATTCAACCACCAAATCTATCAGAGGACACAGTGGCGACCCTTGATCATCAATTCCTCAAGGAGAATTGAATATTGGACACCAAATTAGGAGGGCAAGAACATTTCAAGCTCAACCATGGCTAATAGTGCTCATCGTGCATCAGACCCACGGTCAGGTTGTCATCTTCAATTTCCTTGTTTTCTAGCCGTAGGATTTGCTTAATTGTATTAGATTAGACATATATCATGTTAATTTGCTTTAATAGAAACTTTGACCGATGCAATTAGAGTTTTTAGTCATTTTCCTTCACTTTTGCAATTATGGCACTAATGGTTCTTTTCATGCTTCCATGCTTTCAATTTCGTAATTAAGCCAATAGATAGCTAGATCTGCTTTTGTTTATATGTTTGTAGCAATATTTTTAGGTTTAACATAAGTTTAGTACGTTTCTTGCACTTTATTGATTTCATGCTAGTTATACTACCTTTTATGCAAATACCTCCTAAAAGCCTCATCAAGAGAGGCCTCTTTTGTTGCTAATTGCTTCTTGTTGTTTATTGCATGTAGGATTAACAGGGTTTTGAGATGCAAGGTAACAAATAACTCTAATCATGGAGAAGAAGGTCATCGACACCTTGGAGCAGTTCGTGTCCATTTAGAGAGTCTATGTATTGCACCTACCCCATTGGGGCTTTCAAATTGTGTTAATTGTATCAACATTTGGGTGACCCTAAGAGGGGCATGATTGTAACCGAGATTTGATTCAAGATTAATAAAAGAAACATTCATTTTCTTGTCATATGCAATCTTGTCTTCCATTTCATGCTTTAATGATTGATTTCAATTAATGTATTAGTTTAGGTGTATGCTTTCTAGATAGGTACAGAAGGTGATCATGATGGAACCTCCGCATTTCATGCCATGGATCACTGACCTCTATGATTTTTTTATGATAGGTGCTCACCATGGTTGATAGCCATGGTCAATAGTTGTCACCATGGTTGACACCCATGGGCAATAGTGGTCACCGTGTTACAGAGACATGGTCAGAGTCTGATAGACCAGACAGTAGAGGAGTAAAGCTCAATCAGATGTGGACCTGAGGTAGGTGCCACTGTCACCTTCTATTTCTATTTTTACTCTCTGTAAATTTCTAGAATGCAAAAATGTTAGACTAATTAGGGAAGACAATGAAATTAGCAGTAGGCATATGAGTCCTTAGGTCTTTCTCTTTTTAGGTCTTTACTAGGCGTTGCTAGGAACAGCGGACCTCTGAGTGCAGTCCGCCCTAGTCTCCAGCATTCTAGAATGTCTTTTGTATTATGTTTGCTTGCTTGAGGCCCGATCAGTGGCCATACCATCGTTAGTATGCATTGTCAAAACATCATGTAGAACTAATCATGCATACTTTCTTAATTTGAAATGTTCTTTTTTTACATTGCATATAGAAGAGAATCATTTGAATGTTGTATTATGCATATTTCTTTCATGCAAATTAAAAGGAACCACACACACCATGATTCACATTAAATGCTAGTGAGTTGGAAGTCACATCCAACCACTAGTAGGGTTTCAATGATGGTGGTAGTGATTTCCATCCATTGGCCCAACTCCCACGTACCTTATGTTCTAGACCAAGGCCGGACTCAAGAACCTTTCGTAGCCCAAAAAATTTGCATGTGCTTCTCTTCAAAGGGTATAACATTGACTGGGTGAAAATGGGTGAGAGTCTAGCAGGACCTATGCTCCCTGCCCAGGTGTGGACCTCATCACCACATTTCGGGGGGATTACGTGACCTGGAGTTCATAGCCAGGTTGTCGAGCTACGAGTATACAGGTGAAAGCCCTTTAACAACTGAGTATATCATCAACACATTGAAAACATGATGAGAGTTACATACTGATACAACACATTTGCAAAACACATCAAACAGTTTAGGGTTCACAAGAAAAACTTAAAATAAGATAATCATCATTGTTTACTTTGCTTGCCTTAAAATTTACATATAAGATAACACAATGGTGCAAACACAGAGGGGTCGATCCGGTCATAGACCTGAGATCGAAGCCCAAGCTCCACCTAATGCACAACATGATGTAGAATACCCTCAATCATAGAATCCTCCTAGACGTCATTCAATGAGTATTAGAGGGGATAATTCTACATGAGGGGATTCCATTGAGAATACCTCGATTAGAGGAAGTACTAGACACTCCTCTAGACATAGATCAGAGCATGGGACTTCCCAGCATGGGGGTTCCACACATGGTAGCATTTACCATGACCGCATTCCTCATGCATCCATGGGTTCTACTAAAGAATATGTCATTGAGGGATCCAGATTGGTACCCCTTCGACCTGTAGCTAAGGGAGGCTCATGACCTCCACCATCCGAGTATAGACAGGCTCGAGATCCACCCATTCAGGGGCAAGTAGATGGTACTGATTTCAATCATAGGCCCATGCAGACTCCCTATAGGGGTGAACCTTGTAAGTTCACCATAGATATGTCAAAAGTGGGAGCTAGAGGCATGCCACCTCATGAGCCATGGCATAGTAGTCAGTTAGATGGTCTAGACAGAGTCCTAGGGTAGCTAGGATATAAGCCTATGCCTACACCCTCTCGACCTATGAGTGAGTGTAGTGGAAGCACCATTAGGACCACTAGAGAACCTAGAGAGTGCTCCAAGCATTCTCATGACATACGTGCTCCTACATCTCATGCAAGCATAGAGTATAGGAGACAACCTGATGTGAATGTCATATTTACAGACAAAGGCAAGAGTGTGGCAAATCAGTCCATTGGGGGACATACCCATAAAGCCGCTCGAACAGAGTGCACACACCAGAGGCCTCAGATGGCTGATCATGTTGATAGATCTCATAGACTAGTGTTAGAATAGAGATGGTAGATTCTCCAAGACCAATTGGAGGATGTTCACGTAGAGAAAGAGCACCTCAAAAATGAGAACACTCAGAGGTAGAGGTTCATAAGACAAAAATTATATGAATAGTGCATGCATGAACAATGCATCCTTGATCAGAAGGAGCATGTTGAGAGAGAGGATCGATTGGCTAGCATCGATTTACCTCCTCATAGTGAGACCAGGGAGCGTGTCGATAGATGAGTGGCTTCACAACCTGAGTTATACCTTGAGTACATAGACACACATACTCATCGTACGACTCAGCATAGAGATCGACATCCAGCATCCAAACAACATGAGCATAGGCAGTATGAGGAAGAAGTGGGAGAGGAATTAGAACAAGAATATCTAAAAATCTCCCAATTTGAGGAGGAGGATGAGCCTAGTCCACCACCTCGATAGAAGAAGAATCTACCTTCGAAGGTGCCTCCAAGGCAATCTCGAGAAGAGGAGATCCTTTCTTCGTAGGCCTATAAGGCCTTAGTAGAGAAGGTCCAAGCCATAGAGAAGCAAGGAATGACTTATCAAAAGCCTACCTTGAACAAGATCCATAATGAACCTCTATGCATGTCAGTGCCTATTTTGGCCTATCCTGAGCATTTCAAGATGCCTAGGCTGGAAAAGTTTCAAGGAGAGGAAGATGCATAGGAGCATGTGATGAGTTTTCTAGATATGTGCTTTCAGATTGAGAGCAATGATGCTTTGCTCCTATGCACCTTCATTATGACCCTCTCAGGCCCAGCTCGGGAGTGGTTCAACCAATTAAAGAGGCACAACATCACTAGTTTCAAACAACTAGCCGATGCATTTCTTGAATGCTTCTCCTTCGACATCAAGAAAAAGGTAAACTTATCCGACCTGGCTGCTTTAACGCAACATGACGATGAGCCAGTGATGGATTATGGAAAATGATGGAGGAAGATGATGGCAAAGCTACCATTCTCCATCCCATCCTCTGAATTAACTCGAATGTTCATGAAGAGTTGCACCAAGCACATTTTATTATTGCTATAGTTGCAGTAGTACCAGACATTCGAAGAGGCTTTGGTGCAAGCCAAGGTGATAGAGGACATCAAGTTACAGGAGGGTAACTTGAAGCTCAAAAATAAGGAGTGGAACAAGAAAAGCACTGAGAGACAACAGGCCAAGCCGACCCACGTTAATCAGGTGGTGTTGAACCTTCAGAAAGGGGATAAGGGGTAACAACAATGAAACTATCAAGCCCAACCTCCTCCTACGCAATATGAGTAGTGCAACAATAATCAGAGGGGTAAGGATAAGGAAAGATGCCCTCCTCACATATTCACTCAGTTATTAGAGTCATTGGCTTCGATTTTTCATCAGCTATGCGAGGTGAAGGCTATACACTTACCCGATGTCAAGTTAATGGACCCTAATCAGCCTAAGCCTAAGGGCTACAAGGATGATCAATATTGCATCTTTCATCGATCGAAAGGCCATGACATTGAGGTATGTTGGTCTTTCAAACATCTTGTGCAAAATATGATCGAAAGAGGTACGCTTCTTGTCGACAACCCACAAGCGCTTGACAATAAAAATATGGGGATTTACAAAAATCCTCTACCAAATCATGAGGTACCAAGGAATAATGTTGGCCAAGTCAACCAAGTATGCATCGAACCACCAACCCATGGGTTCATAAGAATGGTCAATATTGTCACAAGACACGTGAGGTATGAATGACCAAATCAACCTCTAACGCCCATTAGAGTCCAAGTTGTGCCTCCTCCAAGGCCAGCCCAACATGTGCCAGGCCCACCAACTAGACCGGTGGTGACAATCAAGAGTAGGTTGGTCCAAAACCTATAGATGACTCCAATAAAGTTGTCAATTTATGAGTTGATTCAATAGTCTCCCAAGCACAGGGAGACGCTTATGGACATCCTAAGGTCCATAGAAGTGCAGCCTCAGGATCTCGAAGCATTTACACACTTCATGGGGCACGTACAATAGTGTCAAGAACCGGTCATACAATTTCATGATCATGAAGTCAAGATGGTTTCCACTATTATAGCAGACCCACCACTGCATATTATTGCATGTGTGAATCACAAACCATTCAAGCAGGTTTTTATTGACATGGGGTCATCAATCAATATCATAACTACCAAGGCGTTAACTCACTTGAAGTTGCCCAAGATGCATATCATCCCTTCTACCTTCACATTGAGAGCTTTCAATGATGCATTATGCTCAATGGTCGATACTATAGTTTTACCTATCCAGGTAGGACTGAAGACCATCCCGATGATGTGTCATATAATCGAAGGTGCTATGCAATATAACATACTTCTAGGGAGGCCTTGGATCAGAGAAATGTATTGTATCCCTTCTATTCTACATCAATGTATCAAATACATTCATGAGGGATAGGTTCACATGGTGCCTTCAGATGAAGAACCCTTTAAATACGTGAATCTAGTAGATTTTTCAAGGGAATTCATGCTCCCCTCAATGCACCTAGATGTGTGGCCAGCATCACTGATCAAAGAGCCAGGAGGTAAAATCAAAGAAGTGTGTGCTAAACCTGCAACGTCCACATCTCAATGATCGGAGCACATGATAACTGCTTCTACTAGACCATCTGCATCTATGATGCATCGAGATGATAGGAAGTTGAAAGCAAATATGGGCAAAAAAGAGATAAAGCAAATGCCCAAGCCAATTATCATTGAAGCCCCTAATCCCATGGAAGTAGAGGAAATTCAAGGAGAAGTCGAAGAGGCACCTCAGCCTGCTTCTCTGCATCTTCAATAGGGTCATCTGCACCGTAGGTGACCATCCATTTGGTTAATCCTAGATTAGGGGAATATATCATGCAGAATGTGATGTTCACACCGATTATCGAGACTGCATAGGACATGGGCCGACCATGAGCCCATCACCTTCCCGTAGGGATGGTGGCACCATTAGGGGTGCCACCTAACCAAACCAACTTCATCTATGGAGGGCTAGACCAACTTGCATCTCCCACGCCCATGGATGAGGATGATAATGAACCATTCACTATGAATGTTCATTATCTCTCTAACCCAGAATACGCCATGTGATACTTTGAGCGTTACCATTGGCATGGTTACGATCTCGGACTATTCGAGCAAGGGCATAGGAGGCCATATGAACCATAATATCAGTTGCCAACTGATAGGTTCGGGTTAGGATACTATATTCGAGGATAGGATGAACTTCTCATGGCATCTTTAGACCACCTGTACCTCAGTCTGGGGGTGAAGTTGACTTCAATCCTTATCACCCTAATCCTTCTACATTTTAAAGGGATAACCGGCTAGTGACCTATGTCACTATAGAGCCACCCAAGAGATACCATGCAAACATCTTGGTGGAGACCAGCCCAGAACACATTCCAAGAGCCAACTTGGACAATCAAAGTCATGAAGCTATCGATGATATTGGTATGCACATCCAGAGTCTAGACACAGCTATAGACACCGAATCAGAAGTTGCTTCTGAGGACGTGCATGTAGTATCCATCATCGAAAGTGATGGACCAAACTACAATTCTAGAATAGATGACACTGAGTTATCCTCAAACAATGAGCAATCCGAGGATGAAACCGAGTTGGCCTACTTGGGCCCTACACTCTTACATCATATGCTACCCATGGAACAAATGGATGAGATCGAAGAGCACTTCATAGTTGAGAGTGACTATGAGGATGAAACCCTACCTATCTTAGGGGAGATAGCCTACATGGGGCCTTATTTGGACCAATGCTTTATTAGGTAGAGGTGAGGATCCTTATTACGATAGTGATGATGAAGATGAAATAAAGAGAGCCTATTTAGGACCTCCCTACTTGCATCATCGTAATGCACCATATACTACTGAGGAGATGTACAGAGAGATCAATCTCCATCCTCACCTTAGGGGAAGACCACCGAATCTCAATGTGATTTATCACATGGTGTTTCTTGATCTACCAATGTACATGGAGCTCCTTGAGCCCAATGATCCCATCCGATAGTCTATTCATGGACCGGATCCAGAGATCCCCATACCCCCAGAACCACATCTCGAGGATGGAAGTTTTGCTAATATTGAGTCATGTGCACGTGGTCCTGGAGACATGATCCATTCCATCAATATGATCTCCATTGATTTGACCACTCCACTCCATAATCCAGCTGATCCTTCCAAGCCATTGTGTCTTAATGTAGATGCTATTGATTGGGACCATGTTGATTCACCTTTGGAGCCTGAATATTTCTTCCCTAATGAGGAAATGTTGCAACCTTTCCATTTTGCGCTAGGCTATGCACATGATGTCTATCATGTTGAGGATGCTTCCAATGAGGAACCTATAAACCCAGTAGATGACATCCACTTGATCCCTACACCTCATCAGCTTGAGGAGGGATCCCATATGTCAGTAGAGGAAACCTTTGAAGTGGATATCAGTAATGATCCCACTAATCCTAAGAAGGTTAAATTTGGAGAAAGTTTGACTCCTGATGAGCATGCCAACCTCATCCCTCTAACGAGAGAGACTTGATCTCTTTGCTTGGACTTATAAGGACATGTCGGGTCTAGATCCAAAATTGGTTACTCATAACCTTTCACTAGATCTATCAAAGAAGCCAATCAAGCAGAAACTTAGGAAGATGCATCCAACAGTAGCCTTAATGGTTAAGGATGAATTGCAAAAGTTGTTGGATGTAGAGTTTGTCATTTCCATCGACTATCCAGAATGGGTATCAAACATGGTGCCTATAGGAAAACCTGATGGAAGGATCCGTATCTGTATGGATTTTAGAGACCTAAATAGGGCAACACCAAAGGATTCATTTCCATTGCCAAACATAGATGCTCTCGTAGATGCAACTACGGGTCATGAGATGCTCTCCTTAATGGATGGTTTTTCTGGTTACAACCAAATTTGGATTAAGCCCGAAGACCAGCATAAAACCATGTTCATAATGCCATGGGGGACATTCTGTTACAAGGTTATGCCATTCGGCCTGAAGAATGTTGGTGCTACATATCAGTGGGCTATGACATATATCTTTCATGACTACATGCATAAGATCTTAGAAGATTATATCGATGACTTGTTGGCAAAGTCATTGCTACGTGAAGAGCATGCTGAGGTCCTGAGAAAAGTCTTCGATCACCTGATAGAGCATAATGTCAGGTTGAATCCTAAGAAGTGCGTATTTGGCGTAACTTCAGGGAAGCTCTTAGGATTCATCATTTCAAAATGAGGCATCGAAGTTGACCCAACAAAGGTCAAGGCTATTTTAGAAATGCGTCCTCCCATAAACATCAAGGAATTAAGAAGCCTACAGGGCAAAGTAGCATCCATAAAGTGATTTATCACACAATTATCGGATAAATGTTGACCCATGAATCGATTGCTACACAAGGGGGTCCCATTCAACTAGGATGAGGACTATCAAGCAGCCTTTGCTGAGATTAAGCAATACCTGGCAATGCCACCAGTGCTAGCTCCACCAAGACCAGATGTACCATTCTTGCTGTATATATCGATGATGGAATTTGCACTAGGGACCATGTTAGCCCAAAATAATGTGCAAGACAAAGAACAAGCCATATATTACATTAGCCGAACCTTGGTGAGTTACGAGCTAGGATATGCATACGTGGAAAAGTTATGTTTAGCGGTAGTGTTCGCTACAAAGAAATTGTGGCACTATATGTTAAGTCATACGATGTATGTCATATCAAAACAAAATCCTTTGTAGTATATGATGAGCAAGACATATCATAATACACGTACTATGAAGTGGATCATGCTATTGATAGAATTTGATTTGGAATTCATAAGCCAAAATTCCATTAAGGGATAAGTCATAGCTGATCAACTGGTTGAGGTGCCTCTCGAGAATAGTAGGCCCCTCACCATAGAGCTTCCTGATGATGTAGTATTTGCCTTATCAGAAGCACCCGAACCCGAGGAATCGGATAACAAAGTCGATATGACCTTGTTCTTCGATGGTTCGAAGTGTGAGCAAGGGGGTGGTGCAGGAATAGTGTTGTTCATGCCACAAGGAGCTCCAATGCCCTTGTCGTTCAAGTTGGACTTTCCTTGCACTAACAATAATGCTGAATACGAAGCCCTAATTTTGGGTCTCCAAATAGCTATCGCCATGAAGATCAAAAGGCTAAATATCTTTGGTGATTCCCTTCTCATTGTTAACCAAGTTAAGGGATTATTTCAATGTCGATGTCCGGTATTGAAAGCTTACAAGGATCTTGTTGACATTTATCTAGCTCAACTAGAATGGTATGACATCGAGGCAATCCCTCATTCATCCAATAGATTTGTAGACACAATGGCATCTTTGGGATCTTTAATCCCTCAGAATCCATCTATCGATTTCACTACCATCCATGTAAAAATATTGTCACATTCTGCTATGTAGTGCAAAGCATTGGATAACAAAGAGTCAATCAACATGATTCATGTAGAACCAAACCATGAATGGTTCTACAGAGCCAGAGACTTTCTCAAGAGAGCATCCTAGGGGTCTTTGATCTCGCAGGATCCGATGGGGAGTGGTACTACCATTCACCACAAGGTTGTTTCCTAGTCTGCATTTGCAAATGTGGAACCGCAGGGGGAACATGTTGTCTTGTCAGTCGAAGTCGAAGCTTATCATAACTGGACGTCACAGATACATGACTTCCTTAGACTTGGTGTAATCCCTCAGGGATTGTCGCATGTCGTGAAATACACATTTAAATAGAAAGTGACAAAGTATGTCTTGTTAGCAGACATCTTGTACCGTAGAAGCTACGATGGAGTTCTCCTTCATTGTCTTGAGCCCCAAGAGTCATCTTGGGCAATTTTGCAAGCTCACGATGGTACATGTGGTGGCCATTTCAGTGGCATGGCTATCATCAAGCGCATCCTTCGCATGGGTTATTATTGGCCCACTATGGAGAAGGATTGCAATGTGTATGTCAGGAAATGCGTTAAATGTCAGCATCATGCTAATCTTACGCACTTGCCATCACAGGCCTTACAGCCCATTCAAGCGGCTTGGCCATTTGCTCAGTGGGGATTTGATCTCATCGATAAGATCTCTCCTCCATCATCGGGCCGACATACATTCATTATTATGGCTACTAAGTATTTTACTAAATGGGTGGAAGCCATTCCCTTAACAATGACAACTAGAGCACGTATTGTTGAGTTTATACTCACCAATATCATAAGTCATTTTGGGATACCATCCAAGATAGTTTTAGATAATGGAACATCATTTAAGAACAAAATTATGAGGGCTTTGACATCCAAATATAAGATCAAACATAGTTTTGTGACTCCATATTATCCGCAAGCAAATGGACAAGCTGAAGCTTCAAATAAGATAGTGGTTTCCATATTGAAAAATATGGTACAAGAACACCACAAATATTGGCACATCCAACTACCCCTTGCATTATGGGCTTACAGGACTAGCATTCGGACACCCACTAGGGCAACTCCATTTTCACTAGTATATGGCGCTGAGGCCATTATGCCCTTAGAGTTGGAAATTCCAATGTTGTGCATCGCATTGAAAGAGTTCATTGATGATGACACCGCATGACAAGCTCACCTAGATCAATTGATGCTACTTGATGAACATCGCATGAATGCCCTTGAGCACCTCCATGTTTATCAAGAGTGCTTAAAATGAGCTTACAATAACAAAGTCCATCTGAGAGACTTTGAGGTTGGTGATCTTGTGCTGAAAGAGAACCAACAGAACTCAAATTTACCACCAAAACTATGAGATAAATTTATGGCTAACTAGTTAGGTCCTTATATGATCTCTGAGAATATTGGACCTAGGACATATCACTTGACATCGCTGGAAGGAATTGAAGAGCCTGAACCTCTCAACATCCTTCATATTAAAGCATTTTATGCCTAAAACCATAAAAAGGCTCCAAAGGCATCTATAAGCCCTTTGGTCAATTTTAAAAAGGCTCCAAAGGCATCTATAAGCCCTTTGGTCAATTTCAAAAAGGCTCCAAAGGCATCTATAAGCCCTTTGGTCAATTTCAAAAAGGCCCCAAAGGCATCTGTAACCCCTTTGGTCAAAGCACAAAAGGCTCCAATGGTTTTTAAAATCCCTTGGTCAAAATATAAAATCCAAAAAAAAATTGCATTTCATTTCAAAAAAAATATTGCACTTGCATATGGCATTCCATTTTGCATCCATTCATTTAATTGCATTGCATTAGGCATTTCCATCCATCACACATTGCATTAGGATAGACTGTGTTTGCAATCTTACAAATGACACCACGTTTATGTTTCAATCATGCATCATTGCATTTTCATCATTCATCACCCTTGTGAGTAATTGTGTTTTTCAACACAACCCATCTTGTTGCTATGAAGAATATACTAGGGTTTTTTGGTCATTCAACCATACCTAGTGGTCTTCTCAAGAGTTTGGTAGAAAGCTTGCTTTGCTTTTGTAGATGAGGTCTAGTTTTGATAGCACTTAGCATATCAGAATCCTATCACTAATCAAACACATTTAAACAATCCTAATTAGGGTAAGGAAGGATGAAAACTACAAAAGTGGTCCAGGTCACCTTAGGTGAAAGGTTTTGTTACTTGCTTATTTTGTGAGGAGCAATGGTCTAGAGTAGTGGTCATTGGCAAAAGGACAAGTTTACCCCCTACCCGAATAAATCCCTTGCTTACAAATGAAGGAGCAATATCCTAGAATGATATCCCTGAAAGATATCCCAAAGTGAAACTACCAAAGTGAAATATCAAAGTCAAATCAAATCAAGATCAAGTTTTATCAAAGAAATCCTATCAGTATCAAATCCCTTGCTCAAAAAAAAATTACAAAAATAAATAGTGATTTTTATCACTAAAATAGAAAATAAATAATGATTTTTATCACTATATATGAGCAAGTATCCCAATAAATTGAAGAAAATAAGGGGGTGAGCTTGAATCCCTGGAATGATCAATACTTGAAAGCCATAGAGTGATCCTCAATCTCAACAATGGGCTGAAAGAATCCCGCCTGTCATTGAAGGGGTAGTTCTAAGCAATTTACAAGTGAGCTAGCTTTAGGTGGCCTAGATTGCCTAGTGGTCTAGTCTAACTAAATCCAAACCTAGGATGAGATGAACATTTGAGGATCCCCAATCTTAGCAATGGGTTGAAAGAATCCCACCTGACATCGGGGTATGCTTATGTTTTACCTAATATATTCATTTGCACACACAGGGGTAATGAATAGCTTGGTCTTTCAGAGTGAAAATTTTATTTTTAGAAGTCTAGTATGGTCATTATACAACTTTTGATAAGTCAACTAGGGTGTTTGAGTTTCATGGAAAACCTCAAAAATTCCCAAATAGCAACAACCAATTTTCAATGCAATCATCAAATATCAAATTTCTCTTTATAAGATTTTGTTTATTAAATATTATTCATAATATAGGTTAGATACCGGATGGATGTCAGAAATGATATTTAAATGACCACTGACTATGTTACGCATATTATTTTAACTTACAAGAGCTTATGAATAGAAACAATACATCATTGCATCTCACATAAGGGTGTCCAATTTATCAAAATTCTTATAATAAGATATAGCAATTACAATTCATGATTGTTATACATTCTGTGGTGTCATCCATTAGATTGTTAAATCCATATTACATTCATACATTATGTTTTAAGTGATTAAAACATACATGTTCATTTACATAGCATTCATCATAGAAAAATTATGCAATACATACATGGCATAAATTATGTCATAGCAACATAAATTAAATGCATACAAGTGAAGCAAATTATACATGCATTTAACATCAAATATTGCATTCATATACATTCATCATAAGTAGTCCATCTACACATGTATATCATCACATCTAAATCATACATCCATCATATAGCTAGTGCATGTCATCCATACATCACATCATATAGCATTAAATCAACATAACATATAAGCATTGCATCCATGTGCATCTCATAAAACATAAACAATAAAACACATAAAATCTACACATATAATGAGTCTCCAATATCAGATCATATATATATATGTGTGTGTGTGTACCAAAAATAATAATAATGTGCAGTACATCGACATGGTCAAAAATACCCGTAGGCTACATATGTGTAGGTCCTCGACCTTACACTCAAAAATGGTACAATGACATCTCTAAGATCTATACTAGCTAGGGCCTGCACCCCTAGTCTATGAGGCACCACCATCGCCTCCACCCTCCCTATGGGTCCTCCATGAGCTAGCACCAGAAGTCCTCTCTAACCTGTGAGTCCTACGATTGGAGCTAGCTGACGATTGGCCTGTCTCTCGAGTGTGAGTCCTCTAAGACCCTGAAGTCATGGGCATCTCTAGAACCTCACCCTCGAGTAGTCCAATCCACCCTCTTAGAGTGGTGATGTAGGCAGAGCTACATGAGGCATCATCAATGTGCTGCTCAACCAGAGCCCGGAGTCTCCTAATCTCTGCCCCTGATCCAGACCTGCTACTCCCTTGGCACTATTGGTACTACTGGAATAGCTAGGGATGCTAGAGAAACCTATGAAGATGAGGGAGTTGATCCCCTAACCTAGTAGGTGGTGAGCAGTACTATCGAAGCATCTACCTTGAGACTACAGAAGAGTGCACTACCCTATGAGCTTATGTATCTCTACATCAGCTATAGTGATCCTAGCCTACAGAGTGGTCCTCTCCTCCTCATAACTACACCACTAGGCCTACCCTACTATCAACCTAGACTATAGATCCCCCACATTTACCTATAGAGTGGCAATGGTGGTGTCTCACTGTAGCATCTGAGTCTACAGAGAGCCTACCTGAGTCTGTAGGCTAGCAACCTAGGCTCTGAGCTACCCAATATCATTGTCAAGCTCTACCTCACCCTCCTCAAGAGCATCACCCTCCTCCTCAATCGATGGTGCCTCCTCTACTGCACCCTCACCCCATCCACCCTTCAGTCCTCTAACAAACTCTATGCCCATGTAGATCTACCTTGGTGCCCTCACCGCCCTCTATCGCATCATCTATGACCCTACCTAAGGGGCCCTCAAAACCTTACCATACCCAGAGTGTCCACCATGTGTCAAATGAGGGGGTAGTCCCTCCATATCTCTACCTTAACTCTTGAAAGTCATCATCCTCATCACCCAATGGAGTAATCCTAGGCCAAGTCAGGTCCCTCTCTAGATGGAGGTGATGGTAGATGGTCGACATCTCTAGAATCTCCTATCGAATGTCAAACTATCTCAGGATGTGAGAGTAGTAGAAGAACTCCCATACCTCAGACTTATATCTGAGGAGCCATCTATCCCTGCATGCTCGACGTAGCCTATCATCAGCCTCCACCCAGGGAGGGTAGTCTAAGTAGGGGTGCCACTCAATCTGATCGACCTGTAGCCCCACAAACCATACAATATAGTGAGTCAGGTCCCCTGCATGAGACCTACTCTAGAAGCCCTCCTGATCTCGAGGCCAACATGCAACATAACACTGGATCACTCCTCAATAGTGCCAATATCCAATGGTAGGCTCATGGGGTGCTCGATCTTAATGTGCTGCCACCCCCAGATCTGTAGCAGCAAGTTGCACCCAATGTCGACTCTGCTCCTGCAGGTGATATGATACAACTCATTATAGAGTTATGCCAATAGTGCACTACCCCAGGATAGGATCAAGGGATGATCAATAGGACTCATGAGGACATCCATAGTCCTAGCTAGGAGGTTCCAAGGGAACCTCACTCTAGAAGAATCAGGGAGGACAACCTATATGATCAAGTGCATGAATATGATTGTGCGCTCATTGAAGACCCTCATCGTGTACCAGTCCTCAATATGGACCCCTCCATGGTCCGAGTCATGCTCTACCTCCACACTGCATCGACCAAAAATCTATGCAAATACGACCTTCTTCACCTCGATTGATGAAGATGTGATGGGCTCACCATCTAGAGGAATACGAAAGATGTGGTAGACATCCTCCAGTGTCACTATCATCTCACCTATGGGCAGGTGAAAGGTGTTGGTCCGCGCATCCCAACGTCGGGCCAAGGTAGTCATATAGGCCTAGTCGGCCCTGATGGTGGGGAGGTGCAGTACGTAGCCAAACCCCATGACATCGAACCAAGCTTGATCCACTGGATCAAGGGCACCTGCAGGTTGTGAAGGATCTCAGACTCCCTCGCCCTCATAGTCAGGGTCTAACATAAAGAAAAATGAGGCCAAAATTAATAAAAGATAATAAAAAATGAGCAAAAACATTTAAAAACAATTTCAAAATGAAAAACAAAGTAAAAAAATGTCAAAAGCATAAAAAAATGAAAAACAACACTTCAAAAATAAAAAAATCAATTAATTCTGTCAAAAATAAAAAAATTGAAAAATTAAATTTTTTGCCTAAAGTGGTCAAACCGCGGTTCAGACCCGTGGTCGGGATGGCGGTCAAAATTTTGACCATTGGATTTTAAATCCCATCGTGGCTGACAATCGCGGCCCCCAATTTGCCAATTGGGGACCGTGCCTACCAGCCACGGCTAGCAAGGATGACCTTTTTAGGGTCATTCCTTATCCCGGGGTACCCCAAAAATTAAAGCCCTCCCCTCTAAGCTAACCTAAGCTAAACCTAACTAGGGTGAGGTTCATTACCAGCAGTTTAGTGAAGTTAATTTGCCTCATTAATTAATGTGGTTAATTTTTAAACTGGTAATGAAAGCGTGGTCTCGGTTTACGTGTTACCTTTGTAACACCGACTCCTCCACTGGTAGAGGCCTACGGCTGGTCTGCCATCAGGATGGGAGATGAGGTAAGTGGATCGGTTTTTCAGCAGCGTTTCATGTCAAATTTCAAGTTTTACCTCTCAGAGCTCTCAGATTTTCAAACTGCAGTAGGAAATAATGAAATTTTAAATTGCGCAAAATGCTTAAATATTTCTAATTTTGGTCCTGACCATGCCTGACAACCGCGGTCCCCGAATTAGGGTTTTCCACCCATGAGTCTGACCCACGGTTAAGAAATTTGATATTTTTAGCTGTCGTTGTCAAACACGGTTAGCAAGCTGCAATAAATGCTCTTAAATCCCACCATGTGGAGTTCCAAAATGGTAACTTCTAAGTACCAACTAGATCAAAAAATTCAAAAATTTTCAAAATTAACAAAAAAATCAAATAATCCAAAAGCCAAATGCGCCTTGTATCTAGTTATTTACCCTATACACTTGGCGGTTGCAGCGACTTGCGCTCCATGCAAACCGACAAGATGAGTAAATTACCATAAGGACATTTGGGGTAAATTAGTCATCGCTGAATTGTATGCTTCATTTCAATCCCTAAGAAGGCCCAGACGGTTGGACTGCTCCAAGGGAACGAGATATTCATCGCAATTCCCCTATGACATTTTTAGCAAATCATCGACAATATGATTCAACACAAGCATAATTGACATTGTTACCATTTTGATTCCCTAAGAAGGCCTTCATGGCTGGACCGCTCCATGGGATAGAAATATACAATTACTATTAATAGTTGCAATCATAGCTGATTAGGCCTTGCCAAGTATTAAAATGCTAAATCTTAATTTGTTCAAAGTCATTCATAGTGGTCAAGCGACTCGTCGCTTCATTTAATTGTCATTACCCTCATCGACTCATCGCTTGAGGGGGTAGTCATAATATCAAATCATAATCAAAGTCAACAGAAGATCCCTTGATCGTAGATCCCTAGATCTTGTCAAATTGCGTTCATCTTACGAATCATTGCCAATGACTATCATAAGCTTACCCTCTGTTGGGGCAAAAAGCAAATATGACAGTTAAGTTAGTAGCTCTCCTCCTTTCGGAATCTATATGGTGTGGAAGCCTATAGTAGCCCTGAGCTGACCGATCGACGTTGGAGCTTGCCAAAGCTTTTTCAAATTTAAGCCTTCCATCCAGTTGGAAGCAATGATTCTAGGATGCGCGTCTTCTTTGCAGGACTCGGGCATCTAATGTTGATCAGACCAATGATCATCATCCAACCTACGACATCATTTTAGGAGGTCTATTTTTGCTCAGCATTGTTCGATCTCACAATGCATCTCAAAAGGGGCATCTGTAGACACCTAAAACGCGTCATGTCGAGGTGACTACTCATATGGGACATGCTAGAGGACCATATGGAAGACCTTGGATAGATTCCAAGGTATAGTAGTGGTTTTTACCACTCATTTGGGCACCTTTGCCTAGTCAGTGTTAGCCGTTGTTGACACCCATGGTTAACAGAGCTGACCGTGCTTGTCAGCCATGGTCAGGACTGAAAATCAGTTGGCCTTCATCCGACCCAAAATCGGTTGCAATGGCCAATTGGTTGCGGATTGGAGTGGTTTGAGTGAGGAAGGTTCTGGATCCTTCCATCCAACAAGCTCAACTACCCAATATTGTTCTTGGCTTCCTCATGAAGCCACCCCTAGCCCTTGGAAAATGCTATAAAACCCCCCTCCAAATTGGAGAAATATATAGACAAGTCTCGAGTTGAAACGCAGTGAAGCCCTATCGAATTGCATACTCACTTACATGCATTGAGAGGAACACTTTGGCTGCCCAATTGGAGATCACATGCCATGGAGGTCCTAGGAGGCTAGGAGATCCAAGAAACATGAATTCATGCAATCCATGCACCAACTGAGCAATTCAACCACCAAATCTATCAGAGGACATAGTGGCGACCCTTGATCATCAATTCCTCAAGGAGAATTGAAGATTGGACACCAAATTAGGAGGGCAAGAACATTTCAAGCTCAGCCATGGCTATCAGCCATGGCTAATAGTGCTCACTACGCATCAGACCCACGGTCAGGTTGTCATCTTCAATTTCCTTGTTTTCTAGCCGTAGGATTTGCTTAATTGTATTAGATTAGACATATATCATGTTAATTTGCTTTAATAGAAACTTTGACCGGTGCAATTAGAGTTTTTAGTCATTTTCCTTCACTTTTGCAATTATGGCACTAATGGTTCTTTTCATGCTTCCATGCTTTCAATTTCGTAATTAAGCCAATAGATAGCTAGATCTGCTTTTGTTTATATGTTTGTAGCAATATTTTTAGGTTTAACATAATTTTAGTACGTTTCTTGCACTTTCTTGATTTCATGCTAGTTATACTACCTTTTATGCAAATACCTCCTAAAAGCCTCATCAAGAGAGGCCTCTTTTGTTGCTAATTGCTTCTTGTTGTTTATTGCATGCAGGACTAACAGGGTTTTGAGATGCAAGGCAAAAAATGCCTCTAATCATGGAGAAGAAGGTCATCGACACCTTGGAGCAGTTCGTGTCCATTTAGAGAGTCTGCGTATTGCACCTACCCCGTTGGGGCTTTCAAATTGTGTTAATTGTATCAAAATTTGGGTGACCCTAAGAGGGGCATGATTGTAACCGAGATTTGATTCAAGATTAATAAAAGAAACATTCATTTTCTTGTCATATGCAATCTTGTCTTCCATTTCATGCTTTAATGATTGATTTCAATTAATGTATTAGTTTAGGTGTATGCTTTCTAGATAGGTACAATAGCGAAATTGGAACATAAGAGGGTAAACTCAGGCTTGGCTATCACTCTGAGGAAATTGAACTTTCTAACACATTGGATAGAGTGGTTGAGCATAGGATTGGAGCAAATCTATCAGCTCAAGGAATATTAGAAAGAAGAGATAGAGGCCACTTGAAAGGAAATGGTTGCAATGGAGGAAGAATTGAATAAGAGTAAGGCTACGATAGAAGAAAAGTTAAATAAATTGGAAGAAGAAATACTAAATAACAAGGTTGGTTTTGAGGCCAAAATCAGTTTGCTAGAAGAGGAGAAGCGACAGGTCTCCAAACGGTAGAATAAAATATCAAGAAGTTAGAAGCTCAACTAACAACAAAAGAGGAATAGTTGCAGGCAAAGGATGAACAGTTGAAAACACAACTGACTATGAAATATGAGCAACTGGTCATGAAGGATAAGATAGAAGAGCTTACAAAATATAATAAGTGATATAATGATATGATCTTGGAGAAGCAAACACAATTGAAGGTTAAGGAGGAGACTATTCATGCTTTGGAGGCTGATATTAATCATCATATGAAGACCATTATAGATAAGAATGAAGAGTTAGCAGTAGCAGATTGAAAAAAAAGCACAATTACAAGAGAAGATTAAGAGGAGTGCTACTGAGTGTAAAAAACAATTAAGGGAACTCTTGAAGACTATCGAGGAGATAGCCAACAAGCATGGTATGAAAGTAGTAAAAATGGGCAACTACGTAGCCAAGTTACAGAATCAATGTGTAATTCTTCACACCTAGCTAGAAGATAATGAAGCCTTGGTCAAATAATATGAGGCCCAGTTGAAAAAGAAATATGAGACAAGAAGAAAACCAACCAAAGTAAAGGGGAGGGTAGATGTAGGTAGCAAATCCACCTCCTAGAATAAGAAGTGACAAAGAGGATTTACCTAATTTTGATAATTTTGACAATTTTAGAAAAACGTACAAATTAGGAGTAAAAGGTACAAAGTTGGAGCAAAACGTACAAACTGTAAGCTAAAACATACACGATTTGATGTAATGCAATGAAATGTAGATGAAATGTAATCCGAGTTGCAATTGTGAATGAATTTTATAATAAATGTAATTGGACTTAGTAAAGGATGTAATTAATATTTTTGTTATACATGGACAGTTATAAATAATGAATTAACTCAAGAACCGCTTGGAACGGTCTGTGCAGATATTATATAAGTTCCCCTTTCAATTTCATAGGTGTGGTTATTGAATGCATACATATGATCATTATGTGGAATTACTGGTTTATTGTGTATCCTTATGGAAGTTGTTAGTGATTGTAATGTACCATTGAAGAGTAATGAATAAATAACCACATTGCATAGTATTCTCTCACATTATTGTACAATTTTGGAATGATGGATTAGTGTTTTGCGGTACCTGACTATTCCATGTTACTTTTCTATATCTATGGATGATGTCAATACACTAGTATGAATAATGGAATTGAATCACCACTAGTGTGAGCCTTGGGAGTGATCTATGAGGAATATTGCATCCAAAAAGATGTTTTGGAAGTTGTATGATTTTTTGAGATTTCCATTGTGAAGAACTTTCTCAAATCATAAAGATAGAACTTGCATGTTGGTAAATATGGAGTAATTGACATTCTAGAACTTTCCAAAACTTGTATGAGAAATATTGGTAAATAAAAGCATCTAATTTGGCACATTTTTGAACTTTCCATTCGTATAAATCATACACTAGACGTGTTACAAATCGTACAAAAGAACTTTACCCTATTTTGTAGTTAGGCGATTGAAGAAAACTTATCCGATTTGGCAATTTTGGAAAATTGAACAAATTAGTTACAAAATTGTGTACGACAACTTAAAAAACCAAATCTGAAGGATTGACTGAGTGTCAAATTATACAAGCACTAACACTGTATGATTTGGGATCATATAGTTATATTTATTTTTTGTAGATAAGATACTATAGCGTTAATACCGAGTTTTACAGGTTGACCCAAAACCTTTTACAAAAATCAGCCCAGGGTTGTTGATGAACATGTCCTTACTAAGGATCCTATATATGTAAAATCTACATGTTGCCAAAGCCATTACATCTAGTAAGGCACATAGCCTATTATCAAAAGAAAATTCCCATACAACTTTTTGGGTATACCCCAAGAAAATACACCTGCATCATAATTACAAAAAAAATAGACACAGATCCCTTCCTTAAAACAGTGGAGAAACAAAAAGCTACAGACACACATAGCAGAGTATTGAAAAAACTCCCACAAGCTATGTATTGATAGTTACTCTTAATAATTCTTTGGTAATTGCTTTCTTTAGTATATGATATGCTTTGGGACCACATCCCATCTTGGTCAATCAGCCTTGGAGAAGTGAACATGTTGGCTAGATTTATGGCGGTGGCTATCTGGTGGTCCACGTGGCTCTAGTTCAAAGTCTTATATTGTCGTTTATTTCCTGCCCTGTGATTATCAACCAACCTCAAACTACTAAGACACCTAGGAGCCATTTTATCTGACATGTGACTGTCCCCATTAGTCTTTGTGGTATTTCCAAGCAACATCCACCAAGACTGACAGCTTGGATAATTTCTATTGTGAGTCCATTTCAAAAAGAGATGGGAATACTCATAGCCTTCTAACTTATAGTGCCTTCCCTATTGGTAAATTCGACTATCATTCTTGGCATTATTGTTGAATAAGCTCCTCTACTTCACTCGGGACACCATGTTCCCATTTGAAATGTCCGTCACCATCAACACCCAAATTGGCCAGCTTATCAACAACTTTGTTAGCTTCTCGAAATACATGTTGGAATTTTTTGTCTTGTCTTCCCTGGAAAAGGATCCTAGCCTCTTCAACAATTTTTTTAATCCTCCAAGGAGGTGTTTTCTAATTATTGAGGAGATTTATAACATGCATAGAGTCTCCTTCTACAATAAAATTGCCTTCTAAGTCTTGAGTCATTTGAAGGCCTCTCCACATAGCTCTAGCTTCAGCTTCATTATTTGTCCTTATTCCCAAATATTCGTAAAATGCAAGCATCATATTCCCATTATGATCTCGCACAATTCTACCAACGCCTGCTCTGCCAGGATTGTCCTTAGCCGCTCCATCAAAATTAAGCTTAAACCAACCTGTAGGAGGTGGGGACCACTTAACATTGACTCTGGGGTTGACTACACTAGGTATAGACTCATCTAACAAGGTTAAGCTTAAATATTGAGCAATCGTGGTCTCCTACAGATGAGGTTTACGACTATAAAAAGGGATAAGGTTCACATTCTCATTGGCAAAGTATAGGATCCTGGCAATGATAGTTTGATGATCATGGATAGACTCATTAAAGAATCTATGGTTCCTTTCTAACCACACCAACCAAAGATAGTGATTGAGACAAATTTTTCACATGTATCTAAGTCTTTGGCTTGAAAAGGGCCAAGGCCACTAGACGAACAAATCAAGTATGATGGCTGGTTTAACCCAAGAAATATTGAAGGCCTAAAAAATCCCACTTAGAATAATCAAGGAAAAAGGGCACTATAGGAAAATGTGATAAATGGTCTCCCAATTAGCCCTGCACATATAACAACGATTAGTGATATAAATACCTTTACGCATCATATTATCAATGGTTAGAATTCTTCCTTGGATAACAAACCATGAAAAGACTACAATTTTTTGAATTAAATTTTTTATCCAAACTAAGTACTTTTGAAGGACAAAATCCTCGTCATCAAGCAAAAGCTTGTAAGCTGATTTAATAGTGAACTGTTTGTTTTTGTAGGAGCCCAGGTCACTTGATCTTCCTTGGGTCTCATGGGGATAAACTATTGCCCGAGAATGTTACAAAGATCATTTGATTCCGCTTGAAATCCCTGAATCCTTATTTGTTTCCACTTCATTATGCCTCTATCCTCAACCATATAATCATAGACTTTTTTGCCAATGATTTCTTCCGTGATATCTCTGATTCGGGCTAAATTAGGATATTACATCAGTGGTTTGTCCTTATCCCACTTGTCATTCTAGTAATTTATCCTCTCACCATTGCCTAAAACCCATCTTAAACCTTTTTTGATGATTTCCTTACAATTGAGAATTGCTTTCCAAAAATCAAAACCTCTGATTGGAACTGAGTCACTTTGAAATTCCATATTTTGAAGATACATTCGTTTGATGATAGTTGTCCATTCATTTTCTTCACAAAAAATGAGGCGCCACGCCTGCTTAGCTAGTAAAGCTAAATTCATATGAGCAATTCTCCTTAGACCTAAGACCCCATTTTCCCTGGGTCTGCACACTTTGGTATAGTTATATAATTTATGGACTGGATCATAGGATCATATAGTTATATGATTTGAGTTGATACAAGTTATTTTGTGATCGCATATCAACTATTGGGAAGATTGTACGATTTGGGTATTTGAACAAGAACAATAAATTGATCATTCCAAGCCTCTAAGAATCACCTCTCCATAGGGAATACTTCACCATTGTGCTAGAGGATGGACAACGAGATTCTTATTGGTGATGAAATCTAGCAAGTTTTCTTAGAGGTAACCTATGGTGTCTAGGGGCAAAGATTGGTGGATGGATATGAAACCCACTATCACCAGATCTCAAGCAATGGTTGGTGATGAAATCCAACCATTACTTTTAAAAATAAAACTTGTTGTGTTTGTGATTCCTTTTAAAGGTTTTCAATTTATTAAGGTGTATATACAATGTCAAAAATGACTAATTTCACTTGTCTAGGTTAGAAGCCAACAAAAGAAATATTGATTTTTCTAAAAGAAGTAGAGTACACCACTTAAGACTACTCTCTAAATAGATGAGGGTTCGTCTACTCTTCCACCTTGAATAACCAAATGCGGAGGTACTTTCAATTATTCTAATGTTGTTCCTACTTAGACCAGCAAAAGGAGAAATTCTTGGCCCTAGAATGCAAAGTATTTTATGCAATCAATTATTCATATGAAAACAGAGATGCAATTGGAGCACGCCAGAAAACAACAAAATCCTTAAATGGAAATGTAAATGTGTGATTTATGATTGAATGTGGATGCAAAGAACTATTCTAATGCCTAGAAATGTAGATTAAAATATTTATTTTTACCAGATTGTTAATGATGTTCTTTTTAGTCGTAAATTTTTAAAAACATGAAAATACATAAAATAGAGAAGCTAGGGTTTTAATGTAAACTTACAATTAAGCTTACGTATTATTCCTCTTCTCTATGAAACACACCTAGGAACTTGGAAAACACACTTGGGTGCTTCTTGAATACCCCATGAGTGTTGCGGGACATTTGCACACCTTCTGCAACTTCTGCAAATCCTCATAAACTGGTTCTGTAAAATTCGTGTGACCTATTTTTTCTAAAAAACTTGCTAGATAGAAGACAAAAAGTAGTGAATTAATGACAATATAATTAGCATAAATAACCCATTATGGGTCCCACCATGATCACCATTTGTAGATGCAAAATTGAACAACACCAAACAATATACTTAAATAAATGAATGAATAAAGCAGAATAAACGCATATGATTGCATAGAAATAAACTTATATTCTTATTTGTTAGGTGGATCTTTGATATTACAACCAAGTGCACCCTAGAGAGGGGTTTACAATGCTTTATTATTCAATACAATAATTTCAATATGCTAGGGTTCTCCAAAACCCTAGCTAACAAATAAGGGTGGTGTCTTCACGCTTGACTTGATCTCAACAATAAGGTGAGTGGGCTTCAAATATCCATAGGCCGGACCACTCAAGTGCTTCAACAACTTCCAATAAAATTTATCCCTAAACCTGCAAACAAAAAACAACAATAGAAGGTCAATAATATCTATAAGAGCTCCACTATGTGAGACCCTCAATAAGAAAACTACTAACCCTAGTTGCAAAAATGAAGCTATAAACATATCTAAAGAATAAAAATATTTGCAATGAATAAATTACCTTGTCACACTAATTCTTTGTTCTCTGTTATTCATCGTTGTTGCAAAATTTGGTGCACATATGTCCTAGCAACACCCGAGGGATCTCTAGACTACATAACTAGGGCTGTGAACGTCTACAGGTGCTCTATGATGGTGGAAGGCACCCAGAGATGCTCGATGATGATAGGAGACACCGAGAGGTGCTCAATGATGATAGAAAATTACCAGAGGTGCTTCAGGGGGAATTTTGAGAGTGAAATTGAATCTATAGAAATAGATCTGATTCGTGCGAGATGGACGATGGTGGATGCGAATGCGACAGTGAGAGATGAAAGATATATAATGGCAAGGGAGCCTGTATGCTTAAGGACTTAGGGAAAACTCCTTAACACCAAATACTTAGAAAACTTAGGGAACTCAGGTATTCAAAAATTTTAGGGGATTTAGGGGTTGAACTGTCAAAATGACTCCTCTTTATAATCTCTCCCATGGCACATTAGGGTTTCAATGACACAATTTGTGTGGTCAAGATTAAAATGTGATATAGGGTGGAGATTAAATCTAGGCATGTGGTATGGATCAAGGAAGATTAATGGTTGGGATTAGACCATGATGGATGGTTGGGATTAATTCATATGAATACACATATATTTATTAAATATATAAATAAAATATATAAAATATTATTATTTAAATATATATAAATAATGGGTAAAAGTGGTAGGAAATAATTGATTGATGACAAGTGGCTAGATTTTGGTGTCTACAGAAAGAACAATATAAGGATAACACCTTCATAATCTACCTCAAGACTATCAATGGCATACACAAAATCTCTAATATGATCTTCACTAGTAACAACATTGTTTCCTTGGAATTTAGGCAAGTACTTGTGAGATTTCCCAAGGAGAGGATTTAGATTTGGAGGTAAAACAAAAGCTCTATATCTATTGGTTCTCCACTAATTGATATTTTGGTTGGCATTGATATTTTAATTTACATTAGGAGCTACCATACTCACTACAAGTTTATTCACTATAGGTACTTGGTTTAGAGTAGGAAAATACTAATTTAAACTAGAAAAAAAAATAACAGGAATTGGAATTGAAGTTTTCCCATGAGATTTGAAGAATACCTTAGGATTTGGCACTCTAGCAAGCACTTCTTTGCCACTTATTGTAGATGCCAGATTCAGCTTCACTTTTCTTGATTTTTAAAATTTTGAGTTTATTTGGAGTCGCTAGCACAAATGTGCAAATAATGAACAAGATATTGAACAATACTTGGGCCAAGATTGGTCAGCCTAATATTCACTCAACTCTCACAATTTTTTTTTTTAAAGCAAAAAACCCCTTGTGGGGCCGCCTTGGTCTGAGAGACCACGAACAGGGGGTTCTACATCGTCAAAGTCATCGGGAGTCACACCCAACCCTACTCGCACCAACATTATCAATTGGATTTTGGATACCCAATTCGGCTTTTTGGTAGGGTGGAGATTTGAACCTGGGACCTCCCTTGGAGGATTTCCCTCTCCTCTCCAACTCACCTACAACACCTGGGTTCAACTCTCACAAATTTTACTCCATGAAAGACTATGAGAAATACAAACACAAAATTATACTGAGTCTTTCTCGACAACGGTGCCAAACACTATTGGAGGAAATTCTTGCACCCTTAAGAGATTTGTCAAACTGCAAGACTTTCCTAATCCAATCAGCACTATGGACTCTGGTGGATCCACCTCTTTGACTCAGGAAACAATTATCACAAGACTCTAGACAAATTGAGTAAGGTAAGGAACCCTTGAGGTGAGCCTATAATATTTCTCATTTGTTTATGTTCATCTAGATTTGCAAAAATGAAATAAAACTACAACATAAAAGTTGACCAAGCTTCGAAGTAACTCCTAGCTAATGCTTCAAGTAATAGACCAATACCTTATCCATTGGGTAATTGTAGCTATACTTAAAATATGGTGAAGAGAGACGGAGGAAGAGATAAAATTGAGCCAATCACATCGATTCAAATAATGTAACAAAAATGATTGCATATGCTAGTGAAAGAAGATATTATTTACACATTCAAAATATTAACATGTAAATAGGATACCACATAAAACTGCACACATAACTACTAAAAGGAGGAAGCAATATTGTGTTAATCAATAGATTATTACAATGGGATTCTGATCAGGATAACCAGATCTCACTAAGAAAATACACATGAGTTCTCCATTCAAATGATGTAATAGCGAACTGCAACTCTTCATTCAAATGATGCAACAAAGAGCCTCTTGGCTTTTGAACTCAACCACTAGAAATGATCTCAATAAACTGGGCACCTCCTCCGTAAAAACCTACACAATAATGGGAAAGGAAAAAAAGGTGACTAGATAAGACACAAAAAGGAAAATACAACTGACAAGGATGGGCACTCTGGTATACCTTTTGCATAATTTTACTATGCAAAAACTTGATCTTTTCTGTTGTAAAAACTCTCTTAAATAGCTTGATCAAAAACTACAACTACCTTCATGATGGCCCATATTATTAATTGCGCTTGTAGTGGTTCTTATTTGCAGTGTGGTAGTGGTCTCAATTGGTCAAAAATACCTGTTACATAAAGCTTGATAATAATAATATTTTATAACCACAATTATTAGATCTGAATGATGGCCTCTCACTGTCACTTAATTGAATCTTGGAAATGGCCCATAATAGCCACTATCTCCATCACCTTTGGCTTATTTTTTTTAACTATTTTTGAGCAATTTGTCATTTTTGGCCAAAAACTACCCTATTTTTAGTAAGTCACCAAAAAATCCCAAATAGCCCTCTAAATTAATACACATTATTGGATCACCCATATTAAGCCTTCTAGAAAATCTCAACACATACTCATGTCTAAGAAGTTATTAAATTCCAAATATTCTTTCTTCTAATTTTCTAAAAAAACACAATTCCTTTTTGGGGCACTAGATAAAGGAATTAGGGCTCGATAAAATCCTAAAAAAATCATCTAGGCTTCTAGATAATGTAGCCACAACATTATCCTCCTCTTTATCTAACTCCACGTAAATTTTCAAGCCAATCCAACGACCGGATCAAAATTTATGCCCTTCGAAAGATAGGCTTCTGCATCAACCTTATTTAGGTTGAACATTTACTGACAAAAGACCTTAGGAAAACCAAAACAAAGGCTTGACCTTGGTAACATAAAATCTCTCATTACTCTTGGAGGGTGATACAGGACTTCAAAAAGACCAAAAAATTACAATAATTGGAAAGGACTCAGGGGTGTATTGCAAATTTAAAAAGACCACAGGACCCCCAAAATTCAAAAATTTAGGGTAAACTCAAGTTGGATTTTGAGGATCCAACAAGGCCCACAGAATATTTTTACTTGAAGTGCTCTAGTATACCTTTATGTTTTCATGAAACATTAGGTCTTAGGCTTGCTCTCTATCCATTGATCTCCTCTTGATGGAAATAATGCTCAATCACTGTATTTTAGTGGTCTTGGGTGGATGCGGAGAAGCTTATTTTGTTGCACTCTTAATCAAACATTGAAGAGCTATCTGAAATAGTGATTAGGAAGTCATTAGATGCTATGATCAGTAAATCCATAGAGTTTTGCATGTTGAGTGCTTTAGGGTCTCTTTTTATCTTCCACGGTTGTTATATTCTTCTTGTGCATATATTCCATTGATGGTGTCTTATGAACATAGCAAGAAGATTGTAGCAATATGGACAACCATTATGAACCCAATATGACATGAAAGATAATTAGGTCTATGGGATCGTCTGTATGGGGTTAGAGTGAATTTTTTATCATTGTTTCGGTTGAACCTCAATCAATGGTGGAGTCATATTAGTTATCATAAAAATGGCTCTTGGACTCCAACCAATGATGGGGTTTGATTTAGTTATCATTGAAAATGCTATCAAGAATTAGCATAGGTTGTCAAATATTGAATCAAACAATCAACGTGACCTTGTGGCTTGGGGGGCTCCATATGTGCTTTCAGCCTTTGATGTATATTTTCTCTTGACAGTCACTTTGACAATTTTACAGTGCAAGTTACTTGATGGGTCACATATCTCTAGAGACCTTTCATCTTGTTCTTCTTCTAAATCAACACTAGTTGATGACTAAACAACCAACCATAATTGTCCTCGTTGACAAAGTTTTCTGCGTGTAGTGAAGTTTTTTTATAAGGGTAAGAAAAGGGTTTTGAAATGGTCCCTTACCCTTTTACAGAGAGGCTTGAGAGCCAAAATACTAAAAATTGGATAAGAATTCCACCTATTCCAAGAATGCCAACAAGAAACAAAATGTAGTCCACAAATTAGGATTGAGATAAAAACCTACCAGGATAACAAAAGCTTACTAACCATAAAAGAAAAAATAAGAGCATCCTAAAAATCTTAAAGCAAACACTTTATCATCTCACTCTATATGTATTTCTCCTCCCATTATTGTACCAAACCCTAACCCTTAATGAACTCAGATATCATTTTGTTTGTGTTTTTCTAGATCTTCTTAGCTCCCCAACACTTGCTCTAAAACCCATAGAAGTGGAATCTTGATTTATGGTGTGAAACTCTTAGCTCCCCAACACTTGCTCTAAAACCCATGTGCTTAAAATGTTAATGTTCACCTATGAAATTGAAACCTTGGTCTATGAGGTGAAATTTATTTATCTTGACTTATTGCCCACAAACCCTTGGGCAGTTGACCACAACATTACTCAAGTACATTGTATATGTTAAATTTATTCCTTGGAACCATAAATTGAGAAACATTTTGTATATAGATACTTTCATGGCTTTAAAAACAAGTGTTTTTCTTCTTCAAAGAATTACATATTTATTAGACCTTTTGACATACACAAACAAAAATGTTTAGCTCTTTTATTCAAAAAAATGTTTGATCTTTATTAACACAATATTAAAATTTATTTATTTATTTTAATACATAGAGGAATTGGTAACACCATTGGATTTTGCCCCTATAAACCCTAGTTTGTTAGGTTAGACGAAGTCAACAAGACATTGACCCTCAAGGGTATCAAACTGGGACAGCCAGTTGACAAACACTCGACCACTACCATCTAAACTATCTTTGTTTACCTTGGACCTCCCTAAAGAGAGGCCAGAGCCCTAACCACTATGTTGTCCTTGTTGAACTCTAATTAATCCTAAGATTTTACTTTTATGAGGTTTTTTTTTTTTCATTCATTGTTCATTCTTTAGGATCCATTAGAAAGTGACATTGTAACAAAGTTATAAACCTAATAAATAAAAACATATATGTTGAAAAAAATGATATGTTTATGCCCGAGGAGACAATGCAATGGTGCGGGCGTTGGGCTTTAGCTCTTCTTTAGGAGATCCATGGTTCAAACCACGACATGGACGAGTGTGTGAGGGGGTGGGTGTGTGTATGGGCATATGTTTGACCCCTTTTGATAAGCCCAACTCTCACCCTTATGAGAGGTCATAATTAAGATGAAGATACCAACAATAAATATCGAATTTGGATCGTAGGAATTTCTCACACTAACCTTACAAAATATATATATATTCTTAAAATAAATACAATTGCACTCCTAAAACTTACTTTGTACTGTATGTCCTTCCAACACGGTATATCAATTTTGATATTTTATGAACGTTCATTATGATATTTTTTATTTTTCCTTCTTTTCAGAGTTATAAATTAATATTATATATTCATCCTAGTTGATCTTTTCCCACGTGTGTAGGAAGTATAATGTGGTCTCATGCAAACATAGCTTGGTTAAAAAGGTTATTTTATGCCTATAATTTATTATAATCACATGGGCAAAAGGGTCAAGTTGGCCCCACACGTTGTGGACACTTAAAAAGGCTATGCCAAGGAAGTACTTGTCTTAATCGATAACCTTAATTTATATTTAAATGGAGAAAAAAAAAAAAAGTCTATGATTGTGAAGAGAGATTTTTATTGTGAAGGTCTAGATATTTTTTATAGGGAAATCAAGTTTTTTTAATTTTATTTTATTTTATATAAGGGAATTGGTAATATTTTAATTATTTTTTACTATCAATCACGATTTAAATTTGGAGTTGTTTTTATATGTCACCTCTTTGTAATAACAAGGTATGAGGAGCTGTCTTTATATGTCACCTCTTTGTAATAACATGGTATGAGGGACCCATCAAGATTGGAACTACAATTGTTCCCAACTAGGCTTGCCTCCAAAATTTAAGTCTAAGTCTCTTCTTGATGAGGGAACCACCGCGGTTGGTACTACCTTGCTCCAAGGAGACTTACCTCCAAAATTTAAACCTAAGCATTTTCTTAGTAAGCTCCTATTACTTATCAATGCACCAAACTTTTAAGACTAAAAACTCAAAATTTTAATACAAAAGAATGTTAGATATTCAAACTTTGTAGAAGATTTTATACAGTAAAGTTTTAAATATTTTTTTATAAAAAATTAGGAATATAAAAAATTCAAATTTATTGCTAAGGTTTAGATATTTTTGATAGCAAACCTTAGATTTTTTTTTTTAATATAGAGGAATGTTAGATATTCAAATTTTATAGAAGATTCTATATTATGGAGTTTCAAATATTTTTATATGCCAAGGTTTAGTTATTTTCTATAGAAAATTGAGAAAGGAATGTGAGATATCTAAACTATTTAAAAGTTTTTTGTTTTGTTAGGGTAGTGTGAGAAATTTTTAAGTTTGATGCTTAGGGTTGAGTATTTTTATTCCAACTTCATAATATTGAAAGCTAGGTTTATCAATAAGGGCTAAATACACATTCATACACATCACACTCATTCATGTTACAAGTTGAACCTTAAACCTCTTAAAAAAACCAAAACTTGTTCCTACAAAACTTTTTAAAAAATTCTTTACTGTGAAAGTTTAATTATTATTTTTGATTAGAAATTCAAAAAAACACTTGCACAAAATGACATGCGAAATGGTTCGAATTTTTTGTAACACGCGCACAAATTGGGAAATGATTCAAATTTTAAATGCCTAATACTTACAAATCCAACAATTCGCCTAATATTTACAAATCCAACAAACCTTTAAAACTAGAAACTCAATATTTTAATACAAATTCAAACTTTATAAAAAATTCGATACGGTAAAGTTTTAAATATTTTTTATAAAAAATTTGGAATATGAGATATTCAAATTATTGCGAAGGTTTAGATATTTTGATAGGAAACCTGAGATTTTAATACAAAGCAATGTTAAATATTCAAACAATATATTATATTATAGAGTTTTAAATATTTTTGATAAGAAATTAGGAATATGAGATATTCAAGTTTTTATTGTAAGGTTTATTTGTGAGGTTTTTATTGCAAAGAAATTAAGGTATGTAAAGTGAAAGAATAAGAGTTAATTTTATCAATAGGGGTTAAATATATAATTATACATGCATCCCATATCACTATCACATTCTCCATGCTACATTTTAAACCTTAAACCTTCTAAAAATCAAAACTTATCCTTTAAACTTAAAAAAACTTTTAGTTAGTTTTGATGGGAAATGTAAGGTTTTAATAAAGAAAAATACAAAGAAGATTATTAGCATGGTCCTTAGGTAAGGATGACACGCAAAACAAATGGTTCAAATTTTTAGAAAAAAAAATTGAAATATTCAAACTACACGTTTTTTTTACTCTTAAGATTTAGATATATTCTTTTTTAAGCGATATGACGATTTCAGTAAGAAAGAATGCCAGATGTCAAATTCTAAAACAAATATAAGTGAAGGTTTAATCTTTCTATGAAAATTTATATGATTTTTATATAAAAAAATTAAAAAAATTATAAAATATTCAAACTAAATAAATTATAACATAAATACAAAATACCTCTAACCATATATAGACAATGTTTGTGAAACTTAATTAACCCAATCACATTGAACTATAATTATTTCTATTCGTATGCAATAGATGGGAAACAACATGGGATGCGAGGGTGACGAACAATCACACGGTATCCTATAAGTATTTTCTATAATATATTATTTTGCTATTCAGGGTTAGGTGTATTGGTAAGTGTTTATCTTGCCAAGCATTTACTAAAAAAACATCTAAGTTCAAATTTTGGGGCAGTTTGTTTGTAAAGGTAGTAGTCTGATCTGATCCTCTGAGTGCATATCAGGCCTACGATGATAATGATGGTACAAAACCCGAGTGATTGGTGGGCCCCTTCATACTGGTCAATAATAACGAAGCAGAATAGGTTTGGTGGAAGCAGCCCTGTGGTTTGAACCCTGGTTAACAATAACGAAGCAAAATAGGTTTCGTAGAAGCAGCCCCTGTGGTTTGAACCCTGGTCAACAATAACAGAGCATAATAGGTTTGATGGAAACAACCCATAGAAAATAGATTTGGTAGAAGCAGCCCATGGTTTGAACCCTCCACTTATCAGTTACTAAAAATAATGTGGTTGTCACCAACTCTTATATAACCGAAAAGAAAACTATATATATTTTTTGAAAGAAGTCCACTCAATTTGATTTTTATGTAAAAATAAATATCACCGACTGAGGAGGCACTAGGCCATCGAGCATATGGATTAGCCTGCGGGCTAGGGACTCCGCCTAAAGGGAAAGGGAAAGTTGTGGTAGGAGGATAAATGATTTGACCTGTTATGATCTGTTAGCGTGTCAGCGTGTCAACATCCAACTAAAGCTTACAGGTCATCCCCTTCCATGTGATTTGGGTCACAACATGTCACAACAAAGGCAATGTCACGCACTATTGTTATAATTATCATCATCGTCATCATAGGTTGCAGTAGCAAAACGCATTTTTTAAGAGAGATGATGACGATGACGTGGATGGTGATGATGACGATGTGGAAGCCTCCACCAGTGTCCGATCAAGGAACGTCACGGCCGAATATCATCGTTGATGTCATGATGAAAAGCAGGCATATGTTTCCTCCCTAATCATGGCTCCACCTGATGCCGACTTCACTGACAGCTTGCACCAATTATTACGGGCCCGCCCGGGCGCTCCTCAGCCGACCGCATGAGACGGCATATGGCTTCCACCGACGGAACGGGATCCGTCCCCCCTTCCATTTCCCAGTGGATCTTAATAATGTTCATATATCCTCTTCTAGTACGGACCACTTAATATAGAAAATTCTGCCACGTTTCCTCCCTGGCTGTTTAACTGGCGAGCATTGCTATTCCATTACAAATTTATAATACACTACCTATATACGCTTGCTATAACTACTGAGACCGACAGGCGCGCCGAGCGAGCCGCCGAGCGATTTCGCTTTTCCCTTAATGGACCGCTTCTACCCCCACCATGTGCAAACTTCAATTTGTGTAACGCTGAACTGAGTGACTTGCCGCCTATTCGCCTCCTCTCTCGCCGCTCGTCCGTAGAATTGACTACACATATAGTGACTGAAAGGCGTAGGATATTCTAAAAATATGTTATAGGCATTTCAATGATTAAAGAAATTCCCTTTTGCTATGTTTTGGGAGAGTGGTCCCACTAATACCATCCTTTGTATTTCACTGTGAGAGAGTGACCCTAGTTATACCATCAGTTGTATTTAGTTGAGGTAGTAGACCAAACAGGTTTCCCCTAAATGTTTTGACAATTTGAGGTGCAGTAGTAAACTCTTCCAAGCCCCTCATTTGAAATAAACATTTAAAGAAGTAAGACAAAATTATTTCCATGTTTTAAAAAACAACAATTAATTTTTTTTTATTTTTTTGGGTTTTTATTAAAATAAAAACTGTCACATAGGCCACAATTTGTGTAAGGTTTAAACTACGAGGGTTGTTTCATCAAATATATTCCACTTCGTTATTGTTGACCCGGCTTGAAGGGACCATCTTTCTCTGGGTGCTTATATCATCATCGTCACCTTTGCAAACAGGCTGCCCAAATTTAAACTGATGTCTTCTTGATAAGTGCCTGACCAGACAAACACTTACCAATCCACTAACTTTGAACTGAATGTCATTTTAGTAAGTGTCTGACCAGACAAACACTTACCCATCCACTAACCTTCGGAAACCCCAAACAAATGTTTAAAAATCCAAAAGATAGCATTGACTATAAGAATAGACTACTCACTCGTATGTTCCTGTTCAATCGGCATTTCTCAATCGAAGTCCAGTGTGCAGTGACGGTCATTGACGAGTAACCACACTGACCAGTGTCGAGAGTAGGTGTGTACTCGAGAGTAGAGTCCAGTCCTCAACGCACGCGCTACAGACTGCACTCAAAGGCCGTCCACTACCATTTTGCTGGGCAATTGAGGCTTGACGGAATGATGTCCTGCATCGTAGGAGCAGATCCTGTGCAAGCGTACCCGGCAGGGGCCCTTGCGGAAAGTAGAATGGACGGCTAATTCGGTGGAAATGTTGTTTGGCGTCAGTGGAGCGTCACGGTGACGTAGGGTCGTCGACTGCCGTGACTCGTAGTTGGAGCCCCGGCCTTCCGTAACGGAACACCACACGAGTATTTTTTTAATGTTAGACCAATGGATCTTTTTGGCGGGTCAAACATTTCCATTTTATTATTATTTTTTATAAAAAAATTATTCTAATCAATATAAAATTTAACACACAATTATATATATTACAATTTAAACTCTATATCTACAACCCTTAATCTTAGAAAAAGAATGATCTTCTCATAATTTTAAAACAAATGATAGTTTTAATAAATGGTTCAACTGGGTTTGGAATAGGGCGAGGAGATTTGTGCGCGGGTGGCCCCTGGCCATTCCAACGAAAGCCAGCTTGGTTATGCCCAACTTAACATGCATATTATATAGGTTATGTAATATTATAATTTTTTAAAAATAAAAAAATTAAAATAATTATATTAAAATAAAGAAAGTTAAGAAGAAAGTGAGTCTTTATTTTATTGAATTAACTTTTTATATGGTTTTCAAGTAAGTTTCAATTGTAGAAAAAAAAATACACTTAATAGAACGCCATTACACAACTATTTAGATATAAAATCATAATATACGGAAGAGATTAAAAGAGGATAGAAGAAAACCCAGTTGTAGGTGAGTTGGAAAGAAGAGGGAAATCCTCCAAGAGAGGTTCCAGGTTCAAATTTCCACCCTACCAAAAAGTTGAATTGGGTATCCAAAATCCAATTGATAATGTTGGTACGAGTAGGGTCGTGTGCGACTCCCGGGTGACTTTGACAGTGTAGAACCCCTGTTTGTGGTCTCTCAGACCAAGGCGGCCCTGCAAAGGGCTTTTTTGCTTAAAAAAAAAAGGAGGATAGAAGAAAAAATATATCTTTTATAAATTAGAGGTTGTTGAGAGAAGGATTTTATTTTAGAATTTGAAGTATATATTAATATTGAAACTAAACCAAGTTAATAATTTAAAAATGAAAATATTATAAAAATTATTTAAAAAAATAATAAAAACATTTTAAAATTTATTTTAAGAAAAAAATAAAGAAAATATCATTATATCTATAATAACAGATAGATCAACAATATCAAGCAAGCATGTCTCTATTTCATAGATTTCTTTTGGCCTTAGTAAATGTTAAAAACTTATATTTTATTTTTACCTTTTTCTTAGAAGTATATATGCGCTCTTACCACAACTAAAGTATGCAAACTCCAATACATAGAAATGACATGTTTATGTGTCACGAGTGTCATTTGCTAATTATGTTGGAATTTTATCAACTCATAAAATATGCAAACTCCAATACATAGAAATGACATGTTTATGTGTCACGAGTGTCATTTGCTAATTATGTTGGAATTTTATCAACTCATAGTTTTAGTGGAGTTAATGAAATGGCTAGAAGATTCAACATTTGAATCCAATCAAATAAAGTTTTATATTATTACTTTAATTATCAAAGATTAGGTGTGGCAGTGCAGGCAGTCCAAGTTGTACAGGTTCAAATCGAACCCCATTGTGCGCAGCTTAACTGCCAACCGAAGCTCCATCTGTGACCTCTGAGCTTCGTATTTGCAGCACGAGATCGTACGCAGAGGAGAATGCTTCAGATCGTAGCCGAAGAACTACGATCGGGCGCAAACGAAATAAAAGTTAGCCTATCTTGGATCTGGCTGCTAGTCATGCTTAGTTCTCTGTTGTGGCCCATGTCCAGGGTGTTTTGCTTGTTGGAGGTCTTGTTGGTTGCATTTCATGGGTCGTTGTTAGTTTCGGGGACTTGGTTGGATGGTGCAACACTTCTTCTGGGTTCAATAGTTTCATGTTTTTCTGGATTTCCAAGGAGGGGAAAGGGCCATCTACTGATCCAAACTCGTTGGGGTGAATTTGTGAGAACACATACAATGGTATGGTGTTTTGTTGTAGCTATATGAGGGTGTTCCCTTGGCTGTCTTTGACTCCGTGTAAACTTCTGCTTGTTGATCCCATGATTGGATCTCGCTTTGGTTGGCAGATGTGTAGGGCGATTGCATTTCTTGGATCGTTGCCAGTTTTGGGGATTTGGTTTGATGGTGTAGCACTTCTTCTGGGTTCGATAGTTTCTTGTTTTTTTTTGGCTTTCTAGGGAGGGGAAAGGGCCATCTACTGACCCAAACCCGTTGGGGTGATCTTGCGATAACACATACAATGGTATGGTGTTTTGCTACGGTTTTCAATGGTGTTTCCTTGGTTGCCTTTGACTCTGGTTGTGTGGTTGCTCTATGCTTGTTTGGATTTGTTGCTAGGGTTCTCTACTAGTTGTGGGTTCGTGGCTAATTTGTGCCACTTTCTTCTAGGTTCAGTAGTTTCTTGCTATATCTGGTTGTTTCGGGGATACAGGGCCACTTACTATCCCAAAATAGTTGGGGTGATTTTGGGTTGTTTTTCTGCGAAGGTTTTCAAATTTTGACCCCCTGGCTGTGTTGGGTTTCCTATCTTTGGTGGCCTGCAAAGATTTCTTTCTCTAGTTCCAACAATGGTGGTGTTCTTCTTGGTGCTAGAGGCCAGAGTCCCTTCGATTCGTGCAGAGTGGTGAGGTCGTGGGTGGGTGCTCATTGGTGGTCCCTTCTTGTGGGTGGGCTTCATTTTTGGGATCCTATTCGGGGGCTTCTTGCTGCTGGACCTGATCCTTTTGGTGTACACTCAGATATTTTTTCTTGGATTCAAGGCTTGCATTTTGAATGCTATTGAGTGGATCCATTGGCTTCCCAGGTTTAGTCCTTGAAGCTATTTGTTTGTAGGGATGGAGGGTTACAAATCCTTTTTGGTTGCTTGGGATACCATGCTGCATCCGTCGATATTTGGGGAGTGGACCTGTGCTTTGTCAACAACTTTGGTTTATCCTGAATCCTCCAGATCTGGATCCTTGGAATCTTCCTATCCATCTCTACTCTTTTCTCGGGTTTTACGGGCCTTCATTTCCTTGGGTCTTTTGGCTTCCTTGAAGTTCACCTCTATGTGCAAGAGGATCTCCTAGCCTGAGGAGATCCTCAAGATTGTTGTTCCACTTTTCAGGCTTGTGTTGTGGCATCCCTGGGTTCCTGCTACTTCTTGGATTGTGTCCTACTGTTGCATCCTGTTCGCTTTCCTATCGCTACTTCCTAGTTTACATCTTGATCGACATCTTGACCGGTTGTTGCTTCATGGATTGCATTTCAGTCAACGTCCTAGTTTGCGTCTTGCAGATGCTTCCTGGTTTGTGTGCTACAGCTGCGTCCCTTGCTGCCCATGGGTAGGAATGATTTTCAAATTTTAATTTTTTTTGTTTTTCTTGCTTCATTTTCAAATTTTAATTTTAAATTTTGGGCGGGATGGCCCTATTTCAAATTTTCCATCCTTTGTATGGTTTTGGGTAGGATGGCCCTGTTTCAAATTTTCCATCCTTTGTATGATTTTGGACGGAATGGCCCTGATTCAAATTTGCCATCCTCTATATGGTTTTGGGCGGGATAGCCCTGATTCAAATTTTACCGATTTAACTATTTTTCTCCAATAACACAAAGAAGGTTTGTTTCTTCAGCTATTTTTTGGTTGGGAACTCTTCTCCCAACCTTCTCTTTGTAAAATGTTACAGGATCATTTCAAAACCCATTTTACCAATCAAATTTTTTTTATCAAAGATTAATTAAAATCTCATATAACCATATCAATCTTTACATCTCATTCTCTTTCTAATTCATAAAGAAAAAAAAGTCAATGCAAGGGCCATCAACACACATTTGCATTTAAAGCTCATAGTTAGGATTAGAAGTGGGAGATTTGTATGAACCTTTGTGTTATTGATATAATTATTTAAATTTATTAATTCTACCTATCGTATTAAACTTATTAATCATGTGATATTATTAAAGAATCAATAGATATTGTTTTTTAGATAATTATATTTTATGATTGGAATTCCATTCCACGTCTGTCCCGAGAAACTGTATTCATTGAAAATAAAAACCCCTAAGAAGTTTTTAAAGTTTTTTCCTCACCCTTATTAACATCAAGTTGTAAAATATGTAGGGATAATTGACCTTTTATATTCCTAAAAAATAAGTCTTTAAAATTTTTTTCTCACCCTTTTTAACATTGAGTTGCAGAATGTGTAGGATTTTTTTTTTGGGTTACATAGGAGAGTTGGTCACAACCACACTATTTTTAGTAATTGATAATTGCAAGGTTCAAACTACAGAGGCTGCTTCCACCAAACCTATTCCACTTTATTATTGTTGACTCGACATGAAGGGGACCACTGATCACTCAAGATTTGTACCATCATCATCAGTTTGATGTGCACTCAAAGGATTCAGATCAGACTACTACCTTTGCAAACAAGTTACCCCCAAGGTTTGAACTTGAATGTCTTCTTAGTAAGTTCTTGGCCAGACAAGCACTTACCAATCCACCTAGCCCTCGGGAACAAAACCTTATGTTAAGGAAAACCATTCCCTGTATCCCCTAGGGTTCAAGAGATTCTATTCCATGGGGTCTGTCCCATCCGAGTATACCCCTCAGGCTAGTCGGGGGGAGGGGAGGAGGTTTGTGTATCTTGCGTAAGCCACCAAGACTGAACCCCAGACCTCCTTTCGAGGATTGAGGAAACTTGCCAGTAAGGTACCTAGTGCAGAATGTGTAAGGATAATTGACCCTCTTTCTTTCTAACCGGTTCATGTGATGTTCTTATACAAGATGTTTATTTATAAGGTACTTGGTGCAGAATGTGTAGGGATAATTGGTTCTCTTACTTTCTAACCGGTACATGTGATGTTCTTATACAAGATGTTTATTTATAGTGACATATTTTTATGATGGAATTTTGTTCCACTTTAATACCTCCTCTCTTTAAGCATAGAGGTATAATTTAATTATTATTATTATTTGTTTTGGTTAGTGTGAAAATGTGTAGGGATAATTGGGCCTCTGGCTTTTTAACCGGTTCATGCGATGTTCTTATACAAGATGTTTATTTATAGTGACATATTCTTATGATGGATTTTTTTTCCACTTTAATATCTCATCTCTTTAAGCATAGAGGTATAATTTAATTATTATTATTATTTGATTTGGTTAGTGTGAGAAACCCCTATGACCAATGCATAGGGTTGAGCAGTCTCCTCCCAACCATGACCCCTCGTAAAGCCGAGAGTTATGCTTATCAATAGGAAATTTAACACACAACCACCACACACCCACCCCCTCACACACTCGATCCACGTCGCGGTTTGAACCTTGAACCTCCTGAAGAAGAGTCAAAGCTAGAACTGTTACGCTGTATATTTTAATTAAATTAAAGAGGTATAATTTAATTATTATTAACACATGCCCATGAGTATTTTAAAAAATATTGTTTAACTAACAAGTGGCTATGAATATTTAGAAATTATTATTTTAAATTTTTTTATCTATTGTATAAAGATAAAAAAGTTATATATATAGTCTCAAATAGTAAGTAGATAAGTTTAGCAAAAAAACAAAAACAAGTGAACTAAATGAAAATCTAGTAGGCTTCTTGTTGAAACTAACAAAGTGCAAGTAAATAAACTACAAATATCCATAGCAAAATACTGCTCCAAAAACCTAGACATTAAAATAATTATTTTATGAAATAATAACTAAAGCACCTAGTTGTTATTGTAGTTGAGTATTGGTCCATCACAATCTTAATGCCAAACACTAAAGTAGATAAGCAGACTATCTATTTTTCCAATTGTTCATTGGCCTTGCTTTGCTCATGAGTGTGATGATAAAACCTATGGTGGAGACATTCTAGTTTATCCACTACCACAATGAAAGTATTGGAGGTGTTGTAAACATGTGCATTAATGTTGAAAACCTACAAAAACAAATTTATCAATAAGTTCAACATAAACACTCTCCATGGAGGATTCAAACCAATAACACCCTTTGACATCTTTCATTTCATATGTGTTTGAGGATACTAACGTACATGATTCCTACAAAGAACTCTTATAGTTAGGTTTAGATCTATCAAGGAGGGTGATTTCCCATAAGATTTGCATATTGGAAAATGCTATAGCTATAAATACCAGACTCTTTAGACAAATCGATAATACCAAAATGGACAAGGAATATATTATTGATTGAAACAAAAGATACAACATGAAAACATACTTAAAAATGAGTAATAATAGCTTATGTGGGCATCTTGAAATGAAGTAATCGCCATCTTGATACTTGACACTTACCTTGAACCTTAGTTTTCCATATCTAGAATACAATTTGAGCCCAATCTTGTTCAAAAAAAGGAAACATACCATTTAGCATTAAGTTAAGATGTAAGGAAAAACGAAGATAATACATGGGGGTGGCTAAGGAAGGACTTATAAACTTGAATACAAGATCCATTTGGACAACACTAGTCTCACAACATATTTGCAATCGATATCCGTAATTTAATGATGACATCATTTGGAATGAGGTACAAATGTGATCAAAGCCTGTCTTTAACTGCATTAGTAGTTTATGAGAATCTTTGGAAAGGTTCGAAGAAACCAAAGCACAAGGTAAGTTGTCCCAAAACTTAAGAACTATCCTAGCTGTTATGACCAATGGTAAGCCTTGTATTCTCCAACGTATGGGTGTAGATGAAATCAACAGTCTTTAATGCTTATTTTGAACTTGAATGATGGCTAATTTTTTATTCTGTTTGAGTGCAATACTTGGATAGTGGATGCCTTAAGTCTAACCACCTTGATTAAGAGCTTTGAATGCTCCATACATTGTGATGAATGCTGCTATGAATGTTTCTATGAATGTGCTACAAATGCGTTCCTCCTTGGTCTTTGGCACCTCAAATAAGAACTGAATCTTGTAGTGGTGACAAGTGTCATGATTGTTTCACTTTAACGCCTGAGAGAGATAGAATCTTGTTGATGCTTGGAGTTTTCAGCAAAATGGAAGGTGAGCATTACATTCTTGTACGAGTGTTTATATTCCTCCTTCTATGTAATGCCTTCTTAGACTTTCTTTCAAGCGTGCAAAGGGTGAGTGGTCATGTGGGAGACATTAGGGTTTCCTTCAAGGTGGCAAGTGTCACTTTCCATTTTTGCATGGGCCTTTTCTTCTCAACATCTCTCAATCCTTAACATATACTTTACAAGGTTCTTTTATCAATGTATTGTGGCCAACTTCTCCTTTGTTGTATGCTTTTGATGGTACTTGGTGCGAACTAGTTGTAGTTGTAGTGATCAATGCTTCGGTGGCTATGGATAATGCTTTGGTGGAGTTTTGAGATACTCCAATGGTGCTCTTGAGTGCTCCTTGTGGATGTATGTATAGCTGGTATAGTCTTTTTATGCTTTGTTTTCCTCCTTCTTTCAACTTGCTATGTATTTGCCTTTATAGATAATACTTTTTCTTCCTTGTGTTTGCTTGCAGGTACCTTGATACGACTGTCCTAAACCATGGATGATATGAGCTCTTTTATAGGCTATTCTACCTTTCTTGGAGAATGCTCTTTACATAGTTGATTTGATCTAATTTCTCCTTGTGAAGAATGTGCCTTTGTGGCACTTAAAACCCTAGCCTTTTTCCTACGTAGGATAGATTAGTTTGGTGGAAGATAATGTAAATAAACATGTAAATAGAATACCTTCTTTTTGCACCTCCTTTTGTACCCTATTCTACTAGTTTTAATGGTAGCTTTCTTGTAGGCAAGGGCTGATTGACGTTGTATCCTTTGCTCGAAAACTCTCTCCTTTTGCTTGGTTACTTTTGGTAATAAATCCAACCTAATAACCACATAGATAGAAGCTTTTGTAGAAGTAATTTTTGCACTATTTTTTTTGTAAATAGTCCTTAGTGCTCGTCAAATCTAAGACTCACCAAGTATTGATTTGTGGCTTATTTTACTAATTTTGGTGGTGGATTTCTTCTCCACTCTTTGGAGGAATCTGATCTGATTTTGGTGGCTTCTTTGAGCCATGAAATGTTGTAGGTTCTATGCACCAAATAGTGTCTCTAGACACTTTTATAATATACTAGTTTTTGTGCCTTTGATCTTTAACAATCAACAAACACAAACTAACCCTTTTAGGAGTAACTAGTTAAAGATCAACTAGTATAGTGCTAATGAATTAATAATGCACTTTAATGGTAACAATAATATCACCTTATTGCTCCAATAAAATCTCAAAATAATTTCTAAATGCACTTAATAATCTTCTGCAACTTTTAAGAGTAATCTATAATGAACCCTTAATGAATATTTTGCAATTTTCACTACAATCAATATTGTAGGATGTATTCTTGCTTTCTGGATGGATAATAGGTAGATGGAGTTGGATATTTTTTTTCAAAAATATCCAACTCCTATTTAATGTGCAAATATATCTTAAAATGAACTCTCCTTTTTGCACTTTCTTAAATACTATAATATGAGTCCTTCTCCTTGCAACTTTACTCCAAATATGGTGCTTAATGGAATTTAATAATGAACTCTAATTTGAAGTTCAACTAATTACACCCAAGTTGCTTATATTTTAATGGCTTCTATCATAGATGTAGATCTTGGTGTTTGATTCACCAAGTTATTGCCTTGTAATGGATGAATTCGTAGCTTCTTGTTGGCTATCAAAAATAGCTTCTTACTTCACCAAACAATGGTCTCAAACCTTCTGTCTTGAGCCTAGGGTTTGGTGGCTTGATAATTATAGTGATATTCTATCTTATGTCTTCTACTATAGATTTAGAGAACTTTTATCTCTGAATCATGACTTCTTGTTGAGAGAGGTAATCTCCATATCTCTTGGATTTGGTTGGATTCTTCTATCTGAATCTTCCTTAAATATTCTTGTTGAATTATGACTTCAAATAGGTTCTTCTTCTCAAGATTCTGAATATCTTGAGGTCTTCACTAGATTCTTCATTTGGGATTTGGCACTCCTTAAAAAATTATTTTTCTCTTGGGCTTATTGTTGGATGGTGATAATTGTCCCAAGTCCTTTACTATTAAGAGCTTCTCCTTGGTAGTGGATTTCTCCAATGAATTCTCCTAGGAACTCTTTTAATGATGCTTCTATGAGCTCTACAACAAGGCTCTCCAAGCCTTCTTCTTTTTCTCCTTGAGACCTCTCCAAGGTCTTTTGTCTTGTAGCTTATTTGGTCTTCCAATTGAGACCTTTTCTTCAACCTTCTACTTCTGGAAGCATTGGTGATGATATATTCTTCTTGGATATCTAAAATCTATTGCTTCTAGATTCTAGAATGGGGCCTTTCTGGTACTTCTTCAATATTATAAGATTGTAATTTCTTCAATGAGATCTTCTATGGATATATTTAGCTTCTCTGGGATATCTCTTCTATCTGTTGTTTCCAATGGGGTATTTTCTCAGACCTTTTTCAATCTTCACTAGTTATTACTGAAACTAGTGGTATAAGTTTTATGTTGAGTTATGGTCTTCATAACCTTGTGGAAATACTCTATCTAATATATAATTCATAGTCTTCAATGGGGATCACCAATATCCTATTTTCTATTTCTCACAGACTCTTCTCTAGAGTCTTCTTCAAGAACTCTTCTCTGGAGTCTACTTCTGAATTAGGAATTCTTCTTCTGAATCAGGAACTCTCCTCTAAATTTTTATTCAAAATTAAGGTTTCTATGGCCTTCTTCTTTTGGACCAAGATTTTTGTGGCCTTTTTTGCTTCTACACTCTATAGGTATTGATATTGAATGGAGATCACCAATATCCTATCTCCTCCTTGACTCATATTCTGGAGTCTCTTCTTCCTTGAGTCTGCTATAAGGCTATTGTAGCCTTTTATTCACTTCTACAATCTATAGGATTGTAGCTCTTGTAATGGGATTTTTTTCTAGGTCTTTGAAATATTCAGTCTTCTTCTTGTTGCTACAAGTGCTGGAATTATTCTAAGAAGATATTCTTCCTAACTCTTTTGTAGAAAGCTTCCTAACCATTTTTTGAATCTCCTTTTCTTGCAACAAGTTTTTAGAAACTAGAATGAAAGAATTTATAATTCTGGAGATAATGACCTTCACAATTTGATTTGTCAATCTAGTGGTATGAATGTTGAGTCCTAGTCTTCACGAGTTTTTTGCAACTCTGTGGAAAGACTCTAGCCAAATGTAATCTCAGAATTTCTATAATTGAGATTTATTTCAGTCCTCACTTCTCTAATTATATTGACTAATGTGGCTCTTTCTATCAATTGATTCCTAATGGTTATGCACAACAATAGATCCAGTTTATAAAGATGCAAGCCAACAATAGCAATGGTAACTCTCCCTAGTCCTATCTCGGTTTATCATGGATCTGATACCACTATTAGCTTTTAAGGATATATGTTGTGGGAGAGATCTAATATAGGTCCTAATAAGATGCAATAAATATGATAGAAAGTGATTATGCAATATGACTAAAATATATTATAAATAGAAATAACAAAAATACAATGCAGTATAGAGGTAATGTTAACTCCATTAATATAAGCTAAAGAACTATATTTTACTCCATACAGGAGTTCTACTACTATCTACTACTCTCTACTATAATGCACTTGATATGATTGATATGTCTCTATGAGGACCTTTATATAGGAAGATAAATTCCTTGGCGAACACTCTACCTAGTTGTACAAGGGGACACCTTGCACATTACAATTTACACATTGACACTTGTGCATTTATTACATTGCTTGAAGTAAGTAGCTAACTTCCCCCTAAAGTAATCTCCTACTCTAACTATGTACCAAATGTGGCATATTTACATGACCCAAATGATGTAATATATTATAACTCTAACACTTTATAGGTGGACTTATAGTATCTCTGGTTGAATTTAGGCAAATGCAAGACATCAAAAATAAATCTAAGGGTGATTTCAAATTTTATCCCACCCACATGGGTGACCATGGTTGTGGGGTCATAGTTCAAGATGAATTGTTTAGCCATGCATTGATCATGCCCTTGAGATTTTGCCAGGGCTTCCCACCATCTCGTCTCCTGGAATAGTCTCTTGATGAAATCACTCAGGTTTTAGGTATTTATAGAATATGGCTCACTACATTAGTGGAAAGTGGGTTTTGATATAGTGATAGAGGTATGGTAGGTAGAGAGGAATAAATAATTATAGACTAGTTTTTTATTCTAGTTTGGCTTCATAGCTTTATGGTCAGACAACGATATATAAAAACTATGCATAAACAATTAAAAATACATGCATACGTTGATTATGTACGAAAAATAATAATTATAAAAATATGAAAGGAAATCATACTTCAATTCACATAGGAAAAAATATTTCATTATACTTCGTTATATATGTCTCTGCGAATTTTTAAACATTGCATCAAAATAAAATTTTCAAATGAACTCATTATATTTCAACCAATTCGATACATTTCCCCTACAAAATATTCATTATATTTTTATTTCAATTTTTTGAAGAATTCAAACACTTACAGTCTTGGTTTTTGCCTTTGTTTTAGTTGTCTACCATCGTTCAATATTACTTCTCTTGCTTTGGCATTCAATTGTAATTCTCTACCTCACCTGAATCAAGACTACCATTGAATTCAGCTTCGTCCCCTATGTAGCATTTTTTGGTTGCGTTTGTGGCTGGATCACGAAAAAAATTGATCAACAGTCTGCCTTAATTTTTCCCTAACATGTATGGATTTTTAAATTTAGGGCTTTCGTATATTTTCACATTACGTTGAGGTTAAATTAATATGGCCATCGATCATAATTTTGATCGATGGTCCATGCATTCGATTTGCATCATTTACATTCGTTGGTCTATACTTCCAGATGTTACTAATCGACTTAGCCCTACAAGGCGATTATTTCCTTCAAAAGTGGTCATTGCATGCTTAACATAACATTCTAATGAGGCATACTATCGATTTACCACCCTACACGGTAGTGACTTATCGAAGTCTGATTCTAACACATCAATATCTGTCGAAGATATTTTTAATTTAAATTTGAAGTTTAATTGCTTTTGGAAACCTTTGATTTAATTTTTCCTTTTAAAATTAAATTTAATGAGCTCACTTCGTGATTTGCATTGATGGATTATTTGAATTTTAATTAAGTTTTTATGATATGCAATTCAAAATCTTTGCTCTCCTTGTAATTCATCCTCGATCATGGTCTCATGTTGGTATGTTGCCCATGTATATTCCATTTATCTGACAATGGTTCCCAATTATCCTGAATGTAATTCATTCGAATTAAAACTATTGTATATCCTTTATAAAATTCCTACATCAATATTGTGATGCACCATCTTTTGGTTGCATATTCGTGTGAGGAGAATTCATTTCCAAGTCCATGCTATCGTCATTGATAGGTCAATCCATTTTCTAGTGATGCGTGTTCATCTTACCTTTTCTTTCAAGTCCACATACCTGTAGTGTACAATTGATAGCATACATGACATTTTTAGAGAGTTCATATGTGCATCTACCATTTTTAGAATCTCTTTTTCTTGCAACTAGTTGTTAGAAACTAGAACGAAAGAATTTATAATTTTGGAGATAATAACCTTCACTAGTTGATTTGTCAATCTAGTGGTATGAATGTTGAGTCCTAGTCTTCACGAGTTTTTCTACAACTCTATGGAAAGACTCTATCCAAATGTAATATCAAAATTTCTATAATTCAGATTTATTTCAGTCCTCACTTCTCTAATCCTATTGACTGATGTGGCTCTTTCTATCAATTGATTCCTAATGATAATGCATAAAAATAGATCCGGTTTACAAAGATGCAGGCCAACAATAGCAATGGTAACTCTCCGTAGTCCTATCTCGGCTTATCGTGGCTCTGATACCACTATTAGATTTTAAAGATATTTGTTTTGGGAGAGATATAATATATGTCCTAATAAGATGCAATAAATATGAGAGAAAGTGAATCTGCAATATGACTAAAATATACTATAAATAGAAATGATAAAAATACAATGTAGTATGGAGGTAATTATCACTCCATTAATATAAGCTAAAGAACTATGTTTTACTCTATACAGGAGTTCTACTACTATCTACTACTCTCTACTATAATGCACTTGATATGATTGATATGTCTCTATGAGGCCCTTTATATAGGAAGATAGATTCCTTGGCCAACACTCAACCTAGTTATACAAGGGGACACCTTGCACATTACAACTTACACATTGACACTTGTGCATTTATTACATTACTTGAAGTAAGTAGCTAACTTCCCCCTAAAGTAATCCCCTACTCTAACTATGTACCAAAGGTGGCATATTTACATGACCCAAATGATGTAATATACTCTAACTCTAACACTTCATAGGTGGACTTATAGTATCTCTGGTTGAATTTAGACAGATGCAAGACCTCAAAAATCAAGCTAGGGGTGACTTCAATTTTTATCCCACCCACATGGGTGACCATGGTTGTGGGGTTGAGCCATGCCTTGATCATGCCCTTGAAATTTTCTAGGGCTTCCCACCATCTCGCCTCTTGAAATAGTTTCTTGACGAAATCACTCAGGTTCTAGGTATTTATAGAATATGTCTCACTACGTTAGTGGAAAGTGGATTTCGATATAGTGATAGGGGTATGGTAGGTAGAGAGGAATAAATAATTATGGACTTGTTTTTTTTTCTAGTTTGGATTCACAAATTTATGCTCAGATAGCGATGTATAAAAACTATGCATAAACAATTAAAAATACATGCATACATTGATTATGTAGGAAAAACAATAATTATAAAAATATGCAAGGAAATCATACTTTAGTTCACATAGGAAAAAATATTTCATTATACTTTATTATATATGTCTCTGCAAATTTTTAAACATTGCATCAAAATAAAATTTTCAAATGAACTCATTATATTTCAACCAATTCGATATATTTCCCCTACAAAATATTCATTATATTTTTATTTCAATTTTTTGAAGAATTCAAACACTTACAATCTTGGTTTTTTCCTTTGTTTTGATTGTCTACCATCGTTAGATCTTACTTCTCTTGCTTTGGCATTCAATTGTAACTCTCTACCTCACCTGAATCAAGACTACCATTGAATTCAGCTTCGTCCCCTATGTAGCATTCTTTGGTTGCATTTGTGGCTAGATCACACAAAAAATTGATCAATAGTCTACCTTAATTTTGCCCTAACATGGATGGATTTTTATTTTTAGGGCTTTCCTATATTTTCACATTATGTTGAGGTTAAATTAAGATGGCCATCGATCACAATTTCGATCGATGGTCCATGCATTCGATTTGCATCATTTACATTCATTGGTCTATACTTCCAGATGTTACTAATCGACTTAACCCTATAAGGCGGTTATTTCCTTCAAAAGTGGTCATTGTATGCTTAACATAATATGCTAACGAGGCATGCTACCGATTTACCACCCTACACGGTAGTGAGCTATAGAAGTTTGATGCTAACACGTCAATATCTATCGAAGAGATTTTTAATTTAAATTTGAAGTTTAATTGCTTTTGGAAACCTTTGATGTAATTTTCCCTTTTAAAATTGCATTTAATGAGCTCACTTCGTGATTTGCGTTGATGGATTATTTAAATTTTAATTAAGTTTTTATGATATGCAATTCAAAACCTTTGCTCTCCTTGTAATTCATCCTTGATCATGGTCTCATGTTGGTATGTTACCCATGTATATTCCCTTTATCAGACAATGGTTCCAAATTATCCCTGTGATCTGAATGTAATTCATTCAAATTAAAACTACTATATATCATTTATAAAATTCCTACATCAATCCTGTGATGCACCATCCTTTGGTTGCATATTCGTGTGAGGAGAATTCATTTCCAAGTCCATGCTATCGTCATTGATAGGTCAATCCCTTTTCTAGTGATGCATGTTTACCTTACCTTTTATTTCAAGTCCACATACCTATAGTGTACAATTAATAGCACACATGGAATTTTTAGAGAATTCATATGTGCATCTACCATCCACAAGATTCCACATCATTTCCCCATGTTTCAGTTATGCTTTTTATGGTTACCATTTTAAATTCATGTGTGGATTACTTCTCATCAACTTGTCAAACCGTGCTCACCTGATGCTTGAGTCCATTGCACACTATTTTTGAGGTCGGGTCTATGGTTTAACTTTTGGGCCATAGCTCATAAGGTAAGGATTCAAATGTTCACATGATTCAAATGTTTGCATAAATTTTTATTTATGCCAAAGTTTCATTAATAAGGCCTAATGATATTCATCTTGTAACATTTTATCTTGCCTTGACACGTGTGCTTAATCATGTGTGAATCAAATATCAGTTATACACTTAGAAAAAATTTCATGATATCATGCCTATGGAAACATACTACAAAAATGACTATAGAAAATATCTATGGAAACAATCTATAGAAAAATACTACGAAAACTATCTATGAAAAATAACTACATAAAACAAACTACAGACTATAACTATGGAAAACCCATATATCTTACCTACTTTTTTTTTGATAGGTAAGAGGGTTTTGAAAGGACCATAAACCTTTTACAAGTTATCAGAAAAAAGTGGCAAAATCCCCACCAGAGAACAAAAGGAAGTCATCCTTGCACCTAGTTTCAAGGATGACTTTAGAAACTCACCAGACAAGAAATAGAAAGAAACTATCCCTGCACCCATATGATGGTTTTAGTAGACCAACTTACAAAATAGGGAGGACCTCCCAAAAAAAATAGGCTAGAAGCTAGAATATGTAGACACCCATCAAACAAGGAACAAAACCCATTGAGATTATCTTGAACCAAAAAATATCTATTAGGTATCGAATAAAAACCAGTTAGATCCCATCTGCGGACCTCCACCTTAATCTTCGAGATTCTCTTGCTCAAAAGCTTCAATGGTGATGTCAATTTCAAATTCCTAAGAATTACCATCATTCATGGTGGTAATAATTTTTGTAACCTAGAGAAGCATGGAAGAGGCTGAA